>JAVTVJ010000123.1:2400000-3122391 GCA_034509425.1 Eopsaltria australis
TTTGGGTAGATTTCCCATAAGCTGCTATCTCTGTCTGTACCACACTTTCTTGCAGTACCATACTGTGAAGGGGTTTTCTTGCTATGTTTGCTGAGCCCTGATGTAGCCAGCCCTCAGTTATTGGTTGACTTTTCTTTAGATGGAATTCTTTTGGTGGAGGGGTATGGAGAAGTTCACATTATTATTATTATTATTATATGCTCATAGTATTAATTCTCAAGAGAGATACAAATGAAACTGTTTTGCGTGGGCTTGGTTTGGTAGGTTTTTTGTTTGTTTGTTTTTTTAACAGATCATATTGCACTTGCTGAATTTAGGATATTTGTGTAGATGAAGCAGAGACCCAGAGAACATTGTTTTAATAGTCTTGGACTTAATTTCTCCAGCCTTCAGAATGCTGACTAATTTTACATTGCCCCTTCCCCTCCCTGATGAATTTCCTAAGCAGAGTCCTATGAGTTAATTTGTTCTGTAGACTGTGATTACTTACTCAATATAAAGCAATTGCCAGCTTATTTCTTCTGTTGTAAATGGGCCAGATAAGGCTTTCTTCACACATTCAAAATAGATTTGAATGCAGCAGAGGCAGTTTCAGATTTCAAATCACTAGATTTCCAATTTGTTTGAAATAGTTACAAGACTTGAGGCTGTTTTAAAGTATCTAAATGTTTAAGTTTCTTAAAAATAGTTACTGTTTTATATAAGAGTTTTAGAATTCTAATTCAAGTAGTGAATAATTCTGTTTATTGGAGCAAAGGCTATGGAAGATAATACTTAACAGCAGACTAGGCTGTTTCATGTTGGCTACACTGGAAACTAAAATTTTTAGCAGAAAGATCCAAATGAAGATAGCTACTGGAAGCTTAGATTGTTCTAAAAAACTTTTTTTTCCATTAATAACGAGTAGTTCATGTTCAAGAACTGAAGTTGTGAATACACAATTGACATATATCTTTACTTAATATATTTTTCCTTTTTTCTATACTATTTAGTTCTTTTGGAGAACTTGCCTGTTTTGTACTTTGCAATCAGACTCAAAACAAGAAGTTTGGTCAAGTTTTCCAGGTGAAAGCGTTAGGACAGAAGGCCTTTCTACAGAGCTATTTAATTCCTTGAATTCTGAAATTTCAGATGAGATGGGGAACATCAGGTTTGCATTTCTGATATTTATGTCCTCTCTCTTGAAGGGAATGAAAACTGCAGGAAGCCTGCCAAGTCCTGAATATCAAGGGTTGTGAGACATCCTCAGAGAACACTGCACGATGTCAACTGCAGGAGTTGCTGCTCAGGAGATGAGAGTTCCCTTAAAAACTGGATTTCTTCACACCAGTCAAGGCATGGGCAGTCTGAAAACCTGCTGGGGTACCCACAGTGGATTTGAAAAGTGAGTGAGGCTAAAATTTATCTATTGCACCTTCGAGTATATGAAATTGCTGTTAGAATACTTGTGCCAGCACAGACTGACGGTTTATTTACAGTGAAGGCTTTTTTTTTCCTTTTTTTTTTAGTACTTTCTTTAACGTGGACCCTATAGCAGTGACGTATAATTTAAACCCATCAACCGAGCAACATTTGCCATCCATTGGTAAGTACAAAGTCTGGCACACACGTGTTAGGAAGTGTCAGGGATTTGTCTCGGGAGAAACCCCGCGGGCCTCGCTGACAGCGGCGCGCTCCCGGCTGGGCCGCGCTGCCCCCTGCTGGCAGCTCAGGGAAGCGCTGCTACTCAGCTCCAGCCGACAAAACCACTTTTAAAAACACGATCGAGTTAAACAAGAACACACACACACACACACACCCCTCCCATTCGCTTTGTACATGGGAGGCCTGAGTTGCCATTACACTTCTGACAGAAAAAAAAAATTTAAAGGCACTTGTTCTGTTGTAGTCCTATGCTGGGATCTTTGTAGCTCTCTTGTTTGTATTTGGGATCTCTTGAACTACCCCATTTAACTGGAGCACTGGTCTAAAATAAGATAATCTGCTACTATCTTAACTAAATGCATAAATCCACAACCAGATGAGATCTGTATTACCTGCACTTCACTACCTGGAAACATTAAACAGACATTACTTGCTGTTGCATTAGAAGGAATTAAATATGCAGTGGCAAAGTCATGTGCTGGAGTGTTGCTTAAAAAAGTGTCTCTAAGAATTTCTCGCCTTTTTAGGGCACTCTTCCAACCAGGCTTCCATGAATGACCACATTGCTGGAAGTTGCATCCAAGTCCCATCTCAGAAATCCAGTCCACCTCCTGTAAGTCCCAAAAATGAACAGCCAATTTCAAGATACGATGACCATCTCATTCCTGGCTTTAGTAAACTGTCATTAACCATGGGCTGTGTTTCTGAAGAAACACCTCCTCACATGCCAATAAAAAATGGACCAATTCCGTTCCTGTCTGCATCTTCTAATGATCGCAGCTGCAGGCCATTACCCCCTCTGCCTATATCTGAAGACTTTATTCCAGATGAGGTTGACAAAGAGGTAGAATTCCTGACTAGTCAGATACTGACTTTTTGTTAGAAGATTATGAACTTCCTCCTTTTAAATCCAGTGCTCCAAGCCGTCGGAGCTTTAGGGGCTGTGGACAAATCAACTATGCGTATTTCGATGCTCCAACAGGACCAAAACCAGAAGATGCCACCCCTACACAAAGCCTAAATGTGTACATATCCAGTATTTATCCTCCTCCACAGCAGCTGCATCGACGCTTGCGAAGGTCCCATTCCGGGCCAGCTGGATCTCTCAACAAACCCATAGTGAGACTAACTGGACACTTAAACAGGTCGTCTCCAACTTCTGATGAAGATAAACCAGTGATTCCACCAAGGGTTCCCATACCCCCAAGGGCTCTCAAACCAGACTACAGAAGGTGGTCAGCAGAAGTCGCTTCCAGTGCGTACAGTGATGAAGACAGGCCTCCCAAAGTGCCCCCCCGAGAACCTTTGTCATGCAGCAATTCCCGCACCCCCAGTCCCAAGAGCCTTCCATCATACCTCAACGGGGTCATGCCCCCCACCCAGAGCTTTGCACCTGATCCTAAGTATGTCAGCAGCAAAGCTCTTCAAAGACAAAATAGTGAAGGATCTTCCAACAGGGTCCCTTGCATTCTTCCAATTATTGAAAATGGTAAGAAGGCCAGTTCAACACACTACTATCTGCTACCAGAGAGACCTCCGTATTTGGACAAGTATGAGAAGTTCTTCAGAGAAGCAGAGGAGAGGAGCTCTAACACTGAGGTTCAGTCCTGGTCTGGTGACTGCACAGCCACCTCGGCCCCAATAAAACTGGACTCAAAACCCAGAATGGACATAGGTGGTACCCTAAAACGAAAGCACCTGTCCTACGTGGTTTCCCCTTAGTGTCTGGGAGCACAGTCTCAGCTCAGATGTTTGGGATGGAGCTGAACTTTATCATGTTACAAAGTTCTTACAGTTCACAGATAATGAAGTAGGAGCAGTTTGTCCTCTGAGAACTGGAAGGTGGATGGTAAAGTCCTCTTATGCTGCATATATTCAATATGTTTCTTAAGACTTTTTTTTTGTCTTGATATGTAAGCTGAAAACCTACAAAGATTCCACAGAAACGTGGAGGGATAGTAGTCACAGTTGGCCAGTTGTATGCTACCTAGATGAACGTATTTGGTAGTCACATTATTAAAAAAAAAATTTAAAAATCGATCTTTGCTTAGGAGTCACTTATAAAGCAGACATCAGACCAAGTAATGCAGTACAGGTTTTGTATCAGGTATTTTCCAAAATTTCTTTTACACAGTAATTCTACTGAGAACAGCCTGTCCTCTTTTACTAGGATATGTCAGCCTGATAAGAAGGTAACTGCAGGATCTGATACCCACTTTGAGACTTGGCAGGCATATTGGAAGTGCATTTTGAAAGATTAATCTATCTTACAAATTAATTTGATGCTAATAGACTTTTTAAAGTGAGTTAGGTTTTGTGAATTCACTTGCTAGACACACTTGGCTCAATTTTGCAGTTTTTCCTAGAAGAGACTTGGACCAGCTATTGCTAAGCCTCTGCTGCTGCTCTTTTCCTGCTGGATCCTAGAAATGTGTGAATGTGTCCTGGGCAGCCACAGGGTTGCTGTTAGGTAGGCAATAACAACTATGTGCTCACCTAGAGTCTGAAATGATGACTGTATTAAATACAGAAATGCAGCACAAGCTGGTCTTGTGTTCTGGTTTCTGTTCAGTATTTTAGGGGAGGAGGAGGGTATGAGGAAAAAACATGATTCCATTTATGAACAGTGTCAGTCCCATCTCTCGCTGCTTCAGATGCTGCTTCTTGCTGTTTAATTTTTCCTCACTGTGCCTCAGCCATTCACTGAAGTTCACTGAGGTGCCACCTTAGCAGTTTCTCATGCTCAGTTTGGTTACGTTTATCCTCTCACAGATAAGCACAAGAGAAAGGGTGCTCATTAACAGGGGTGCAGAAGGTGAATGTGTTCCTCCTAACAGAAGTAAACAAGGTGTTTACAGTTTAAACTGCTGAATGAGATGTTTGAGCTATTTTAAAGCTTACTTTTTATTTGTCTTAGTACAAACTAAATGAAGGTGAAATACATGCTATAGAAATGCACTGATATTTCTGCATCGTGTACAGTATTGAATAAAAAATAATTCACTTTGTATTTTGAATATTGTCACGTCATGAGTTTAATAAAGTTATAAAATACTTATTTATGATACATTTTGGTTTTTGCTTTATTGAATAGTGCATGTAACTGTGCATTTTAGTTCTGCATTTACTGTAAAGTTCAAAGTTAGTAATGTTAAATGTGCAACAGATGTTGAATTCAGCGTGACTTTAATTAGAGTTAAGATCTCTGCAGAAGTGTTCAATAACTCAAATTGCACACCATTAATTTTCAATTCCACCTTACTACCTGGCAGCATGGTATCTACAGTTTTGTGCTAACAATAAAACATCCTGTAAGATTAAGTTATCTGGCCTAACATTATTAATGATTTTGGTTTTTTCTAGAGTAACCTATAGCATGTTAGCCACCATCATACAGAAAGGAGAGGGCAGTGGTGTTCCTGTCTTCAATTTCTCACCTGGTAAAAAATAGCATGGTTAAGAGGGGAAAGAAATTGTGAATACTTACCACAAAGCAAGTGTATTTCACCATAGTATGCAAGCCATGGATAAGGTTACTGAAGATAGCAAGCATCACACAACTTTGATCCTCTGGCTGTGTATGCAGGTAAATACTTGCCTTGATCTGGCAGTGTGGATGTTTCTGTCAGAGGGCTCCTTTCAGAATACAACAGGGTACCATTGGAATTGTACTGGGTGTGAAAAATGTCAGATGCAGTTTTTCAGTAATGCCCAATCCCTTGGCTCTTACACCTTGGAGGATTGCTAAGATTCATTTAGGAAGGTGCTTAAACACCTCCTGCTGTGCCACGGCACTAAGAGCCCTTGCAGATTGGCTTCAAAACATAAACAAGTTACCTAATCTGTCAACTCATACTCAGCCTACTGAAAGCTCTGCTTTCTCTCCACCCCCTGGATTTTTCCAAGATGGAAAAGGTAAAATTTATACTTCAAACTGCTCATATTTAAGGGGAAGGTTGCAACTCTAGGACCCCAAAATAATGTAAACACTCAGTTATACCATCGCTACTGCAGCAAACAGATTGACACTGCCAAGCTGCAGCTCTTCCCTCGTAGACTGTTAGAGTTGGCACAGACTCAGTGGTTGTCCTTCCAGTAGAACTCCATCTAAACTCCAACAACTGCCCTACAAAGCTCTCCTGGCTTTTGCCTCTGGGTCCCACTCCATTCCTAATACTCCTCATTTTCAGCCTAAACATATCTGGTATAAAACAGGGTATTTGTTACAGTACCTTCAGCCCTGTGTGCCAGCACATATTTTCCCTTCTGTTAGCAGTAGAGGTGCCCTAAAAAACAGCTCATGTAGCAGCAGCAGGTTTTTTACTTGAACTGCTTCTGCATACAAGCTATTTTCATGTTTAAAGTGCTAAAAAGTTTAAGACTATCATAAAACCTGTGCTTTTGAATGGTCTTACATAACATTTCCTGAAATTCCTAAAACATTTAAGACTTAACGTAACCTCCATTTGTTTTTCTCCTGAGGGAAAAAAATTGCATATTCCTTTGCTGAGGGTATTGGTATTGGCTACTTAGTCCTGAGTATTAAAAAAAAATATTACTGTAGTGATGTTAACTTTTCCTAGTGTGAGCTGTGTGTCAGCTAATTACAGCACAATATTAAGAAGTTAACTTTTCAAAAGTTAAGCAAGGAACTGCTTGGCTGTGAGCAAGACATTCAAACAAGGTTACAGAGCTCATTTGCCTCTTGAGTACAAGGAAAGTAACTTACAAGCAGTTTTATATTTAAAATTCTGTAGTAGCAAGGTCTCACTGAAGACTTGGTCCACAGTTCAGTGGTTCTTTCTGTGAAGGGGTCACTGACAAAAGCAGGTGGAAGCCTTGCACATATTCTTAGACACCAGATTCCTGTGCTTTGGGGAACAGTCTGCATGATCCAAAAACTGTATTTTGTTTTCCAGGTGAGTAATTAAGGCTGTAGAGCTGTGGGGGAAGCTTTGCAAGTTCTGGCCAGAAGACATTTCTCTGCTCATACCCTGGCACATGATAAGACTTGTCAGGACACAACATGCTTTTGCAACAGCCTGATCACGTTTGAATATTTAGAGTTTGGACTCACCTGGGCAAGGCCTGACAGCTTGCCTGTGAGAGCTAGATTTGACTGGAATAATCACACTTCAAAGTAGTTACAACTTGATAAACTGAAGTTTGGAGAGTCAAGGAATTTGTGTTAAAGCAGGGAAGAAAGATGTGCATGTGTGGAAAGGCAATGCTGCTCACAGCCTCCTGGTTCAAGGAGCAGGTTACCCTCACTGCTGCCCTGCCCTCAGCACTCTCCTCCTTGCCTCGGGAGCTCTGTTGTGAGCACCCAGCCATGGCACTGAGGACAGAAGCTGTGCTGAGGCAAAGGGGTTGGACCACAGCAAACTCCGGAGGGCTGGATCCAGCACAGCCCTACGGTGAACCCAGGATCACTGAGATGTGTCTGGCAGTGAAACTGGTGAGAATGGGAGGAGGGTGCTGGGTGACCTCTCCCCCAGGCTCAAAACTGTTGATAGCACAAGCAAAAGCACACTGAGTAATGAGTGACAGCAAAAAGCATCTGTCACATTCACCCTGGACAAGGGTTGGTGTTGCCTGGTGCTGCTTGGCTGCTCTGCTGTTGGCAGAACACTTTTGATTGGTGAGATTCAGACTGGCAAATCAACCCAGAGGAGCTGAGTGTGGCTGGTAACTAAAGGAAAGGATGTTTGCCTCAGTGTACCTTTTCCTGAAAAGAAGAGGCTGTGTTAGTACCAGGTGACTTGAAAAATCCATTAGCTTAACTTCACCATATTAACTTGCTGTTAAACAGATAAAGTCAGTAAATAACATAGAGTTGTAGCTGATCATCAGCTTCTTTTGCATCACAAGAGATAAACCAGAAAATAAACTGATTCGGAAGTATGTTGATTGACGACATAATTAAAATATGCAGTCATTTAAATGTTCTGATTGTTGTTGCTGTCATTAAGAGTTTTCCATTCACTCCCAGACTGCAACAGGCACAATTACTACTGTCCTGAAACTGCAGAAGAGCACTCAACAACATTACATTTGCTCCTGCTGCAGCCTTGGTTTTGTTTTTAAACAGTTTGATTGAAGTGTTAAGTTTGACATGATAAAAGAAAGCATCCTTCTGGTCCAGGACGAAGACACCAATTTTGCAAGGGCAGTTATTACAGTACAGTAGTTGCTGATGGTGTTCAATCCAAGTCTTGTCAAGAATTCAGGGTTAAGATGATGGCCAGATCAGTCATGGTGGAATTCCCAGGCTTCAAACTCATGATTACAGACTGTGGCCCTTATAAACATTTTAATGTTATTACAAGCTGTATGTTAAATACATACTCTCTGGATTATGTCAAGAAGGAAATTGGAGATGAAGGTAAACCCTCATTTTATCTGCTTGTAGGCACTCTGCAGTTAGGTAACCTATTGATTTTCTTTAGGTGAACTCAGTGTTCCTGGGGTAAACGTTTGTTTTTAAAGTAGGCTAATCTTTCCATTTCCTGTCAGCTTGCTTTTCAGAACAGTTTGTATTCATTTAAAACTGAAAACATACAGCAAATGTTCTGTTTCACACAGCTTCCTGGCACTGAAAATCTAGCACACAATGTTTAATTATACTTATTAATATTCGTTAAATAGCACTGCAGAAATTTCTGGCTGCTGAGCTTGTGATTAGCATTTGTAAACTGAAAGAGGTGTTACCCCCACCCATCCTGCATCGTAATTCAGGCCTTGCATAATCCCCACCCAAATGCCTATTTTCATCCACAGAGCTCATTATTTTTTCTGAATCATAAATGGAAGCCACACCCGTGATTGCTCATAGACTGTTGCTATATTATTTATATATTGGTGTGCACCTTGATCCCAGTTGCGGTTAATTTTGGAAAAGGTGTTAGGTATTCCAAATTTTAAGTGGCATGCCACTGAAACATGGGAACCATGACTGCTATTCATTTCCTTACAAAGTGATTCAGAGGAAGAGATGCTTCTTTCTGAAGATTAAAACTGTTGTCCACAAAGTATTAGCATGTGAAAGCCACAAAGGAAAAGTGCAAATACACTGCCATGAAACACCAGAAGGAAAACCATGCCAGATTATCCCACCATACCCACTCTGAATCTGCTTAAGGATGCTAATTACTGATGACATTGAGCTATCATGATAACATACTAAGAGCCCCTCCATGCACAAAATCTCTGGATCAAGCACAGGGTCATCAGGCCTGACACAATAGCTCCCCTGCTCACCACCTACCCAGGTGACTGAAACGTTCCTGCTACCCATAATATTTATTTTACCTTTGTTAATGTGTTTATTAATTTCACAACCACTTCAAGGGCAGTGCTGGCACTACTGAGTGCCCTATGGAAGGCAACTGGAACACACAACCAACCCTATAAACTTTGCAGTGGTGAGGTGTAAGGCTCTCCAGGAACTGGCCAGCTTCAAGGAAGCTCACACAAAGGACCACATCAGCTCATGCCATGTAGAGTCCAACTGCTGCATGGCAAGGTGCAAGGGAGACACCAGTGAATAGCAAGTGGGCCTCTGACAGGTTACTCATTGCCTTGCAATCCCTCTATTGTCATTACTGGCTGTTAAGCAAGGTCCAGAGGAAAGAACCATATTAGGCTGCACTTGGTGACTTCATTGGTCCCACGTCATGTTGGTAAGTTATTCAAGAAAAGTTTTTCTGCATCCCAGTTGCACACCCCAGCACTTAGAGCTTAAGCAATTGGAATTGGGACTGGGCTGCTGTGATGCAGAATCTACACAGCACCAGCACAGCAATGGTGGCAGTGCAGAGGCCTCCAACACCACAGGGCAGAGGTGACATTACACACCCTGACACATTCTGTTGCTCTTGGGATTCAATTGCTAGTGGGAGGGAGGGTTGTCTTTTCAGAGTAACTTCTTATCATGGTGAAAAAACAATGAACCAAAGCCACTGCTTTGTTAAAAGCCACAGGGACAGAGAGCCCCATCTGAGACACTCAGAAATGGAAGCCAGTGAGGTGAGTGCCAGTGAGCTCCTGCCTTATACAGGGGCTGAGGGAGAACTGGCATGGGGCTCTGAGGAACAAGGGCTAGCCTGAAGGATGAACTGGTTAGTTCCTGAATTCAAGTTAAATGGTTTAGTGCTAGTATTTTGTTAAAGGCTGACAGTCTAAACATACATAATGTTAAGGGTGAGGAGACCATGTGAGGACATTTTCTTCTATAGGTTTTATCAGTCATATCATGGCCAGTGCTGGATGCAATACCCAGTTGTTCCATAGGAATAGCCAAGGACCCTATCACTCCACAGGGAACATTTCCACTGGAGGAGCAGATCTCTCCACTAAGAGAGAGACAGCAGGCATGGCCAGCAGTCCAACCTGAGCTGGAGGTGACGCAACACAGTGCACAGGGGAGCTCGAGATTGCTCAGCCTCTCGGGCTGCTGACACCTCACAGGCCATTGCAGGGTGCTCTGGACATGCTGCCTCTCGCAAGCCACACTTCTCCTGTCATCTGAGCTTAATTGGACCAACTTGATCAAAAGCAGTCTCCACGATAAGACAGGATGCTATTGCATGCCCTGGAGCAGCACGATGAGTAAGGCAGCTGTTTTACAAGCAGTTCAGTTCACAATTTAACACCTGAGCTTTATGTTGGGCCTGTCAGTCACATGCAAGGGAGCAACCAATGCAACACAATTGCAGAACCCTGGCTTTCTCCAGCAGCACAACAGGAGGCAGGTGGGCTCGCTGGCTGCAGCCCTTCAGGATTTCATGAGACTGAATATTCCCCCAAGAGGCAAAGTTATGCACAAGTGGCCAAGACCCAAAGTTAGAGAGACCAAAGCCCCCAGCTCCTCTTCGTGACCTATGGCAATGCCTGAGGAGGGCAAGAGCAGGGAGGGCAGGGCAAGGCAGGGGAGGGAAGGCTTCATCTGTTCTCCTCATTATGATTGAGACAGAACCATCACTGGGCACTAGCCAGGGAATGTCACCCTCAGTGCCCTTTCTTTCTTTTTGAAATTATTATTGAAGTTGTTAATGCTCTGTAGCTTTCCAAAGAGGAAGGAGGGGAAAAAAAAATAATTTGCTGCAAGAGACTTATTTGAAAACTGCCAGCAAAGCCTGTGTCGCTGTGAGCCTATCCAGGAGCTCAGAACTGCATTATTCCTAATTTCCTGGTACATTGAGGAAGCAAAGTCTCAGCCAGTACTCCAGTGATCAATCATCCAGCAGCTCAAAAGCAAAGGGGCAAGTCCAAAATCAGACTGGGAATCCTCCTGAGCAAGTCAAGCTCATCAAAGATCAAAGCCATGCCCAAGCCCCAGCATATATGGAACTTCTGACTATGGGTAAAGGGTGCTGAGGAGGCCCAGGTGTGACTGGCCATGATGGGCTCTCAGTGCCCAAAGGTGCTGCTCAACCCTGGAAAAAACTGTTTCCATGCTGTTTGAGGGATTAATGGTCACTGCTCAAGAAAACTTCCATTAGGAACCAGTAGCAAATTCAGGCCAATACTTCAGGCTCAAAAGCAGCTTGTCTGGAGCTTGTGATGCATTTAACTTTGAAAGCTCCTATCAAAACCCTGAAAATTGACTCTGGGAAGTCCTGGTCAGAATACAGGACAGCTACCAGCGGGGAACATCACTGATGTTTAGAAAGGAATCACCTTGCTGTTCACTAAGTCTTGAACAGGAAATAAAACACAGAATTAAGGAAAATTCTGTCTGCTATAAGACTGGACAGATTAAGTCACAAAATTACACTTTCAATTTATACTCTGCTGAAAAATAAGGATCTTTAAGTATCTGTGGCCATAGTCAAACTACACAGTCAACAGTGGAAGAAATCCTCTGTTCAACACAAAGCAGACAAAATTTTAATTGGAGAAACAGCTACAGAAACTGCCATTTGAATTCAGAGGATTCCTTTGATTCAGAATAGCAGCTGTGCAAGATTGCAAGGACAAGTGAGAATCCCAAAGGAAATTCTTCTGTAACCATCCATGAGGAGAGGATGGCTACAGTACTTTAGAGCTGTTTCTGAACCAAGTACACACCTGAACTACAGGCAAGTTCTGTCTGTGGCTCAGAAGTGCTGCCACTGTAAGCTGTAAAAATAATTACACCATCAATATTTAGAAATCAGAAGGATTTGCACAGAAATGTTGCTAGTCCTGCTGGGAAACTTCCATCAGCTGAGGAAGACTTCAGTGTTACCAATGTTACGCAAGTCTCACTAGACCCAACTCTGCCCTTTAGAATATGAGTGCTAGCATGAGATCCTCAGACAACTTCACTTCTTCCTCCCTCTACCATTAGTGGAATGGCCTTGAATTAAATTGTGAAAGTACAGAAGTATCTACATGACTCGGAGGGCCATAAACCCTATGTAGGGAGGAATTATTTAAGGTTGTACAAAGGGTATAATTAGAAGCTGTTGAATGAAGTAAAGCAAGCGAACAAGCCCAAGTATAAAAGCCTCCTCTCAATCTGTGATGCCTTCTAGCACACAGAACAATGGGTACATCTTGTAGAGAGCAGAAAGGCTCCTAGAGCTGCTGCAAAGAATGAGTGTCACACAGAGCACTGCAACCCCTCACAGCTGCACCAGCCAGAGCAGCCCTCAGTGCACCTCGGCAACACGGAAGGATTGAGTTACCTGAAACACAGGATGCTGGTTTTCCCAAGCCTAGACTCAGTTCTGGAGTCTATCATGTGTGTCAGCACTGCTTCCCAAAGTGTGGCTACAAAAATACAAGCCAGAAATGCTGCCTAGTCCCTTAAATAATAATGTACTGTGAGTGTACTCGGGACACAGAGACCCAGGCTCAATTCCCTCCCGTCTGGGCTGTGTGGCTGGGCCTGCTCTGCACACAGAGCTCTGCCAAGTGTCCAGAGATGCTCCTGCAGACAAGGGTGAGGAGTGCCCTGGGATGCCTTCCACACAGGACATGCTGAGTGAAGGAGCTGGGGCAGTGTCTGAGGCAGCACCACTGCAGGGATTCCCACAGCCTGCCCCTCGTCCCTGCCCTTCCCTGGATGCTTCTCAAGAGGTGGCAGGAAGTGGCTGAAGGCCAGATAAATTTAGAGAAGAGTAGATGCATTCCCTTCAGTTTAAGCTGAGTTCAGTGGCAGCAGATACCAAATTACCACAGGTCCTAAAATGAAAGCTTGCCAATAAAAAAAAGGCACAAAGTTTCTAGTGTACATGAAACAATAAGCAGAAAAGTATCTCAGCTCATCTTTCAGCAGCAGGTAAAAGAGAATTTTAGGAAAAGAGATACTGAAATGTGAGGAAAAAAGCATTGCACTAACTGGAAGGCAACTTTTTTCCATCAAATCAGCAAATTCCTTCTTAACACTTACCCTAAGAGAAAAATTAGCCTAAGCTTAGCTCATACACTTACCCTAACTGAAAGACCAAGTTAATGACACCTTGGCAGAAAGAGAACCCAAGTAAATTCATGTTTGCTGGACATCTGCAAAGTAAAAGGTTGAGAACAGGGTCAGCTGTGTGAAGGTAACTGTGATGCAAGCAGCACTACAATATTTCATTTACCAAGTCCTTTGCTGAACACAGTGCAAGAATCTGCAAGTTAAGCAGATACATGCATGGGCTCTAGGCTCATTTTTCTGAGTGTTTTTCCTATTACCATTTTAATGGGAGTGGGAAAGCCCAAATATACACACTGAAAACCTCATTTCTGTAAATTGAACTCCCTCAGCCTCGGAGTAAAAAAAAATAATTTATAATCAAATTTATGGCCACTTTGCTAATGCTTTGTATTAAAATATTTCTGCAAGACTAAAAGCAATACAAGGATGGAAATATTTTCCTTCTTATGTTACAAAGCAGTGCTGCCACCCAGGAATGCAGAGCTTTTCCTGTATTCTGAATCATGCCCATTTACAAACCAAGTAATTATTCCAGATTCTAGGACAAAGACTCTTTCCATCATTTGGTTTACATTTGCATGGCAATACCAGTTAGATGTGCAGATTTACCACACAAACATGTAAAATCTTACATAGATTACAATTTTTGCATATCTTGAGCATATTTCAAAGCTAGAGAAACATATAAAATATTTCCTAAACAAATTAAGAGACGTAGAGTTGAAGCAGTTCTTCCAGTAGATATTAACAACACAGACATTTCTTAATTCTAAATTTGCAAAAGCATCCATGTATTTCATTACAAAAATGCAGTAATTGAGAATGAACTTGTTTCCCATTAAAATAAGCAATCATAAAGGCTCCTGTGCAATCATTTTCTGAAGTTCAGACTCTGCACTTCAGATGCATGCAGAACCAGATCTCAGATGCTGTGGTTACTTCAGAGTCCAGTGAAGTGCCATCCTTAAGCATGATTGCTGACAGGGCCATGTAACACCAGAATTATTTGGTGAAAGAAAGGTAGCAAAGAAGGAAATTGATGCCAAGCTCTTAATTCTCATGGGAATACAGCTCTACTACTTCCTCCAGAGACCTGTCCTGCAACTCCTCTAAACTGACATAGGCTCACTTTAGCCAGGCTTGTAGCAACTTCCAACTTTTAGTAAGCAGAAACAAGAATTGCTCCTGGTGGTATGCTACCAAATCCAAACCTCCTGCTTTATGCTGATTATTAACTGCCCAAATAGCTCAATGGATCTGCCATCATTTAAAGCAGAAGACAAATTTCAAGGTATCATGTTCAACCTGCAGGAACTCTAGGGTGCTTGGCAAGGTATGAATATTCACACTTTTTAGTTCCAACACTGTCTGAAAATTAAAACTAGATATTTGCCTTATTTGTACACAAGGAATTAAACATTGTTTTAACTAATTCTAGGTTGCAATTTAATAATCTGTCAGAAAATCAGAGAATATACTGAGTTGGAAGAGACTCATGAAAGCCATAAAAACCAACTCTTGACTCCACATAGGGCATCTAAAAGTTAAACTATACAGTCAAGAGAAGTGTTGTGAGAAGTGTTGTCCAAACACTTCTTGAACACTGGCAGGCTGGGGGCCATGACCAAGTCCCTAGGAAGCTTGCTCCAGGGCTTGACCACCTTCTCATTTCAGATCAGACTTCAGAAGAAATGTGTGAGAGTCTAAACAGACATTGTTTTGAATAGTACATGGTGGTAAAAAGGTTTCATGGGTCTGGGTTGGGAGAAAACACACAACACACCAGTAGGGATGCTCCATTTTTATTTACTCAGCAAACATTTTTCCATGTGATTTTTAAATGCCATCCAAGAACTAACTAGGATTATTAGATGCTGGCTGCTTTTTTGTGATGAAGCTTTTTGCTAACAGGATCTTTTTCCAGAAATGAAGACCTTTGGTTTGATAAGGTACCCAGTTCAGGTAAGTACAGTTACTAATTTCACCCACAATTAAAGTGTTATTTACAACAGTGCACATTACAGTTATTCTACAAAGGATAAGACTCTCAATCTAAACTTGTTCTAGTCCCTATCCCACACCAGGATTTCACTCTTTCAGAATTAGAGGTCCCTTCACCTGTTCAGCCACTTCCTTCCCCAGCAGTGTTTCCACAATGGCTAAGCCAAACTCAAAGCTGGTGCCAGGCCCACGGCTGGTGAGGATGTTCCCGTCCTTCTCCACGCGGCTCTCCGAGTAGGAGTAGTGTGCTTGGGGGAACACACAAACAGCAGGAAGAGGGTCAGTGTCCAGCACAGTGCCCACAGCTGCACAGAGGGCACAAGGACCCCAGCACTGCCCCCAAGCAGCTCATCCCTGCCTGCTCTCCTCAGGGAAGAATAGTGCCTGCATGGAACTCATTCCTAAGGTGTGGGAATGCCTCTCTGACTCTAAAAGCTCCTCAAGAAGGGCTCACTGAGCCTGTCAGCTCCCATGAGCTTCCTTTTGGAAGTCAGACTGCTTTTGTGGAGCTGTTCATAAATTTCTTTCTTTCCAAATGCATGCAGAAGAAATTGGGGGAACCCATCTGCTCGCCTCCTGCCTCGTTAATGCTCACAGAATGACACTCCTAGTGTTTCACCATCACTTCCCTTAGGTAGGAGAAAGAAGTGTGGAGCCATCAGGTGCCACAGAACCCAAGCATTACTCACAGAAGAGTGGGAAAGGTGCTCCCAGAGTCTGCTGTTGGGACTGCTGAGGCAAATAATCAAAAGGGCAAGAGATGCTCAGGCTCAAGAGGATAAGGCAATAAATGCTCCTAACGTGATAGCAGCAGCAGAATTACCCCAAGGATGAGAATGTCAGTACAGCCCTCTATTTTCTGGTGATATAGGCTCAATCCAGAGAGAAAAATAAGATTAAGAAGTTCTTTTCCTTTCTTTAAATTGTGGGTTCAGGTAAAAAAAAAAAAAAAAGAAAATCTGAGAAGGGTTTGGACAGAAACATACCTCCATTCATCATTTTATCTTTGGCCAAAGGATGTGTTGTGACTTTGCTTCCATACCCTATCCCATGTGCCAGAAGGGCAGTAGGACCTGTAGGAACACAAAATTGCACCAGTGAGGGACTGCCTTCTGCTACAAGCACTTCTAAAGAACAGACGTTTGGGCATTAGGATCCCCAGGGGTCAGAGCTCACTGTGGACAGACTACTTTTCATAAAACAATGATGCCAGCCCTATCTCTGAGGCAAAAAGCTCTCACATTACAGTTCACACTGGTGTCCTACCCATGACTGTGCTGCCTTTGAAGAACGGGTGAACAACCCACTTCCAGATAATTCATTTAATTAAAAACTGTCTGACATTAAGAAACAAAAGGTCTGCATTTCAATCTGAACATTAATTACCTGTAATTACTTTACAACCTTGTTAAACCTTGAATTTGGAGACTTAACAGATAGGATTTCATTTCAGCAAGTCTCCACACACTGCAGTTGTGTGCCAAGCAGTATTTTGGACACATCATGGATCAGCTGTTCAGTTTTTGGTTTCAAAATTTTCTCCTTTCTTTTCATACTTCCTCCTTAGCCTGAACTGAGGAAAGAATTTGTATCAAGAAGTGCTAAGTCATCAGACAGGATATGCGTATGGGAATTCCAAACGAAACTGAAGGCAGATTTGTCTGACATGAGTTTCATTTCTATTCATTCATTTAATTCTGGATTAAGTACAGGAAATAACCTGTTTTGCTTTCAGTTGGAATGAGCTCTAAGAATCATCCTGCTTACAAGCAAAGGCCTTTACTGGGCAGGTGTGAATTTGGATTGTTCTGCAAGAGACACAGGTAAAGAAGCAGCAGAGTATCATTGCCAAATTGAGGAATATTCACAGCTCCGTGTGCCTAGCACCTAAATGAGGAAGAAAAGCAGAAAATCCCCCAAGAAATGTACCAGAAAATAAAAGTGAAAATCCCCTCCTAGAACACACCCTGACTGCCTTTTATGCATTCATCATCTCCTTCCTCACTCTCAGCTTCAGGTCCCTAGACCAGCCTTCAGTTGCAGTATTGGCAATTTTTCAGTTTGCTTTTTAAAACACAAACATCACAAAGTTCATGATCTGGATACCAAGCTGTGCAGAACACGTAAGCAGACAACCCTCTCCTCAAACCAAATCCATTTTTTGCTGCAGCTCAGGAAGGGTGAGACTGTAATTCTATACTTCTGGCCTTCTTTCTGAAGCTAAAGGGCAGAGTGGTTATGTGAGATGAATTTACAGAAATGACATTCTGCCAGTGCTGTATACTTGCAGAAAGATCACCAGAATAAGCACATATTTTTTTAAAAAATCCTAGCACACTACCTTTTACTTTCGATTTTAAAGACAGTAACACAACTGATTGGAAGGAACTGAGTAACAAGCAGAACTTGCAGGAAAGCATTCACAATTATTTTTGAGATTTCTCTGCTATTAAATTCACAAAAAAAATCAGATGCTGAAAGGTGTGTATATATATATATATATATATATAGGCACAAATTCCTGCTCCTAAATTACAGGAACACAGATTTCTAGGACAGGAAACTCTCTTCATGCTCCTTCAAAATATCCAAATGCTTTACAAAGCAAGACACTTTGTTAACCCACCTGCACATATTGCAGCAATCAGGCCTTTTCTGCTTTCCTGGTCCTTCAAAATGTCTTTCACAGCAGCAGACTGTATGAAGAAACATCACAAGTCATTGTTTGGTGCTGGTTATTTGAAACACAGTTGAAACAATTTCCATTGAAAATTCTGTGAAACAGATCATGTTTTACACAGAAAACCAACTGGCATCTCCCCACTCTGCCTCAGAGACAGAGGGCAATGAGAACATCAAGGAGAAAAACTGAAACCAATACTTGCCCCAGAAGGAAAGAGGAAGGAAATCAGAAGGAACTGCAACAAATACTTGACCCAAATAAAAGCTGGTTAACCCAGGGCCATAGAAAGTTGCTTGAAAACTTCACAAGACAAACAGGAAAGAGTATTCATAAGATACCTCCAGTCTCTGTCATTCTCAAGAAGATTTATCCAGGATTTCTGTCTCATCTTTCAGGCCTTACAAACTCTGTGATACCACAGAGTTTGGTATTTTGAGAAGCAGTTCTTCCAGTAGATATCAACAACACAGACATTTCTTAATTCTCACTCTGTGATACCACAGAGTTTGATATCAAATACCACAGAGTATTTGATAAATGAATTTGTTTGTCTGCCTGCCTTCCACAAGGAATTTATATCACCACTGCAACAGTTCTGCACCAGAGAGCAAAGTCCCAGGAGCAGAGTCCCTTGGGTTTGGACTATTTTGTGTCTCAGAGAATTAAATCTTCATTTGCAACTATTTCATCTTCATATGTATATGAACAGAGATCTTCCCACAATGCACAATACCCTTCCATTTTCATTTTGTTGTACTCTGTACTCATGTCCAAGAATTTACCCAGTTGTCCCACCTATATAGTCACAAGAAGGCTTAAGACCATTAACAATTAGTTTCCTGATTCATTCAGAAGAGAATTTTTAGATGCTGAACTGAATCTGAAGAATTACTAAGCAAATGCTGGCCACCCCACTACACATGAGAATGTCCCTGAATTTTTAAAATGCCAGAACTTTACCTCAGACAAGTTTTGAGCTCCAAGGTTCCCCCCAGGCAGGACCACAACATCGTAAGGCCCCTAAACAAAGAAAAGATAAAACTGTTCTGTTAAATAAAGGCTGATACATGCATTACACTGTTTGAAGACCACTGCAGCTGATTCAAGTGGCAAACAAAGAAATCTACCTTTTCTTCCACTCAACAATACTTTATGATAGAGAACCAGTTCCAATTATGGAAAAAAACCACTATTTCCTGTTCCAGGAAAAGCCTGTTATCAATAAAGTCTCACACAGAACTGACTTTTGAGCCTGGTGCACTTAAAAGCTTCAGCAAGTGAGTGACAGCTCTTGTGTTGTCAAGTGTTGTCAAGACAAGTGGTTTTGCTCCAACCTTACTGCAGAGGTCTAACTATAACATTATTTAGCTTCCCATCAGAACTTTTGAGTTGGCCTAAATCACAGTCTTTTGTTGAGCCAACTAACAGGAAAAATAAAGCTCTATGACTGATGCTTTGCAAAACAAATACCTGGGGAGAATTAAGAAATCTGTCTGAACCTAAGAGGCTATGAAGCAGGACAACACTGAAGGGGAACACAGTGGGATGTGCAGTTCTGTAATTCACTGCTACACAAAGTTAACACAATGTGCAATGTATGTCCAGAGGTAATGCATAAGCTTTCCAAAGTCACCTCAGAAACTGTGAGAAAGACTCTGCTTTTATATCAGAGAAGGGTGATGACCAACCTCTTTTCTGGCATCTTCAAGACTGGCATCAGGACAAATGAAGACATCTCGACTGCACTGTACTGGTTCTTTTCCTGCTAAGCCTGCAACAGTCACCTTGATCTAACAGGAGAACAAATATATTATTACAAATCAAGAATTTGGGGTATTTTTCTTGTGTGTTAGTTCTTAAGTAGTACACAGAACAAGCAAAGCACTACTGAAAGCTTGTTCCTCTCATGACAGCCAAAATGGGGAGCACAGTGATGGGATGACAAAGGTGATGGGAGAAGGTAATTTTTATTTCAGTCATTTCTAGACAAGTGAAGGTGGTGTGTTTATTTAAAGTATTATTTTCATCCCTAATTATTATAACAGCGTGCTACTACAAATGCAAGAGTAATAAGCATGAGGAATCCCAACAGCTAGAACTGTAATAACTGAATTTCAAAAGTAGCTCAAGAAAAGCTCTTCAATGTCATGAGCTGTAATGCACTGAGCTTTCCAGACCCCTACAAAAGAGGCACTTCCAGTTACTGTACATGGAAGTAGCTGTGTTTTCTGACAGAGTAGGATTTACTTGAAACATCTACTCTAGCCCACATTAGACTTGTGTTTTGAAAGGTTACCTTTTTTGAAAGGTTACCAACAAATGTCAGTTGTCAGGCATGCTCATCCCATGGCACAAATATTTGCTAATCAGTGAGGTGATGAGGGTAAATTTTCACTTCACACAACAGACTGAATTCCTGGCAATGAACATCTACTTGAGGCAATGATTTCCCTTTGACCACGCACTCACAAGGATTTTTCACTGTCTGCATACTCACCCCAGCTCTTCTCATAACATCAGTGGGGATTACGGTTTCCATCTCCTCTGCCCCTTTTGCAAGAATCACCAATGCTCTCTTTGAGGCCATGTCTTACTATTACCAAGATGGTTGTGAAGGAAAGGGCTGAGGGGGGTAGAAAGACAATGTGGTTAGAAAGCAAATCCCCTCATATGAATCCTTCCTCATGTTGAAATTGAACAGTAATTTGTACTTTTGCATGTTCTTTCATTTAAACCACCTCAAAATGGTTCACTAGCTTCAATCAATATTCATAGCAATCGGGCTTAACTAAAAAGCTTTTTAAAAAGAATGCATTATGATATCAAAAGATTAAGACATTTGTGCAGTGGGAGGCACAGCACATCAGCACCAGAAGAGGAAGCAGCCTGGCCTAACCAAGACCTTACATGACTTGTGTCTGCCAGAGAGAGGGGTTCAGGGTGGGTGGCAGAGCTGTTTTCAATTTGCACACCCTCACTCTTTCCGAGACGACTGACTCCTACCCAGGTCAGCACTTACAAAAAGGGCTTGCATGAGCTTTGACCTCATGTCTGGTTTTTAGTTTCCACACAGCATGCTTCATGAAGAGTTTCCTGTGACTTAACAGTGACTCGACCAGTGCCCCTGCAAAACCTCACCAACAGATCTTCTGGGCTGTTTCACAGCTTTGTGGGGGAAGAAGCACATGTGCACACATGTGTGATGGGGGAGCAGACCACAGAACTGAGCAAATGGAACAAACCCGACTTAAGATTTTTTTTTTTTTTTAGCTTCTACATTCAAGTTGAGGTGAATGGCCAAATTTCCATTTGAAGGTTAAGTTGAAAGAACATTACGTCATGTAAATACCCACTAACTCATACAGGTCTGAGAGATGTCTGAGAGATGTCTGTGAAAGCACCTGTGATGTGAGAAGGCATTTCACAGGTTACTGCTCTAGAAGACAAAGATTTTTGTCCTATGCAGGGGCCTTCCATCCAGAAATGCATGTAGTACCTGGGAGCTTTTCATAAAATGGGATGCACATTTAGGTGCCTAAAAAAAGAAAACCATCCTCACCCTGCTTCAACTTCATTTGTTTTCAGGTTTGCTCCCTTCTGGAAGCCTCCTTTAGAATGGTATTTCTAGAATGCAGTAATACACAGCACAACATCCCACAGCATGCTGACCCAGCCCAAGCAGAGTAATTCACTGTGTCAAATCCTACTTTTAGGGCAGCTTTATGTACTGTCAATGCAAAGCCCACTGATCAAGTACACCCAAATCACAGGTATCAGTAATAGCTTCAGGACAACCTAGAGCTTCTTAATAGTTTGTCTTGAGGGTACACATTGATTCTGCACAATTTCCATATGCATTTGACTAACTAGCAAAAGACTACCTGAATAGCCACCATGCAGAAACGCTGCATTTGCTTTTTATTGAAGAAAAATAGTCTAGACCACAGCTTGCATCCCTGTCTTTCATTAATTCTTTAGATGAAAACAGGTACCTGATCCTGAAACCTTTACTCTTCCTCCTAGTTCAGCAAAATGCAGTCTCTCCATAGTGCCTTTAGATATTTACTGCACAACACTGCCAAATACCTGAGCATTAGTACTGTTCTTCATGTGGGTGCATACGCAAATAGCTGTCCCGCTACTACGGGAAGAGTGTTTTTGAGGAGGCAGACACAGACCTAACAGCCCCTTCATTTAACAAGTATCTACACATAGTAAATGCCAGTTTCCCGTTTGCTCTTCAGTGCCAGCCAAGGCCGCCTCAAACCTCTCAGCCAAACGCACTTCCCCGTGTGGGTACACGTGCCTTTCTGGAGATGGTGACCTGCGCTGAATCAGAACCTCTAAGGGTGGCTTTAAAAAAAAAAATCACACCCTTCAGTGCCCCGACCGCAGAGCCCGCTACCACAGGCAGGGGACGGCTGGAGGCGCAGCAGCTCGGCCAGCCCGGCTGCAAAGGCCGCATCCCTGTTTTGATCCGCTCCTTCTGGGACACGGCGCCATTCCACGCAGCAGGGACGGCACAAGGCCGTGCCCGGGCCGAGGCCGCCTCACGGGCACGGCAAGGGGGGCCGGGCCCCGGAACGCGGCCGCCCGGGCACCACAGCCCCGCCCGGGCACCACAGCCCCGCCCGGCAGAACCCCCTGCCCACACCGACACCCCCGCTCGCCGGGGCTCTCCGGGCCGGGCCCGCGGGGCCGCAGCGGCGGCGGCCACAACTCACCTCAGCGGGGCCGCGGGCGGCTCTGGGAGGCTCCGCCCGGGCCCCGCCCGCGCTCCGCCCCGGCACCTCCCCGCCGCCCGTGCTGCCCTTGCCTTGGCTGCACGCTGCGCTGTTCTCACGGTCTCTCGGAACGCAGGCAGCGCTCCGGTGCCCGCCGCCGTGACAGCCACGTCCTGCGGTGGCGCGACCGCCGACCGAGCTGATAGTGCTGATACTGCTCCTGCTGCCGCCGCCCCTCGGGCAGCCCCGCACGGACCGAGCAGAACCGAGCCCTGCTCTTCTCCGCCCTCTGCCCGAAGCGTCCGCCCGACGCTTCTGTTTCCCGAGGCTCACGGTGCACAGGGAAAGGCCATGGCTCAGGGGCGATGCTGCCCCTGGTTCTAAGGAGTTTCGGTGTTTTGAAGCACAGACAGAGCTGTTAACGGGGCCCTTTAGGACTGCGAAGCCAATGTTGCGTAAAACCCTGCTCGCAGGTGCTGGCGGAGCCGATCTGGCTCCCGGGTGCCGGGTTCACGAGAGCTCCGGCAGAGCAGCTCAAGTCCAGGTGAGGAGAGCCGGTGGTAGGGAAGGACTTTGCCGAGGGCTCCCATGGGATCGGTGCGGGACTCAGCTCCCGGTACGGGGAGCTTTGCGTGCTGCCCACAGCGGGCTCCGCTCAGAACCCTGGACAGGCTGGTCCTTGCTGTGCCTGGCCTTGTGCCGAGGATGCACACACGGAAGATACGGTCGCTCCGCACTCAGCTTCTCACCGCGCTCCGGGCCCGGCTGAGGGACAGGCCGCGCTCGGGGATTGGCTGCGGGGAGGTGCAGGGGGCGGGGCCGCGCTCGGGGATTGGCTGCGGGGAGGTGCAGGGGGCGGGGCCGCGCCCGGTGATTGGCTGCAGGGGCGCAGGGGCGGGGCCGCGCCGTTCCCGTGCCGGCCGGTGCGCGCTGCCCCCAGCCGCTCCCGGCCAGGCCGCGGCGCTCGGTGCTCCGTGTTCCCCGCGTGTCCGTGTCGTGCCCGTGTGGTTTCAGCATCTCCGCGCATGGCTGCGGCCGGCCGGCCCCGCCTCTCACCTTTCACCTCCCGGGGATTCCGCGCAGCACTCACCGGGAAGCCCCAAGTGGTGAAAAGGGCGAGCGCTGACCGGCATCGCTGAGAGAGCCCTGCGGGCGCTGCCCGGCAGAGCTGAGGGGTCGCGGCTCTGGGAGGGTCCGGAAAGTCCCGCCGGGCCGGGCTTTCCCCGCCGCCCCCGTGATGACGCAGCCAGACCCCCCGGGGGCGGCCGCTAAGGGCCGGTGCCGGGTGCCCTGCGCGCAGTGCCGCTGGCCGCGCCGCCCCGCTCCGACCCACCGCTCCGACCCATGGCTCCGGGCCGGGCGCTGCTGCCCGCGGCGCTGCTGGCGCTGGCGCTGAGCCCGGGCCCCGCGGCCGCGCTGCCGTGCATCGCTGACTGCCCGCCGGGTAAGGGCCGGGCCGGGCCGGGGCGCGGTGCGCCGGGCGCGGCCCGCGGTGACCGCTGTGTCTCGGCCCGCAGGTACGTTCGTGGCGAGCGCGGACTGCGGACGGCGAGCGGGCGCGTCCTGCCAGCCCTGCCCGGCCGGCACCTTCTCCAGCACGGGGGCACGCGGCGGCTGCAGAATGTGTCGGCAGTGCGAAGGTACCGGCGGCCGCGCCACCAGCCCTGCTGTGACCTCCCGTGCCCGGGCTGCCACCTGCCCGGCGGGGGGACGCGCCATTGACTAAATAACGCTGCGCGTCTGCGGGGCTTCTCGCTGAAGCCGCCAGCCTGATTTTTGTGAGAACAAAGCTCCGAGCCTTTGCTGCACCACGCTGGGCATGCTGTAAGCTAAGACTCGTTTTCCCCTTGCAGGACTATTTAAGTACTTAAAAGTGTGTTCCTCAACAAGCGATGCTGAATGCACGTGCAAGGAGGGCTATCGCTGCGGCGGTGAAGGCTGCACCTACTGCACCCGAAGCTGTGGCGTGGGCCAGGAGAGCACCAGGAACGGTAGGATCACCCTTCCCCAGCAGCTGAAAGCCCTTCTGCTTCCTGCACCAGACGCACTGCACTGCCTCTTGCTCAGTGCAGAAGCAGATAGAGGAAGGACCTCACAAGATAAAAGCTGCCACTCCTGCTGAACACTTTGCATAGTGTGTGGAGTAAGCTCAGGAGCAGACAAACCAACCCACCACACTGAGCCCCACTACAGCTCAAATCATGCACCACTGAGTTCCCTTTGCAGGACAGCTCTTTGTTGCCAGTATGAGGGAAACTGAACTGGGAACTCTGGAGTTAGGCCTGGTTTGTGGCATCTTGTGCCAAATCAGCTGGCTTCGTAGCCAAGTACTGTACTGGTCAGTGGCTGACAGGAGAAGACTTGCCATGCATACTCAGAGCAGCTGATGAAATAGTAATTTTGTCATTGTACAAGCAGGTCAAAAAAATGCTTCACATGTTGCATTTTAAATACTTACCTTGTACAATTTTACCTATCCTTGTCTGTTGAAGGTTGCCAGACTTGCACCAATGGAACCTTTAATGATCAGCCCAATGGCTCCTGTAAAAACTGGACAAGGTAAGTCAGCTAAAAAGAAAAAAAAGCTACAGCTATTACACTTGACTGGATTTTAAAAATTTTGTTCTTTTCCCTGTTTTGCTGTAAATGTCCTTCAGGTGCTCTGGAAACCAAGTCCTGGAGCCTGGAACTCCATCAAAAGATGTCGTTTGCAAACACGCTTCAGTTAATCCCACTTTAGTCACTACTCTACCTACCACATCTCCTGAAATTCCATTTTTTATCACTGTGCCAGGTGAGTCATTGTATAATAATGCTTATGAAGGTAAAGAATTATGACCTACTTCAACATAGTATAACTCATTCACTTTCTATTTAAGACAAAAGTCCTTTCTTCTGTGCATTTCCAGTGTTGGAGACCTATTCAGCAGCAGAGTGGGAGACACGGTTTTCAGCTAATTCAAGAGCAGTAGAATTTTGTTCTGTTAATACTCTTAGAGAATGTGGTTTATTTTCTAGGGGAGGATGTCCAGACAGACATGATCAGGATTTCTCTTACTGTGGCTGGGCTGTTATGCACAGTGTTTCTGCTGCCTTTGTGCATCTGCTTCAGTGTCTGGCAGAAAAAGAAACTACACGCTGTCTTCAAGAAAAGTAAGATAAATGCATTCGTCAGTTTTTCTTTTTGAAACTAGACAGAAGTCAGGAATGCAGGTTAAGTGTCTTTCAAAGAAAGTTGCAATAGCTTCATTTTTTTTGGCCTTGTAAGGCAGAAGCAACTGAAAGGGAAACAGTTTTGGAATTTTTATTGGAGAAAGCACTGTGGGTGTTAGGTCAAGTGCATGTTTATCTGTAGAAGTGAAGTATTTGTGAGAGATGAAAAAACTCAGCTGAGCTTTGCTGCTCCAGTTAAAGGTCAGCTCAGTTTATTACTTCCAAGCATCATCCTTGGCCTGTGTGGCTGTTAACACTTTGGAGTTGTCTCTGCTCTCAGAGAGTACACATGGCCTTCAGTGAATGTCTTGGAACTCTGGCTGCAGTGGAAGAGATAATAAGTCCTGGGCAAGCTCAAGAGTTCAGAACAAAGATGAAGCTAATTCCATTCAATGTAGTTCATAGTCAGTTTGTTTGGTTTTTTGCTTTTTTTGGGGTTCTCTCTCCTATCTCTTCTTTTCCCCTATCCTAAGGAAAAGATCTGAATCTTCTAGTGTGACTCTAAATACAGAAGACCATAGCAGTCCAAAAATCTGTTTCCCTCATGCTGGTCTTCCTTTCATTGCCATGACAAACAGAGCACCAGAGGCCCTGCTGAATTAGGGAAAACAAAGTATGATAAATTAGTTTTATCAGATATACATGCTGTAGAGGAATATTTTCAAATTATAGAGTAACTTGGAAGACTTTTTCTTCCTGACTTCCTGCATTTGTGACTGAGGGATGGTGAAATAAGATGGTTGAATAAATGAAACAGAAAGGGGACATTTGTCCAGTTCTGGGCACCTCACTTCAAGAAACATTGAAGTGCTGGAGTGAGTCCAGAGAAGGGCAACAAAGCTGGGGAAGAATCTAGAAGGTAAGTCTTTGAGGAGCAGCTGAAGAAACTGGGGTTGTTTTGTCTGGAGAAAAGGAGGCTCAGGGGAGACCTTGCTCTCTACAACTCCCTGAAATGCAGCTGTAGCCAGATGGGGGCTGATCTTTTCTCCCAGGCAACCAGTGACAGGACAAGAGGACACAGCCTTAAGCTATACCAAGGGAGGTTCAGGTTAGAGATGAGGAGGAATTTCTTCCCAAAAAGTGTAGTTAAAGATTGGAACAGGCTACCCAGGGAGGCAGGGGAGTCACTGTCCCTGGAGGTGTTCAAGAAACAACTGGACGTGGCACTCAGAGCTGTGGTCTGGTTTACAACGTGTATGGGCAAAGGTTGGACTAAATGGTCCCACAGGTCCTAATTGATTCTGTTCTTTTTCTTCAGTGCACACACCTGAACAGTCCGTTCAGGAAGATGATGCCTGCAGCTGCCACTTTCCTGAAGAAGAACAAGGTGAATATCAGGACCATGGCAAATCCACAGAAAGCAGAGATCTTTTGGTGAACTAGAAATTGAACTGTCCAAGTCAGTCACATCTGAATTTTCTTTTGGAACACAGAACAAGAACCTGTTTACGTAAATAGAGCAGATGTCAGCATCTCAGTGTTAGGGTGCTAAATGGCTCAGCCACTGAGGAAAAAGTACTTTTTTATATTTCTTAAAAAAATAATAAAAAAAAACCCAAAACAGTTTGCTGACTTTCTTCCTCTAGGAGTAAGGCTATTTCTAAGAAGTGGTTCTTGATCTACATGTAGAAAAAAGTACCGCATTTAAAAGCTCTACCAGAAGTGCAGAATAGTTTTCTGGTCCCTCATTAATGGTGCCTGAGCCATAATTTACATGCGTTCCAGCAGCATTTGAAGCTAAAAAGGAGATCTGTAGCACATTGTAGAGTCACTGGTGATAATCACAGTCTCTTACTACCAGCCATCCTCTTGAGTCTGGAGCTCCTTCCAAAGTCTGGCTCAAGCCCAGCAGTCTTGGGGTTTGTGTGCAAATACAGATGGAGCTCATTTGATCCCACCAGCCCTGGAAACAGATCCCTGGCCTCACCAGTGCACCCCTGCTTACATGCAGGGGAAAGGAAGCCATAAAGATCTTGAGCTGCAAAGTGTTCCACAGCAGCATCTGCTGTTGTATTACACTGATTGGCTTGAGGGAGGCAGTGGAAACACTGAGAGAAGCTGTGGTTGACTTGAACTTAGAAATAGCTGTTACTTTGCAGTTGGATTGCACCACCTCCAGCCCTACATCGTTCAGCTTTGATCTTTAAGGTGATGTAAACTTTACATGCACTGCAGCTGTATGTGTGATATCTTTGTGGTACTATTTTTGTAACTGAGGTTGGAAAGATTTTAACATCAGACACTATCTGTCTCTCCGATCAAATAGTTACTTTGGTCTTAAAAAAAAGAAAATGCACGTTTGAGTCACGGCGTTCACAACACCATTTTAAACCGTTTTTATTTTATTACTTCAGTAAATGTTATTCAAAAAGTAGCATGAAAATGCACCAAGATGTGCCTTAAGGGCAATTTTCCCCCGTCTGATTTCAATGCAAGAGAAAACTATTTTGCATTTGAACAATGACAGGCCATCTCTTCATTCAGCAGGTTACAATAGCAGATTATTTTCACCAAGCCACACTTACACGTTTTGATAAACTTATGTATAAGTAAATATAAAATAGTAAGTTTTATATAGTGAGAAAATAAATGCCATAAAAAGCCTGAACTAGCTCAAGTCTTCTCTCTATTAGTACTTTCAGCCATGAGAACTGAGTGACTATTACGTCAAGATCACAAACTTGATGGTGTGAACAGGACACATGAAAAGCCACCAAATTATTTATAAATCTAAGATGTATATATTTATAAGTCAAAGAGTGACCTTTGGATCATTGACTATATCCAGTCACTGTTGACTGTATCTTAGAACAAGATAAAAAGAATTGTTCTGCTTATAATTAATTTCTAGCCCAAACATAAGGTAGAGAATTAATGTACACATCCTGTAACTCAGAACATCTGGTGTTTTCTCCTTGGGGAAAAAAAAAAAGAGATACCAGCTCACATTTTACAAGTTGCTAGTAAATTCTGCATATATTTTGAAATATATTTTGAAATGCCTCAAATAAAGTGCAAACCCCTTATTTTTCTTGTCCGTACCTGAAGCAGAAATAAATCTACTTAGTGACCAGTGAGGACACATTTACACCAAAACTGGAGCTCTGGACTGCTTCAGGGAATAGTCATTCACAGAAGAAGGTATATTCTGAATTAATTGTTAGAAACAACCTTCCTTTCAATCAAAGAATTACGTGGATAATCTTAACTGTGACTTCTGTCATTTGAGAGTACTAAGGCCTGAATTAATGATAAACAGATTTTGTTGGCATAAGCATCTGCTGTCAAATGTGTGCAGTTTATATATTTGCACATCACCTGGCCACAGAAGCAGCACCAGAGATGGGCTAATTCCTACTTCTGTGAAATACTTCATATACATCTAAAAGCATTTATAAAGCACATTTATAAATAAGAACCAAGGAAAGACTGGAAGATACCGTATTTTGAAAAGTGAAATAAATTGTGGTACGATTGCAAAGGGAAGATCAGGGCACTTCACAGTGAGCAGTGCTTGCTCACTCCCCAAAAGCTTTGGCAGCAGAGCTGTATTTCATGTGGTCCTCACAGAACTGAAAATAAATACAGGTGAATTCATCTGTTTTGCCACCAAGCACCCAAGCAGGACATTCCAATTCATAACAAGAACACCACAACAAATACCAAGGTAGTTGGAGTGTTTAGCTGTTTTCAGATTTATACAATATTCAAATTCTATGAATTGTGGCTTTCTATAAAAAATTCAAATTACAGCCATAGAATCATGCTCTTCCTTGAACATAATTCATTCTTGTGTGCCTGCTCCCATTCTAGACCCCTCATAAATAGATATTTAATATAAAAGTACTAAAGAACTTGTTTAAATCTTCCTTTTTGTTAAGCTGGTAGTAGACAGCTGTAAGACCCCTCAGTGCTGTGCCCAAGTCTGGGATCCTCAGCACAAGAAAAGCATGAACCTCTTGGAGAGAGTCCAGAGGAGCCCACAAAGATGCTCCAAGGGTTGGAGCACTCCTGGTCTGGAGCCAGGCTGGGAGAGCTGGGGATGTTCACCTGGAGAAGGCTCCAGGGAGACTGAAACCTTTCAGTACTTGAAGGGAAATTATAAAAAAGAGGGAGAGGGACTTTGTACACCAACAGATAATGATAGAACAAGGGGGAATGGTTTTAAACTAAAAGATATTTACATTAGATGTTAAGAAAGAAATTCTTTACTTAAAAGAGTGGTGAGGCCCTGGCAGAGGTTGCCCAAAGAAGCTGTGGCTGCCCCATCCCTGGAATTGCTCAAGACCAGTTTGGACAGGACTTGGAGCATCCTGATCTACTGATAAGATCCCTGCCCATGGCAGGGGAGTAAAACTAGATGATCCTTAAGGTCCCTTCCAGCTCAAAATCATTCTGTAATTCTATGGTAACTCTTTGAGTTTTAAGTGTTCTCTGCTTTCTGTGCATGTCTTTTTTTTGGACAGTCATTTAATTTGTTATATAGCAAGCAAAATGGAACAGGGAATGCCCTGATGATTCTCAAGCAGCCTAGGTGGCCCAGGATGAGGTAACAAGCCAGATGCAAGCTTTTTGAATTTCCATTTGTTTTTCTTGGAAGTCAGAAAGTGTCCTCTAAGCCAGACCATGCACAGAGGCCCAAGTGATGTCAGCAGAGTTCTGAAGGCATGGAAGAAGGAGACAAATTCTCTTTAAAGAGAAGTATAAGCAGAGGAGCCTGCTGCTTTTTTATTGCTTCCAGAACCAGCACCATTTCCTGGCATAGTTAGTGGCATCACTAATTCAAATCATGTTCAGCACATACCTTGGCTTTGTAATTTCTTGCAAGAATTGTGTGGCTAAGGAAAGTAGAAGGTTCATAGCAAAAGGGTTTCTATTTCTCACCTCCCTCTCCACCTGTGGAAACAGGTGCTTCTGTGCCTGATACTTCTGGATGATAGAGACTGAAACTGTAGTGTTTCAATGTCGTCTAAAACATGTAAGTGAAAGATAATTTTTTTAAATCAGAACATCATTTTTTATTTTCAGTCTTTCTATCAGATCCTTCATAGGACAGAAGCAGAGACTTCTCTGACAGTCGTTCTGATACTAACACAGTATCTTGATGGTTCCCTCTAACTCCAGAGTTCTAATAAGAGAAAAGGCAGCTGCTCTTCTTCAATTGAGAGTTAAAAGATTTAAGAAGCTGAAGAGGCATCATGCTCAGGAACCCAGTGGATATGACAGTAACATATTCTCTTGTCATTGCATCTCACTGTGCACTCCTCAGTAGGGTGGGCTATGATCAGAGTATTTCTCACAGGAAGCAGTGAGGCTGTAACATGCAACATTGTGTGCTTTTCAACAGTGATTGAATCTGCCCCAGGGAATTACAGAACAGGGAAAAGATTTGCTGTGCTGCGGCAGAACTAATTAGCTGACCTTATATAACTTTCTGCACCTTCTTCCAGTCATTCCTAAGGACACATAAAGAGATCATCATATAAATAAAACATGAATATGGTGGCAGAAACAAGCACTAAATGAAAGTAGCTTTGGAGGCTTCCAGCTTTGTCCTATTTCCACACATGGTGGTTGCCAATGGATTATTTCTTTCTAAGCATAAATCCTGATTGTCTTGCAAAGGATTTTTAGAAAAGCTACATGGGCACTGGGATGGGAAACTACATGGTCTAGGCTTTGTAAAATCAACTCATTTCCTCAGCTGAAAAGGCCAAGAATAGAGCTGAGCAGTTACAAAGAGCCAGAAACATCTCCCCATCACCCTCTTCAGCTTAAGGAAGAAGGATTGTCACAAGAACTAGTGGAGATACAGATGTCATGAGCAGGAACCACCAAACCATTTAGGTTGGAAAAGACCTCTGAAATCAAAAACAGCTTCTAAAATCTAGTTAGAGTGTTGATCTTTGCAAAGATCTGCAGCATATTTTCTCCTTCACCAGAATATAGTTCTTCTTCACACTACAGGACAGGGGCTGCACAGCTGGAAGCAGGAGCATAAAGAGCAAATACAGGACTGAGCTCATCAGAGATATCCTTTCCTGGTGGTCCTAATTCCACCCTTCCATGCATGGAAAACATATGCTTCCATGCACAGGTGGATCTTCCTTTTTTCCAAATCTCTGCAGAAGACTCTGCTCAGAAGTAACCAGTAAATTGTCTGTTACACAACCCTTACTCATAAAAGATGCACAAATAGCAAAAGACTAGGAGTATCCAACAGAAGACTCACTGCTCTTCAGAACCCTCTTATATCATAAATATGCCTTGGGAATTCTTGCAAGAAAGAGGATTCTGATCCCATTACAGCAAGAAACATTCAACTTGCCACATCAAAAGACAAAGATCTGATATCTGCTTCCTTCACCTTTGTTAATTCCTGCTCCTGCTGGGCACTCCCATTCCCAGGAAGAGTTTTCTACCCCAGTCAAGATCAGTCAGCGATCACAGAGAAATCAGTTAACACTTGCAGCAGGAAACCTTTGCTAAACTGTAACTCAGCTCTTAAACAGAGGAGATCCTACACGGCTGACTGCCAAAGAACACACATTCATTTACAAAACAACCTTGAAAGAACTGTTTTAAATCTCAAGTTGCCCAGTGAGACCTATGCCAACCCTCCCCTGTTAAATACACCTATTTGCCCTGAAATGTGAATCACTGAGCCTGCAGAGATTCCATTTAATTAATAAAAAACTCTGATAGTGAAGGATTAAAGGGATTATGCAGCCAGAAAGCAAAGTTAAAAAATTAAAGTCTGCTTTTGTGCGCCATTCATTTACTGCCTACGCTAAGGGGACGACAGCTAAATGCCAATGATTATTAGCATTCCTCTTAATTAGTCAGTGGCTCCTGCCCACACACTGAACTTCTACAGAACTACCTGAAATTTGTCCTCTGATATCAGCTATGGATATTGGAGTGATAAGTAATCCTCAGCCTCTGTGGTAAAAACAGGAAGAACGTGTACACCAAATGTGAAAAGCTAGATAGAATTTTTTTTAAAAAAAGCACAAGGACACCTCTGACAAAACTGTTTTGTTCTATCACCACTGTAGATTAAAGTCCTTATCCTCTAGCTCTTCTAGACAATGAAACAGGGCATAGTCTTGAAAGATGGTAAAATCTTACTAAGTTTCCAATCTGGAAGATGATGCCTTGTCCATCTCTTGCAATTTGCTCCTTTACTATTTCTGCACGTCTTCACTTTGGGCCAGAAAAAGTACAAGCCAACAGCCTGGCCTGCCCACTCCATCATCCCAACTACTAAGAAAAGAACCAGCAGTGAATTGGTGCTTCCCTTTTTGACATTAGTAGTACCAGTTTTTTAAAAAATGCATTCGAAGCCTTAGGAGGCAGAAATGTTAAGCTGGAATTCATTCCTTTAAATCCTCAGCTGAATAAATGTCTGTGTAGCAGCCTCCAGGTCAATAATTTGTTTGGAAAACCCCTCAATACTCTACTTAAAAAATAATGAATGGTGTAAGTTTAAGAACAGAACAAGAGTGAAAAATGTCACAGTATGCAGAAATCACATCTATCCCTGCACCAGGATCAGATTGATAATCTTTTATTACAACCTAAATTAAACCTCAGGAAGACTGTGCTATTGTTTTAAAGAGAGAAATACAGCATGGACTGCTGATAAAACTGAACATTTAGTGCAGCCAGCTTGGTGTGTAGCTGCAGCGTGAGCTGCAGGTTGAGCTCTAGGTAGTGGGAGCCCAAGGCAAGAGGCAGTGAACTGGCACCAGCTCTTTGCAACAGTGGTGCAGGTGACCAGACACCCAGAGATGAGACAGGAGCTCAGGAGGAAGAGAGAGGAAAGGTAAATTAGTATATGAAATGGAACAAGGCATAAGAAAGGACTAACAAAGGAGCTGCTACATAAAGGCCCCGTGAAAGCCAAAAGCCTGCAAAAAATGCTTCAGCTCTGGTTTCAGACATTTAAATGACATTAAAAAGGCAGGACTTCCAAGCTTCTTATCATGAGAACAAGCCTTGATTGCTTCTAGAAAACCCAAGACAGCAAAGGCCAAGCAGAAGGAAGATGATTGCAGTAAAGGGAAAAGCAGAGCACATCACACCACTCTTCATGCCACACCCACTCCTGGACAACGACTCTGCCCTGACCTGTCTGCTTTGTTTTGATCCACACATTGTTGAGGTGCTCCTTAGTGCTGAGCCTCCAGTACAGTTCCAGTGCCTGTAGTGATGCTGACTCCTACCAGTGAAGCCACTCAAGGAAAAACAGTGCCTAAGGAATACATGGCATGGGTACTTCCTCCACAGTATGAAGTCTCTTGATCCTACTAAATCATTCTTCAAAAAAGCAGGTATGAGTCACTTACCTGAGAAACATGGGCATATGCAAGAAGGCAACAGAGATAAAGGCTTTTTCAGAAGAGAAAAATGAAGAAAAATCCAAACCCAACCAAACAGAAACACAGCGACTGCCCTCAAACCCAACCACACAAACACACCAACTCCCCCAAACACAAACACTGACCCCCCAAACCCAACCAAACACACACTGATCCCTCACAAACCCAACCCCAACACACACTGATCCCTCACAAACCCAACCCAAACACACACTGATCCCTCACAAACCCAACCCCAACACACACACGCTGACACCCCATCATACACACGTACCCCAACTCCCCCCAGATCCAGCCGAACACACAAACACACTGACCCTCCAAGCACAAACACACCAACACTCCCAAAGCTATATACCCCTCCAAACCCAACCACACAAACACACATCAACCCCTCCAACATAAACACACCAATACCCCCAAACCCAATCTAACAGACCCGCAAACAAACTGATCCCCCAAACACAAACACACCAACACTCCCAAACCCAAACACCCACCCCAAACCCAACCAAACGCACTGACCCCCCAAACACACATCAATCCCTCCAACACAAACACACCAACACCCCCAAACCCAACCAAACACACACACAAACACACTGACCCCCAATCTCACCAAGCACACATTGACTGCCCCCAAACCCAGCCAAACACACACACCCTGACCTCCCCAAACCCAAACACACCCGAACCCCCAAACACAAGCACACAGCAGCCTCAAACCCAACCAAACACACACACAGCGATCCTCCCAAAACAAACACATACACACACCAACCTCCCCAAAACCAAACCCACACAAACACACTGACCCCCCCCAAACCCAAACACGCATCCCCCCCCAGCCCCAAAAAGCCAGCCGAACACACACCCACCCACATACACCCACACCCCGACCCCGACCTTCCCTAAACCCAACCCCACCCCAAACCCAACCCCACCCAAAGCCGCTCCGCTCCCGCGGAGGCTCCGCAGCGCCGCCTCCCGGGGCTCAGCGCCCCCGAGCACCGAACCCGGCAGGAGCCCGGGCTCTGCTGTCCCTGCTCTCCCCATCACCTCTCTGCTCCCACCTCCGCAAGGAAGGACTGCAGCGCTGGCTAGCTCAGAGCTGATTTGGACTACTCGGCGTTATTGAAATAGTTCTAAAAGTTTTACCTTGAAAATGTCTCGCGACAGAGTTGTCTGCGACAAAGAAATTCAAATAGGAAACTTTTACCGGCTCCAAGTGCAGCAGTGTTACAGAAGCGTGCACCTCCCATGAAATGAGCCCGAGGCTCCTGCTTGCCCTCAGCTGGGACTGATGAAATGAGAAGGGTGGACAGAGTTAACGAACAGCCCGTGCCGTTCAGCAAGGCTGCTTTGTGCTCCTCTCTGTGATGACCAGTGTAATGACCAGAAAAATGAAATAAAGAGGTGTCCTGGGTTGGTCAGGAGGGGTCAAAATCTAGGAAGTGACCTATGCTGCAGGAAGTGATATTTTGCTTTTATCCAGATCACAATTTCTTATTAGAGTTGAACAGATTATTTGGGATACCTTGGGAGAGCAGGAAAAAGGTACAGAGAAAGTTCCAGCCTTGCTGCAGATGTGTTCCTCTCTTTCCTTACTCACTCTGCTGCCATAATTTCAGTTTTAAAAATAAACTGTAATTGCATCGTTAGTTCCATTACAATTTTTTTTGGTGAAAGAAACATTATTTCAAGATCTGGTTTCTGCTCCTCTGTTCGTGGCTGCGTTATCCAGAACTGAATTCCCATAAGATATTGACGTGCTGGATTTCCGAGCCTCAGTCACGCCAGATTTACTTTCCTTCACGTCAAACAGTGTGAAGGCTCAGGTTGGTAATTCTGCAGTGCTGAGAGGACAGGGGAGTCAGGGACCAGTTTGTCAAGCTTCACTTGGAGAATATACCCAGACTACAGTGGGCCAGCCCAGCAGGGCCAAAGAGCAAGAGGGTTTTTTTCCCCTCAAACTGGTGGAAACTACACTACAAAGGAGCAGTGTTTTGGCAGCTGTGATGTTGTGCTCCAGAATTTTTAGACCTTGCCAGTTCTGTAGCAAAATAAAGTATCTTCAGAGAGGCCTAAGGACCCATCATCTTCATCACAGAGGGATGTGTGTCCAGGCAAGCACATACTCACCTACACACCTTCAACCCATTTCAGAACAACAGAGCCTAGGTCAGAACCTCTCAGAGGTATTCCAGAATACTAAAAGAAGTTCTGAAGATTAAATATTTCTATGCATACCCAAATACATCCTCTATAGTGCTGCCCCATGTGCTGCATTACAGCTCACACACAGTGAACAGAGGAAGCATCTTCAAGAAGAAAGTTAACAGCAGGTTATGGTTAGTTTTTTTCCTTTGGTTTCCTTATTCTTCAAACAGGCTATTTTCAGCACACATTAAAATGCATAGTATAAACAAGGCAATGGAATCTGATAGCACAAAAAAAACATTGCATATATGGTCTAATGAGGTGGCTATTTCAGTAGGCAAAATAGATCTAATAACCATGTTATGAAGGTGAATAATCAGCTAAAATGTTAAGGTTTTAGTCAAAATAAACTTTTCAGGTGTTAATGAGGATGGGCATCTGCAGTGACAGCAAAGCAAAAGCCCCCAAGCCCCTATACAATGGGCCCTACCAGAAAAATAAATAGCAGTGCAAATGTTTTTCCAGCCAACATGTATAACTCATTGAAGCAAGCTGTTAAGTTAAAAATGGTAGTAAAATTCAAGAGATGGTTATTCATACAATAAAAAGCTCATCTGCAATTACAGTGCCAGTACAAAATCATTCTACTGCACACCTCTCTTCTTGTAAACTAAATTCAAGCCAAAGTTTTACACCAGAAGTTCTGTCCTCTGAAGAAGTCCCTCATTCAAGTGCTACTGGTAAATCACACCTTCTCTAATCCCCAGTTTTGCCAACTGTCACAATAGTTGACTGATAAAAACTCATGCTTGCTATAAAGCACTTAACAACAGGGGAAAGAACTTTGCATTATAGATTACATTTCACCCATGCTATTTTACACAGAAGTGGATAATTTTTGGGGATGTTTTTGATTGGTCTCATTGAGTCTCATTTTTATTTTTTTCAAAGTTGTCTTGGCTTCACTAGCAACTTGTTCTTCATGAGCCATCATATTAAACCAAGAATTGTTATTTCTTCTGGTAATAAAGGATAATCTTTTATGATAGGTTAACATATATTTGATGCTTAGAATTTGCTCAGTAATTTATCTAACCCTATTACCATAATTTATCTATCTACTGCTGCCCTGAGGAACTTGAAAGAATAAATAAGCATAAACAAGAACTTCGAAAACTCTCCCCACAAAATATTGCAGAAGAGTTTCAAATCAATTTCCAAGTTTTCAAAGTGCCATTCCCATTGACTCCCCTCTGTACCTTTGTTTAGGATGAGCTGTTTCTTTGCTTGGCATGATGACGTTGGCTCTGTCACCCGAGGGAGATGCCTTTGACATTTTGGGAGAGGAAAGAGTGTCTAAGTGACAACTTCAGACCTGAGCAGAGGCAATAAGCTGTGGGCAAGTTGCCCGACTTGAGCATGACGCACTTCATGATGGCTCTAAGAGGCTGAGTCTTCCTTGAGAAAAGGCAAAGGACAGCAGTTGCTGGTAAGAGCTTCATTAGCTTTCCTTGGAGGATGCTGAGAGTGAATATTGATAATACCATTGTCATTGATAGTTCACTGAAGGAGAAGCATTTGTACAGAGCATCCAGCACCAACAGTGAGATCATGCATCAAATCAGACCTAATTACTGTCTGCAGTTTTGGAATGAAGAGCTGCATGACTCAGATGAGGAGAGAGAATTCCTCTCTCGTTACTTACCTCTCTCACAGGGAAGCACAGGGAAAGGGGAATAAAACAGGTTAATTCTGTAGAGAAATTCTTTTGTTACAAACATTCAGTTCAGCGAAGAGAAGTCCAGAGGAACAGGATTTGTGGTTCAGATATCTGAAGCATACGCTCAATATGCTCAAGGCAAGTCAAATTCCAGCCCTCTTTGTGCACACAGGGAAGTTTAGAGAAGTTTAGGCTGGCAGGACCTCTGTAGGTCCTTTCCCACCTCTCCCACACCCACCTGTGCACTCAGATCAGAGCATTTGAACTTACACAAGGATGCCAAGGGCCTTATCAAGCTTAGTTTTGGAATTCTGTCCCATTCCATCCTTGGATCTATTCAAACCTGACTAGTCACACTCCTGGACAAACTGCTCTGGCCGAACCTGCTTGGAGCAGGGGGATTAGACTTTGTGATTTCCAGAGGTGCCTTCTGACCTCAGAACCTCTTTCAGAGCCCACTGTGTTTCTGGACACCCTGTTAGCCCACCCATGGGGGGCCTGCTCCCCTTGGGTTAGACCCTGTTAGGCAGCAGAAATATTTCTGTTCTATATGACTGATGTAGCCAATTATGAAACCAGTCTTAGGAGCCACAGGATGTACAATATAAAAATCAATCTTCATGCTAGTGGAAATAATAATAAATGCTAATAAAGGAAAAAGATGAGAAGCAGGTAAGTTCACACCTCTTGCAACTTAAAATCATCACAAAATTCAGCTTAAGGAAACAACTTTAGTAACATTAGTTGGATTTCATAGTATTTTGAAGAGCATTTGAAGACAAACATTTGAGTAAAGAGGCAGAAAAGTAACGAACCTCAATTTGTTATAAACAGGCATTATCTTCTCACCATTAAAAGGAAAGAATATTGCCATAAACTTACCTTTTTTATTATTTTCAAGGCTCTATACAGTTGGATATGACACTTCCCAGAGAATGGAGGTGATGAATCAGTCCAGTCAGTCCTTGCTCTGTGATAGGATACATAAGATTGTGAGTAGAGAAGACAAAATACACTAAATGGAGGGAAATAAGGATTAAAGTGATGAGACTACATAAGGCAACCCCTGTGTTAGCATTAGGCAAAAGCAAAAGGCAAAGAGGGGAAAAACCTTGCTAACACACTCAGAATTAAGTAGTTAGTTCCAACTGAAAGAGAAGATAAGTGAAATGGAAAAAGGTCTTCCAGTCTACTGAGAGACCTGTGTTTAATATCAACCAAAGCAGTTTATATGTACCAAGAAATCTCCAGATGGAAGCTGTACTTTCCCTGCCAAGACAATTCTCTAGGGCACCATTGGATGAAGTCTTCCCAAATAAATAGAAGTGAAATTCTGCAAGGGGGAGCAAAACAAATTTTAAAAAACTGAATTCTCCTAATATCTTTGTAAGTTAACAAGACTTTTTTAACTCCCTCTCTTTTTTACTTCCTCTGGCACAACAAATACAACACAACACATTCATCCATCTCACACAAGAGAAAGAAAAAAAAGTGCATTTCATATCAGATGCTTTACGTCAAGACTGCTGAGGCTCATAAATCAGCTGTCTTATTGCCCTGGTCATTTCAACCAACGTCTGACCCTTTTGTTAACTCATGATTTATAACTGAAAGTGACTTTTTTTTTTAAATGCCAGATTTATAAACTTTACTGTGCTTGGTTTGATATAATATCCATTTTGTACACCAAGCTATAAGACAGTAAATTTATTGTCTATGAACTGTTACCTTGAAAAATTACATCAATGCAAAGTGGTTTCCATTTAGAATCAATGGGTAATAAATTCATTGGATTTTTTTGAAGGGGGGAGAGAACATGATGATATTTATGAGGTCATGAGTGGCTATATAATGGGTGAAACTGGGAGCTGAGGCTACAGTCAGACAGGAGTTCTGAGTTACAGGGTTAGACACAACGAAACAGCCAACACAGCAACGATGCATAAACTGATGCTCTGCTGTCTCATCATTGTCAGCATCTCCTGCCCTCTCTCGTCTCTCCCCATCATCGATGCCAGTGAGATGTCTTCTCAACACTCAGGTAAGAGTCTTTTGATTTTAATGGTTATCACGCAGGGGCTGGAGCAGTAAAACCAGAAAAGCAGCAGCTGTGCTTTCCAGGGGGCCTCAATCTGTGCTGCTCAGCTGTAGGAGAAGCAGGAATGCCTTCAGGACACCAGCAGCACAAGGGACATATCAGTGAGTGCTGGTCTTGTACAATGGGGAGGTTGGGTGCCCTAAATTGTTACCCCTGCTGCTTTGAGATCCAGGAAACAAAAGTATTTATTGAGGAGAAAAAGGTATGTGAGCCTTACAGCACTGAATGTGAGCTGGTATTCAGTGTCTGAGCATTCACAGGCATTGGGCAACTTAAAGAAACTTGGCTGTAAGGTCTCTCCTGTTTCTACCCTTTGAAATGAGCTATTTTGTGTTCTAAAAGGGGGAAACCTATTGCAAACATCAAGAACAGGCAAGTCTCTCTTACACTCCCATGAACTGAGAATGCTATTTGTTTGCACTAATTCAGATTCCATTCAGCCCAAGGAAAGAATAAATCTTTGCTTGAGAAAGTGATGCTCAAAGTTTGAAATGGCTCAGCAAAAATGCACAGCAGAATCTGGAAAATTACACATCACACCTGACTGGTACTGGAAGACTTTTTGGAATGAGTTCTGAAAGAACAGGCAAACCAACCCAAAAGTTATTGCATAAAGCTGACTATTAAAAAAGTGGCTGTTCTTACCTGCTTTCCAAGAGCTGTTGTGCTGGTTTAGAGGTATCAGCAGTCCCCAGTTGGCTTTGAAAATCTTGGACTCACTGAGCCAGCATCTTCTCAAGCCTTCCACTACTTAATTTGCATTTACAGGTGCCCCTGGCTCAGTGTGAGTAATATCTGTCACATCATAGCTGGCTCTAACCATTATTGCATTAGTTTCAAGACACTGTGCTTCTTAAATATTCCTTGTTAATATAAGTCTCTAGGAGTGATAAGATAGGAGAGGAACTCTTAAATAGGGTTGGTTTTGGTTTTTTTTTAAAATCTCAAAGCAAATTTACCTGCTCTGATTTAAGGAATAATCCATGGCCAGAGATATGGATTGTCTTCACATAGCACTGGGAATTTTTTGTATTCTTATTCTGAATCCTGCAATGAAATCCCCGCTCTCCTTTACAAATGTCCTTTTATACAGTGAATAAACCAATAACATGCATGTCCAAGGTCTTCAAGTTCTTGATCTTTGTGCAAATTTTTGAAATGTTGGGAGATTATTTTCAGCTTATTTTCTTACATATCCATGTGAGGAGCTACACAGACACATCCATCCCTGCAGGTCAGAGCAACTGAAACGCCATAGGGTCACCTACAAGCACAACTACAAAATTATATTCATCTACACAAAGAGAATTTGATAATGACACCCTCTGGTTGTCCACAATTTTAGACATCTGCTATATTTTAGCAAAGACGAAATGTATTGCTGAGGTTACAAAACCCCAAGTTACCTGGAATCCAGCACTGCTAAGGGTTTCTGTTGGCTACCTGCCACAGGGAACAGGCTAGCCACAGAATTCTAAATTCTCTATGGACAGACAAATTAATTTTATCAGCTACCAGCAAACTGTTGAGTCAGAAAAAGTGCACACATTTAATGTGGCACACACATTAAATGAGAGATGACTGAAACGCACCGAGAAGCACAGCTGCCAAAATAAGTTGTAAGATTTCCTACCTTTATTCCTGCCTTTCCACACTTTTTATTGCATTTAGTAATTGCAAAACTGAGCAGGTTAATAAGTCTTGAACAGGAAGTTTTGCCTCTATTCATAGGAAAGCTCCAGCATAGGAACTAGCTGCTAAAGAAATGAACTAAAATAAAATTTAAAAAATTACATACAAGTCTCGGCAGTGCACTGGAAGGATGAGGTTGAGTACCTCAAGTGATAGGAGGGGCTGCTGTTGGTCAAAAAGCTTTCCTAACAAAACATCTGCCAGAGAAATGAGAATCTGTCATTAACATCAGGAAAGCATCTTTTCTCCAAGCTTGGGAAGGAAAGAAACACAAAACCAACTACCCCGTATTACAATAACTAAATAAGGACGGATGGTTGGTGCTTTCATGAAAATCTTCAACAGGTGGTCTTCTGACAGACCTGATCAGAAATCACCTGAGACAGACTGAAACATGGATGCAAAGCAAAAGACTCACCCTGGGCCTGTTTCTGTCATCTTTCATTGGCAGCTGATGAAGATTCCAGGCTAAACCTGGAGAGGTTGGGCAGCCTCGGAAGCACCTCCCTGCTCCAGTTCCTGCCAGAGCTCCTGGGCACACTGGCTGAGGACAACAAAGCAGGTGAGGATCTACCACAGCAATGGGAGGGTGCCCATGGTTTGCATCTCCATCTTTCACAGATATCACACCCCATCTGCCAGGTATTTGCTGAAATGCAACGTTATGCATAGGCAACAAACAGCTGTCACTCAGTTAGCTGGGACTTCGGGGAAAGCTGCTGAGCAGCCCTGCCTGCAGCTCAACACCACCTCATAAAAGTCTCCAAATGAGTTTTGCAAAACTTCCAGATAGCAAAAGCAGGGCAAGGAGAAGATTGGCCTAAGAGGAGCAAGAAGACAGAACAAAATAGCAGTCTTACTAAACATCAATACTTGCAGGAAGTGCAGAATCAATAGCAATGGATGGTTTGGGGAACAATAGATGTTACCCTTGATCATTCCAGTTCAAGGCCTCTGTCAGCTACAGCATTATGGCACATGAGAACTACTTGCCTAATTAATGATTTCTAAATGGTAAAACATTTCATTGTGTCCCCTCTCTAACAGGTCTTACCCCCAGCAGCTACAGCCCAGGAGAAAATATCAAAGAGGTAAGTAAATGACCATCTGCCACTGAAACAAGAAAAATAAAACTCCACACTTTAAACTACACAGAATTGTTACCAAGAAATCATTTCAGATCCACAGACTTCATGAACAATATAGACTCAAGTAGAATGCCACAGTGTTCTTGAAGTTGGAATCACTCAGCAGTTAGATAGGCAGGGGAGAGAGGAAAAATGGAAAAGGAAAAAAAAAAAGAGAGCAAGTAATCCAGACCATTTAATTCTAAACCCTCCAATTAAAAAAAAAAATTTCCCCCTAGAAAAACAGCTAAGTAAAGGCCAATTTCCAGCTTCAGCCCAGGCACAAGTATTTCCATCACCACCACCCTCCCTCAAACACAGAATTATCAGATTTGTTATGAACCATTAGGTACATGAGGAACATCATCCCTGTTCACTTCCTGCTGAATTAAATGCAAATGTAGAAGCCAGGAATGAGCTTCAGTGCAACATCTAAAGCAGAGCTTACACTGGGCAGTCCCCTCCTTCCCCCAGTCAGAAGAACACAGGTTTGGGTGATGAGGAAGGGTGGAGGCAGTGCAGAGTGTGTTTTCCCACTGGGAACCACCTACCAGTAACCTCTCTAATGCTGTTTGTTTTCAGACTTTCTATGGGAATCATCCTCGAATTGCTTTGCTGGGACGCTTCTTGACCAAGGACAGGAAACAGTACAAGAAACGTGGCAATCTTTCTGAGTGCTTCTGGAAATATTGTGTGTAAACAGGAAACTCCCTGCCTGGTTGCATTATTTATACAGATGTCTGAAAACATGTATATAGATTCGCTTGATTTAAAATGAGAATGAAGAAACACGAAGGCAGCGCCTAACTTTAGACTCTATGCTTCTTGGAAATGAATAAATTCTTCATGTTTTGCAATTATGTTGTGACCAATGTAGTATTTTCTTAGAGGTCAGCACAACAGGAAGGAAGTAATGGGAGAAAGAGACAAATACACAGCACAAAGAGAACTTGGGCAGGAAGAAAGATTCCCGTGGGGTTCTGTGAAAACTCCCAGAAGAGCTCAACTGTGTCTATTAAGTAAGTCCAGAGGCAAGGGGACTTTCTCCTTTGTCACTTGATGTAGATTGGGGTGCCAGGAGGAAGGGTCATTGCTGCATTCCCTGAAGATGTTAAGCAGGTAAGGGATGGCAGCTTAACAGTGCCCAGTCCTCTCCTGCCATCCCCAAGGCACCACAAAAACCATCAGCACATGTCAGGATCAAGCATCTGCTCCCACTGCTGCTGGAGATGACTGTTTCTTTCAGTCACTCGTAAAAAGACCCACAAATCCATTTCTCTGCCCAGCCTCCAGCTACCCATGACAACAGGGTTGCCTGTGTCTACCACAGGCTTTAAGAATTGGGTATGAGTATCATGAAGCACAGCATGGAAGGTAAACATGGTTGTCAATGTCAGGACTTTACACCCAGATTCGGACAGTCAGTGGAGGCAGGAATTTGAAAGATTCTGTGGCCGTGACCTGCACTTATGTGCCTGCACACATCGGTGCAGGAAGGTGATACATGGACACAGATAATCTGTTACTAGGGCAAGCCACCTTCTGCTTGGACTCCAGGGCAGTAAGATTTGCTCCCCTGAGCTACCACTCACTGATAACGTTGCTGCATCTTGGATTGTAATGTAAAGAAAGGAGAGGACTAAACAGCAGCAGCTACAAAAGGCTTCTAGCCTGACTCCTTTGTGTGCAGAGTACCACGAGACTCTCTCAGTCCTGGGTACCTTCTGATAGTAACTGCAAGAAACAGAGCTGGACAGTCAGGAATTGTCTCTGGGGGATGCCATTTTTTGATATTATTTTTTGATAATATGCACAAATTGGCTGAGCTGTGAAGCCCTGCTCAATACATCCTTTGTATAAACCTCACTCCAATCAAGGCTCACAGAAAGCTTGAAGCAAACAACAGTGATACACAGGCTACACTGATCTCAATAGTACACATCATAAATCTCTGACTGTGCTACTTAAACAAAGCCTACAGGCTTAAAACAGCTTGTTCACAAAAATTATAAGACAGATGATGCCAGCTGTAATAGAGAAAAATGTCCTCAAAGTCAGAGCAATGGGATGCACTGTGCAGCTATTTAAAATCTAAACATTCATCCTTCTCTTACACAGTTAGTGCCTCTCTGGAAATTACTCCTTTTCTGCTACCTCATTAGCCAATAAAAACTTGTCAGGAAATACTTCAAATTTATCTAAATGAATAACCAGCAAAGACAGACATATAGACAGGGAGAAGTGTAGAACTTAAAAAGACTGGGGGGGAAAAAAACACTTTGAAAAACTGTGGGCATAAAGTCAAATAAATAAAACCAGAGTGAATAACAATAGAAAAAATATTACAAGTATTAAAAAGTTCACTAGCCCTCTACTTAAGAGAGTAAAGGAAGTAACTGTAAAGACAGTAAAGAAGTAAATGTAAAGAGAGTAAAGAGGGTAAAAGAAGAGCTGTCAGGTGTTGAGCATGGGGTCAAGACAAGGTAATTGAGCTATAAATAGTGAAACTTTAGCTTTTAAAACTACAAAACACTTGCTAACGTTTCTGGTGTCCAAAGAAGGAATACCAAATCAATTTATTATTCCAGCTAGGCCAGCTCACAGCAGCAGGAGCTGAGGGGGAATTCATCAAATTCTACGAGCCTGAAAACTCTCAAGTACCTGAAACTTTGTCAGTCACAGTCTTTGCCTCTGTAAAGAAAGGAAGTTCAGACTGTCTTTGGATATCACTGGTAGTTCTCAGACAACTGTTTGAGACACTGTTGAGCACCCAACCTTCCATCCTGAAGGTTAATCCTGGCAGATGCCAGATAAACTCAGGTCCAGGGCCCAAGAGCAGAGAGCCTGGTCAGTTCATGACACAGGAGGGCAAACTCCACTTCTCCCCATCCTGCTGTGACATTCAGCTCCTGCCAGCTTTCAGCTCGGAGCTTTTCCTCACTCCTTCAGGCCACAGACAGGGCTGCAACTGTCACAACTTCACCAGACTGCAGAAGGAGTCTGGAAGCCAGGCAGGTTTGCCTTTCCATCGGCAGGGAAGTCAGACAGCAGCACCCTGAGCCCATGCGCACTGGTACCAGAGGGCAAACTGGAGCTGCAGCAGGGAGCTGAGCAGGCAGAGCCCGGGCAGAGCTGCACAGCAGCAGAGTGTGATGGATATCCTGACAGGGACCGTGCTGCTGTGAAGCAAATCTGCTACAGAAAACACAGGCCCATTACTTGTGAGAACAGGATGATGAAGCATCACAGGTCCAACACTTATTTCTCACCATCTGCCAAAAATACAGCAGTACATCATACAGCTCACCTCTGACATCCACACAAAGGTAACTACAGATTTTCAGCTGCGAGCCAGAACCTGAGCTGGCAGGAGGATGACTGGTACTGACAAAGCAGAAATGTGGATGGGCTGACAGTGCCTAGATCTCTGAGTAAAAACATAGAACCACCCTGAACATTTTTCATTTCACAAGCCTATTCATTTATCCTCATTTTTAGAGCAGATAGATAATTTGACTCACATTTTTAAGAATGCTTAAAATGACCAACTAACCCTTTAAAAAAAAAAAAAAAATCAATAAACCTTCAGCAATGATATATCCAATGGTGCTTTCAAGATGTCTGTATTTCAAGGAACTGCATCACTTACCTTATCAGAAGCAGTTCAGTTACCTACTCATCTAAGATTACTTCTTTCTTTTCCAATTCCAGTATGATGCTACTTTTGTTCTGTACCTCGTACTCCCTGCAGTGATTTTGCCTTTCTCCTGCAGCTTTCTTTAAGCACTATCAATTACATCTCTCGGTGTAGTCCCCTTAAAGCAGAAAAAGATTAACAAATTGTTGCTCTGCAATTAGTTAAGAACTTCCTTGCTCTATGAGACATGCTCATGAATTAAATCTATAAATTTTTTCTCAGTATTTCCTCTAGAATAATTTTTTTTTACAGAAGTCATCACAGACAGAACCTTTAAGTCCTGCATGCCAAATCCCAGCAGTTTAGATGTAATATTTGACAAACAAAAAGTGCTTGCCCTTGTGGGATACAGTCAGAAAAGAAAGAACATATCCTGGAATAGGCAAGGTGAAGTGTGACTGGAAAAACCAAACAACCACAAAACCCCTCAACAAAATAGCATAAATGGCCACTACATGGCCATTTTCACTGCACCCACAACCCCATGGACACTGTATCCCAACCCATGTATAATCAAAAAAGGTATTGAGCATTCTGTTAAAAATATACTTTCTACACATTACTAAGAACAAAAGTAAACACACATTTGAAACAGTTGTTTACAGCATATTTTTCAGTTTTATTTATAAAATCAGATGCTCCTTTAAAGTGTACAGTTAAAATCACAACTGTAAATTCAACCACAGCTGAATATTATTTCAATAAAATACTCCTACCAACTGATGTAAAAATTCATTCAATTGTGATTCAAAACTCGATTCAGCTGGAAGATAAACTTACCAATACATTACTCATTCAGCAGGTATTTACCACACTGTAAAAATACATGAGGGTCTCTTCTGTTCATAGCAGTGCCATGAAAATATCTGCACAACAACTGATCTTTTAAAAACATAATTCTACATTTATGAATATAACAAAAAAAAAAAAAATTGCCAGCGAAATCCTCTGAGGGTTTCCAAACTGCTGACACCCCCACAGGGGGTAGTAACTGCATCAGTGCTGTACCAGCATGTTTTCCCTCTGACCACCAAATAAGTGACCTTCCAAGCAGCTCTAAACTACCTGCACATTTTGCCAGGCAAAACAAAGCCACAGAAACAAAACAGCAGGTGCAAATCTGGCTGCAACACCTGCTCCACTGGCCTTTCTGATCAGAACTGCATCTTGCTGTGATCATTCCAGCACACCACAAGGACTGAAAGATTAATACAAGCTGAAGTAAAAATTGCCAGTTCCTGAAAACTTATGGAAATGAGGTCAAAGGCTTGATAAGGCATTTCATTGCAAGATGAAGTTGTGGTTCTAACAGGGTAAAGAGTACCTTGGGAAAGTTTGGGGTTTTTTTTTAACCTAAGGGGATAAAACCTGGGGATTTTACAGCCAAGACCATTTGATTTTTGGGCAAATTAATTGTCTCATCATCACACAGGGCACTGATTAATCTTTTCATTCCTCTTACATTATTCTCCCAGACCAAATTTTTTTCCATAACCTAGGACTTGTGTAGCCCCAGAGAAGGGATCCTGCACCTAAGATTTAGCCAGGATTACAAGCTTGGAATTCAAACTCCTAGGCACATGAATTTTCATTATATATGGCCAGAGGGTCTATGGTATTTACAGCAATCCAAAAACTGTCTGGGCTTCCTGCTGCTCAATGATTCTACTGGGCACAAACTCACAGCAGTAGGGGGTACAAACATCTCCAAACAAGAAACACAGGAAACATGATCAGGTTTCTACATACAGAATCTTGACCACTCATAGCAAAGACAGCACAGGAAACAGCAAGTGAAGACTCCCAAATTTTACTCCTGAACTTGGAATGAACTGTGGGTATGTACCTTTGTGTCTCTGCCTCTTTTCATACAGCTGGGATAATAACAGTGATCTTTCTGACATGTTCATGGACCTATGGATCAAAAGCATTATTCAAGGGTTAGGTACACGCTGCTACTCTCCTGAACTGAGTCTCACTGTTTTACAAAAGAGATGATATATCTGCCTGCTAAGACATTGCAAATCAGCTCATTTTCATACTTGGGAAATAAACAGACACTTTCAAACTCAGGAAATAAAAGTAATGTACACAAAAGAGTCGACTGTTACCTTAACTTTCCTTCTGGTTTAGGGTTCCAAACTATTTTGAAGGAGACAGTTGTCCTTACCTGAAATATTCCATTTAATCTATTTTGCTAAGTCTCAAAATGCATTGAAGCAATCATTTTAATTTAAGCACAGCTAAGTAGAATGGATTCTAGTGCATAAGTCTAATTTGACAGATAAGTTAATTAAGAAGCTTTCCAATCAAGAAAGAACCTATACACAAAGTATCTGATTACATGTTTTAGAGCAAATATTTTAGGCAGTGTGGTTATAAAGCAGAATACCATATTTGGAAAATGCTGCAAAACGACTAGGAAAGGTATATGATATTGCCCACATCTTCCTACTTGAATACATAATGTGCTACATGTAAACACCTATTGAAGTCCCTTATTTTAAGAGGTGTTTGAAGTTTGAACACAAGCAGTACTGAGGATGAGTGGACTTCTGCTGATTTACAACACAAGAAAACAAAACAAGTGCAAGCTGAAAAAACTGGAAGAACAAGGAAATGTAGCTTGAGAATAAATAGAAACCAATAGGCATAAACAGAGCAGGCAAAAACACTGAAAAAAAAAACCCAAACCCATAAAGAGAACGCTGCCCGAGTCAAATTAGCCTTGAAAACTCAAAATTCTGTAAAAATAACTTTCCTTAAAATAAACTTTAACAAGAAAGATTGTCACTGGACTGACTTTTACAAGTAAAGAAACCTTTAGATAAATATAGTTTTCCTTCAATGACCTGCAGATCACAGTACTTTTAACTTAACAACTTGAAGCTTGGCAGTAATTGAAACTAGAGAAATGAAAATACTTCACCCAGCAGCAAAAGAATTACACAGAACAAAAGGGTAAATAACTTGTTACATTCTAAAACTCTTTGCTGAGAAAGCTAAGGTGATTAATTAACACCACAAGGAAAATCTGATTACATCCAGCTTTTGATAAACAGACGGGAAATCAGACAAAATTTGCCAGGTTTTAGCCAAGCATGTTCTGTTTGAAGAGCACTTTGAGACATTAATGAGAACAAGTCCTTTTGCATATTGAAAGTGGTTACCACATTCTGAACAACAACTCCTTTTTCATCCATGGATTTTAACAGCCAGAGACTCCATTACAATGAAAGAGGTTAAATCTTGTGCAGGAAGTCAACAGTGCTAAGAAATAATGAATACGTGGGTTTGATGTTCAAGTTTGGCTCCACAACATTTGAGTTTTGAAAGCAGAAGAAACGAAAATAATTCTTTTTTCGTTTTGGCATCACCACAACAAAAACAAATCAGAGAAACTGCTTAAATAATTTCCTGTTTGTTATGTCTGGATTCAACTCCTCTAACCACTCAACAAAGAAAACATTAAGATACAAACCCACCTTCCCGAGCACTACCAACAGAAGATAAAAGATTGCATATAACTACTTTAATTGATAACTACTTGCCTTGATAGAGAGAATTTTCCATGGGTCTGCTTTTAAAAAACAGAGCCTATGGATTGGTACTTCTGGGTTGGTTGGGTTTTTTTAATTGCTGTATGTAATTTCATCTCTGGTGTATTTGCAAACCAGTTATCCTCAATTAATTTATGTATCTGTCTTGATAAACACAGCTTTAAAATCAAAAGCTGTAAAACCACTTGTCTCCAAAACACACATCACAAAAAACATAGGGAAAAGATTTGCTTCTTTTCGTGTCAGTTCACTTCTTTTCGATGGGCACAAGCTGGCAAAAGGCATTTGATGCAGAATAACCTGGCCAGATTCAGCTGCTCTTTAAAAAGCCTACTGGATTCTCAAACCAGCTACAGCAATTTCAGAGCCTCAGAATATTCAGATCTTTCATTCAGACCTTTAAATATTGAACAAAAATGAAGAGTACTGTAGCTTGGCTTCAATACATCCATCTTACTTGGAGAGTAAACATGCTCTGATCACTAGGTTCATCACCAGAGGTTCTTGAACACTTCATCTTTCCACACTTACTTGCCAACTTCAAAAGAACAAACACCCAAACTAAAAAAATCTTCATATTTTGCTCATCATTGAGCAGCTAAAGGTTACAAACATAACCCATTCTGTGTCAAGTCTCTGAGGTCAGAAAATGAAACAGCCTCCCACTGAAAGACTGTCTTCAGAGTCATGCCAGGAGTGGAGGGGTAACAGAGGAAGATTGAGTTTGGTGTGTGACTGCTCATGTTGGTAAGAGATGGCCATGGAGATTCACTGCTGGTATGGAGCGAAGCCAGAGGGAAAGAGGGTGGGAACTACACCAAGCAGTTGCACTGACACACGTGCTGATGTCCTCAGCGCTGCACCACTGGAGGTGGCTCTCCCTTGTTTTCCATGCTGTCATCAGCCACTGCAACCTCACAACTTGCTTCCCTGTTGTCACACGTAACACAGCCCTTTGAAAAGGAGCAAGAAATAGCAATTTAAAATTCTTTTTACCACTTTATTTCAAAGGGTCAAACCTCTATGGAATGATACATTGCAATCTCTTGAAACCTCTCACCAATGGGGTGAGATCTCTCTAAAAGCAGACACTATACAGGTATCTTGCACATAACTTGCATCTGCAATTTACCTTGCCTCAGAGATTAATTCATTTGGTTAGTGGAACATACAGTTCTACCTTTGAGATAAAAAGGCATGTGACTTCCTTGAATTTGAAGACCTTATCATTCAGCTTTATAAGCAAGCTCCTTATTGAAGATTTGGACTGCAGCCTGAACAGCAACAACACTGACCATCATAAACAGCTGAAATGCCTGAGTGTATTGATAAACCATATTTTTCTTATTCTTGAGAAATGGTACAATACTGAAATAAAGTATCCAAACAGAAGTCCTGTATTTCTTCCTACTGTCAGAAACCTGGCTGTATTTGCAAAATCACAACCTACACTGGAAACATGACTTTCTGGTTAGGAATAGTTTCAGGACCTTGAATAGAAAATAGTGATGTTTACATACCAATACATGTCCTAACATTTGACATTACAAACGTTCAACAGAATTTTCTACAAGATCACTGGACATAATTTTGCTATCTGAACCAAACACAGTGTTCCTAACCACAACAGGACACAGGATTTTTATCAGTGAGATATTAGGAAAACAAAGACTTATTTTCTGGTCTTGTTCCACAGCCAAGGACATTCATGTCTTAGTTTTTCTTCTGTAAGAATAAACACCACATTTGACAACTCTAGCCCAGCATGCAGTGCTAAAACAGACATGAGATTTTTCTGCTGCACAGGTACATACACAGCCTTAACATTTTCGGCACGACACTGAAGCTCTAGGTCTTTGTGGGACTAGATGTGTCTTGCTGTTCTCCATAGCACGTGGGAGCACTTTAGACTGATTAGAACATTCTCTAATACACCTTAATACAAGGCAGAAGCTGTTTAGCAGAGTGCCCAAGAGTTGTATCAGCTAAAATAATCAAAAATAAGATTGAATGAATGAATACACCTACAAAAAACTGGCTATTTTTGTTTCTTACAATACACCTGACCCTCCTCTGTGACTGAGCATTTTTCAGCTTGCTCAACACACCTGCTCTAATTTTTACTGATATCCCAGCATTATATGCTATTCAATTTTAGCAACAATTTTATAAGAAAAAGAGCAAAAAACTTAACACCAACAGAAAATAAACTGACTCTAGATGCCTTAGATGAGATCATGACCCCCATATCCCAGCAGTGTAAGATGGCCCTGGCTGGAAATGCCTGGGCTGGCCAAGGCAGGGCTGACCTGCAGAGCCCCTTCCCACTGCTCACCTGGGTGCTGATTTGCAGGGGGACAGTCTGGGTCCGGATCCACGTGTGCACCTCTGCAAGCTCCTTCTTCTGCCCATCTGTAAACCAAGGCTGCTGCTTTTGCATGACTGCCAGCTTCTCCAGATCCTGCTTTAGAACTTCCTCTTTGATTCTGCAGGGAAGAGGCAACTGTGAGCACAGCTGTTCTACACAAAGCAAGGCAGGCACTGACACTGTTAGAGTCTCTTCACCACAGTCTATGGCTGAAGCCTATCAGCATCAGCTGTTGAAAGGAAACTGTACCTTATTTGCTATTGTAAGGCTGCTTTCAACACTGGGCTAACAGTCTGGGGTTTGTTTGCTGTTGGTTTTGTTGGGAGTTTCTTGGTATTTCGTGTGGGGATTTTTTATGGCTTTATACAGTGCTTTTTTAAATGTGGAATTCAATTATAAATTATATATAAGCTAATTATAAGCAACTTGCAAATAACCTGTACTTTTACCTCCTTATGCATTCCAAGTACAGGACCATAACCAATCCCATTAATACCTCAGCGAAAAAGGTTACATGTTACTTTATTTTAACTGATGGGGGGAATGGGAAAAAAGTACACAAAAGTAAGTAAATAATCAGGTCTAAACTGCACAAAAATAATCAAATCTAATACACCTTCTTGAAGTTTCATTGGTATGTGTGCTGTTTCCATAGTCTCACTTTAATCCTAGAGCTCCATGCACAACTCCAAACTACATGTCAGAAATTGTTGATGTTTTCCAACCTGTTTGGCATTTGGTAATTCATTAGAACTCGCTCAGATGTGTGATCCATCATCACCCAGGCTGACTCATGTTTCGATTTATAAGCTGTCCCTTTTTCTTCTGCTTTCTGATTCTTCTCTTCTTTGGAAGCTTCAGAAAAATAATTACTGGCAAAATACTTGCTGCTTTTCCCACTACCTGCTGAGAATGACCATGGAAGAGGAAAAAAAAAAAAAAGGCAGATGCCTGGAAAATCCCAGTAATTCAGCACAAAAAGTACATCCCCACCAGCGTACCCTTGCAAGTTAGTTCTGTAACACAAACACAGGTATTCCCAGATGGTTGCTCTAGCAATTGCTGCCTACTGGGAATTCAAGATCAAGTGCATTCTCTCAAGTTACTGAAGATCTCCAAAGCTCTATTCACTTTTCTCAAAATTAATCAGCTCAACTTCTCTGCTTCTGAGAGGTCCTGCTCTAGGCAGATTTACCTTTAGTCAAGTAAGATGTAAACCAGTATCTAATGCAGAGAAAAGTGATAATGAGAAAAATGAAACAGTGACTCCCAGGTTACAGGAACAGCTTCTTAGACTCACTTTTCCAACTACAATGACTGAAACAAACTTGCCTTCAAACACTGAAAGCCGGTGAAAAGTAAAGGCCACGGATCTTCTTACATGGATTTCCCATCCCCACTACAGTATCTTGCTATTAATTATATGTTAGCAAGTCATCTAGTACCAAATACCTAAATCTTGGGCTTCCCTACCTGTGCCATGACCAGAAGTCTCGTTGAAGCTAGAGCCTAAAGAATCAGATAAAGCTGTTCCACTGCCTGATGCTGCTGAACCTGAACCCAACTGTGAGTCCTTGTACAACGAGCGGTCAGGAAATTCAAGAGCAGCACTGTTACCACTATCTTCTGGATCATTATCCTGGAGACAAAAAGCAGATCCAACACATCCACAGAAGTTACATTTAAGTATGCAAAAGGAAATTCATGCAGTTACTGAATTTGTCACACGTTGACCAAGTTCTCATATCAATTCAACAGGTTTGGAGTTTCTAGCTCTGAAAATGAGTGGCGGTTTAGAACTCAGGAGAACACTCTTGATGGGTAAAAATCAACTCTAATTTTACTGGTTTCTGCTGTAGATCCTTCCCCACTTTGTCAGGATATTGTACTGTTGCATAAAGTTAACAATTTCTGCTGACAAGAGAGGAGGAGTCAGTTCCCTTCACAGACTGTTAGATGGCATGAAGCAGCCATACACATCAAGCAAAGGTGCACTACAGGGAAAATGAGATAGTCTTCCCCTGATTCACTATGCGAAGCAACTGCTTCAGCAGCTCCAGGTACACCAGCTCCCCTTTCAGGACCCTACCCTGCAGTTTCAGCTGATCCAGCCTTTCCAGCCCAATCTGGATTCAGGAGGCAACATTTTTTTCCTTGCCTGCAGAGCTCAGATTCCTGCCTCTGAGTTTACCGCGGAAGTTGGAGAGGCCTTTTCTATGCCCATGTATGGAAACCGACCCACACGGATCCCTGTTCTTCTTTCATTAGCTGCATCCCTGGGAGACAGAGGGAGTAATTAGAAGAGTATCTTCCCTTTGTTTTGGTTCTCCACAGAGACTGTGGGACTGGGTGAAAAAGGATGCAAATTGCGCAGCACTAACCGAGTTCCACATGCATAAAAGCCCCAAACCCCAAATTCTAGCTGACAGTTCCATTGAAAAGGCTGCTGCCAAAATGCTGAGCAGAAGCAGCTTGTGGCAGCCTAGACCAGATCTCACATTTCTGTCATTTACTAAGTGCCCACACTGTACTGGTACAAGTTCCCGTAAGTACAAGTATAAACTGCTTTCTCTACATCCTGTGCTATTTGTGACCTGCAGCCTACATAGCACAGCCAACAGAAAAAGCAGCTAACAAAATCTGTGTCCCTGACACACAGATCATCACCACTGGTTTTGGTGACAGAACACTGTGAAAGTCAGTTTCTCTTCTACATGAAAAAGCTTTGTTACTTACACATTTATCTTCGGCATGTGGCTTAACATCAGCATTAATGGAAAGTTCCATAGGTTTTGGCAGCTCTTCTTGAAGCAAATTCAGCTGAAGTGGGGAGCTGCTCCGTGAGCTGCTCAGCAGTAGGGCCTGGTCACACTGGCCCTCTTGCTGGTCCTCCACGGATGAGTGAGGAGAGGCTGGAAAGGGCTGATCCACAGAGTGGGGTGCTACTGGTGATGGAGCACAAGGAGGGGGGACTGGAGGTAGTGTGGTGCATGGATATGAAGAGGGGGGATAAACACACTGAGGGCTAGGGAGAAAGACATGTTGAGGCATCTGAGCATACATGGGGAAACCCTGAAAAAATACAGCCATAAATGTGCCTATGTTTGGGGGATAAAAGACTGGGTATGACTGTGTTCCACAGTATAGTTGTGATGAGGACATGGACTGAGGTTGTAATGAGCGAAGGGCAAGCTCCTCTCCTCCAGAAGTGGCTGGAAAAGTAGACACTGGATCCGAATAGACAGGAAATCCCACAGGAGGATGGACATTCAGCCTTGAGGAGCTCAGATAGGACACTTCCGAGGGAGAGAACAACTGTTTCTGATTTGCTCTCTTCTCACATGGAAGACTATTTCTATTTTTACTAGAAGAGTGGCTATCTGAGCACTGTCTCTGAGGTTTCTGGCGCTTGAATTTTCCATGTTTTCCTTTTTTACCGCTAGCTGGGCTCATCTGCTTTGAAGGGGAATCGCCTGAGGAAGAAAAATAAATATATTCACTGAAATGACAGACCTAGGGGAAAAAAAAAAAAAAGAGAAAGAAGAGAAAAATGCCTAGATAAATGAATGTGGCTTATTCAGAGAGCTGACTTTCCTCTGGGTAATTCTCCATAAACCAGTGATAGATTTGCTGACGTATCTACAATATCTTCCTTCATGCCATCAATTTTATTATCGATCACTTTGGCTTATCCCAATCAGATCTTTTATGTTCTTTCAAGGGGAGGCAACAAACTACCTGGGATTTGCAGGCTCTATTGCAATACCTATCTGCTTTGTGAAAAGTCTAAGATAACAAGATCCAAGACGGAGCAGACCTTCTGTGTGGGCACTGCTGCTGTCAAATCTTGGCAATCCAAAGGAAGCATTCTGTTTGCAGCCACAATAAGACACTCATTGAATTATATAAAGGAGAACCAGACTCCATGGCTAGGTTGGTCTTGTAAGTCACCTAACAAGTCTTTGTATCTCAAAGCTGCTGCCTACCTTGGCCACAGGAATGTCTGTTGTTACTTCTGCTTCCTTGTTGAAGGTAAGTCCTAAATGGAGAGAGCAAGACCCTCTGTCGGAACTTGTCAACATAGTTCTGCTCCTCCTTTTGAGTGTGGGCTGACAATGTCTCTTTTGTTAGCCCAACTGGCTTTAAGTCCTCAGGCAACACTGCAAGACTCTGAGCATTCGCAGGAGGCAGCTCAATTTGTTCACTTCCAACAGCAGCATCCTCCATTGTAGTCACTTCTTTGAAGAGAGAAGAAAACAAATCACTCTTTGCTCTGCCCTTCTGGTGTCAACTCCCACAACACCCAGATTGTTACTCAGAAAACAACCTTGTCTGAGCTACTGAGCAGAGGCATGGAGAGGAAACACCCTTTCACTCAAATATAGTTGCACTAACATCAACTGAGCAGATTACTTTGCATGGTCTGAAAAACTCCAAATTCACTTTGAAGTTAGAGGCACTTCTTCCTTCCTATTTTCTTAGTACAATAGCAGCTACATATTCCTTTTTTTGCTTCTTTCTGCATTAAAATGAAGTAACACTGGCCCAAGAGTAATTTTTATTTGAATCTTCAATGGGTAAAAGCACGTTACTGTGTTTGAGGCATATGCAGTGAAGTTCAAGGGGAAAGGAAACAGTGTAGTCTGTTAAAACTATTTCACTAAAATACCCTAAAAACTTCCAGGCTCAAGTTTTTCTTCACAGCACCCTGAGAAGTACCTTAATATTTCAGCATTCACATTCAATGAGGACGTATCTTAAATGAACAAAACTTTCTCACCTTGTACTTCAGGCAGGAAACATTGTGTATATTTAAATATCAGTCAGTGTTTTGTGAGTGTGAACAGTACCTGATTCAGGGTGTGGGACATGCACTATAGTGCTGCTGTAGCTGCACTGGCTGGTGACAGATATGACACTTGGAGCCTTGTTGGACAGGGTCAGGTCTGCCAGAGGAGCTCCCACCATGCCTGCAGTTGTCTGGTCTTTCAGCGTCTCTTCCAGACCAGCAGATATTGGCGTGTGGGACTCAACTGCTGACAGCATAGCAGTATCTATTGGCAAATGACAAAGTTTCTACATGGGATTCCATTCCAAGCACTATGCTCCCGATTCACCAAGTCTCACTGGTTCAGAAATAACCAGTAATTATGCAGACTATTAAATAAGACAGTTTTATATACTAAAAAAACATTTACATGCCAGTGCAATGTCAGCACATACTAAATGTGGCATAAAATGAGTGAGCAACAGAAGGTTCATTAAACAACAACAAACGAGTTCTTTTGATGCATTCAAGGACTTAACATTTCAGCTTATGTTTAATTGGGAGATCTAGGCAAGTTAGGCAAATATTTACTAAATATTTACTAAAATACTGCTAGCAACACAACAGTTTAAAAAGTGGACAAACCTTGGAATACACAACAGTGACATATAAAAAACCCCAAATCAGTTTTTGTGGTTCTAATATGATTGTCAGTACACTTTGTGTTACCTTCCAATGCCCTGCCTTCCTGCTGACTTTGCTGGACTTGTTTGTCATCTTCTGAAGATGATGATGATGTATTTGCAGAAGATTTACATTTCCTTTTCAATGCTGGAATACTGCAGCTCTCTAGATATCTGAAATGAAAGCATATCACAGGAAGCTCTCTCTACTTTGGGGGGTGTTTTCTCCATTTGGAGATACAAACATTTGAACAATCCAAACTGGAGATCCAGAAGTTGTTAACTAGTATTTTAAATTCACTGCAGGAAGTTCTGGACACGTATCTGCTTTCCAAGGAGTATTTTAAATAAAATCTATCACTCTTTGAGGGGAAAAAAAAAAAGAAAAAAGAAAAAATATTACATTATCCACTGAGTTAAAAAACATGGACATTTTAGAAATTATATCAATTTTCTGTTTTATATGGATGTTTTCAGAGTGTATAATGAGAAGACACTGACATATTATGACCATCAAAATTCACTTAAATTCCTATTGCACCAACAACAAGCGTCAACAAATAGTTGCAAACAGAATCTTAGGTCCTAAAGTTCTCAATACTGTGTAGTTCATATTGGGCAACCCATCCCAGTGCTCAGAGGGGCAGAAAACTTTGTACAAACAATCCCAAATTTATCTCACAACTCAAAGCCCAGACAGTTTAAGGCCAATGTAAACTCCTTGGATATCTACTTTCCACCAATTAATCTTAAACCTGTATCGCTAAAATTGTTTCACAGTTTATTACCTGATGATACTATCAACACAATTGATCTGCTGATAGGAAGGAACATGTGGAGTCTTCTTTGCATCATCATAAAATGTGTTGCCTGGTTCTTCTGTGCTATCACCTCTCAGTGACTGAAGAAAACAGGAAGCAGTGTGCCTCTTCCCTGGAACAGAGGAAACCTTTGAAGATTCCTCTCAAGGGCATCTAAACACCACCCTCACACAGATAAATACATGCTGGAATCCATATAATGATACAAGGACATATGGCCTATGCCACCATAGCTCTCATTACAAAGTTATTCTGCATTTTTATCTCAATTTATATATTTTGAGGCAAGGGAAGGAGAAGGGGAAGGTATGCCTGAAAAAAGCCAAATCCCCCCACACTACCTTAAACATCCATTCAAAAAACCAAGGAAACACAAAGAAAACAGTATATAAAACCCCCTGCATTTCAATTGCAAATAAAGCCACAATTTATATTACTCTTCTTTCAATTTATACATCACAGAATCCAACCCATTATTTAACAGTAATTCACAGCTTTGTATACCATGGATACACTGGCCAGAGTCCTACCAATATCGACAGCACAGTCCTCTAGGACAACACCAGCAGTTAACTTTAACAGAGAGTATCACAGAGCAGAATGTTTTAATACAGATTCCTATGATATTTGAGGGAGCATCCAGGTTTCTCCATACATTTGTGCTACATACAAACTGCAAATAATGTGCATTAATATATTATTAAGCACTCATTAACTAAACCCCTACTTCAGTGGGTAGTGAGGCCATATTGTTCAGCCTATGATGGTTTCCAAGAGTTCACAAAGTAAACAAGGAGAGCTTCCACAATACTTGCTACAAGCATGTGTGCATTTTCACTAGAAAATGTTAAAATATAAAAAAGGAGAAGTCTGTTAACCTAGAAAGAGACAGATATGTTCCCCCACATTTTAAGGAGGAGTTAACAAGTTACTGCATCAGCTGAGGTTATTTTTAGGGGTGAGGTGGGTGCTTGTTTGCTTGGGTTTTAAACAAAACAAACCTCTTCTCATATCTAAGCAATGCTAAAAAATGCTATCTAAAGTTCTTCAGCATAACACCAGGTAGCCAAACTCATGGCTACAGATCTACAGGAGCTCATGTTACCTTAAGGATCACAACTGCATTAACTCACCTCCCAGCACTTCTGAGCTCACAGCCTGTTCATTTGCATTCTGTGGCTTGCTCCTCGATGCAATGTACAGCTGCTGCCCCAGGTTCTTTATTCGGTTGACATCTGCACAGACCTGTTGCAATGTCATCTTGAGACACACAAAAAATATGAAGTCAGAATAAAATGAGTACAAAGAGGCTATAGGAGCTGACTTGGGTTCTTGTGTTCTTCAAATTGAAAGGGAGTAGACCATCAGCCTAAGCCTGCTATCTATTGGTATTTGTAAACTTAATTAATCCAATTATGATGGTTAATTTAAGTAAATTAACTATGATAAAGCTCAAACAGCCTCAGCATTTGAGTGTTTTAATACCCATGCCAAGCCTTGAAAGTGGAAATAAGCTGATGACTTACCCAGGAGCCTCACAAGGAAATTAGGTAATTGCAATGCTTGCTTTAGGACAGCACTGCTTCCACTCTCTTCCATAGCAGTCAGCAAAATTAAGAGCAAAAACCAAAAGCCAGCACTCTACAGTTGAGCAATTTAGCTTGAGCATGGCTTTATTCTTCCCACTTCAGTAAAATTCATGATGAGAAGTGCATATGTACACAGTAAACATTTTCATTTTTACAGGTGTATTTTCACTACTCTGCAGGCAGTGGCACATTTATAGACTTACTGGTTCCTGTGTTTCCTCTGCACAGTTCCCATTGGAGTCACTTGAAGATGCTATGCTGATGTAGTGCTCATAAGAGCCACTGCTTCCAAGGCTTCCATAACCACTGGAAACATTGCTGTGAACTGGCTGTATGAGAGAGAAAAAAAAAATCATCCTCTGACAAAACAAAATGAAAGAAACAACATACTTTGCAACACAGAACTTCAAGTAAACAAAGAAAATCAAGTGAAAAGTCAGTATTTGTCTGGGCTCTACCACTTGCTTACAAAGAATTCTCTACCATGCTTCAAACTGTTTCAAGATGCAGATTTACCTTTCAACATAAAGACTTGGCAAAAACGTCAAACAGATATTTCTTTTTGTAATGATGTGGGTCTGTGCCCATGCAGAACTTTCCTTTCAGACCTTCTAAAAGATCATCCTCAATACAGCCCACTTATCAGACTCAAGTTTCTTTAGCCTCTCACTCAGGCCAGCCTGTTTTCTGAAATTCTTTTGTCTTCTTTACCTGCAGAAGCAGTTTGTAAATTTGTCCTTGTAATTCTCTTATCTCTTTCTCCACACTGCTCATTTCTTTACTTCTTGGGGCAAAGACATCTTCATTCAGAGGGCTTCTGGAGAGAGCCAACAATATTTCACTGTTTTTTTTCATTTTATGAAGAAAAGATAGCTATAAACACTTAGAACAGATTCTTATTTTATTATGATTGTTTTATTTTGACTGTTCTGCTGAGTCAACACAAAGGAATGTCATCTGTCCCAACAGTTGCTCTGTGGGGTGTTGGGACAGTGCTATGAGAGCAGGGAAGTCAATACACCAGCAGAGACACCAGTTAAGGCTGACAAGCATCTACCCCTCTGTCTCCTTCACTCAGAAGACAAACTCATACCCCATAAAATCTTGTATAAAAGATCACTTTGAAAAGTCAGAAGGCCATCCCCAAAAGCCATTTCCTATAAGAGAAACCAGGTAAGAAGGCAGTCAGTCATATTGTCAAATTTCTTGAAAACTAAGGAGAAACATCTGAAAAATTAACTTGTACATTCAGTACTAACTGCATTTAAAAAAGACATTACCTTGGTAAATATTTGAATGCTGTATCAAGTAAATGTGCCAAAACATGCCAGAAGGTCAATTAATTGAGTTTTTCTGGTGAGCCAGCCATGAATGAATTTTAGGTAAATGTTTGTTAACGTGGTCTAATTTTATGCTGCTTTTTAGCTTTTTCTCATCTAAAACTGGTACTTTAATTTAGATATCAACTCTATGCAAAAACCTGCTAAAATAAAAAGCTGGCTTTGCCTTTTACTTCAAAGTAATTCACTTATTTTCACACTTAATAAACAAGACTAATGCTGTTCTGAAGGAATGGGCTGAAGACAGATGCTAGGCAGTTGTCACATATACAAGAGCAAATTATCTCTCTAGTTCAGTACTTGGACTGTTTTGTTTTGCAGAGTAATCAATGAAAAGCACTTTATTCGATCAATTCTACAACTGACTTACGTCCGGACTTTATGTCGGCCAATGATGAACACAACTTTCCTGCTCCAAGGATTCACAAAACTGGACCAGCTGGTGTCCAGTATGACATAATCCCCATTTTGAGTACAAAATCTAATAGGTAAATGTTCAAAAGGGGGTTGGCCAGCGAATTTTAGTACTGAAAGAAAAACACAACCAAAAAACAAGGTTTAGCTTACATTGTGACACAGTAGTGCAAGCACAAACACTAATGACTGGAGTTCTTAGAACTTTGGGATTGAATTTGCCTTATCTCAAACTGACTGCATTAATTAAATAGTTAATTTTCATCTAGACTGCAGATCAGTCACATGTCATGCAATGTGATAAAGATACGATAAAGAATCGTAAAACCAACAGCAATTCCTCTAAAAGCAGCTCTTACTCTTGCGGTGAATAGTGATCATCAAGGGACGATCTTCTGGGTGCAAATACATCAGAATGGATGTTCCAATTAAATCCTGAGGTAAGTAACCCAACAAAGGCACTGCTCTGAAACCCAAACACATTATCACAGGTTATAATATAGTTTTGACTACTTCCATCTTTAACCCTTTGCTGGTCAGTGAAGTGCCCATGCACAATCTATAGTGAAATGAAGTAAGGCTACAGAACATTTCCCAACCCATCTCATAAGCCTGCACTGTAATACTGACACATAAATACCCAAGACAAATATTTCTGTGCCTGGAGATTTACCAGGTATTCACATTTGCAGGCAGTTTTGTGCTTGTTTACATGCAAAGTGGAAAAAAAAGGGATCTTGAAGACAATGGCTCATAGGCAAAATGTCAGTAATTATGCTCATTTTCCACTGTTGGTGCTACCACAGCTCCCCACTGCCCTGGATAAGGAAAACTGCCTGCAGTTCTGTTTAATGTGTGTTTTAAACCAACATAGGAGATTACATCTGTGGAGTATGAGATGTTTTCCATGGGTGGACTAACACAAATCTGTTTTGTTTAATTACCTATTGCCAATTGCCTAGTTCAGCCACTTTACTTGGGTCTCCAGCTGCATCAGCAGCATTTTTTGTACTCTCCATTCATACCTCACAGATCTCAAAAAATCAAATCTCTCACCTGTCATCTATGTCCAGAAAAACACATCCAGGGGTGTGTGTGGTGGTGAATATTCTTTTATCCATAGGAATTCGAGGAGCTAATAGAAACAAAATATGCACTAAGACAGAAAACTTGGGCATTACTTTTGCTCAGGATATTTACTCATTCCTAAACTTTTTAATTGCTGCTTTCTGACCAGTAACTCATAGAAACAGATTTTTAGGTACTACAGACTTCTCTCAAAAATAAAAATAACGAGTAGAGGTGAAATGTTTTGGCTCCTGGCAAAGGCAGCACAGATATTCTGGATTTGCATGCATGCACACACAAGCTGCAACTTACACAGGTGAGACTACCCAAGCACAGATTCTAAACAAAGGAAGAAGACTTTCATACACTGCATTCTATTGGCTTGGGTATTTTTCCACTGGAGCTTCCTGACTTGCCTTCATATCCAGAGTGGATTTTCTCAGCCAAAGCCAAGCAGCAGGACTCTGCATCCACATGGACAGAAGTGCACACGTGGACCAAGTACGGGGTGATTCGGAAGGGGTAACAACGCGCTTCTTGTTCTTGATCTTTCCCACCCCTGAGGAAAAGCAAAAGGGATTAACACCCTGATTTCAAGAGTCACATACTGTGTGCCAGGGCTGAGAGCCCTGCCCAGAGAAGTTATGCAGAGCACAAACCCAAATAATCAGGTCCTATGCACACTCCCTTGAGATCCAAGGTCAACACACTCAGCAACTCTGACCTCCTGCCTGTTAAAGTCAAGTGGGTGTTTTGTCTCCAACACTGACATTCAGAGGCTGTCTAGATATACTCTTACTCTATTGGTTAAAGACTACCTTCTAATTCTCAGTCCAAACATATTCACAAGAACTACTCATTTGGTTTTGTGCTCTCCTTCAAGATAAACAGTTCTTTCACTGCTTGCTGTTTATTCTGTATCATTTTTAGGAAAAAAAAAATTAAAATCTCTGTCTCCCTCAAGTTTAGTTTTCACAGACCTACATAAGAAAGACTGCTCCAGCCTTGGTTCATTGCTGTTCTTTGACTACCCTCCATAAGAATTTGTCTTCCTAGAATGAGTTTGAACAGTAGGAGCACACAACATTCTTGGTGAGATCTTAACCATGGCTTTGCAACAGCAGCAATGACAATTGTCACTTTCTACTGCAAGTGCTTTTCCACCTGTTATAATTTCAGTATCATACCTAGCTCTTACAGAAAGGATTGAGATAAATTGAGATTTGGAGATTATCACTAACAGTAGAAGTTACTTTCCTTTTTCACACTTAGTTTTGTTAAATGTTTCTAGAGAGGAGTGAGTGTCATAAAAACTACTTCTGACACTTCTCGCTTTGGGAAAACAAAAGATACAAATGGAAACTGGATACAGCAGAAGTCTAACTCAAAAAACCATTTTCTTACTTAAGCCTAGAGTGTGTGCTTGTGAAAAAATATTTTTACTCATAAAGCCAACATAATCAAAAGATCTCTTACATAAGGGAAGTAGAGACAGATGTTGTACAAAAATAAGGAGAAAAACTGTTGTAAAATATTTACCTATCCAATGAACAGTTCCCCCGACCTAACACTGCTATCTGTCCTGCTATATTTATTTCAGGTGCCCTTACACAATTCAAGAGACAAAGGTGGTTTAAGAGCTAAGATTTTTGAAACTCCCATTAATGAATCAATGATCAACTGAAAGACAGAGTAAGTGTCTTATCTGCTCAGAAGCAAAGAGTCTAGGACAGAACTGCACTGAAGATTGAATGTCAATCTCAATTTTTTTTCCTCTTTTAGCTCTAGGATTAGCCAGGTACTAAGCAACAAACAGCATTCACAGCAACAGCAAGTCAGGCTTCACAAGTCTCAGGAGTCAGGCTTCACACTGGGCCTTAGGTGACCTGACTTTCTGTTAAGGCTTGTGTCCCCATCTCTCAAGCAATCTTAATCTCAAGCAGAACATTCTTTGCCTCCACTCTCAAACAGTAAAAGGGGGAGCAGCAATTTTTCACAAGATTATTCTTCTGCATTACAGTATTGAAGTAATCCAATAGGTCCAGGAGAAAATTGTATAAACAGTTTTCCTTCTGTCCCTGTGCAAGTTTAGGCATCACTCTGGGAAAGATGTTCAAAATGTCCTACTGGATACCAATATTAAACACAGTAAGCCCATTTTGTAATGGAGTTTCATGAGCTCACACTTGCCAGCTATAACAATAGAACAGTTTCTGCCTAGTACAGCACCCCTTGTCAGCCTTCACAAAAATAAAACCATAATAATGCACTTACCTGATCCTGCAGAAAAAGGATTTCACCTGGGCATATTCATATGGAGAAGCTAATAATATGAACACATTGAAAGTATCAGTTAATATTCTTAAAAAGGTCACATCTATCAGAACTATGCTAAACTCTGCATTCTCCAGGCTTTCTGAGCAACACTGAAGTCTCATGACCTACTCTTTATTAGCTACTGAATTGTCTGTTCAACAGTCTGCTCCCAACTCAAATGTCACCTCTCCTCTCTAGTCCACTCACTCTTAGAGAAAAGGCTGACCTGAACTAAATTTAGAGGAAATGCATATAACAAAAAAAAACCAAAACAAAACCAAAGCCCGGCAAAAAAAAAAAAAAAAAAAAGAAACCAACCAACACACCAAAAAAACTTTCTCCAGTGCATCCCTGTGAAAAGGAAAGGTGGTATTTCCTGGCTTTATGAGCCAAGTACCAAAACCTATACACAGACAAGAAAACCACAACTCCCCTGGGGTACCACTGCTCTGCTGGGTAGGCACATCACTGGCATCCAAGTTGTGGAATCCCTGGCATTCAAAACCTCCAGATGTTTGGTATCCTTTGATACCAAGGACTTTGGGCTTCTCAGAACTGATACCAGAACAGCCCCATGTCAAGGTGGGCAAAAGACACAGCCTTGGCCTGCAAGCTACATTTAGGGAACTGCTCACAAATAACACAGGACTCAAAAGTCTCAGTTTGGACACGTCCAGCACTAAATAGCGTATCAGCTTAAAACCTGGGTTTGGTGAGCTATGTTCACAGCTGGCAGTGAGTGGACCATAAAGACAAAGCACCTAAGCAACCATAAGGTGTAGATTAAACAAGTTGAAACTCAGAATCAGACTTACTTTCTTTTCAAAAAGCAGCAGTATTTGGAACGAGTAGGATGGTACACCAAACAAAGAACTATGTGCCTTTTATTTACCCCAAGTAAGAGTTAAGTCTTTAGGAGACTAGCTAGGACTGGTCCCACAGCCACTCCAGTTTTCAAAGTGGAAAGGAGCAACTGATGCTGATGCATATTGCCAGCACAAGCATTTAAAACAAGCTACCACTCTGTCCTCATTCTGCAAAGACAGAAAGACACCCAGAGCATTAAGAGCATCATCAAGTCCCACCTGTTTGACTTTCCATGTTCCAAAGGGGCAGGTGAGACTGGTCAGTGTGTGTGTAGAACACACTCACATCCTGAGGGACAAGCAACTCCACAAACCGGGAGGAGTCCAACACTTTCTTCTTACAGTTCAAAATAGATGCTGCCTGCTCTGAAATGTGCACTATGCGTCCAGACAGCAAAGAAAATACAGCCACAAACGTGTCCTAGAAAACAAACATTAAAGGCAATCAGTGCCTGAAACATGGTAGTGATAATGTAAGGATAAAAATCTACCCTAAAACAAATCAACCAACCCCAAACCACCACACCCTCAGGCTGAGGTTCAAAAATGTGTTGGGTAGTGTGTGATCTACTACACTCTCCAGCGCTACAGCACTGTACTCAAGGTTTACAAATGCTAGTAAGACTGCATTAGTCTTTTCAAAACAGATTAATGCTTGTGTTTGCTCTGAACACAAGAGTGTGTGGGTTATCACTCCACACACTCCTCCACAGATCTCAGAGGATTCATCACAATTCCACACACAAAAACATTCAATATTTTTTGTATTTTTTCCAGCATTAACATATTTTGATACAGTATCCAACAGTTCTGAATCTCAAGAAACACTTCTTTAAAGCAGAGCCAGAAAGCATGACATATATAGCAAAACAAGAAAAAAAATTAAATGCAGAGTACAAACAGAAACCAAAAGTCTCTCACAATTATAGAACTGATTGGTTTTAAAAACTTGCTGCTGTCTCAAAACATTACTCTGCTGTAAATGAATTCTCAAAAAGCTATTTGTTGCTTCTGGCAAAAAAAAAAATTAGCATTTCTTCACTCACTATCACTGGGTACTGACACAGCACAGATAAGACATAGTCTTGATATCTTTAAAAACTTGAAGGTCTGTCTGGCTAAAACTTCAAGGCCTTTCAATTTTACACACTCTATTTCCACAAAAACAATGTTAGGAGACTAAATTTAGTGAAACCGAATGAACTCCTTGAATGTGCCTGCATTCTTACAGTGTTTTTTGGAGTGTGTTCAGATGCAACGGCCACCAACTCTTCTATGCTGTATGTCACCACATCTGCCTGAAACACTCTTCGGTCATTCAGAGCCTGGAAAAAGTCATTGTTCGCTAATTGGAAAAAACAAACAGAACAGAAAAAGCAAAACAAACACAAGGAAGTCAGTAAGGTGACTACTTTGAAAGTATTTCTTACAGCCCTTGTACTTTTGTCATCTTTTTGGTGAAGTCCAAGGTGAGATGAGGAAGGTCTGTGCAGTAACAAAGGGAAAAGGAATACTGATTATACTACTGGAGCAACCTCATATTGTAACAGAAAACAAGCATGAAGAAGTAGTACAATTTTAACTACTCAGTTCTGTGGAAAAACACAAACTATCCAATAAGTTGTCAAAGTGGGATGGGAATACTGTTTTCTCAATGCCCATAGAAAGTTACTATTAGGCACCTCTTAGCTATAGGATTCTGAAGAAAAGAGGAGCAGTAGGGGGGTATCTCAACAGAAAAGATAACATGATTGTTTAAGAAAAAACTGGCCATGAAACCATAGTGCTTCAGAAAGTTAACTCTTTACAGGATAACTGGAATGCATTATTTTAATACTATTTGTTGCCAGACACATCTATGCACAGCATGCTGCTGTTCTTCCAGATTTTCTCCACACGTACCTTGGACCTGCTGGACACACTGCAAGGCGTAATTGAGAGCACTGATGGTGCTGGGCTTGTTGGAACTCCTTTTCTCTTCAGGCAAACACTTTTTCATTTCTTGGATCATCATCATCATATCTCTGTGGGACTGGCTCCAATTCAGCTGCTCACTGTAAAACGGAGGTTAAACTTTACCAGAGAATTACACTACCGGGTGCAGGAGATTTTTTTCTCTATAGACCAATTAAAATTACTCCCTAAATTAACATTTTATGGGAATGGCTGCAGAGTCATGCGATATCCAGGAATATCCTAACGCTCATTCACTAAATTTCCTGTTGTATCTCACTTCTTTGCAATCAAAGCTTTTCTCCTCTGCCTTCCTCCTTCCCAATTCCAGTGTCATGGATGGCAAAGTCACATCAAATCCACTCTGCTTGCTAAGATGCCTAGCAACTAAAAATAACATGATGTTTACTCTAGATTTTTTAAATATCACAGGTATTAAAATCATTAATAAATGCTGATTCTTGATCTCTTTAAGTTCTTCTAGCCTTGAAGGCTGCACCTGGTTATAAGCATCTCAGGGAACCACGAGGTCCTCAAAATATACCTGATGCAAAGATTTCATGCCTCGTGACTTCAGAGTCTTCATCATACTTTTCAGCTGTTGACTTCAACAGCTGCAGAACTGTTAACAGATAAAATCTCCCTCTCCTTATATTTGCTTATTTCACTGACTAAAAAATAAGCAGTCAATATCCCCAAATCACAGATTCTAATTGTACAGATGAGATACGAACCTCATTCTACTCAGTAACTTTTTTCCATTTGACATTGTCATTAGTATCGCACTCTTACTATATAAACCATTACATAAATGTAAGTATTGCGTGGTAACTTTACATGCCTGTTCAACGCTGCATACATTACAGCGCTTGAACTCTTTTTTACTTAATTAAAAAAACAAATTATTGCATTTCTGAATGCTCACAAAAAATGTTATTTCAGTAATTTCTGCTTTGGTAGCGCTAAGCAGTCTTTAGCTGAAGTGCACCTATAAGCTACCCAAGGGTCGCTGACGTGCGCGGCTCAGCCGATCCCGGAATGAGGCACAGCTTATCGGAGCCGCGAGCAGCTCCGCGCTCAGCTCACCTGCACACGCCGCGACCCGTGACCCCCGGAGCCCCGCAGCGACCGGGCCCGAGCGGCGCTCCGGATCCCCGCTCCCCGCCCGGCCCCGCTCCCGCCCCCGCCGAGCGCATCCCCGCGCGCTGCCCAGGTACCTGTTGGCTTTTTCGGCGGCCGAGCCGCCGCTGGAGCCGGGGCTGTGCAGCTCGGTGCCGCCGGGGCCGCTTCCCGCGCACGCCGCGCACCGAGCGCCCGCAGCCCCCCCGGGCGCCGCCGCCTCCCGCCCGGCCTCAGCCCAGGCGGCCGCGGCCCGACCCGCGCCGTGCTCCGCGCTGCCGCCTCGGCGCTCGCTCGCGTCCATCCCGGATCCGCTGAGCACCACAGCGCGGGGGGCATCGGCTGCCACGGCCCCTGGGCACGGCCGGACCCCGGGCCTGCGGTACGGGCGCCGGTGCTGCGGGCAGAGCACGCGCCGCCTCACGGGGCGGTGGGAGGAGCGGTGCCCCCCCCTTTCCTCCGCCGATCCGAGCGGTCACCGGGGCCGGTTCTGCGCTCCCGCCCTGCGCCCCCTCAGCTCGCAGCTGCCAGCGCGGATGCCTCGCAAAGGGCCCCGGCGGCCTCCGCTTCGCCTTCCCGCCCCTCCGAGGCCGCGCCTCTCCCGCCGACCCCGGGCTGTCCCCGCTCCGGGCCGGGAGCGCCCTGAGGGGCCGCGCCCCCGCCCCGCGCCGTTACGTAACGCGGCGCACGCGGCGGCCCCGCTCCCACACACCCGCGCCACGTGCGCCGCGCCCGCGGACAGAGGAGGAGGCGGAGGCGGGGTCGGAGCCGCTTTATTGGAGGAGCCCGCGCGCGGGGGGCGGGGCCAGCGCGGGCGGGGGCAGCGCCCCGCCCCTCACGCGGCGCCGCACGCGGCCCCCGTGCGCGCGCATGCCCCCGGCGCCACGTGCGGGGCCGGCCCCGCCCCCGGGCGCGGTCGGGAGAGGGGCGGGGCCCGGAGGGGGCGGGGCCCGGAGGGGGCGGGGCCCGAGCCCGGCCCGGGGCATTGGGGCTCTGTGCGAGTGGCGAGCAGGGCTGGTTAGTAATTAATGACAGGAGTGTCTTAAGGCGACCAGTAAAGTTAGTGAACGTCTCGGTAATCAAAATAGTTTTGCTTTAAACAGCAGTAAACGGGCTGAGAAGGCAGCAGGTTTGAAGTGGAGAGGCTGAAGAAGATTCTCAAAGGCACCTTCGGTTGAACTGAGTTTCTTCTTTTAACTCATTAAGACGCGCTCCAGACTACAAAAAGAAGACAAAGATTGGATGATGTCCTTCAGCCCCTCACCATAACAATCCTGCACTTTAAGAATTTAAGATAATAGCGATAAATCCCTCTAATCTAAGAATTTGCCCATGTTGGTTTCCTTAGTTGTAGTTTTCCCGTGCTTGCACACCAGGACTGTGATGTCAACAGTTACTGCTGTGTTCGTTACTGTTACAGCACAAACTTAAAAACTTTGTCTTCCCATTAAATACTTGCCAATGACATGAGGACTCAAAGACTGAACTATACGTTCCCTGGCTCTCTATCCTAACCCAACGTTAGTCTCTCATTTCACCCAGCAGCCTCTGCTCAAAGCCTCCCTGGTATGGCAGTGCACGTGGAACTGCCACAGAAAAGCAGGAAGCCAAGGCAGATGATAACAGCTCTCAGACAAGGACAGTGTGTGAAATCTCATGTTACACTTCCGCAATAGGCGGCTATAAAAAAAAAATCCCAAGTCTGTTCCTGGTTTCCAAGTCCTTGCTATTTTCACTTTCACCTTTGTCACCCTCACTCGGGGTTGAGATTTCGGCACTGGAGCTCCCACATTGTCACAGTCTGCCACTCACTGCATGCAATTGTTGTTATATCCATCCCTGCTGTTTCAAATTCATGTTGAGGGTACTTCCACCTGAGTATCCTGGCTTTGCTTAAACTGTACCAGACAGCAAATCAACATCACCCATTCCAAATGCAGGAGACACCCCCATTTTGGTCAAACTTACCAATAATGATGATGATGATAATGACAACAACAGCTATCAATATTGCCCACATCTGTGAAGAAAAGCCATACAACACTTACTACACACCATGCAACAGCATCAGCTGCCTCTCAAGGTACAGGAAAGCACCCCTGTAAGGGACTTCTAGCACTGTTTGTCAGATCTAATGTGGCAAGCAAAGGCTCTTCAGTCAGCAAGCTCAATCCACTACCAGCACTCAGAGATGGCAGGCCATGCACACAGGCAAACAGAGCAATGTGGTTTTCTCCACATAAAACCCGTCCCAGGTGAATGCACAAGCTGTTGTGTTACTCACCAAAGATGATTCCAACCTTTGGCAACAGCTACAAGTACAGGAGTCTGAGTGAGGTTCTTCCACTTTCTAATATTATTTCAAGCTATGCATTTTTAGCCTTTTCTTCTTGTTTCTCAAAGCCTCAGATTACTGTCATGCTTCCCCTCTGGCCATTACCATCTCAGACAAGACCCTGCACAGGGCAGCACGGCCAGTAACGCAGCTTGCTGTCACTGCCCCCAGCCACTGCGCCATGCTTTAAAAATGAATAACTTACATAACATTGCCTAAAAGGTTTCTGTCTTTTGAGACACGAACTGTAACAGTGCTCCAGGCACACAAGCCAAGGTTACCTTGCAGTTCTTCCACCAGTACTTCCTCTTCAGCTTGGCCGCGCTGGTCTCAAACTGGGAAGCCCCTGCTTGCAGGGCATCAGCGCGGTCATCCAGCTCCGACAGCTTCTGGTCTCGCTCCAAAACCTTGTCCACGTTCACCCTCATGATGTCAACAACCTACAGCAGTTCAGTGCTCACAGTCAGTGATGAGATGTGTGACAAGCAGAGGAACATGATCGCAGCCAACACACAGCAACACCAGGTACTCAATGTTTGCTCAGAAGCAGGAGCTATTGCCTCTTAGGATATGCAGTCATAAGCTTAAAGAAAACTGTGAAATCCACCTGTGGCTAGAAGCCCTGAATGCCTACTTTAAAAGGTGCTGGCACCACTTCAAACCTGGGAAATAATTCCTGACTTGCTTCAGAAGGAGTTGAGGAATATAAACATGATAATAAACCACATCAAAAAATACTTGCCAGCCAGCCTAGTTTTTGGACACCATAAAAATCACATTTGGCAGTCAGCTCTCATGGCCACTGATGAAAAAAAAGCTTGTTTTCTGTAAACAAAGGTTTTTATCTTTATTTATGCCAAATCCTCAAGTACCAAAGACTGCAGCTAATGTTTGGATACTGGGAACTTCTTTCTGCTTCCCCTTCAGATAACGAAGGGAAAACTGTTTTGGGAAAAGTATCTCTTCTAAGTACACAGGTTTCCTGCAGGAAGAGGATGACACTAATATCAGACCAGACTTTTACCTCATCTACTTGGTGCTGAGTCTGCTGAAGCCGGCGATTGGAGCCAGCAGCCATGTTTGAGCTTCCAGGGACATTGGCTGACCTGCAGAAAGAAAGTCATCATTATACACCTGACAGTCCTGAAAACTGGGAGCTTGAATCCTTGTAATAAACACATGGCAGCGTCTTACTGGAGAAATGGTGTTTTAACAGCTGACAGTGGGCACAAAGATCTTGTCAACAAATTGCCTGCTAAGAGGCAGCAGTGGCTTGCTAATACCACACTCTGCAATGAGGCAGGGGACAGCTCCAGCAGTGGTCCATAGGGCTCAAAGAGTGAAGTCTGGGCTCAGGGATGTTCTTGCTTTCCCATATGAACACAAGTACTAAGTTTCAAGCAACAGTAGTTTACAAAAAACTAAATACAAAAACTTAACACTTATTCTAAGGACGTGATTTTCCAGCAATGCTTTTTTTTTTTTTTTTTTTCTTTTTAATTGGTTGATACGGAGCAAGAGAATGCATCATGAGGAAAAAGTATTTGGAAAATACAAGAATTTACCTTTGGTCAGCTGTGAATTCATAACAAAATTCTTTTTACCAGCTACAACACTCTGCATCCTTGTAATGGATGCAATACTCCTCATTAAAACCCGGCCAGGTTTTTCATGTGTATCTCTAGAAGTAGCTGTACTCAACTTCCTTTTCCATGTTCTTACTTCTTCCACATCAGATGCTTGTTCAGTGCACCCTGGCGCTCCAAACAGCCAGGTCTCACTGTTTCCTGCATTTACACATTTGCACACTGGCTCCTCACTCACACGTAGTGAGTGCAGGCACAACGCGCGAGCAGGGCAAGGCTCGGAGCGGGCCCTGCACAGCACGGTAGCGCTGTTTGGCGCTGCCGCAACCCTCCGGTGCTGCTTCAGTGCCAGTCCCAGGTGAACGGCCTCGGAAATGACACCGCTTCCTGCGAGCTTCCAAACAGAGCAACGCCCCGGTGCCCGGCGGGCTCTCCCGGCAGGGCGGGCCCCGCTCGGAGCCGCGCCCGGGGCTGGCGGGACAGCCAGGCCGGAGCAGCCCGGCCCCGGCCCCGGCCCCGGGCCGAGCAGCGGCTCACGGGGGGCGGCCCAAGGCACGGCCGGGCCGGGCCTCGCCTCCTCCGCCGGCCGCGCCCGCCCCTCCGCGCAGCCCCTCCCGGAGCCCCCGCCCGGGGGGCCGGACCGGGCCCTGCTCCCGCCGCCGCCGCCGCCGGGCCTGCCCCGCTCCCCGGCTCCCCCCGCCAGCCCCGCACTCACATCCTGGCGGCGGGACGAGAACGGAGCCACGGCGGCAGCGCCCGGGCGGGTCCAGCGGGAACTGCGCGCGGCGCCCCGCGCTGACGACTCCCGGGGCGGGGCCCGGGGCGGGCCCGGGGCGGGGGCGACGGGCGGGGCCCGGGGCGGGCCCGGGGCGGGGGCGAAGGGCGGAGGCCGGGGAGGGATTGCTGCGGGGGGGACGGGCGGGGACCGGGGCGGGATTTCGGCAGGAGCGATGGGCGGGGGCCGGCGCGGGGCGCGGGCGGGGACCGGGGCGGGCTCGGGGCGGGGGCCGGGGCGGGGCTCGGGAGCGGGGCCGGGCCGGCCCCGGGCCTGGGGGGGGGCGGGGCCATGGCCGAGCCCCCGCTCGCCGCTGCCGGCGCTGCGGCCGCTGGGGGGCGCTGTGCGGCCCGGCCCGCCCCGGGCGGTGACGGGAACGGAAACGGCAACAACGGAACGGAGCGAGCCCGCCACGGACACGGGATGGACACGGGATGGACACACGGACACGGGATGGACACACGGACACAGACACACGGACACGGGATGGACGCACGGACACACGGACACGGGATGGACACACGGACACGGGATGGACACACGGACACACGGACACACGGACACGGGGATGGACACGGGATGGACACACGGACACAGGGACACACGGACACGGGATGGACACGGGATGGACACACGGACACACGGACACGGGATGGACACACGGACACACGGACACACGGACACACGGACACACAGACACGGGATGGACACACGGACACACGGACACGGGATGGACACACGGACACGGGATGGGCACACGGACACACGGACACGGGATGGACACACGGACGCGGGATGGACACACGGACACACGGACACGGGATAGACAGACATGGACACATGACAGACACGAACACACAGCCGTAGCCACGTGCATTCCGTGGTGTTGTCAGTCATGTCTGCGCGCTCCGTGCAGCCCGAGGGGGGCCGGGGGTGTCCCTGTCCCTGTCCTTGTCCCTGACCCTGTCCTTGTCCCTGTCCCTGTCCCGGCTCCGGGGGCGCCGGGCCCAGCGGGACCCCCGCGCTCGCTGTCCCGGGTCCCGGCGGGGCTGGAGCCGATGCTGCCCCGGCCCCGTGCGGAGCTGTCGGTGCTGTCGGTGCTGTCGGTGCTGCCGGTGCTGTCGGTGCTGTCGGTGACCAGAGCAGAGCCGCTCCCACGCCGGGGTTCGGCTGCTGCTGGCGCTGCTCCCGTGGGAGCCCCGGGGCTGCTCGGCCTCGCAAGGCCCTGGGGGCAGGGAGGCACTGGCTGCCTTTGCGCCACTTATTCTGATTTTTCTTTTTTTCCCTTTATTAAACTTTATCTCACCCCAGGCATTTCTTCCCCTCGTGGTGCCCCCGGGGTAAGGGAGGAGGTGAGGGAGTGAGGACACAGCTGGTGGCTGTCTCTGCTTCCAGGACTGGGGCAAGCCGCCACGATGGTGAAGAACCCAGCAATTCCCAGCCATGTCAAATGGAAAAATGAGAGAGCAATTTGGAGCGTTAAATGATTTATTCTAAAAGAGAAACATAATTAAGCTTTCTCTGCAGTCAAGAAGAAACTCTTAATGAAATCTCGTCTTCAGTTGTGGAAATGGGTTTTAGAAGAGCCTACTCATAATGGTACTCACAGAGTCTCTGACAGACCAGATGATTAATTTATTAAACCTGGTTTTGCCTGCTGGGCTGGCCATGTAGTCTAGTACAAGTTTCATTCTTGAGGACCAGTTCATGTAAGTTACACACTTGATCAGTGCAATAGTTACTGTGTCTCAGTTAATTGTATCACCGTGGCCTCTTAGGTTTCTGCATCAGCAGCCCTCTTGAATTCTGCCATTTGACTCTGCTTTGTGTACAGAGTAGGATTAAGCATTTTGCTACCAGGTCTCATGAAAAACCTTGGAAATGATTGTCTACTGAAGAGGAACTGCAAACAAAGCTCTGGGGGCTGCAGTTGCTCACAGGCAGGCTGTGGACTGTCACCCACAAGAAATCAGATGCAGTATTACAAGCACATCATGTAGAGCAGTAACTTTTTTTTTGTGGTTCCTTCCAGTGACTAAAGGATTACTTTGCTCTCTAAGTAGGATGGAAGAGATGTGTTCAGAAGAAGCACACACTTTGTATGGGGAAATTTTCTTTTTTAATTTACAGCAGAAAGAATATAAAGCATTCAGAAAACATTTTCCATATTTTAAGGGCAATTCAAAACATTTTGCATGGTTCCAGCAGCTGAGTTCTTCAACAGATCCATTGATTCAGTGATGCTTTACATGCACAGTTACAAAAATAAAACTTACAAAAGAGAAGACATCTATACTAGTTTTACATGCAAGTCTTGGGGACCCCCCATTGGGCACCAGCTATTGTGTGGAACTGCCATAAGCGTGCAACCAGAGAGGGGGTTCATGTTATATTCTGTATTTCTTTCACACAGTATTACTGCTGTCGAATGTGTTTCACAAAGGAGCGATTCCATTATCAGAAGACAGAAGATCTGGCTCCTGGCACTTGGGAATTTGAATTTTCCTAGAAAGCTGCACTTACTTATCTTAGGTGAAAATGTTAAGTTCCACAACCAAGAAGAGGGTTCGAAGAATCACTTCACTGCGGGGGAGTGCTGCTCCCTCCCCAGTGACACACTGAAGGGTTACGGCCCGACACAACAAAGCACTTGGGAGCTGAACTGGCTCCAAGCATGCCAGGAGTCCTGGAGCTGTGCTGCAGAACTGCCTGCATGTTTAACAGCCAGTACAGGCTTAAACGTTTGGCTGAAGCAGGATCTAGATTAGTAGATACACCACCAGGCCCATGGATCTGGAAGAGTAATTTGAAATAGCTCTGTATATTACTGAATCGTTTTCTGTAAAGACAAGGAGTTAAAACATTTCCACTGAGGTCACTACTCTTGTTAGGAACAGATCAATTCTATATTGTCACGTTTTGGTTAATGGGTGCAATATTTCAGTTTCAAAATGTCAAGAGTTCTTCCAGTACTAATACAGAGCATTTCCAATTCATTCCAAAGGAGATTCTTCAGCGTCTCCTGTTCTGTTTTGGCGTGAGAGGAAAATTTAATGGTCAAGGTTCCAATTGCAGACAGTAAATTGAGGCTACAAGGCTGCCCGCAGGCACAGTGCGAGCGCCAGGCCATTTGTTTTGCCTTTTTCCCTTTTTTTTAAAATTGAATCAGGTCATAAAGCAGCAGTTCAGAAATGTACAAGAGAATTCTGATAATGAGCTATAGCACATCTACTGTAATTCAATGCTGGCAGTGAAAAGAAGTAATTAAAAACAGGTACAATTATAGAAAAGGCACCAAGAGCACTGACCCCAGTTTTTTTGCCACAATCTTTGTTTTTACTCTTCTTTTAAAGACACCAGTTTCAAAGCTTCCTATGTGTGAATATTTTTTGGCTTCACAACAAGCCTTGCGTTTAAACATTGCAGTTGGTGGCCGGGATCAAGCAAGAACAACTATTCCAAAACTAACAATCTCAAATTTACACAAGTTCATTCAGAAATTTTAAACTGCCACGAGCGAGACAAACAGACAGGAGCAGTTTCTGATCTCAGACACATGTACGTGACCCACAAGTAATGACACGGACTTCAGGAGTTTCTTCCCTTACATTCCTGTGTAATGAAGATCAGAACTGGTTCCCATTGCTGAGAATCTGTGACAGTTTTAAATTAGTAGTTCAATTTTTTAAAAAAATCTAATTTCTTTGGCTCCTCACTATGTGGAAATAGCAATATACCATGACACCCCTACAGGATCAGTTTGCATCTTTTTTTTAAGTTTTACTTAATTTTTTAAAATTTTTTGTGCAATTTTTATTACATTTTCTGACTTCCAGCAGGAGATATGAAAATGTGAAACATATTTTCTACTTTCGTACTATTTATTTATTTTTTTTCATTTTATGTTCATTCTAAGTGTTCTTTATTGGAGTGAGTGTATGGTGTTAAGCTAGATACGTTTTTTGTACTCTTATGATTATCTGCTTTGCAAAAGTAACTTAATTTTCTTAAGCAATATTAGCATTCACATTACTTGGCACCATTGGCAAAAAAAAAAAAAGAAAAAAAAAAGACGGGGGTAAAAAAAAAGAAGGAAGGAATACATAAATTAAACCCAACTGAACCAAACTCCTGGTAGCCAAAATCAAATGTAAACATATCCTTTTTTTCTTTTTTTTTTTTTTTTTAAAGTAATGTTGCTCTGCCTTTTTTTCCTAAGTCTAAATACAGTAGCTCTTTTTTTTGCCATTTAGTCATGCTTTAGCAAAAATGTTCTTCTAAAGAACATTTAAAATAAAGTTTCTTATAGTGAAATAAAGTTTTTGTTTCATTTTACAGACCATAGCCACTAATGCTTTGCTTTGTTCATTTCTTTTTCTTGAGTTCATGCACATATCTCTTTAATATATACAATATGTACAAACAATACATCCACACTCTTCTCGTTCATTCAGACAAAACTATACAAATAATAATTTTATCTTGCCAAGTTATTGACCCTTTGTGAATAAAATATTTAGTAATTAATCAATATATTCCCTTTCAAATATTTTTTTCTCATTTTCCATTTCTACCTTCTATATATACAGAAACTGCCCAGATTTTGATGAAGTAGCCAAAATAAGAAATTTACTGGCCAGAATGCAGCACCACTGATCTTTAGGTGGCATAAAATGTCCAGGCAACATATGTACGTGACTCTGCAAAATGACAAGAGGTTTGACAAGTACATAAGAGAAAAAGCTACATGTTTTACAAATTATTTAAGAACTTAATTAAAACAATAGTACATGAAGGTAAGGCTAGAAAATAAAGTGCTGAATATGAGAGAAAGTACATGACAGTTGATATGTTTGCAGGTTCTAGTAAAAATACAAAAAAAAATGTGTAAAACTTGCTTAAGCTGCTCTCTCCGTTCCTCATGCAATACCCGTGTCTCTCGTACACCAACCCCTCCTGTAAGTTCCCACGGGATGTATTAAAAACCTGCAGATTTAAAAAGTTGCATTAAGTGTGCTGTAGAGGTTTAAATAAAACACAAAGGACAGGAGTGCGAAGGAAATGAGGATGCATGGACCCAATAAAGATGTACTGATCTAAGCCCCTCCACTGAGACTCTCAAAGCTTCAGTTTCTTGGAGATGACTGACAGGTGCAGGAACAGCATTCTTGTGTTGCTTGTGCATTCCCACCTTTTCTGAACAATATTTTTGGTATAATATTTGTACAGTTCCACATGTTGTTTAATACAGCCCTATATGAAAAGGATAATTAATCGCTTCTTCCTTCCTTCTCGGAGAATGAAGCAACTCACGATTTCCTCCTGGTGTCTTGTTTTCCCCACGATCCAACAGAAGATTGAGTTCCAAGATGTCTTGCTGAACAAATTAAAAGTTGTCCATGAAAGTGCAAATGCAATGACCAAAACATTACTGTTAAAATCCTGCAGCTGGTATTTCCAGAACTGCAGTGGGTATTTTTGTTGTTGTTGCATGTCTCTGCTAAAAACAGAAAATGAAAACAGTCTGAAAAGCAATGTCACATTGCTACGGGATGCTGCTGCGTATCTTCAAGTTCCTTGGCCTTTTTCAATTCTTTCACTCTGAAAAAACAAAGAGGAGCTATGTAACACTTCTATTACAAAACTCTTGAAGACAGAACAATCAAAAGGATTCATCACTCCAACCTCCCGTGCAGAAGAGGCAGCTCCCAGAGACACGACAGGAGGGCAGCACCTCCCCAGCACCGTAAACAGTTGGAAGCACAAGAACGGGCACTGGAGATCCCAGACAAACACTTTTGGAGAGACACACCTGGTTCCAGCTACTGTTTATTCCCAGTATTGGCAACTACAGCTGGGCTTCTGGTGTTGGTCTGTTTGCTTGGGGTTTCCTGGACTGCTGTTCCCTGCCTGGCCTTGCAGCTGCATCCTATTTGTTATGGCAAAGGAGCTGTTCAGTGCTGACCCCCTTTCTCCACACAGTGCTGAGGCAGTGACAGCACAGTGGGGGAAAATCAGTCTGTCCAGCTTGGAAAGGAAGCCTGGTGCTGGCAGAGAATCTCGCATAAGTGTTTATGTGCAAGCAGAACCCGTGTGTGTGTGAAGAAAGGTACTTTGTTTCACAAGTACTCCAGCTGCTGGTGCCTGTGTGTTTTATCAAGCTGTTGGCAGTATGTTCCTGTGCCCTTCCAGCAGTGCAGGATGCTGGATGCTGTGTACCAAGGGAGATGAACCTACAGTGTGGAACTCACCCTTCCTAGATGTGGCTTGATGCCCCAGTTCTCAACTCTCCCAAATGCATGCCATACATTACCTCCTCTAACTCATCAACACAAAAACTAAACCATCACTGAAAGCTGAAAAAGTTTAAATTAAAGGATGAAGAGAAGGAAATTATTTCAACCCCATCGAGTGAAACAGTACTCTGCACTGGATCTGGGGGAGCAGGAAACTCTCTGCTCAGGCTGAGAACCTGGCTGTGTCAGTGCAGGCTCCCTGAAAAGGAGCCAGACCAAATGCAGAGGCATTCCCGTGCTGCCCTTAAACCCAGAGGTGCCCAGCTGTGCTTGCTGTGCCTCTGCTTGCAGGGAGCTCCTCTGCACTGAGATCCCTTTGCCACCTGCCTCTGTATCTTCCCTCTACTCTTGCAAGGGGAAGTCCCCCACAAAAGGAGCAGATTACAGCTCAAAAAAAAAAGGTGATTTAGCTAAGCATGTATAGGCTCAAGTGCTCACGTGATGTTGCAAAAACTTGAAAGGATAAATAACAAAGGTACAGTACAAAAAACCGTGTCAGAGATGCAAGTCTGTGCAATGTGACCAGCTACAAGTGAAAGAATTTAATGAAGCCCAAGTAAATAAAAGTAAGAAAACATGTGAGGAGAGCTGAGCAGCAGCAGTGACAATTTGCAGCTACTGTGCATAGACTTACACCCACACATCTTCTTTTGGCTCTTGCACCAGCCTGCTAATATAAGGATACAATGAAGGCTATAAATTGATTTCTATAAATACACCTCCATTTCACCATTTTATTTATTCATTTTTCTGCATGTACTATTAGTCAGAACCACAGTGAAAAGGGAGCTGGCTGTTTTTATCTCTGTTTTAGCTGACTGAAATCTCTAGCACTCAATTGCATCCTCAGTATTTGTGAAATGTGGCCAACAGGGGTCAAATCAGACTAACCTGTATGCAGGTTAGACCTTTGTTAATTATCCTAATTCCACTGTTGGAAAGTATCATGTATGGAAAGACAGAGGGCTCTGCTAGTCCAGATGCACACAGTGTGGTCAGTCTGAAGGGGCCCTGGCATCCCTGAAATCCGAGCCCAGCAGGCTCTCCCAGGGGCCAAGCAGTGCTCACTCAGGTCCCCAGGCTGAGGAAGGGACAGGGCAGCCAACAGCACCAGGGGTTCTCAGTTCCTACTTGGACAGTGCTAAGCCAAGCCTGACTGTCTGCTACCACTTCACAGAGAAATCTTCTACAGGAAGATTTTGGCTCTACACAAGCTGATGTCTAAAGGAGCCTGTTAACATCGAGAGAGTGGAGGCTCCAGCACTGCACAGAAGGCAGCAAAAAGTCTCTTCTCAGACCGACAGCCTGAGTTCTAAGTTCCCTGGGGTTCTTCATGCTGGGTACAGCCAGATCCCCTTTTCACTGCAGGAGACATAGGAGGGCTGGCACAGTAAACCAAACACAGTCACAAATGACAAGTTAGTAGTCTCCAGTGTATCTCATTTTATCTTCTTGAAGCAGAAAAGCAGCCTCTCCCTTGAATTTATAACTAATATTTCTAGTAGTGCACCACTTAGAAGCAGGAGAGCCAAAATCCCTGGTGCTGTGCCAGAAAAGGTGTTGTGTCTGTGCAATGGACAATTTTTAAGGCTTAGATTAACTGTGCTTCAGATACCATCAATTAATGCGTGATTTGCAGTGCAACTTCCAAGTGTTTTCTGTTGCACTTCAGTACTGTAATGTAAAATTAACCTGTTATTATAGATCTCTCACTGAGAACATGCACATCAAATAAGCTGGTGGCTCTTTCACTGAGACATGCTATTCCTCACTTTAGCACTTCACATGCAAGGGCTACACTAACGAAGCACTTTTGCTGGAAAAATGCAAGACATGCTTTGCTGCAAACTTCAACCTACAGCATGCAATATCTGTACTGGTGCACAACTATTGCATCTGTTTGCCTGGAACACACATGCCAACAGAAGTTAATTACTGCAGCACTCAGCATTTGCACTAAAACAGGTCCTGTTTAGAGACAGAGATCACAGAATGTAAAGGGTTGGAAGGGACCTTAAAGATCATCTAGCCTCAACTCCCATGGGCAGGGACACCTTCCACTAGACCAGGTTACTCAAGGCCATATCCAACCTGACCTTGAACACTTCCAGGGGATGAGGCAACCACAGCTTCTCTGGGCATCTTGTTCCACTGTCTCATAATCCTCACAGAAAAGTTTCTTCCTAATATCTAACCTGAAGTTCCCCTCTTTCAATTTGTATCAATTACTCCTCATCCTATGACTACAGCTCAGGATGAAGAGTCCCTTTTCAGCTTCCCTGAAGCACTCTTCACACACTGGAAGGTGCTATGAGGTTTCCACACAACTTTTTCTTTTCCAGGCTGAGCACCTCAACTTTTTCAGCATCTCTTTGTAGGGGAACTGTTCCACTCCACTCATCAACTTCATGGCATCCTTTGGACTTGCTCCAACAATGTCCTTCTTATGCTGGGGACACCAGAACTGTGTGCAAGACTTTGACAAGAGCAGAGTAGAGGGGGAGAATCTCCCCCTCCCCTGCTGCCCATGCTTCTTTGGATGCAGCCCAGAACACAATTGGTTTCTGGGCTGGGAGCACTCAGTGCCAGCTCATGGGGAGTTTTTCATCAACCATGACCCAAATCTTTCTCCACAAGGCTGTTTTCCATCACTTCTCCACCCAACCTCTGTGTGTGTGGGACTGCCCTGACCTAGGAATATGACCTTGCACTTTACTTTGTTGACCTTCCTGAGGTTGGCACAGTCCCACCTCTCCAGCCTGTCCGGGTCCCATCCCTTCCCTCCAGCGTGTGACACCACACAGCTCAGTGCTGTCAGTAAACTTGCTTGATCCCACTGCCCATGGCACTGACAAAGATCACGAACAGTATGAGCCCCACTACTGACCCCACATGGACCATGAGCCACTGACCACAGCTCTTTGCATGTGGCCATCCAGCCAGTTCTTCATCCACCCAGTGGTCCCTCCTCAAAGCCATGTCCCTCCAGCTCAGAGACAAGGATGTCATATGGGACAGTGTCAAACACTTTGCATTTGCAACACTTTCCTTGGTCAGGTGTGATTTACATCATTTACATGCAGGTGTAATAATTACTGCTGAAAACCAGACACAAAATAGTACAGAACTTCCCTAAAGGTATAAACTGAAATCTGCCACGGGTACATTACTGAAAGATGCTACTTAGTGTGTAATGGCTTAAAACAAACCCTGCATTCCACAGCACTTACACACTTAGGCCTCAAGCTGATGACCATCCAAATTCACTAAGCTACCACATTTTTTTTGACTGATCTCTTTGCTCAATGTATGCAATAGTGTGTGTGTCCCACAGCAGCTGGGAGTGCAGGTAGGTACTGTGAGCCCTTTATTCTATGAACACACTGCCTGGCAGATATGAAACTTGCAGTCTGCAACTGTCAGTCTCTCTCCTCCTCTCTCCAGAGCTGGCCCTGGGATGCCAGGGAAGTTCTTTCTTCTCCTTGGTAGCTGGTACAGGACAGCCCTGCTCACCACAGGCTCTGCAGCAGGCACAGCCAGAGTGAACTGAAATACCTCCAAATGATACCAAAAATGGAACCAATCCATGGCCAGAGTGTCACTGAGGTGTTACTGTGAACACCACACTGCTTCCTCAAACCACGATAAACACGAGGTGCCAGGACCCGTGCATGCACCAAGATAATCCCTTTACTTTATCTGAAATGCTTTGTCAAGAGAGGTTAAAACTAATTGTCTTCAACCAATTAATTCTTTCTTGGATAGTTTGCAGTGCAGCCTTTCGTGTGCTTTAAAAGTCCTTTCAGTCTTTTCTTAACTCTTCTGGAGTTCCTCACTCAGTGGCACTTGATTTGATAACAATATAAAGTCCAATAGCAGGGGCTGGTATTTCCTCTTCATTAATACTCAGTGTAATAAACCCTCAACATTTTCAACTGCAGTTAAAAAATAAAGGTTGACCAGGGAAGAATTTTGGACAAATTAGGACTCTTGAGAATAGAAATCCTCTGAGTAAAAGCTGCTAGGAGAGGTTTTAAGTGAACAATATAGCACTGCCTTCATGCTACAAGGCAATCTTCTTTGATTAACATTTTTCCACTCTTAAACTGAGGCAGGGAAGAGAACCAATGCACAGCATTTGCAGTTACAACCATTAATAAACTGCTCTAAGGAAAAGAACGTTTATAGAATTGAACAGCAGAAAGAATGTTCTTAGAGATGATGTTTTAATCCAGTTTGGTAGACTTGCAGTGAGACTCTTTATTTTTTGAACAACAGAGGAAAATGAGGGCTCTGAAAGTGATAGCAGCAGGCCAGGTGCTGCTGGATGGTGTGCAAACCTCCCCAGGAGTGTCCAAGCACTGTCTTGGATCCACTGGCTTGGATCACTTCTGGGAGTGCCTCCCTGAGCTGAATGAGGGCAGCTCAAGCAATGCCCAGCTGCGAGTGGAGCACCCCAGAATGGGAAACAGGCCCTGGCTTTTGCAGGTCTCCAAACAAAAAGCATCATCCTGTGCCAGCAGCTCTGAAACCATGCACAAAACTGCAAGGACCGTACGTCTGATTTTGCACTGATGAAGCCTTGAACAAACACCTCCTCAAATAACATATTCTCCAGATAGTAAGGAGCTTCTAAGGCACAAAGTTATTCCCTCTGCAAGTGTTGAAGAGCAGATGGAAGGAAAAAGCACGTGCAATAGAGATGACCACTGCTAAGGTGTCTGAAATCACAGCCGTGGTGCTGACATACAGAAAGGGAAGAGAAGATGATTTCAAACATGAGCTTTGAACCCTGACTCTTGGGAGATGTCCTGGTTCCCAAACTGCTCCAGCCAGCCAAAGTTTCTGCCCTTCACACTGTGTTGCTCACTTGGACACCGTACAGGGGGTGCATCAGTATGTGCTGAAGCAATGTAGAAAGCAACAGCCCCAGCGAGTGGCAGCTCCTCTCCCTGTGCCCTCCCCAGTACGGGGTGTCAGCAAATGAACCAGCCCTACTGGGAAAAAGTCACAGCAAACGATGGCTTCATGGGTAAAGCATAACACAAAGCTGCTTCATCAGAGTGACTCCGTAATGCCCAGCCAGGGAAATGCTGAATGAGTCCGAATGCTGAAGATCAGTTTACAGGACAGGGTGCAAGAGCCAGAGAAGGATGGCTGGCGAGTTACCTGTTGCTCTGAGAGCTGAAATGACCTGTGGGATATTTAAGACAAGGGAGATCTTGCCTCTTTCCAGATACCTCATTTAGGCAGCAAAACAAAAAAGACAGAAAGGCCCAATAAGAACGACACCCCAGAGCACGCGGTCTGCAATTTAACACACACATCTGAGCTCCAAATACATTCAGCCCCTGCAAGAGGTAAGTGAAAAAAGAAATTACTTTGAAAGCTTTTGTTGCAGGTACAGTGATGCATATCCCAATATGACATTTTCACACATCGTCCAGAACTCAAACAAACAGAACTTTCCTACCCCTTGAAATTTTCCCCCGTTCTTGATCTTACTAAGAGAGACAAGAAACAAGGTACTTCAATGCAATGTCTGCTGCCTGGCACAGATTAAAACCACATAAAAAATACAAGTCCTAGATGCACAGGAGTAGGAAAAGGTTTGTTGCTAAAATGCCGGAAGAGGGAAGAGTATGCAGAGAACCACAGAACACAGCAGATGTTGTTTATTCAGGTATGAAACGCAGCTGTACTTACCAGAGAAATGATTTCAGATGCTGCACACTTACTCCCCAAAACTGGAGAGCAGCATTGAATCAAACCGTGAGAATGTGGTGGGGTAAGGGGGCCTATTTGTCCATGAAAGGTGAATGAAGACAGTTTTTATTACTCATGACCACAGGTAACAAGTGCACTTGTTCTAGCCCAGAGCAGACAGAAGTTTGGCTGTAGGCAGAAGGCGCCTGACTGATCATCCCCTATTGATGGGAAAGACTCGCTCCTTGTGATCTGCTCCAGATCATCTCCTGCCAAGGGCAGGGCAGAGAGGGTCACACTGCACACAGTTGTGCAATTGTTCATCTCTATGCCTGGACTTGGAGCAAAACTCTCTTTTGCAGGAGGCTACAGCAGATGGTTTGACCGATATGCAGGCAAACATTCGTGTGGCAGGGCATGGTGAGTAGCTGAAATTCCTCCACTGAAGCATGTTTCCTTGAGATGAAAACTGTTACTTAAAGGCAACAGCAACTGGATGGGGTTCTTTCCCACTAAAACGTATTTTAATTTCTACTGCAGAAGGATACCAAGTCTTGTCTTACAAGAGGTGGCCAGTAAAATCCTGCCTCTTCCTCTTTACTGATCCTGGTGTAATGCCACCCAAATAAATCCAGAAAAAAAATCAATCAGTTTGGAAAGGTTTTAAAACTGAAACCCAGGAGCAAATGCTGTGATCATTTATCTGCACACTCCAACAGCACATGTACAGAAAACACCCAATCTGTGTATTACAGACAGACATGTTTGCAGCATTCCCTCAGCACGAGGGGCTGTGTCAGCCTGTGCTCATCAGCAGGCCTGGGAATTCTCTTTGTGTGTGTGCACGCCAGCAGCAGACACACACAGGGGGTTATCAGAATGCAAAGCAGCAAAGAACATTTTGCTGTTACAGACTTACTTTGGCGGAACAGCAGCCAGTACATTTTGAGATAGCTCACAGCTTACTTTCTCCACACAGAGAGCCACCCCATTTCCCCATCAATCACTCATCATTGGTCCTTCCAGGCAAAAACTGCAAATGCTACCAAACTTCCAGAATCTGCTTCCTGCTAATTTCTCATCTGCAGTTACAAACCCAAAGCCTTCAAAGTGCAACAACTGTTTCTCCTCTACTCCTGACAACCAACCCCTGCTGACAGCAGCCCCTGCAGAGCCTGCTCTCAGGGCACATCTGCCTCATTTTACCCAATTCCTACTTCATCTGTTATTAGAAAAACCTCCAAATTTTAACTTGCGAAAAAACAAGGACATACAACAAAAAATGGTAGCACGGAAGTAATTGTTTGGAAACAAATGTCATTTGCTGCTGCTTCTTTGTAAGCTTAAAGAGTTAAACAAATAATGGTGTCTCCAGCAGGCTTAGGCCCAATTCATGCTCTCACTCTTGAGTCTTGAAAATGATCTCTGCAATTCCAAGTCAATAAAACTCCATCACCAACAATGCAGTTTTCTTTTTACAACATTACAGGGAAGCAGGGGTCCAGGTCACCCCTCCCTTGCTGAAAACAGGAGCAATAAGCACACAAATGGTGATGTTTCTGGCGGCAGTTTTTGATAAAAACCCTGCTGCCCTAACAACTTCTCAGGTGTGAGTTGGAACAGAGCAGCCTGCTGGCAGCTGAGGGACATGCCTTGAGAGACCTGTCACAGAAATTCTCCCACTGATACCTCAAAATTTTTAGCTTTCTCATGTATTTGTAGCTTTGTAGGTTTCAAATACATAGTTTTATGGTTTCTAGCATGTTCTTACCATTTTTCACACTTTAAAACAATAGCTAACCTTTTCTAACACATTATGTCACTCTCTTGAAATTCTATTTAGTCTTATTTTCAAGAAAAGAATTTCTAACAAGGACATCTTTGTTTTGCACCAGCATTTGAGAGTCAAAACAAGATATAAGCCAAAGAACCTCCTGGGCAGGCTCAAGGGTGGGACTACTGGATGTACCTGCTAGACAGACTAATTAATTAACCTTATAAAAATTGCAGAAATCCTGTATCACACATGCTCATACCTATGTTTTCTTCAGCTGAATGCTTTCATTAAAGAACTGTTCTTAATATTACCAGTTTAATATTGTTTGGAAAGCTTTTCTTCTGATTCCAGGCAACACCACCTCTTGCCACCCTGCTGTCTCACAGCTAACCAGCCACTAAGGTGACTGAGCACACAGGTGAGGGGGCTCTTCATGCTGAGAATGAGACTCCCAACAGATGCTCTCTTGGCACTTACTATAACACAGTTACAGCATCTTCACTTCATTTTTTTTTTTTAGTTTTCCTTCCCAATATGTCAATTAATAAATGAGAAAAACAGTTGTCAAAAAGCTGGCCCTATAAGGCAACCAGATGTGTAACTTACCAAAGACCAACTTCTAGAAGAGAAGCACTGGTGCTTAACCACCCCTGAGAGTAAAAAGCAGTGTGAGGAGCTCTTCTGCTTCCATCTGGCTCAGACAGAAGTAAATACCCATTTAGACTAGGCTGCACCTGCACTGCAGCTTCCTATGATCTACCCTGAATGCTGCTGCAGTCCATGACAACGGAACTCATTGAGTGTGTGTGAGTACAGACCCTGCCAAATTCCAACATCTACTCACAGCCATTTTGGATACTGAAGAAATACCCCACCGACAACGCCATCTAAGCATGCCCATGATGAATATACATGTCCTTTTTCACACATTCATGCATTGGTAACATCTACTGCAGAGCTCTGTCCTGTTACAAAAGCAGCAGTGTTAGTCATTGCAGTAGGGTTAGTTTATACAGGATTCTTTCAGAGAATTAATGGAGGTGAAACTTACTGGCATATCTCTGCCGCAGCCCCATGCAAGCAAGCAGAAAGCAAATATATTTAAAATGGAAGAGAGGAACTGGCTAGCAGGCAGCTACACTCACCCTTTTGTACAGCCTATGGTCCACCAGAGGGCTTCAGAGTGCAAAACAATACCAAAGAGCCATTAGACACACATGGCAACAACCATACCTTACCCAGAGCTTCACTTCAGGGAGGAGGAGACAGCACTTCTGCTTGCCTGGAGAGAAAGAACCCTTCCCACTCCTGCCTATGGGACTCCTCTTTACCAAGGAAGAGCAGTCCTGTGTTTGGATGCTTTAGGGCAGAAAGTTATAAGCAGGTAGAAAAAACCCAACACTGTTATCCCCGTGGCACTTGTAGCTGCATCTTGCCTTCCCTTGCAACAATCACCTCTTTTCTATCTAATTTCAAATGCTACTCCATAGAAAACACTGCAGATCAGAATTCCATCTTAGCAATTGTCTAGATATCCCCCAGAAGAGTAAGTTTCCTACAAATCAGAGAAATAATAGGAAACAGAAGGTTACCTTCCCAGTGCAAGCTGACTGTACCATACATTCATTCAGCTCAGCAAATCCAAACCCATTTGGAGCTCCCAGATTTCCTTGCAGCTCTAGATGTGTCACATCTGGGGATCACTGAGTAGGTGGAGTCTTTCCAAAATAATTAACCATACAAAGCTTCTGTTCTGCCTCAGGACAGCGAGCCTGGAGGCAGTTCAGCTCACAGGAGGTGTTAGGGGCAAGCTTTAGGCTGGAAGTTAGGCAAGTACAAGCTGACAGTTTTGGGCACCATGGGAAGATGGGTGAAGCTCTCCTGGGAGGCCAGGAAGTTTCTGGTTCTCATTCTCAACAAACAACACTTCTGTGACAAATCATGTTGATACCGTGTTATGCTGATGCATGTTTTTCACCAGATTTTTGAGAATATGACAATAGATGGATAAATATGTGGGGGTTTTGTTCAAAGTCAAAAGGAAACAATACATGTCTGACAGTCAGAATGACTCCTGCTGATGAATGATCCCTTTTGCTCCATGACACCTAAGAACACTCAGCTACTAGAGCTCCAGTATCTTCTCTAAGAGTATATTCAACCAAAACTTACATCTTTTCTAATTTTCATCAACATCTATGCATCCATTACTGAGAGCTCCAACTGCGGGACTTCTCATTAACTCTCCCAAAACACCTGAAACACCATCTGGTCAGGCAACAAACGTTAAGTTCAGGAGATCAGATCCTCAAGGTGATCAGAATCACATTTGGCACATTTGTGCCAAAATGTTACTAAGCAAAACAGGACAAGATGACCATTTAAGCTGTTCTGAATGCAAGCAGAGAAAGAGTTCTCATAATTGGCTTAAAGTAGACTTGGATCAATTTTAAACAGGAAAATAACCCCACCAAGCAGACAGTTGCCAGGAGAAACCCTGAATAAACCTCACCCAAAGGCTGCAGAATAAACTCTTGAGAGCAATTTTTGGACTAAGCAACAGAATCTGCTCATGGACAAAAAACTAGGTTAAACCATTCAGTTTTTCGAAGGTTGAATTTCTGAATTTAAGAATGTTCTGCCTTCTCACTTGGCTCACCTTACAACAGACTGCAACAGGCTTTTGCAGCCTCTTCCCCTAGCTCTGTCAACTGTCAGAAATCTGCTACCAGATCCTGTTTGTTTGATGTTCCTGTGCATGCTCTCTTTTCTCTCACTCCCTCAGATTTTCCAAATATAGCTGTCATTTCTATCCCTCACAGTGGCAAGGCACTGTAGTTTAACAAACGGCTTCACAGTGCCATTTTTATACAACAGAGCATTACTATCAATAGGTATTAGCTGTTATGGCTCACCCCTGGATGTTCAGGAGCTTGGATGAAGTATTTCTTTCTGTAGACTGGGGCTTTCTTAATTTCTTGTTTACAGCAGCAGTGTGTTAATTTTGAGTAATACAGGAGGAGACAACAGCAGGATTTCAACAGGCAGAAAGAGTGTGTGGGGCTCTTACCCAAGCACCAGTCCCACCCTCATCAGCTGTATCCTGTATGTGTGTCACATTGGACACATGGGACACTGAAGGGATATAATTAGGAGGCTTACACAGAGGTGACCTGAAACTTACTTAGCATCCTAAGCTTTCTTATTCCATCCTTAGGAAGAGGTACGCAAGAAAAGTCAAGCAGGGGAGGAAAAATGTCATTATTGAGACATAAAGAAAATTCAGAAAGCTTGAGGAAGAGCAGGTGAGAAGGAAGCAATTCCACCTGGTATCTCAGTGTACCTGCAGCACAAGGCAGCTAAGGAAGAGGGTTGCAGAGCTAGGTTTGGGAAGGAATGGATGCGGGTGCTCTCGCCAGGATATGGCTGTGCCAGGGGAAGTACAGGGATCTGCCCCTCAGAACAGAGAGCAAAGAAGCAAACAGGCCAGTCTGAGTCAGCTGAAATACTGGAGCAAGTGAAGCTCTGTTCTATTAAGTAGATGATCTGTATAATTTCCAGTATTCTATGTTTCTGTACAATTGTTTACACAAGCAGAAGTCTTCTAATTTGTCTTTAAAATCCTGTGTGGTAATAAAGTTCTAAGAACTCGATTTGCATGGTGTTTGTCACTGACCACAGAAAGCAGAGGCACCAGATCCCTGCGTGGTTCCAGCAGCCAGAGGAGCCCGAGGGCCTGCGAGACACTAAAGCAGAGTGACCCCAGGAATACAGATGCAGCCCAAGTGTACAGAGCATGAAGTGTACACTCTGCTGGAAAACGCCTTCCTACTTGCTAGAACTTTTTTGGCAAGCAGGAGGAAAATGGGGAACAAGACCCAAACCTGTCTAAACAGAATAATTCTAAACAGTTCTATAGATCTGGTAAATTTATGTATTTTTCAAGCAGATTCTGAATGCTGGTTTTGTCATTTTGTTAAGTCTTGTTTTCACTTTTTGCATTTACCAATGCAACAATGCTCCTTGTTCAAATTTGTCAATTACTAACAATAGTTACATTAACACGGTTTAAAACTCTTACGATTGCTTGGAGAAGGTATGTGACCATAACCCTGTGATCATTTCTATTTTAGAAGGAAAAGCAAGGCAGTTTTTAACACAGTTAACATCTTCAGGGGAAGCAAGTCGCTTTTTCCTTTTGTTGCATCCTAGCCAAGAACCACGGACAAATTCCCAAGCAACCACAACCAGTAACGAAATGCCTGTGGACACAGGACAGGACTGCACTGCAGCAGAAATTCAAGCACTGAGCAATGTGATGTGAGCCAGAGAGCCTAATGACAGTGAATCCCCCCTGTTCCTGAATTTCTGTCTGGAACTCCCCAAGAGCTAAACCCGTCCTGCAGGAATGCCCAGAGCAGCAATCACACTGCTGGAGAGAGGAGACTGACCCTGGGTCTGGCCTGCAAACTTCAGTGGTGCAAATGAGCAGGGTCTCTCTACAAAGGGAAAAGGAGACCCTGAGGAAGAGGAAGGCAACGAGCTGCAGTCAAGAACTGTTGGAATCATGGGCAGTTTAAGCCCTGCAGAGTCTGTTACTCAGCAGCTGGAGTCTTAACTGGGCCCAGTTTGGAGTGCATGGCACATCCTGGGTGCCGGCTGGAACCCCAGGGACACAGCCAGACTGGAGGTATTCTCTGGGCATGTGTCTGAGTTGGCTCTAAGAGCCTCTCAGGCTGACTCCAGACACCCCATGGATGGAAACTTGGCATGTGGTTCCCCCAGGGACTGCCTGGATCTCAAGCAGATCTGAGAGGATACAGAAGTTCTGAATCTCCAGGAAATGCTGCACAACGAATACAACAAAACAACCCCTTTGGTCTCTTCCATATGCCCTGCTGAATGAGGGAAGTCACTTGTGCTTCTCCATCAGTAACTGTGACTGTTTCAAGTGCACTTGGAATCAGCCTGGGAACTACAAAGCCCTTTCTTGTCCACACGTTACTTCCCACTGAACCTGCAGGCAAGATGTACTTCCACAGCATGAGCCACACTGACCTCCTGCAAAGTGCAGCTTTGAAATCCTGCAATAAACACTGAGTCTGTTTCTAAAATCAAGAGTCTATCACATGCCTCTCTCTGAGAGCTCTCCTTGTTAAATGTCACTGGGCTGAACTAAACATGCTTCAAAATGCATCAGGTGTGACCAGCTCCTGAATGGATGAAATGCATGGGTAGTGAGAATGGAGGGGGCAGAGTCAGAAACATCAGAATTCACCACTGTCTAGGCACAGTCCCAGTTTGCAACTCCATCATATAGGGGATCCTTTCAGCTAAAATCCAAAGCAAACACCTTGCTGGAATGGCAGTGCTGGCTGCCACAGGGGAGCACTCTGGCAAGCCTGTGCTGTTCCCACACTGGCAGGAGCTGGTTCATCTTCATGTCTGTGCAGTGGCTGACATGAACTAACCTGTGCTGCTCTGCTGCCACATCCCACCTATCCGCACTGAAGAGAACACTTGAGGAGAGCCAACCAAATGATTCTGTGACCAAACTAAAGGCATTTCCAGCACACATCAGATGTCTTCACTTTTTGCACTTTCCCACATATCATGAATGTTTCAGGCAGCACTCAGAAGCTGTAGCTATGATTTAACGAGCTCTTTCTCAGACTTCCTCAAGTCCAGCTTTTGAAGTTGAGTGACCTGGGCTGTTTTACATTATAAGCAATGGAGCTGTACACAATTCTCTTTTAGCAGCAGTCCTAAGTTAATGATTTCACTTTTCCCAGTGCATCTTGGAAACAGCTCAGCTTCATTCTTTGATTCAAAGATCTCTGGTGAGCTGGTTCTATTACATTCACATTGCACTCACTGCAGACACACTTGAATACTGTCACATTGCTCCAAGGAAGGGCAGATACCAAAAGGTAGTGTCATACCTGTGGCGGCAGCGTCGTAAAAACCGCATAATCTTGCGAGCAGCTTGATCCTGCTTCTTGGTAAGCAGACTGCTTCTAAACACAAAAAACCCCAACACTGAAGTGTAGGCAAAAACCGGGGACAATACCACTAAATGCAAGAATAATCATCCTATGAACCACAGTCCTTTTCCCACTGGCCTTTGTCTGTGAAGCACAGCACAGCCTCAAAGAGCATAAAAACAATATCTAAAGATCCCAAGAGCATCAACAGCCTCGGGGCTCACCTGAGTTTCTGCTGGACGATGGTGGCTGCCCGGCGGTTTTGCCTCCTCTTGCCGCACTCCTTGTAGCTGCGATAGTACTGCTGGATCAGCATCGCGGCTCGCCGGCTCTGCTGGAATTTTTTCTGCTCATAATAACTTCGGAATTTGCTCTGGATAAGAATGGCAGCTTGTGTCATCTTTTTATAAAGTGCATACTACAACAGAAACAAAGAGAAGCTGAGGCATCCCAGTAAGAGCAGTAAGAAGCAGGTTCCTATGGTAAAAGACTCTTGAGCCACTAAGACGTGATGAGAAGTAAATGAGTATCTATTCCCTGACTGGGAATTGTGTAAGAAAGTGGTGACAGCACACTGGAACAACTGTAAGATTAGGGGCAGAACTTAGTCTGGATCAAGAGAACAACCAGCTGTTTAGCTGCCCCTAGAATAGTTTGACTGGATTCATGGAATCATAGAATATCTTGCATTGGGAGGATCTTTAAAGGTCATGTAGTCCAACCCCCCCCCCCAACAGAAACAGGGACATCTTCAAGGAGATCAGGTTGCTCAGAGCCCCATCCAGCCTGCTCTCGAATGTTTCCAGGGACAGGGCATCTGCCACCTCTCTGGGCAACCTGTGTCAGCGTGACTCATCACCCACATTGTAAAAACTTCCTTCCTGGTATCTTGTCTGAATCTACCCCCTTTTAGTTTGAAACCACTTGTCCTACTGCAATAGACCCTCCTAAAAAGTCCATCCCCATCTTTCTTAAAAACCAAACAACCCCAATAAACCCCCAAAACCACAACAGCTATAAGTCTGAGCCTAAGAAAGAGGCAAAACTAAATCTCATTAGAAATCTGTAACAAGCATCCACTGAACTCACAAGTTTGCATAAGCAGTCACACACTTCCCAAATTCCATCTAGCACTGTATTATTTCTAGCCCTGTGATTCCAAGTAAAGCAGGCACAAACTCTCAAAAAGAAAATCTTTATTCTACATCCTTTTCCTCTCTCAGCATGCAAAGGCGATGACCACTTCACAAAAACCATGTGCATTCATGCAGATTTTTAAGTCCTTTCTAAGATGGAAATGTAGGATAATGTATAGAAGTTGCACTCATACTACTATAACAGAGGTTTTCAGTGTTTGCTGATCTTGGTTTGGTAAGTTTTAATACTTTCAAAACTGATGTGTCTATTTTTCCTGGATATTTTATCAGCTTTAACTTCTGCTCACTTTATCAGACAGATGAGTAGCAGCTACTGCCTCATACCCCTGTAATGTCCTAACATATCTCAGTATTTTCCACTCTACTGGGACCAAAAACCCCAAAAGCCAACAAACAACCCTCCCAACATAACCCCAAAGCAAAGAACCCTCCAGTATCATCACAGATGACTATTTACCAAATTTCACTTTTTGGAATTGAAGCAGTCATTGGAGCAGTTATACTTTGCCATTGTTAATATCTATTGGGTTGTTTCCCTCTTTTTTCTTTTTAACATTTTTAAATTAATGGATCAGATTGTGATTTTCAATTTCCTGTTTTATGTAAGTCCACTCATGGGCTGGTCATGGTTTTCCTTCAAATTTTTAGGGACTTCTGTGGCTGAGTTACAAACCCCTGAACAGAAGGGTTCAAATACAAAACCGTGCCATGAGCTGTGACTGTTCCAATCCAGTCACAAGCCTGTGCTGATCAGTGCAGTAACAGATCGCAGGAATAAGGCATGTGAAAGAGAAATCAGCAGTCACTGCATAGACCAGACCCCAATACATTTGCATGCAACTCTAAGACCTGAGTAGCTGCCCCCTGTCCTCCTCTTGTTCCCTTCTACTGGGAAGGGGATCAGTGGAGGTGTCACCTAAACTCCTCCCCTAAGGGGAAAGCCTTGGCAAGCTCTGTGTCCCAGAGCTCAAACCCCTTGTGCTGACAGAACAGTCCTCAGCCTGACACAAAACCACAGGGCAGGGGGAAGCTGAGGATGGAATATCACCCCAGGGACACATTCTCTCCAGGAAAAGCACACTTTGTCTCCTGGTAGCCCTGTGAAAAGCTCGGTTGATTCTAGAATCTGACAAGAACAAGATGTTGCACAGCTGGGAAACCCATCTTTACAGCAGAGAATTATTGACTGTGAACAGTTTAAGACTGGCATCAACAGTTGTGCCTCCAGCATGAGCAGCAATGTACTGAGATGTTGGTCTTAGGAATTCAGCACACAAGTATTTCAAAGATGAATGGTTAAAATACTTCAGTAAGCAAGCAGAATGCAGAGGACACTGGCAGAACAGGTGGGATAAATGTACTCTGCTCCCCAAATGCCAAGGCAAAGGTCACCAAGTGACAGCTGATCAGGAGCACTGAAGGAAAATCTGTCCTCTGGAAATTGGCTGCAAAATTCTCCCAGCAGCTCAGCCCATCCCTGCTCATGGGAGCTGATGCAACTGTGGCACAGCAGTCCCTACACAACTCCCAGAAAGTCTGGTTTGTCAGTGATTTCTCAACCACAGGCATTTATTAGTGGATACTATTACAACATTTCTCCAAAAGGCCAGGTTCTCCTTGTTTAGTACTGAGTGCGAAAGTTAGTGACCCATGGGGAACTGTTTCCAAAACAGGGTTTGTATTTGTATTACCTTCAAGGCTATCCAAGTAAGCTTGGGGAGAAACAGAAAAATACACAGTTAATGTTAGTTCTGCAAATAAAGAATGAAAAGAAACCCAACAAAACAAAAAGACCCATTCTTCTTTCAAAAAAAAGTGATTCCAGGATCCAAGACAAAGCAATTTGTCAAGTAGTTTTTGAAAGGAATTAAGCTTCCCTACAACAGGAAGCATCACCTCCAGAATGAAAGCCATGTGATGGGTTGGATGTGAACCACAATGCAGCCACCTAACACTAGAAAGACAAATAAATGTTTTTGAGGGTTGTAAAAGAGCACAGGTGCCCCTGCCTCACTTTCTGGGTAAGATGCTGCCAGGCATTAGACAGACTGTGTCTAGCAGGGTAGAGTGCAAAGAGGGATGTGGGTTCTAGTCCTCACCAAAAAAACCCCAAAACACCACCAAAACCAAACAACAATAACAACAACAACAACCACCAAAACAAAACACACCAAAAAACCCCACAGCCAACAAAACCCCCAAAAACCCAAATAAAAACCAAAAAGGAAAGGTATCTTCTTTTTCTGGGGTTGAGAACTCAGCCTGAAAACATGTCTCCAGCCAGTCTGGAGAACAGTCTCAGTTCTGGAAAAACTTGCATCAAGCTACAACACGTGACTTCCCATAGTTTAAAAGTTTAGTATGTGCAAAACAAAACAACCTATTTTCATCTTCACCTTTATCAAAGGCAAAACCAACTTCAATTTCACAATGAAATTTGGCAAGCAACTAGTCAGAGAATAGTCTCCTCAGGCTGCAGCATGCATAAAAGCCAATATGAAATACATCACAGCCCTCCATCTCCCATCAAAAACACAGGCATTATCACAAACAAAATAATTTCAAGGATTCCCTCCAAAATTAAGATTCAGAACACGAATTTTCTTCCCTTTTCAATTCTGTCTGAGCAAGACATTTCGTTAGTGCATGCTGAAAAGCATACAAGAGGAACAGAAGGACAAAGCCAGCTACAACAGGGCGTGTTCATGGCACTTACACGTGCTTCATAAAATTTCACTTTCTTGATTACCTGTTTGTACTTTCGGTAGCAACGCTGAATAACAGCAGCAGCCACCTCCTGCTGTTCCCGGAGAGGACGACCCTGTGCGGAGAAGGAAAGGAGCAGCATCAGTCAGAGTGAACCAAAACCCAGCACAGGTGATGTGGCTCTCAGCTGCTTGCAGGGCAAACTTCAGCTATCAACGCTACCTGGACCAACTCTGGCCTAGGAATTTCCTGGAGATGTCTCTGCTGTCAACTCACATAAGGAACAAACCTTCAAAATGCATCTTTACACCAAATGGGTAACTAAGCAGAACCTCTGGGGTACATTTTGAGGATGTGCTTTGTGAGTGCTGCTCTGGCACAGCAGGTGTGCCATGGCATGGCATGCACAACTCATACAGTACTTGCTGGGCAAGCATCAACAAGCAAATGTCAAGCATTGAAAAGGTTATGATAGAAACTGTATTTTTGATCCCAGAGTGGGTATTACCTACATTTTGGTTTGTAACAAATTATACTCCTTCTCACAAACCCATCAAGGAAGACACAGGACGTTTGGGCCACATACCTTGTATTTCCTGAATACTGTCTGGACGAGTTTGGCAGCTTCATAGAGTTCTCTCTGCTCATGATCAGACAGAGTTAACTGTGCAAACTCATTTTCTACCTTCTCGCTGGTGGATGCACTCAGAAATTCGGACCAGTCTGCTGCCGAGGGAAGGCTGGGTTTCTCAAAAGCTATTTCACTGATTGGTGAGCCTGCAGGGCTCAAGCTGGTGTTCGAAGAAGGGGTCAAGGGTTCACTATACAGACTTCTGAAATACCAATCACAGTAGGAATTATTGGCTTACAAAGCACTTGGGCTGGCATCACAGATAAGGACAACAACACTTCTGAGTTCAAGACAGATGTTTATGCTCCCCTCCCTCTCTCCAAGCGACATCTCACACCCCTGAGCCTGCTGGTCCTGCACTGCACAGATGTGGCACTGGAGTGAAACCCCTATTCTATGAATTTGTAGCTGTGCTGGCAACAATACATCTGAGCACAAGAGTGCCTGGGCCTGCAACACCAGAACTGAGTCTGAGAACTGGCACCTGCAGGCTGAAGAGTCAGAACATGCTGCCCCCAGCATTCCCACCACACCAAAACCCAGAGCAACCACACAGCTCTCACTGACCTGATCTGTGCAGCACTGGGCAAGTGATCGACATCAGCAAGGTAACTGGCCAGCCAGCTCATGGTGGTGCTCATGGCAGCACTGTCTGTCCTCTCCACCAGCAGCGACTCCATTGGCACAAAATTCTCCCGCTTGATCCTGTCAGGCGTAGCTTCAATAATGTGCTCTGCAAGTGTCATCATGTTCACCTATCAAGGGACAAACAACAGCAAACTTTTGCTGCCTGGTAGAAGGTGCCTTGTGCTTCCATGTTACAGCCCAGCTTTAGACAGAATGCCCCATTTTCCCCAAACCTGTGGAAACTGGAGTCTGGTGTTTGAAATCCACAACCAGTGCCCATTTGCTTTTCTGCCACTTCAGACCAAGCACTGCAGGGTTTCATATTCCCCAGAACTCTTTTTTCTCCTTAATGGAGAGCCCAAGAGATCTGGTGAAAGGTCTCTGGGCCCTCCCTCTACAGCTGTCACAAGTATGTTACTTCCAAAGGAAAAGTGACCTTGCCACCCTTTTGCAGTAGAGCTCGACAAGACAATAAAGGCACATCAAGAGAAGTTAAAAAACTTGGGACAAAACGTTGTCAGGAATCCTCCTGAGCCATATCCCTCAGCTCAGCAAGTTTCACAGGAATTTTCCACTCAGAGAACAGAAAACTGCTCCTGTTTTGCAATGCTCTGCTTCATCCGTGTGGGATTCTTTCTTCCCCAAACCCACCGTCTCTCCCATTCTCCACTCTTACCTCCTGCCCTCTGAAGTGCAGTGGTTTGACCTGCAACCACAGCACTATCTCTCTCACATCTCATCTTTGTAGGGACTGCTGCCCAGTTTCCACAGGACTATTGGGCCACCTGAGTCACGTGCACTGCTGTGATCAGGCTCTGCTTTTTCCCTTTTCCTTGCACAACTGTGAACAATTTTGTGCATTCTGCACACTGTAAGCGTATGCCACTGCAGGACCCTAAATGCTAACCATTAGCCATTATGTCTGGGTTGAAATTGGAAGAAAGTATACACTGACTGTGTGACCACCTCCTTCCTCAAAGCACAATTCAGAGTCTCTGGAGGCCTCCATGGGAGTTTCTCATTGTCAGGATCCTCTGTGCAGCCTCCGTGCTCTATGACACTGCTGATCTTGGTGCTGAGGGTGTGTTTACCTGCAGTTCATCCATGTGGTGTAAACAGTCCTCATCCCCAGCGTTGTCCCTGTAGGACAAGAGTTCTGCATCCACCATCTCCCTGTCGGCCATCATCAACACATTCATCTGCTCCCGCTGGCGCAGCCGATGGGCCACAGCATCCTTCCCCAGGGCAGTGCCCTTCTGGCTCCCTGCCACCTGCACCGCAGACACACCAATATAAATGTCTTTTGGGTTCCATTTGATGCCTGCTTGGCTGCCAGAGCCCCGGTACCCAGGAACTTCTGGGATGTGCTGGGAGAGCTCCCGGCCATAGTCCCTCAGCCCTTCACTGGGGCTGATTGTCTCAGTGGAGGATTGCTTGGAGCTGGAGTTCTGCTTCCTAATGCTTGGCTGTTCCAGGCTCAGTGCAGTGGAAAGCAGCTTCTCTTGCCGGGCTTGAAAATACTCAGGGCTCAGCTTATGTTTTTTGGGTGCAGGGTAATCTTTCTGAGTCTCGCTACTGTAATAGCTGGAAGGTTCTGATCTTGGCCGCCTCAGCTCTGGAAACAAACAGATCAATGGTCAAAACTAAACATGCAACCCACAACTGCTATAGGAACATCAACAGCTTCTGCCTCAGGCCAAAGTTCGTGCTTTATGGACACTGGAGAGGATGTGCAAAGGAGTAACAACCACCCAGGGAGAATACTGTCCCGACTAATCCTAAGATACACAAGCCTTTCCAAAGCAGGCATTCACTCCTCCTCCTGATGCTTATGCAAGCATATGGAGCACAAGAAAAGAACTAAGCATGGACAGCAAGGCTATAGGTGGCACCTGCTGCCCAGGTGAGCTCCTTGCCCCATTTTCACATGTTAAATGTCAGCAAAACAGAGCACACCCTCCAGGATGTTTTACCTGTGTTTGTACTGGAAATCACTGTGACTCCCTTCTGAGGCTCCTGAGAGGCAACAAGCTCACTGTGCCATTGGGACACCCAGTTCTCTGTGTTGGAGTCTGTGCTCGAGGGGCACTGAATCCTGGGGTTTTGCCCAAGCTGAGTTTGCTCATCTCGCTGCAGCTGCTCCAAGCACTCTGCCAGCTTCACGTGGCCCCGGGACCGAGCGATGGCCAGTGGCAGTCTCCCGAGGGAGTCAGGAATGGAGATGGCTCGGCGGTCCCACTTGTACAGCACAACAGCTGCATCCATGTGGCCCAGGGCACATGCCCACATCTAAAGAAGAAAAGGTAATTGACCCACTGGGCGACCTGCCTTCTCCTTTCTTGCTAATGTAATGGAGTCTGCTCCCAGGTCAAGGAAAAACTCTTCCAATAAACAAAACCATGATATGCTTAAAGCCAGTAAATGACTTTTATAAATGTCCCAACCTGACAAAAGGTCAATCTAGAGGACTTGAATACATGCTATTCTCTCCTACAACAGAGAAACCTCCTGACAAATAAAGCTTACAGTTTATTTTCTTTTGTTACGGGGTTTTTTTGTGACATTGACATCACCGCAGAGACAGAACACCCTCACACACAAGAGGAATCTCTGAGGTCAGAAACATGTAGACAGGATGAAAGGTTAGGAACAATAAAATCAATACTCTGAGTTGTAAACTGGCAGTTCTGGTTCCATCTGCTTTGGCTTTTTGCTTGTTTAAGTTCTCAGTCATGATTTCATGACTCCAGTGAACAAGACAGTTTATAACTTTACAACCTCTACAGTTAAACAGTCACAGAGGACAATGGGAAAGAAGGCATGTGAAGTCCTTTTCACAGCATTATAGTGGAGACTAGATTCTGTGTAAAACACTAACCAGAGCCATGTGTCTGTCCCCTTTCCTCATGTTTCTCAATGACAAAATTCTGTGTGTTCTCTCTCAACGAAATGCCAGGAAGCTGACAGTACCATGTATGCAGCAGGGACACACAAGGAACATCTGCTCTCCAGAGAGTGAAACACCTCAGGAAATAACACATCAGAAAGAACTCCACAAAGGGCCCTCAGACTCTCTCAGGAGTTTCAGTCTGCTCTTACCAGAGGAGTGCAGGAGAAATGATCCACATTCAAAGGGTCAACTTCCAGCTCCAGATCAATGCTGTCTGCATGTTTGGTGCTGCAGGGGAAACAACAGAAGGAATGATGCTCTGTAGCCATGTCAGGATCATTGTTTAAACAATTTATCCAAAGCACTGTACCACAGAGAAGTGGCCACACACGTGCCCACAACATGTGTATTTACTACGGACACTGCCTGCAACACAGAGGTGAAGAGCATGATACATCCAGCAACTGGACTCGCTCTCAGGAGACAGGTCCCATCAGATGAGGGGATGGGAACAAGTCCAAGGGCTTGGCTTTTTGTACAAGACTGCCAGAAATGTGGACTGAGCAGAGTTTATATATGCTCCTGCCATGCCTGTACTGACACCCCAGAGTCCAGCAGCCTGGGTCTTACCGCCATTTGATGAGGGTCTGGATGAGAGTAGCATAGCCCTGGGCAGCAGCCAGATGGAGCAGTGTCATTCCTCGGAAAGTCTTTGAATGGATCAAGTGTTTGGACTTTGCCCAGCACGCACGACTCATCATCTTCTCGCACACCACCACCACGCGGCTCTCAAAGCAGCTGCCCAGGGTCCCAGTCCCAGAAACGCACTGAAACACCACACACAGCCCAGTGTAACCATGGAGAGGAGCTGCAGCTTGCCCTGAACAGGCTGTCTTCCACTTCTACAAGTACTGAGACAGTGGCAAATGCGACCAAAAACCAGCTGCTGTTAGACACCCACAAACCAGACTTGTTCCTCAGGACAAACTATAACCCTTTCCAAACCCCACCCCCCAAAAAAACCTCTGGTAAGAAAGCATAAAGCTGTCGTGTCCGGACACAGAAGGGCTCATACCTGCACCTGTGTTCCACTGTTCCCATTCCCATTGCTCCCGCCTCCTACTCCTTGTTTGTGTTGCTGGGAGCCTGTCATTTCAGCCATTCTCCTCTCCATCTGCTCAAGTCGCTCCAATATGGACATCCTGAACTGGTTATCTAGGTTGGAGAAAGCCAGAGTAAGGATATTTCCATGGAATGGAAGCTCAGCTTTTGACAGCCAACTGCAGGAAGTCACAAACAGCTATCCTGGAAGGGATAGAGGAGATCTGCTCTGCTTGCAAATGCACACACACACTTGCCCTGCAGTATCCTAGCTCTTCAACTTCCTGCAGCAACCCTTTGACTGCAATTCCAGAGAACTTCCTTATAGAAAACAGATAGAAAAATTAAAAATCTAGGCAGAAGACAAATCCTTTTCCTTGTGAGTCCAGCTGTATGCACACAATACTAGGGGTAAAGTCTTTCAAAACACAGATTCTAAGCAAATAAACCCATTCAGAGAGCATTCCAGTAGGATCACGACTCCAATTTTACAGTCACCCCCCTACTTTACAAGAGTCCTGAATTCAGCTTGGCTTGCCTCCTGATTTTTGCATTATGCAATAATGGTACCTGGAGGAAAAAGACTCCTCTGCTTCTTTCTGTGCTTAGGAAAAGGAACCTTTAACAGGGCACTTGCTCCTTCCCTGGAACACTCCCTTTCTTGGCAAACAGCTTCAGCCAAGTGCCAGAAACAGAACTACCAGAAACCAGCGTATGGGCACTGACAATCCTGTAAGACCACTCTGGAAAGCCATGCAACTCTGGAGCCCTCTGCTCCCTGCAGAAGTCTCAGGGCTGTGTTACTGATTTTCCCCTCATTGCATTGTAACACAGCACTATCCTACAGCTACTAAGGCTCGAATGGTGGAGCAGGGTGGCTCAGACAGGTTAACAGATCATTGCTGAACCTGATGCCGTAGAGATCAACTGAGGCAACAATTCTCTGGATAGGTCCAGTCAGAGGGAATGGCTGCAAATGCAGAGTTCCTTCTGTCCTGTGACCCATAAGAAATAAGTTTCATGCGGCTCATGTGAAGCTGGGCAGGACTGTTTTGTGGATAGGGAGCATTTAATGAATCTTGATATCATGCTAAGAGTGTATGTAGTAAACTGGGGGAGAGACACCCCTCTTTCTGTTCAGTGTCATGCATCCATGGAGATGGTGTGGTGGTGCAGAACACCCATAAACCCAGAACCAAGCCCACTGACAGCAAAAAGGGTATGTGCACCAAAACAGACAAGCTCTGATGAAGTTTTAAACAAGCCAGTCTTCTCCAAGAAGAACACAGAGCCCTCCCTGGAAGGCTGTAGGAGTAGTCATATGCTACACTCTGAGGCACAGCTCTCACTAGAGGGTACTGGACAGATATGGATCTCTGCTGTACTGCACTAAGGACCCTACTGCAGACCATTGGTACACGACAGGTCAGGTCCACTGGCTGGAGACACCCTCTTCTCACCAAGAGGCTGCTGTGCTCTGACAGAAGGCAAGAGCTTCACTCCCTTCTGGCCAGCTTCAGCATCCCACCCTGGCTGCTCAAGAGCCAGGGACAAAGGACTGTGGCCAGCACCTCCCATCTAACCTCATGTCAGAGGCGAGCTCACTAGTCCAAGAAATTTATTATTAGTGCCTTACTAATCCTTCAGTTGCCCTGTTAATTGCAAAGCCCCTGGGAAAGGACTGGCAGGTACGTGATGAAACCCCCATGGCGCTGATGCGGTGTCAGGGCCCTGTCCCTGAGCTGCAGACAGCACACGGCAGCAACACAAGCCCTGTTTGCCCAGCAGATCTTTGTTCCAGGAGTGCTGCAGTGTGCTGCAGTGCAGTACACACCGCTGTCTCCTCCCTCCCCATTGCCAGGCGGAGCACGTCCACTGCAGAGACTGGCAGAGAGAGACCTGGTCCCGCTGAGCCGGCCCCTCCCACCGCAGGGCTGGGCAAACCCAGCTGCAAAGACAGCTCAGGCACCTGGAAAAGTGGCCACACTCGCCCTGTACTGAAGGGCTCTGATCCACACAGGTAATGCCACTCTCCCCAGCTGGGTACCAGCATCTGCATTTATGAGAGCTGAGAGCAGCAAGCCACGCCGGGTATCGCATCTGAGCCCTCAGCCTTGTACAGGCAGAAGTAGCATCACTTTAAAAGAAGAAATTTGGCTTGAAACAGTGTAATAAACCAACAATCTCAGGGCTGCAAGATTCTGGGATTTGCTCCTACTCATTTAGGGGTCAAATAGAGAATAATTCTGTATACCTGGAAACAAAAGGAAAAAATAATTCCAGTGAAATGCAGGAAGTACACATTACTATTTCCTCCCCCCTTTTTTTTCCCATCTGAAACCACTGTGGAACAGAAATGGAGGGCACTATGTTTGTGACTATTTTCCAGGCTCTTCTCTCTGGGCTTTATGACCTGTAATGAGTGAAACCTCTGCCTTTCCTAATCCCAAGCTAAAGACACCGAGAACCTCCTGTCAGTTTTTGTTAGAAGACTGAAGTTACCAAAGGTACACCTGTCACCCACCAATGTCCCCAGACAGAAACACTAAACCAATGAAATGAAAGCAAGGAATTTTTCTTAGGAAACAGAATTTGAAACAGCATCTGGTGCTCCCAGGTATTCCTATTCAGACACCTGTCAGTGCTCCTGTCAGTGCTAACTGGTTCTGACCGGATTAGGCATTTTAGAAATATGCTGCTCTTGGTAAAATGGGAAGTAGAAACAAATATCCTGAAGCACCAGCACAGCGTGGCCAGAGCCAGAGCCCTCTCTGAGTCTAGCAGAGAGCACCAGAATCTACCCAGATCAGAGTGTGCCCCCAAATCAGAAAGCTCCAGGCAGCAAATGAGGTAAGTGGGGCAGCAGCACAGGGAAGGTGCCTCTATGTTGCCCATTTTCCAGGTGACCAAAACTGCTGCCTAAGCAAGCCACAACTGATGACAATTCCAAAATTATTTATGTATAGTGATTTCATGATTCTGTAGTATCAATTACACCAAGATGTCCCTTCCAAAAGGGACTGATCACTTGAAGTGTGTGCACTGCACTAGTCTACCAAAAAATTGAAACAAAAATCCCCAACAAAATAACAACAGCAACAACAAAAAAAAAAACCCTACAACAACAAAAACCTCAAACAAACAAAAAAATCCAAACCACAAAAAAGAAAAAAGGGGGGTGGGGAGGGAGGGAATGGGAGAGAGAACACCTTCCCCCAAGGTTTCCCCTGAACTCAGCAATGAGGCAAAATGCTCCTCTCCCACAGCCAGCCCTAAACACACTGGATTAGCAGCATTTTGGACCATGTCCAGCTGGTTCACACTGCTGAGGAGCCAACAGATGTACCTGGCAGTAACTGAGAGAAGGCCTACGAGAGCCACAGGGCTGAACATTGCAGGTGTCACTCTGAGAAGTTCAAGACCTTTTATCCTGTGTTGTTTCTTGTTATTTTAGTCACAATCTTTTCTGTCTTGCTTGCTTCAGGGTTTTCTGCAGGGCCACCTGCTTAGCAGGCACTGAAGTTACAGGAACAGTTTCCACATTCCTGTCTTTTACAGTCAGCAGAGGATCTTGTGACAAGCAAATCTCTTCCAGTGCACTAAAGATGAGAGCTCAACAGCATAAAAATCACTGTCCAAATAAGCTTTTCTGCTGTTAAATGGTGCAGGAAATCTAAACAGCCCAAGCCCAAGGAGATCACTTGCACTGGAAGCACCCTCCCACTGTCCAAAGGCAACAAAGATCCACGTGGATACAAACATATTCACGTATTTATGGTTTTGCCCAAAAAATCTGCTTTTAATAATAGAATTTAATATTTTTTGTGAGCCAAGAAGTTGGACATGCAAATTTGTGCATTTATTGAGTTTTTTCATTACATATCAATCTAAGAAATGTTTTAATATTCTTTAGGAAACTACAGAGACTGTTTCTGAAGCTGTTCTTCAAGACTTCCTCCACCAAATACGATGAAAATAACCACATTTCTGTATCTCCAAGACACAGAATAATTTCACAGAAAATACTCTGAACACTGTACCTTTCCTGCAAATTATTCTTCTTCAAATTTAACAATATCAATGTAACACCAAAATTACTTCTGGCTATCTTTCCCCTAGTAACAAGGAGAGGTGGTGGCAACCCGAGGAGAGCTGAACTGTCCCTGCAGGGAGGGACTGGGACGAGCTGCCTGGTCAGATTTTGACCAGTACTAAGCAATTGGTTTGAGTCTCACTTCCCTAAAACACCCTTTTAAGTGCAGAACAAGCTTCATTTTCATCTGCACTGTAAGAGAGCCTACTATTGATCACAATAATGACTGCAGGTTATGCCCTGAACATTTCTAAAAATGCAAAACAATTCTGGCATAAATCCTCTAAGGATACATGGTTGCTTACATCAGCTAGCATCTAACAGAGTTACAGCCTGTATGCTTGCACAGTTACACCCAACCTGGATATTGTTTAACATCACCTTTTTTTAATCTTTTTTTCTTTTTTTTTTTCTTTTTTTTTTTTGCAGGCTTGGTTTAATCCAGTGGTATTTTCTTAACCCAAATCCCTTCACAACGAATTTAAAGCACACCTGTACCAATAGCTCAATGAGCCACCACAACAGGCACAGTGAGTAGAAAATGCAGGGAGCAGAGGAGTTAGTTTCATCTCCAAGATTCTAGAAGCCACACCTCCATTTTCCCCCCTCGGTGTTCTCCAATAAACACTGAATTTCCTCAGCAAGAATCTGAACAGATGCCAGCCATTTACGTGACACAAGTTTTCACTGGAGGCTGCAGAAGCACGTGCCTTGTGCAGCCTGGTAACAGCTCCTGACTGCACGGACCCTGTATTGACAGGGGAGCTCAAACACAGCACTTGCAAACACTTCACCTGCACTCCCACAACAGCCCCTCCTCTGCACAGCCCTCCCAAAGGCCTCTTCCAACATCAGGGTTTCTGTTTTTGAGCTGTGCACATGGTGTGCCCCATGGGCAGGCACAGCTCAGAGCATTGCCTCTGACCACACTTTATTACAACAGGTAGGAAAGGCACACGTTCATCGAGCATCAGTTCTGCACTTCCTTGGTGTGGTACCCAAAACATGGCCCAGGACATGGAGCTAAGAGAACAGAAAGGCACAGCAGCAAGGGAAAAGCCCTCCTTTACTTTACAGGCCAATTTTAAGAAATGAACACAGAGAGCTGCTTTTCTGATCTCTGCACACTGCTGCACCAGACAAGAACACATCCCAAAGGATCTTCAGTCCTTTTGCCAAGCAAGCTTCAGACAGCAAGAAACTGTGCCACACATGACTTGGCAGTCTATTACAGGGGAAATACTGCTGAAAATACAGACGAAAAATAAATTGGCAATTCTTAGCAGAAAGTAGTGTGCACATCACTTGCTCTTTTTTCACACTCTCCCCTGGAGGTCTGAAGGTTTTTGCCATGCTGCACAACCAAAATGACAGACAGTATCTGGCTGGAAGGACTAAAGGATGAGGGTTCATGATCTCATGCACATTCCACTGGGGCTGCATCTGCCCAGCATATAATTATTCCCCCACAGAATTCTAAACACTGAGCTAACAGTGGTGTGCAAGATCTGCATCTGCACGTGTTCCCAAGCACTGTGTTTAAATACTGTGGTGTGGAGGAGCCACACTGGGGGCTTTGGCTTTTCAGCCTGTGCTGTTTCTTTACCGGCAGTTTCTGTGTTAAATCATTCCCTGCATGATCACACACAGACTGAACAAGTGTGACAGCTGAGCACTGTAAAAAAAGCCATGCAGCATGAAGACATTTTTCTGTTTTGCAGAGCAAGCCAGAATTCTCTCACCATATTCTCTCATATAGCACAAGCTGTGGGTGGGGATGGAAGCAGTCTAAGGCCACGTCACTCACAGTGTCACTGCTCTGTTTCTATTTTGCAAATCATCTGTCACTGGTCTATAAAATCTTCCTCAATTCTTCTGTGCAATACAAATCTCGACCATCTTCCACGTTGCAGTGTCAATCTGATAATTTAATGCTGTTTTCTGAGGTGGCATTGTTGCAGGAACATCTATATCTTAAATTAAACTGCAGTTACATCCTCAATGCCCCTTAGGAGACTCTCTTTAGCAGTAAGTTGTTACAGGTCACAGTCTCTATCAGCAAATGAAAGCATTTGAAATTCACATTCTAGGACAAATGCATATCCATGCTAATGAGGCAGGTCACTTCCAGGGCTTTTATCAGTGAGAAATGCCACAATTACTGAGGTATGAGATGAGGAAAACACTGTATTGTACACTCTGAGCCTAAGCAGCAGCTGAAGAAACGCCACGCTTTCACCCAAGAAATGAACACTACTGGGCATGGGCAGGAATGATGAAGTCATCCAGACCCGCACACACAGGTACTGTCAGTGATTTTAAGTTATTAATGCACATGCCAAGGCATGATTTCTTACTGTCAACACTTTTCCCATAGTTCTTCCAGTGCTGTAGGACTTCAGCTCTTACTCCCATGCCATCTGGGATTACTCTGTTCCTCTCTGTCACCCCCACTAGCCAGTGCTCCCTCAAAATAGGGTACTTCTCTACTTTATCATGCCATTACTAGAAAAGAGAAGCAGGAGAGTTGCCCAGGCTGACTTCTTCCCCAAGTGGCAGTCTCTATACCAACAGCAATAAAGCACTTGCTGCCCTATTTTTCAGGCTTCTCTTCCCCAGGGCTTAGGGAGGGCAAGATATTAATGCTATCCAGGAACAGCTGCTTCGGGAAACAAAGGAAGGTTTTAAACATGCCATGCATGCTTTATATATACTTTAGAGGTGGGGCACACTGCTAAAGACAACACTTTTTGTGCTGTTTTGTCATTTGTATAAAAATTTGGCTGCCTAAGGTCAGTCTCCACATCTCAGGTCAGAAACCGACCTGATAGGTGCCAATACTATGGAAAATGTACAGGAAAAATGCTCTTGGAGATATGCAAAGAGCAGCCACCTGGAAGAACACACTGCGCTGCTGCTCACCTGCCCAGTGCCACTGCCCAGGGCTCCTGGAGATTTCCTCCTCCAAGGGCTACATGCTAAAGGAGCTAGAAACAGGAAAAAGGCATCTCATGCCACACTAGGCAGTACCTGTGCTTACAGGACTGTGTATGGTATGTACGTGTGCATATGGTAACAATTCTGACCCAAGTTCTCTCTCATTAAATCTGCAACCTCAAGAGTCAAAGTACTCACTCCGAAATCACCAGACTGAAGAGCAGCATGCTATAAAATGGCCTCTATTTGCTACTAAATTAGATAAATAGAAATTGCTGCAAGCTACAAAACTGTGAAGCAGTGGAACAGGTCAGCCAGCGACACAGAGATCTCCTCTACTGGAAAGCTTTCAGAAAGTCTGACATCAGTCATGTTTACCCCATCTAAACTGCAAGCAGTCCACACAGTCTCCTGAAGTTCTCTTTCTAGTCCCACTCTTTCTGGCAAAGCACGCTGTAAAACAAGTTTTCCAATAACGTGGTGCGGAGCAGGCGTGCGCTTTCAGCATCCCTAAGATCCCCAAGAAGGTCTGGGCTACCGACCTCCTCCTGTTCCCCTACCAGCCCAGAACACGAGGCTGTGAGCTGCAGGCGCTCCGATGCAATGTGTCCTGCTGCACACGTGATGCTACAATTAAAGTGCTGTCACAACTCGGAGCCTGCATCGCAACATCACCCGGGAAGGGCTGAGCACCAACACGGGAGGGCGAGTACATGACAACACAACCGCGTCCCACGGCTGGGGGCACAGCGAAGGGGGGCACAGCGAGCAGCAAGGCGTGCAGTTATCGTGGAAGTGCAGCAGAGTGAGGCACAACACAGAAGCATGCAGATTTAAACCCAAACAAGCACTGCGCAACACTGTATCCTGCAATACTTACTGAAAGCAGTACTTTGTCACATGTGCACGTCCACCTGCAACGGCTGGGGGTCCCGGACCCCTCTGCAGTCCCTCTACCTGCTTCCAGGTAAATAACGTGACAACACCTGGCACCAGAGGACTGACCTGGGAGTCTACAAGGCATCAGCAGAGGCTCCAGCCAGCATCTGGCGCAGACCCCGCAGCAGGGGCGGGCAGAGCAGGCTCCCCCCAGACCTGCTTGTCGTCTCTCGCATCCTCGCAGCCAACTGGAGCTCCGCCGTCCTGTCGCAGCGCCGGCGGGTCTCAGCGGTGCCCCCCCCGCGCCCCGGCGGCCGCAGCGGACGGGCTAATGCTGGCCGGCATAGCTGGGGCTGGGGCCGGCCGCGGCGGAGAACGAGCCCGGGCGCCGTTCAGGGGCCGCGAGCATCGCGGCCCGAGCTCTGTGGCCGCGGGGCCGGGGTCGGCAGCGGGCTCCGAGGAGCAGGGGCGGGCATGCGGGGACAGGCGGGCCGCTCCTCGCCCCACGCCCGCCGCCCCGCGCCCGCCCCGGGGCCAGCGCCGCCTCAGAGCCCGCGGCGGCTCGCGGCCGGTCCACGGCTGCCGCCCGTCCCCCGGCTCGCCCTGCGCCGTGACAGACACCCGGGGATCGGGGACGGCGGCGGCGGCCCGGGCGGAGGGTCAGGCAGAGGCTGGGAATCGGCGGCCGCCCCGGTCACCCCGAGCGCGCCCAAGGAGCCATCGCCGCGCCCGACACCCTCTCACACCCGCAAGTCCTGGAGGGCCGGCACCCGCCCCGGGGCGCCCGGGCACTTTGCAAGGGGGGAGCGCCGGGACCGCGCCGCAGGGCGCTCCGGCCGCCCAAGCGGAGAGCAGGGGCGCTGGGTCCCGCCGCCGCCCTCAGCCCCCGCCGGGGCCCCCCAACGCCCCCATCGCGGGACGCCGGCCACGTCCGACGGGCTCCCCGCCCCGCGCTCAGCGCCGGCCCGGTGCGGCTGCGGGCGGGCGGCGGCTGCCGCCGCCTCCCATTGTCTGCGCGGCGCGGCGCGGCCGGGCCCTGCCCTGCTCCCGCTCCGCGCCCGCCGCCGGGCCCGCCCCGCCTGACGTCACCGGGCCCCATTGGCGGCCGCCCCGTGTTTACAGCGGCCCCGCACCGGGAACCGACCGCCCCGCACCGGGCACCGACCGCCCGCCGCTCCCGGAGCGCCCCGCACCGGGCACCGACCGCCCCGCACCGGGCACCGACCGCCCCGCACCGGGCACCGACCGCCCGCCGCTCCCGGAGCGCCCCGCACCGGGCACCGACCGCCCGCCGCTCCCGGAGCGCCCCGGAACGCGCCGCACACGAGCGGAGCCGGGCCCGGGACGCGCCATCCCTGGGTCACCTTCCCGCTCATACGCACAGTTCTCCTCGCTTCGCTACACACACGGTATTTGTATTTTTACTTATCGCTCTAATAAGGCAAATTTGCAGAGCGTTGAAACCTGACAGAATTTCGGAGAATGTCTGTGCTGTCCCGCAATTCACAGAGGAGCCGCAGGCCCCAGGGCAGGCTCCTCGGGGCAGCAGGACACGTTCAGTCATCGGCCTGAGAACAGACACGGCTTCCCAGAGGAATCCGATGTCTGACCATGAAATCAGGCTGGCTCAGAAGACAACACTCAGCATAGGAAATGAAATACTCCGTGCCTCAATTCAATCACATTATGTTCAAAATGGAAAAGGACAGTCTGGGAAATGCAGTCAGAGCAGTAGGAAGGAGACTGGCTTCCTGAAACATTGTCCTTAATTATAGTGGATGAAAGGAAAAAATTACCAAATAAACTTCAGCAGGAATATAAACAGAACCGACAAAGCCTTCACACAACAGAGGGGTCAGTAAAGGGGAGGATGAATAGAAACTTTTGAAGTTCACTGGATACCTCCTATCAAGGAACAAAGTATCTGTGTCCTCTACCAATGCTCCCACATCCCAGCAAGCTGCACCACAGCCCTGTAACATGGTACAAAACATTCATCCCTCTTCTCGGAGAGAAAAGATAATCTTTTATGGTAACATCCAAGATGTAGCCACTAGTCACCTCTACCCAGATGGAAAGAGGAGTGAAAACAGTGATACTGTTTATCAACACAGACTTTTTTCCTACTGAAAATCTCTTACTACTGCAAAACATTCACCAATCCTGAACACATCTCTCCTACCCAACTCTGCGTCCTGCATCTCATCACACGCTAAGAAGGGCATCAGGTCCCACTAAACAGACACATGCTGTGGGTTTTGGTGATGAACATTATCACCGTAGAGGAATCATGTACCTGTCGAAGTGTGGAATGCCACAGGTAGCACACACACGCTGTTTGGCCACAGATGAGTCCATGCCAAAGTGAGAGCTTGGATACCACCAGTACAGCCACGTCATGCTAACACAAGTGAGCCACTAACCCCGCCCCCTCCCCAGTCTTTTTATGTTCTCCACTGGGAAAGGCAGTCAGATCATAAACTGAGAACCCAGCAGTAGCTGACAGGCTGCCTGTCAGCTGCTCCTGCGTCAGTGCCATTTACATTCAGTACCAGTCACACCCTTGTCCAACCCATCCACACTTGACTCATCAGTACACACATGGCCTGCCCCTATTTTTAGGTTTTGTCCTCTTTCCTGCAGATAAGTGTAATGCCAACAGCACTCATAGCCATTTCTCAGGAATTTCTGATCACGTCCAATGCCAAGGAAGCACCATCTCTACAGACACTTTATGAAAGCAGCAAAGGCTTCTGCAGAGGGCAAACACACATGCTTTCCATTGGGAATCTGTACTGAAATGCCTTTATAATTTGTTATGCATCTGCCATGAGAAAATCTCTGCCCTTCAGTTCAGCCTTCAGTTCTTCAAGCCTCATTTGCTTTTTGTTTTTTTTCTTAGAAGAACTTCTCTACAAACAGTGAATGAAAAGTGAGGTCAAATGGCCATAAAAGCACACAATGGCTTCTGAAAACCGAGTTTTACACAGAAAACAGAAAAGGCTGCCAAGTTTATCAGCAGAGATCAGGATCACATGAGAGTGCTTCCTTTATGAGAAAAAGGTCTGCTTTGAAAAGAAAGAACACCACTATTCTAATTAACTAGAAAAAAGGCAAGAACATCAGCAGCTGGCGCCAACTGTCCATTTATAAAAGATCTAACTCATGCAAGGAGTGAAATAAGGAAAACCCAGAATAAAACAAGCATCTCTGTGTATAGTTCAGAACAGGGCGCACAATCCTTCATGGCACAGCAGACACTGATGAAGGAAGGAGCCCTTCAGAGGATGGCACAGAACATGCTGCCTTCAAACTCCTTCTCTGCCCATTCCTACACTTGGCTCAATTCAGTCCTAGAAGCAGGAGCATGGTGGGAGATGGTCTGAAACCTTCCCAGTCATTAGCAGGACTGCTCCCTGATCCCAAAGGCCAGTACTTGTGCTGTGCTAAAAAAAATAGTGATTCTTTTGTCTTATTGTAACTGAAAACATAGCATTTACATATAGAGTGATTCTGACTTTATTTTAAAGAAATTTGTGGAAGGGAATCGTTTATCTAAACTTAAGATGAGATGGAAATTGCTTGTTCTTTTCCTAGGTTGTTCCTGGGGTATAGCTGTTAACCCTATCTCTCTAGCAGTGGTCATTCCAGCTGAAATCATGAACTGTGTTTTAGCAATGCAGTGCAAAGGAACTCTGTGTTCCACTGAGTTAATTAAAAGGAATTTTAAAATTCTTGTCAATATTTTGTGACTACAAATATTCCTCGAAAATCGTCCCTGAAGACTACGTAACACCCAGTAGGGCACGGATTTTAAGCAGGGAAATTAAAGCAAACAGAGAAGTCGGGGATTTGTGTATTTATCCAACTGATAGAATCAACTCACATTAGCTTTTACCTTGGCTGGCTAAGCTAACATTTGTTCTCTAACAATAAATGAGAAGATGTTGCTGGTCCTTTAAATAAGACAGTAATTTGCTCCCTTTGGAGCACTGTGTATCAAGGCAGAGGCTTCTGATAAGTCATGGTTAGTATAATTATTCAGTCTTTTTCCCTGAAGGGCCTCTGCAATGCAGCGGTCCTCTTACTTTTTTTTTTCCCCTCCCTGTTAGCAATGCCCTAGTTTGTTCACTGCTGCAGTCCTCCTCCCTTCCACCATCACCACAGCATAACAACCTCTAATTGAGAGCTGGGCTGCTAACCAAGAGCACCCAGAGAAACTGCAGGGACACCAGACACTCACATCCACCTTCTCAGCTCTTCTGAGTTCAGCAACACCGAGGGAACTCTCAAACAAGGGATTCAAAACCTACCCACTTGGCATGTCACCCTGGAGAAACTGCTACCAGCTGAGTATCAATCACCATCACACGCTATCAGCTGCACTCCACAGGCAGCGGGAGGCCTCGACAGCAGATGAAAAGCACCTACAGACTCTTACAATCCTCCCAAGTCAAGCAAATTCGTTCTTGATGCTGAACCTAAGACCTTGAGCACCTCTTTGTTAAGAGCCAGTTCTGTTTGCAGCTGTGCCTCTGCAGCCACATCACAAACCTCTCCTCACTCTGCAATACCCACAGTGCTCTGTCTCCGTGCTGCTCTTTGGAAGTGGCACCATCCCGACTTCTTTGGAATGTCCCTGTTGTACATGCCTCACTATCCCCTCATTTTCTGCTTAAATAAACACACATTTTTCTAGACAAGCTCAAGTTTCAGAGTTCTCAGGAAAGACAATTCCAAGGTAAATGCTTCTCTCCTAGAAACTGGGCAGTATGATCAGCTTTCTATTCAGACAAAAAACCCCACCCCTTTGTCACCTTGTATAAAAAGCAGCAACATTTTGTTCACATCAACAGAACTAGTAAGACATTTCAGTGAGAGGACTTTGATTAACACTGCCACAGCCCTTCCTGTCAGGACAAACCTGCCCCTCTACATCCCTCCCCCAGCAGGAGCTGCTCTATCATTCACAGTTCTACGTTTGGTCTGCTTTCTTAAGGAATATCACATGCTTCTTACCGTCCAAGGACAGCCAGTCATGCTGGGAGGAAGGCAGGGTTGGCAGAGCTCTGGCTTTATATTCAAATACCACAGAATTGGAGATGATCTGATTGTTGAAGGCAACTTGCAAAGTCACGAGCCCAGTGTCATGAGCTAAAAGGAAAGTACGTGTTGTAAAACAGAGAAACCCACAGCTAGGAATTACCCTGGAGATATCCCCATGTGCTAAGTATTGGGCTGAGAGCAGGTGAAGAGACAGGGTGCTGAACATTATTTTTGTGACTAGACAATTCAAAAGTCAAAAGTTCCAAAGTCGGTATTTCAAACATGGAGGTTTTAAGCTCAGGAGTCATCTAATGGGTTGTTCTGACAGGAGGCAAAATCACATGTGTTTCTAAAGACTGAGCAGCTTTACTGCATTTCCAGTGGGAAGCTGGGGCCCCGCAGTGAAACCAAGTTATTCTGCATCCACTTGAAGTCATATACTGAGGGCCATCACTACTGAAAATCTCTGGGCAGGTTAGAGATAGTCTCCTGCTGTAAGTAGCAAAGGACAAAATGTAGGCAAATTGAGTCAGAAAAGCAGAGTGCATCCCTGAATAACAGCTACTCTTCAATCTGCTCTTTCAAAACTAAAGAAATGCTTAGAATTATTTTAAATTATTTCAAATCATTATTTCAAGGTTAATTCAGAGATTCTAAATAGTGTTTGTTGTGATCTGTTACGATGTATCAAGATCCCAAATTGCTCATCTCACACTAAATAGGTCAAAGAAAAACGAAAATCTTCTCGATGCCTACGCACTTTTGTACATGTATATGACACGACGGGGCTCTGAAACCACCAGACGCAGGAGAGCAGCGCTCCTTACCTGGGCAGTAGCAGCGCAGTACCCCTGGCTGAATTAAAGATGCAGGCACTGAGATCTGATCAAACAGACAGCTGTAATTATTGCTGGCTTCCTGCCACGGGCCGGTAATCAGGACTTTTACTCCTCCCTGTGAGGGGAAAAAAGGGAGAGACCCAAGCATGACAGGCGAGGCCAGGGCGGGGAGCAGCGCCCCTGAGCGCGCCCGCCGCCCCTTTCCCGCGGCCGTGCTGCCCTCGGGCGGCCGCCGCCGGCAGCGACACAGCCGGGCCCGGACGGCATGGGCCCGGGGGGACGGGACCGCTCCCGGCCCGGTGCCATGCCAGCCCCATGCCGCTCCCAGCCCGGTACCGCTCCCAGCCCGATGCTGCTGCCGGCCCGGTGCCATTCCCAGCCCGGTGCCGCTCCCGGCCCGGTGCCGCTGCCAGCCCGGTGCCGCTGCCAGCAGCCCGGTACCGCTCCCAGCCCGGTGCCGCTCCCGGCCCGGTGCCGCTCCCAGCTCGCTGCGGCCCCTCCCGGTACCCAGTAGCCGGTAGCCGGTACCGGCCCGGGCCTGCCGAGCTCGCCCCGCCGGGCTCGCAGCCGCTCGGCGAAGGCCGGCAATGTCCGGGCGCGGCCCCATCACCCTCGCTGCGAACCGGACACTGCGCTGTCCTGAGCGCTCACTGCACACCTCCGTACACAGACACAACACTGCTCCAAGACCGGGCTTATGAAAACAAACACTCACCCCACCCACCCCCCTTTTTTTTTTTTTGCCTCTTTCCTCACGCATTCCTTCACGCCAGCAAGGTCTGTGCTGCTGCCATTTTCAGCTTATGTGACTGATTTTGGAAGTCAGTCAGATGGAGGGAAATGCTGAACTCATTAAGGTTGTGCAGGCTTTGAGTTATTCTACTATGAACATCAGTGACAAATTTAAGGAACAGCTCCAGTTTGCAAACTCTACTGCTCTACTGGGCCTAGGTAGCATCATGAAGCCATCGTGTGGGAAAGACTTTCACTGGTGACTTTCAATGAAACAATACCTTTCTGTTCAGATGCTTCCTAAGTGAAGAAAGGGCCCTGTCAGGATAATGAAGTGCTTAATTAAAAGTACACTCAGACATGCAAATGGCCTTGAATGCTTTAACTTGCAGAGAAGTATGTTAAAAGCCTTTTCAAAGCTTTAACAAAACAGTTCCCTTATTAACAAAGCAACGAAAGATAAAGCAGTAAAACATCAGCGAGTAAAAGCCCTGGACTTACCTCAGGGTAAGACCATTCTGGTGAATAATCTGTCACCATGAACAAGCGCCCACTCTGCTGCAGCAGCCCCAAAGTGCCTTGTGCTGCAGCTGCCGAGACCACCTCAGCCACGTGCATGTATGCCATGGTGCTGGCTCCGTTCTCCGTGCTGCTGAGCTGCATGTTGGCTTGCTGGGGGCTGCAGCAAGGAATGCACATCTCGGCCTGGTTGTACGTCGCTCTGTTACTGTCTTCAGACTGAGACAGTCCAGCACTGTCACCTGACACCAGCTGGTGTCCATACAGAGCATTGCTCCCACCTTCTACCGATATGAAATCGTTAATTAGATCAGAAAACTGGTTGCTGAAGGAGATGTCAAAGTGGTCTAAGTTAAGCTCCATGTTGGAGGAGTTATTTAAGCTAGGATGGGCCACAGGATAGAGTCCTTGTACCATGTTTCCTTGGAGAATAGGGAGGTTGTTTCCATTCCTGATACTCCCGTTGGCCTCAGGCTGCAAGTAGTGTTCTGTGTTGCAGGCTTGAAGATCCCCTGATTTAAGTAGATTTTCATTTCCTTCTGCCTGCTGGGAGGTCTCCATGGGAACTTCAGCTTCTGCAGTCATAGCCTGGAAGTTTGCTTGGAACTGCATGAGCTGGAGAGAAGAGGTGGACTCTATTCTGGTTTCCACTGTGCCATTACAGTTGGAAGTGGTTTGGGACGAGGACTCTGTTTTCACACTGGAGATTCCTAACGTGTTCACAAATGAGCTACCTGTGTCATTCAAATTGTTGTGAGTGTTTTGCTCAAGGGGAAGAGGTTTGCTGGCATCCTGCAGAAAGAAGCTGGGGGAAGGGGTCTGATGGACATGAGGGCTCTGGACGGTCTGATTGAAGCTGGAAGAATAGTCCTTGTTGGAGTCAATGGCACTGAAGTCCATCTGCTCCAGGGTGGTACTTGGGCTCAGACCTCCTCCAGATGGAAGTAAACCTGAACCAGTACTGAGTGTGAGAGTGTTAGATGCAGAAGTGGAGGAAAAAGCTTCTTTGGACATCTGTTGTTCAAAAGATGTGTCCTCAGTTTTAATTTCTTTTGTGAGGGTTGTATTGAAGTTGAAGTTACGTTCTGTTGTGGGTGACTGCCTTATGTTGGTATTGATGCTGTCACTTTTCATACCTCCTCCACCATAAGTCTGCCCTTGCTTGGGATTGTTAAGAAAACAGTCTGGGTCAAAATTCATGGTGGTTTCTGGAATTTTCCTATTTCCTTCTAAAGTTGTGGAGAGCACAAGTTCCTCAGAGACAGTGCTGGGTAGCATCGACAAGCTCTCTGAACTGCCAGTTGTTGGAAAAGCAAATTTGTGTCCATCTGAACTCACAGCAAGTACCAGTCCTTGTGCAGCTGCATCTGAGGACAGAAGGTGTTGATTTGGGCCAGACGTGGGTGACATGGTGTACACAGCTTCACTGGTGACTTCTGACATAAATACGGTGGCACTTTGTGACAAACTTCCCATAACTGACGCTACAGCCATACTGGACACACCAGTGACAGCTGGGCTATCTGCCATATCTGGGTCGCTGTTTAACCCACTGCTGATGGACACAGGAGAATTCTGGGTTGTGTCAGGGACCTCCACCTGGTTGGTGGAAGAAACCTCAGTGCTGTTCTGATGGAGCAACACTGGTTTCGCCACTTTGCCGTTCCTCTTCTCTCGGCTGGAGGCCTTGCCATGACTGTGCTCGTTCTTGCCTTCAGAGACATCGTTATTTTGTACCTCTGAATGAGCGCTGTACCCACCTGTCCTTGGTTCAACCTTTGGTGATATGATGCGGTGTTTGGCACTGTTACACTTGTGATGCACACTGCTTCCTGCCCCTGTGCCAGAAAACAGCAACATTTGCCGTTCAGTAAATACGAAATTAGCACAATCCTAGCTGTGTGTCTCGTGGCTGTAGCAAGGGGCAGCTATGCTTGTGCATACATGTGTGAGAGTGAGTGAGTACACACATGAGAGAGCAGGTGAGACCTTGGAAATAAAACAATTTCTCACCGGTGCCAGAAGTACAGGTCCTGTTAATGAACAGATCCACTGTGTGCAACAACAGCAACCTCACAACAGGCACATAGGCATCCCTACCCTCACCCCATGAAGCACCTGCCCCCTTCCTCCCTGCCCTGATCAGGCAGAGAGGAATTGGCACCTGTGAAAAGTTTGAGAGTTATTTAAATGTGCCTAATCTCAGTGCAGAGTCTGCAGAGCAAGAGCTGCTGTTGTCAGCTGTGGCACAGGGCTCTGTTCCCTCTGCCCCATGGCCAAGACCTCAGCCCCTGGAACACAGATGCTTGGCTCTCTATGCTGGGTGATGTCAGCAAGTTTGACAACCACTCTTGGGGCATGGCTGCTGACCAGTAATCTGGAGGTGACAGATGCCACATTATGCCCCTGTCCCTGACATCACCCTGCTGCCTAGACTGTAGCCCACATCTTCCTGTCATCACTGTGTCTTACAGTTGCCAATCAAATTATTAAAGAAGTAACACATTAGCCATACAAAACATTCTTGCCCTCCCACAAGGATGGTGATGCATTTCTCTGGCTCTCAGGCCTTCCTGTGCTGACAGACATATTGTACTCTGAGAGGAGCACACAGAGCACACGGTCAGCACTGCAGCTGCTGAGGAATGCTCAAGCAAGGGCCACCAGAAGACAATCCTCCATGAATTAAACCAGCCAGCACCTTTACTGGCCTGACAGAAGGTAACACCACCTGCTTTCCTGAGAGCTTGTAATCAGGCAGGAGGAAGTAAACAATTCTGTCTGCAAAGGCACCTTAGTCACAAACTCTGGTGCAGGGACTGCTTTTGCTGGTTAAGGAACAGCAGCCCATTAATTTTTGATGTTTCTTTCCTAATTGATTACTTTTCCCTAGAATGAAGTAAGACCATTAATTACAGAACTGTAGAATGACTGAAGGGGGGAAGAAGCCTTCTCCCTATAGCTCATGGCTACAATTACAAATGCCATCTTCTGGGCAACATAAAGCATCCATGTGGCCACTGCAATTTGCAAAGTCTTTTGTTCCTTGCCCTTGAAGGGGAACTTCTCTATTATGTGTTCAAGATTTGAATGAGGTCACTTAAAGTAGTTCAAGACAGTGCTTTTGAGACTAAATACAATATTAAATCTCTCTATTCTCCTAGGTATAGAAATGAACAGGAACAAGGGAAAGGCTTTCATCCTGCTGTATTTGTGGATGACAGTAAGGGATTGGGAATGTGGGTGTCAATGTGCAAGCCAGTTACAAAACAAAGCAATTCTGTTATGTTAAAAAGCACTGAGCAGACTTAGCACAAGACAAAACATCAAAGGGGAGAATAAAAGGATTCATGTTCAGATCTGCAAGCCTGGATCAAATGCTGAGCCTTAAGGGGTGAATTTTAATCCAAACTCAGGTATTTCAGAGGTCATCATTCTTATTTAAGCCTTGATTGTATAATGCAACTGCTCAAGAAAAGAAGAAAAAAATAAACCCTTTGAAGCATTGACAACTTTCCTTTATAAGTTTTGTTAAAGACTAGTTATTGTGTCATACACTTTATTTGACCAAAGTGCTAGAAAGGAGCAGCTATAAAGCAGAGGAGTTGGAAAGTGAATCACTTAGCTTCCCACTGTCTGTGGGAAATGCTAACACTAAGGATGCTGTTTCTTGTTGCTGTAGTGTCATCCAAAACAAGGTCATCTCCTTTAGCAGGAAAGATATCTCTATTTTCATGATACCTAAATAAGACCTGTCTTATCTCAGTGATACCTTGTAGTTAACCACATGAGCACTTCTCCAAAAAAGTGAGCTGCAGGGCAAGGAATTCAGAGGATGAAGCTGGAAGAACATTAGATTTTGAGGCTTTGGTAACAGAATTTGCACGTGTAGAAGAGAATATACCTTTCTGAGCAGCTCATACATAGACTGCATTTATTAGAAAGCACTGACACTTTCCCCAGAAGTTCCAGCTGCATCTTTTTATGCTCGAGACTTCTCCTGTCAACTCTGAGTTCACTGTGTCCCACTGTTTCAGGAGACAGCATTTTTATCACCTCAGTACTACAAACCCCAGTGAAGCTGAGTCACTCTGTGCCCTCCTGAGCTACTCACCCAAGGTACCAGTGCAGAGACAGTTGTGTGTTCGAGGCTGGGGCTTGGTCTGGTGGCTATCGAGGATCTGCTGCACGAGCTGTTCCACTGAGAACCCTGAACTGCTGTTGCCATTGCTGCATGTCCACTTGATGCCATGAACTGCAAAGAGAACAGTAAAATTTCCCATCAGAAACTGCAAAATCACGCCAAAACCATCAAAAGCCACTCCAAACGAGCAGCAAAAATCCTTTCCTGCTGTTTTCTGCCAGAACTGAAAGGAGACCTATAAAAAGCAACAGTAATGCTTACTGGTTTACTATTCTCTGCTCCTTGGTATCAACAGGCTTCCAAAGGCAATTCCTGAATTAGATATATATAGAGGAAAAACTCCTCAGTAGAGTATCTGGCTCTATTTCAGTCTGCTGCAAACAGGGCCTGTGCACCTGCAACGACTCTCTGTAGTGCCAGCAACCTTCACTGAAAACCCAAAAACAACAAAAGACTTGGTTCCATTGAAGTAAGGCAGTATAATTCCAAATAGTGTCTTGGAATCTTGTTCTGTCTAATACGAAAACAAAATCAGCTTTATAGTAAAATCAGCAGCCAAAAATACACCAGGGAAACAGCAAATGCAAACCTTCTGCCAGGTCTTCATTGTCAGATCCCGGGTGGCAGCAGTGAAGGCTGACTCATTTTTTGGGAGTGACTAACAGACACTGTATGAGTTCCTCCTCAGACTTGGACGACCTTTTAGTAATTTGGGAAAATGGACAGGTGGGTGATGTTACAGAACATGTTGCAAACCGAAGCTCTTTTCTTGGGAACACTCTGGGCCTGTTAGCTCTTTAAATAAGAATGCTAGACTGCATGCAGATCCATGATTTGAATAAAGGCTCCCTCTCAGAATATTTTAATTGCAGAATTTCCTGTAACAGTGATATTTGCAACCTGACCTACAATGGAAATAGCACTTATAAAATATTTTACCCATTATAACTGACTCAAAGTATCTTCTGTCTCCTTTAATGTCTCTCTGAGCAACTTATAGGTGCATATTATTTATTTATCCTTCAAATGCACCAGAGCTCATGTGCAGATTTTGGAAAGTGCTGGCAAGTGACAACATCATTTCCAAGGTGTCCTCGCACATGGCAACTTCTTTCCAGGAATGTCTTTGCCATAGTCTATCAAGGCCCATTCCTTGCATGCTGTGTTCTAAAATCCTTAACCAGAACACACAAAGTCAAAGCTAAAAGTCCCATGGACTCAGGCTTTGTAGTAAATGCACAGATCCCTGTGTGGTGAAGGTCCCTGATGTGATGGGGTGAAATCCTGGCAACAGCAGGTTGGGCTGATGCTCCTGTACAGCCAGAGGCCGGGGCACAAGCCAAAAGCAGCATCATGCAAGGAGATCAGAAGCAAATGAAGGGATATTTGTGACATCTAATGACTGTGGTCACAGGGGCAGCATATCCTGTGAACAATCTCCTGTTCTCCTCTTCGCTGCTGCTCACTGAGTGTGTCACATGCAGCTGGTGAAACAGAGCTCCTGGATCTGCTCTGTGGAGCAGTTTTATTGCTTTTTTTGTTACCTGTTGCTGTATTGCCTCATCACCCACTAATGTCACTTTGCCTAACAGCATCTCATCTTGGTCTAGTTTTATATTGCAGAATTCACATTTCTATTGGCCAGGCTGGATAACCTCCAGAAATACTGTAAATCAGGTTTACAAGTATTCTTCCCCATATCACTATTTAAAGTGCTGCAGATAGTTTTGTAATAAGTCCCTCTATGTTTGTTTGATGATCACATTTATTGTTATCGTACCCAACAGATTTTGCTTTCTAGTAAATTCACAGTTTTGGATTTCCTCTTAACACTCAGTCTCTGTTATTACATCTAAGTTAGACACGCTTGCCACTTCACTACCTCTGCTCACATCCATTTTATTATTTAAGATACATTATTCTGTCACCTGTGGTATTATGTCTAATAAGTGATGTTCAAATACCAATTTTACAAAAAATACATTGTCGGTGAGATTAGAATGCAGTCGAGTATTTTGGATGCTTTCAGCTATACGACACAAAGTTACTGAACTGTAATTATTATTGAGAAACTTTTCATTAAGTCATTTCTGGTTACTTCAGAAATGCTTTGCTAAAGAAGTGAGCTGGTGTCCGTGTTGCTGGGCACAGAAAGTCTGTTTCACAGCAGGATGGCAGTGCTGCTCCCCACTGCTGCTAAATCCTGGGATGAGCAGCACATCGTGGGGGCAAGTCTGGGAAGTGAATCATGACTCGGGGTTTGTGCATTCATGATGATGGTTCTTAAGTCTGAATCAAGCTGTGAGCGAGGAGCTAAGGCATAATGGACAGCTTTATAGCTGGGTACTTACAGGACCATGCCTATTATTTTCAGGTCCTGCCAGCATAGCAAAGTCCCACTGAGGATCAATTGGTGCTGAGGAAAGGTCTTTCACTAGCCTTGCCCCAGCTGATCCTAAAGGGCTCTGGCTCCAGCTTCTGTCCACGTGGTGCCACTTTTTTTTAGTACTTAAGTTCCACATATGCTATGAAGGTTATAAAATAAAAAGCCAGTGAAGGGTGACAGATTGCAAAAAAAGAATGTCTGGATGCTTAATGCAAATTATCCACTATCTTGGCACATCCAATATGCAGATTTTCTTCCCCCCTCTTTTAAAGAAAGACTCCTGTGCCTGGTGAATTGTTAGTACTGAATACCAAACACTATCAAGATGGCTTTTAACATGTCACGCTTGGCTTCCTGACACATAATGAATCAGCAGGAAAGGAGATTTCTATAGGGAAGAAAGTGCATTATGAAAGGAAGGCTAATAAAAAGCATACACACATACTCTTCCTGCTTCTTAGTGGTTCAAGAAGTGAAACCACTGTAGAACTATATTTGATTAAATATAGCCATAATATATGAAGACAAGAGGAAAAAAAAGTCTGAAGCTTAGCAGAAATTCTGGAAAGGATTTTAATCCAGATTCCTGTTCAGACTCCTACTGCATTTCCTGATAATTTAATATGAAAGCTGTGAACTGCTTCAACACTTCCCTTATCAGTGATTGCATGCAGGGGTCTAAAAGCTGCTGCATTACAGCAGCAATGCATTCCTCCTGCCACACACCCTCTGCACAGCGCCTGCAGCACCAGGCAATGCAGCCAGGCAGAGTTACTGGTGCTTCACTGGGTGCTCAAAGGAGAGAACTGAGGCTGGGGGAAGGTCCACAACTCAGTGCTAATGCTGCTCCAATCTCTTTTAGTGAGCTTGGGCTCTCACCTTTCTTCTCCTTCCTTTTTGAAGAAAAGGTAATAAAACTGACCTTCTGATGGTGCCCAGCAGCTCCTTGTTCATTAGCACTGCCAGGACTTTGACCATCAGGAGCAAAGTGATGAAAGATTATTTGAATTACCAGCAAAAAGGCTGCTCAGAATCGAAGGGAAACTTGCACATAAAAACATATGATTGTCCAAGTTTCTTACAACACCCTGGCTATTTCTGCCTTCTGCTGCTGCTGCTGGCACTCAGTCCTCCACAATTTCCAGGCCTGCAATCCTCCTGTCTTGCAGATCACTTCCCCCTCCCCATCACCTGAACTCTACCTCACTGTCTCATCATCACTCTAGACCTAACACCATCAACAGCTGTTTCCCTGTTTCCCTCCGTGTGGTTTCTCTACTCTAAGCAAAACTTATCCCTAAAATACCCTCCCACATTTAACTCTGATCATTTCACCCTTTCTGAATGCTCTTAGATGTTTCTCTTTGCCACTGCAAACATTTTACACTTTGTGGTTTTGTTCCGAAGACCCTGCTCTTCCATACCATCCCCCCAGAACACAGCTCACACATTCATGTACATGTGCAGTACATGAAGCCACTCCCTACATGCTGCTCCTCTGCTCCATTTTGGTAGGTCTTTTGTTACTTGAGTAACAACAATGACATCTCCCACACGAAACTGGTAAGCTGGATAGACTGATAGAGCTGGAATATCTAGAATCATTGAGACCAGGTTTCTGTTTGCCTCTCCCTCCTGATGTATCTTGACAGCTCGCTGCAAGCCCTGGTGTCAGAAGTCCTGTCCTCAGCCACTCCTGACCCACACAAAGTGACTTTAAAATCCTCAAAGTGCTGCTGGGAGCGTGAGCGGGTCCTTTGTCCAAGTGCCCATTCCTGCCTTGCCGCCCACATCCGGCTCCACCAAGTGTTGACACGGAGAGGTGTTTCCATGGCGATGGTCAATTGGAAATGGCAGCTTTGTCCCTTCAATTTCCACTGCCTTTCTGTTGACAGAAGTAAAGGCCTTGCTCTGATTTCTCAGTTTGGCTGAAGGATATTTCCATTAGATTTATCCCTTCGTACTCAGACGCCCACACACAGTTTAGCTTTGATTTTCCAGCCTTCCATTTCCACTTGTTACTGGTTGTGAAGGACAGGCTTACCTGAGCCTCACTGCTGGGGACAGCAGTGACACCCCCTGAATGCTAATGTCCTGCACCAACTCACACGGGCATTTTGCTCGGAGCCCCTCTTTAAAGGGATGTCCATCTTCCAAACCAACACCTTTTCTTGAAGCTCTGCTCACATGCAGTGGGATGCTCGGAAGGAGTGGGTGCTGCCCAGTGTCCCTTGGAGGGGACCAGCAGGACAAGACACGACTGTCCCGAAGCTCCTCAGAGCGGCACTCCTGCCACTGGTTACAGACGCATGAAGTCCAAGGCTGCTCGCACATGGAGGAGCAGAGTGGAAGCTGCCTCTCCCACTCCTCCTGTGTGGTCCTCGCCCTCCTCCGGCTGCGGCTCAAGGGCATCATCACCATCCTCCTCCTCCTCCTCCTCCCCCTCCTCCTGCGCAGAGCACCGGGAGCGGTGCCCGGCGGCCGCCAGGTGGCGCCAGCGGATAAGGAACGGGCGGCGGGACCGGGACCGGGATTGGGATCAGCACCGGGATCGGGACCGGGACCGGGACTGGGATCAGCACCGGGATCAGCACTGGGATCGGGACCGGGACCGGGATTGGGATCAGCACCGGGATCGGGACCGGGACCGGGACTGGGATCGGGACCGGGACCGGGACTGGCATCAGCACCGGGATCGGGACCGGGACCGGGATCAGCACTGGGATCGGGACCGGGATCAGGACCGGGATCAGCACTGGGATCAGCACCGGGACCGGGACTGGGATCAGCACCGGGATCGGGACCGGGACCGGGACTGGGATCAGCACTGGGATCGGGACCGGGATCAGCACCGGGATCGGGACCGGGATCGGGGTCAGCACTGGGATCGGGACCGGGATCAGCACTGGGATCAGCACCAGGATCGGGACTGCGTGTCCCGGTGCCCCAGACCCACATGAAGCTCAGCAATGCCTCTCTATTTTTCTAGTGCTAATTACATTTTTTTTCCCTCCAGTTTGTTTTTTTTTTTTTAAAGCAAAAATCTTGCTTGTCCACTTTGGGGAAAAAGAATTCCTCATAAGCAAGGCCTGCACAGAGAGGGCCTTGAGCCTTTCTCGAGGCTCCCAGCCCTTCTCCCCAGGGCTCTTCCCAAGACACCCAGCCCTCCTTCCTCAAGCTTTCACATTTCTGTGGCACTGCCAGGAAGATGTGGACTGATACCTTTGCAGATGCTCTAGGACTGAGTCTGCCAGTCACTACAGCCAAGTGTTAACAGGGGAGATAAAATACTAAGGAAGAACAGGAAAACAAAGGCTGGTGTGCCTGTAGCCTCCTCAGAGAGGTTCAGCAATTGCTGCATCTGGTTTAATACCCAAGTTTTAGGGGGTCAGGAAACTATTTGGTTTAGTTTCCTCGAGTTAGTTTCCATTACTGCTAATGGTGGGTTCCTCCTGGACTGCTGTCAGCACTCAGTGGGATTATTTCACTTTGGTGTCTCCAAATGTAACTGAAAGGCACCAGCTGAAACACAGCTCCTTATTTTGTTCTTTTGGCAAAGTGGGGCTTTCTACTGTAGCTAAAAGTCTACCACAAGGGAAACTCTGTTTCCCTACAGAGTGGCCCATATAGGCACGGGATCAAGCTTCCTCTGGGGACATAAAGGCCACCACAGACCTCAGAGGGAGAGGAAAAGTGTATTATTCCTGCATGGGACTGCTTTCTAGAGCTGCACACCTGCAGTAGTGAAGGGGTTGGGGGAAAGAAGCTGAGGTGGCTGATGAGCAGGAGGCTGATGCTGGCCATGCAGACAACGTGAACAGGGCTACTCAAAGTCAAGCGTGGGTGGGATATAAGAACCTATCTAGCACCTTCTATTGTGTTCTCTTTTCAATAAAAACTCAGACTATTGCAGTAAAACTGCATGTCAGCATTACTAAACCCAGTGACTTTTTAAAGAATCCACATTGCTTTCTACGTGGTCAGCTGAGCTAAGCTGGCAAGCTTCAGTTTCCATGGAGGGGTACTTTGGAGCTCTGACAAACTGCTTGGGGAATTGTAAAATGCATCCCATGTAGCATTTTTGTACAACTGATCTTTTAAGATGAAATATAACCCCACTCCTTAAACAGAGTTACTGAAATTGAATATAAATTCAAGTCAAGATAAAACAACTCAATTCTTCAAACTGCATTAATGCCAATTGCTGCTATTTGAGTTTTGTTCAGAGCTACGGGCGTTTGATGCCTTCTCCAGTGATGACAACGCAGAGATGCAGGTTGAGGTCACCTCCAGGAGGCCTGATGGCTTCACTGACACAGAATTAGGGACTCTGGGAAAAGGCAGGAGCAGCCCATGCCCACTGACTGATGGGCACACGTGGAACTTGCAGCTTCCCCAGCTGTGGCTGCGTGCAGGCGGCACAAACAGGAGCCCTCAGTTCCTACACAGCAGAGGAATGCAAAAAGCTTTTCCTCTGAAAGGAAGATAGCTCTTAATTATAGTGGACCTGAAACAAGGATTGCAACACAGCACCAGCTGTGAGCTTGTAAGTCATCCTTTGCCAGCTGAAGGATGAGAGAGCCAAAAGGGGATGATTTGGAGAAACCCCCAACATGAGCTGGCCCACAATTTGCTGATCATATGGAGTTTATATACAGAATTCTGCTGTGATGGATTCTGCCACTGAATTTGCTTTTACCACCAGATGCCTCTAAGGACATCTGCTAATCTGTTCAGAGAAATCTCAAAGCAAGACTGTAACGGGGCACAAAGTGGGGGGGAATTGAAAGCTATGCCAAATTGAGGCTCATTCTTCACACCAGGCATCCTGAAATGACTTACAGGTGCCTCGGACAACGTTCCTGCAGAATTTTCATGTATTATAGCCACTCACTTTGCAGAAATGTACCCAAAAGCTGCATTCATACCAAAGCAACACACACACACACACACACACACACGACAACCCTCTTGATTGAGACACCCAGTTGAGATGCTCCCAACACTGGATTATCCCAGGTCTGCCATCAGTGGAGGTGTCACAGCCTGCCCTGGGCTCCTTGACCTTCCTGACACCTGAGACAAGGGGCCTCATCTCCAAGCCTGCAAGGTAAAAGGAATCATCCAGGGGGAGTCATGAATGTGTATGTGGCCTTCCAGGCAGTCTTGAGGACTGCCAAACTGAGGTCTGGTAAGCCAACAGTGATGGTCCAGAGAAGGCAGTCAGGAGGTCATGGACGTCCCAGAGTGAAGGCAGGTGACAAATAGATCAGAACTAGAGCAAAAACCCAAAGCCATGAAAGCTGAAGTCAGGCTGATTAATTAATTATTTACAGTCTCAACTCAGCTGGAGGTGTTGAGAAAACCTCAAATCCTTAGAGCATCTGCAGCATTTATCTTTCATGGATGTTCAGATGGGTTCATTTCAGTCTCTTAATTAGTTCACACACCAGCTATGTTAGAACAAGTTAATGCTGTTTCCACGAAGCTCTCAGTCAGAGAGAGTGGCCAGTCTCTACGGCCACTCCAAAAAGGTGGTTTTTTAATCCATAACCACCAGTGCAAGGACAGTCACAGAATGAGCAAATACCACCCCTGCAGCCAGCCAAGAAGCTCTCTCTGGGTTCAGAGGTCTCCTTCAGGAGCAGAGCAGAAGCCACCTCTTGGTGCCCAGACCTCAGTGCCCTGCTGTGCTCACAGGGGTGACAAGGCTGGTACCAAGAGCTGGTGACCGTCCCTGACACTGCTGAAGACTTGCTGAAGCCTGGACTGACTTTAGGATGATGCAGTGGGGAAGGAAGAGGAAGCTGAGTGAATTATGGATGCAAGAAATGTAAACGAACTCTCTGATCATCCCAGCCAGGGTCCCTCTGCATTTCAGGAAAAACAGTTTGATGTATTTGTCTGGCTTGGACTCCAGGACCGATGCCGCTCACCCTGCCAGCCATCTGCCACATTGCTTTTAGTTCTCCAGGCACACGTGTGGGAGAACATGCTCCCACACCACAGACTGCTTGCTACCCTCCATTCTGATAGAAAAGCTTAAATACCTGACAGAGGTCAACAGCTTTATCACCTGACTTCAGTACACGCTGAGTAGGACTTAAACAAACAGCACTTGTCAGTGAGTCAAGAGCTGGACACTGTCACCAACCTCTGACCAGGAGGAAGCATTTTCCCCAAAAGCAGAATTAGTATCAGCTTCTCTCCCTTAATCCTGAATGACATCAGTGGTCTGAAATGGGAATCTCCCTGCAGGTACAGAGGCCTTGGACCTCCACACACACCCTGGCTGTAATCATCACTGACTCGTCTTAAACGAGAAATTCTCATGGAAAACAGCAACTAAGAAAACAAAAGAATCAACAAAACCCCCACACAACTTCCAAGTCCAGAGGAAAAAAACACTCCAAACCCCAACATGGAACAGGTAAAAGGGTGAGACTGCCACTGCACCAGCAACTTCATGCACAACGCTTTGATTAAGCCATTGACAAATCTGCTTTAGGGCAGAGAAATTTGGAAACATCAGGCAATCAAACTGTGAAGTCTGTGAAAGAATGTGATTAATGCAAAAATGTGATGAAACTAATGTGGTTGGCTCCAGAATTTCATGGCACACCCTATACTGGAACCAAATCTGATGGCTTCTTGGCGAGCGGTGCCCCTCTGTGTTCCCCGAACACGGTTATCCGTGTCCTCTTTGTTTTCTAGGTCTGATCAGAATCCAAAGCTTTTATTGTAGCTGCATTTCTAAGGATGTGTTTCCCAGGATATGTACCCATAAACAGAGACGTGTACATGCATATATACTCTGAATAATTGCGCAGAATTTCACTCTTCCCTCCTGAGACATAAAAGAGCCAAGTGTTATTAAATTTACGGCGAGTTCGTTGTAGTTTTCACATAATTTTCTTGATGCACTGCAGATTTTTTAACAGGCTGCTGCTTCCTTTCTTGTTTAATGCTAAGGTACTTGTCCAATCTCAGCTACACCAACATCCTGGATTTCTGTCTGAGTTTATCAGCCCCGGGGGCACACGTGTCATTTTCTCTATTCTCCTCTGCCCTCCAATTTTGTGTGGAAAAGGAATACACGGGCCTGCACTGTTCAGGATGCAACAAAGGACTGCAAACTCAGATTACCAATGCTGCAATCAGCATGAGGCTGATCTTTCACGGATGGCAGAGACACATCAGGATGCACTCCATGGCTGTGACCTCCAATTACAGGAGGCTGGGAATGACACCAGCATCCAGGCAGGGGCAGGGGGCAGGGACAGAAGCAGACCTGGTATTTGTTGACTCACATTTGGTACTGTGACTCCTGCAGTTAATTCGCTCTTGGTTATAGACCCACTTTATATCTAATTTTTCTTTCATTGCAAAAAGATGTTTGTGCATTGGAATGTGCTCTCCAGGGGAAGACATACAGTAATAACTGTGATGCAAAGGAAAATATTATACACCAGGGCAGATGCAGAGAGGTCCAAAGAACTGCCTGTCTGAGGGCAAACTTCCCCATCACTCTGCACACCTCTCTAAGCAACCTTCTCTTCAGGCTGCAAAGTTCAAAACTGTAGGAAATGATACTCAACTCAAAACATTTGGTTCCATGCAGCAACCCACTATGACCTGACAATGACCACCCAAACATGGAGTGCCCTTGGGGAAATCCACCTGCCAGTACTGCACAGGTGAGCAGGTGCCTACAAACAGCCCTAGAACATACGAGAACAGAGGTTCAGTTTTTCCCCAGGGTGCAGAGGGGAGCTCTTTGGGGACAGTCTGGGCAGCTCTCATACCACACATCCCAGAAGTGTTGCGTATTGGAGAGAAAGTGTGTGCAGATGCAAGCTGAGTCGGATGGACAAACGACTCCTTCATAGGATGGTTGTTTGCTGTGAGAGACACCGGAGTCTAAACATAGAGCAAAGAAGCAAAACCAGCTCCAGATACTCACACATCGGCTTGAGCTGCCCGATGAGTTCCTCTTTTGTCCACTTTGCCCATTCCTTCTTGTCGGTGTTTATTGAGCACAGGATGGGGCCGCACGGTTTCCCGCAGTCCTCGATGGCCGGGACGTTCAGGTAGTGCACCAACACAATGTCTGGGTTCTGCAGGGACAGCAGAGCAAGAGTTATGTTGCTGGGGCCAGCACTCTCTGCATTTAACTTCCTAATTAAAACTGTGACAGCAAGCACCATGACCAGCCCCCAGATTGTACTGGATTTCCCTGAGATAAGAGCTGTTCTTTAAAAGAGCTGACAGTTTGCACATGGCTTCCCCCATCCTGAGGGCCCTCTGTTTGCAACTCTCCTGCTCCACTTGAATGCTCAGCATGAACCTCTTTTCCAGCTCTCACAACACCCAATACTTGCAAGAGTCCTGCGAACACCACTGACAACGAACACCAGGTAACATGCTTTGGTTTAAGGGACCTTTTGTTCTTCTGTGACAACGCTTCCATCGCTTCTGGTCCACATCAGGCTTTTTTGAATATACAGAAAGTCACCTGAGAACATCAGGAACAGCCACTCTCCATACAGGGACAGAAAGCAGGAGGGAAGAGCCGAGGAGGCTCACAAACAGTGTTAGAGAATGCCCCAAAGATGGGCTCTTTACAAACAAGCCTGGAATTCCTTGTCTTTTGAAGATGTTTGCAAGCTGCAGAAGCCTGTTCCTGGAAGAGCCCTTTGCATGACAGCTGCAGGAGGAGAGAGAGGTGCAGGCTCTGATCCCGCTCCCCTCTCCCTTCCCGCGGGGATGCGGGGGGAGGGATCCGGCTCTGACGCACTGCGGTGCCGTCCCACCGACACCTGGAGCAGGAGCTGAGCTCTGCTACCACCCTGCGAGTAAATGAATCATCTTAACAACAGCAACAGCAACAACTCCGCCAGTTCCCCAACAGCGTCCCAGGGAGATTGTTCAATAGATAATAACAAGATTGAGGGGATGATTTCTTTCCCTTAAGTCATTTACTCCTAAGTTCGCAAACTTTAATGACTGCTTTGGAATTATTTATAAAAATAAATAGGATAATGGTGTAATTAAAACTCTAATGTTTCATTAATGGTGTTAGAGCCCTGTTCTGAGGGGGAGCAGGAACACAACCCCTCACTGGCTTGCATAGGTTGTGCTTAGGAAACCAGGGGAGAGCTGGAGTAGGACACGGACACCTGCACTGGGAGACCTATGGAAGGGAACTTCTGATGGGCAAAGCACAGCCCTGAGGCCCTGGGAGCTGCATGTGGAGCAGCCAGGGCAGGGGCAGGGTGGCACACAGGGAGCATCCTGCACATCCCCAAGATCAGGAGGGCTGGTCGTGGCTCCCAGCTCCTCCAGGCTTGCTAAGAAGGTGCTGGCAGTGGGGAGGCCCCTGGTGCCCCTGTGCAGCAACGTGACAAGCAGAGCAGCCCTGCAGAGCATCCCCTCAGTAACCAGACACATCCCTCTGTCTGGAGGAGAAGCTCTTTTACGTTAGGAAGACATGCAAGAAGGAACTTGCATTTTCCCCCTCTATGGATAGAACTGAAAACAGGGGATTCTCAGTGAAGATTCTGTGAGAAAGCAGTATCAGATTCTTGCACCCAGTGCTAAGAGAGTTGTACTGCACAGAGAAGAGGCAAAGAAACCTTTTAAGGAACAGCTAACAATTTATTTCAGAGCTGTTTTGGAAAGTGCTAAAGCAAAGAAAGCTGTTGGCTCTTCTATTCCTGAGATTCTTCTGGAGACAAACAATTGGACCTTTTGTGTTCAATTGTGAAGTGTTTAAAACGTTCCTTTTCACAGGGCACATCCACCCCAGACAGAGACAGCCAAAGGACACAAGAAACCATCACAACCTCTCATTCTACAAAGGGGAGGTCTGAAACATCACAGTCCTCGTGCATAATTCAGAAGAAGTTCAGATAGTAAAAATGATTACCCATACACCCAAATAGTCTCCCATCAGCTAATTTAACATAATTAGTGATCTAGATGATGAAGTAATAAAAAGTAATATGCTTCAGAGATTTCATGTAAATACACCTCTTGCTCCCAGGGAAGTTTCAAAGAAGGGAGCAAGGACACAGCACTGGGTGATTTGGCAGTTCTGCAGGTGCTTCCACCTTCCTCTCAGGTAAGCTGTGTTTTGCAAAGCCTGACAGTGCCCATTTGTCACCCAGCAGGTCAGGATTATGGGGCTTTCTGGCTTCAATGCAGCACAAGCAAGTGGACCTCAGCAGTGGACTGGCACTGGAATTTATACTTTTCATATTAAAAAGCATATATATAAAATAAACACAAACCAAACAGGTTTGTTCCTTATGCCTACATCTAAAAGTTGACCTCAGATTGATGAATCTCATTAATGCCAGTCTACTCGGTGAACTGAAATGTTTTGACAAAAATGAAGAGAATGCATATGTTTTGGAAAACTCATAATCAGCAGCAAGTCACTAGTGGTGGTGACCTAGCAGGAGAGCAAGAGAGATGTGAAAGACTGAAAGGAAAAGCACAACTGTAACTTCCACGCAGGAAAGGTGTCAGGACATGTCACAGCAGGAGCCGTTCACTGGGGTGACAGGGGAGCCCTGGACAGGGCTGCAGATGGCTCTGGAAACATTCCTGCTGGAAATCCACCTGTCATTCCAGTGCTTGGAGCCTCAGCAGAGCTGCTCTGCTCCCCCCACACCTGAGTCGAAGGCACTGCCATCTGTCCCTGACCCGGACAAGGCTCCTTGGCTTCTCCTGCCTCCTCTGGGTGGCAGAGGAACTGCCTCCACTGCTGCTGGGGGGTAAGCAGGAGATGGTGCAACAAGTGGTTAAACATCAGAAGTCATTGGTTTTGATGAAGGAAAATGCAGCTGCAACATCTGTCTGAATCTTGTTTGAAGCTTCATCAGCACTAAGTGGTCAATAAATCAGACTGGCATGGCGTTACATTTCTTCCATGGCTTAACCATTAATCTAATGCCAGTTGTCATGAAAAATGAAGGAGAAAACTATGTGATGGTGAAAGTGTACACATTACCCAGAAAGTGATAATGGCACACAATGGTGCTGCAGCCCTCCATCCCAGTGGCTGGAGCAGCCTGGCAGCCTCCTCTGCTGCCCACTACACACCAAGGAAATTATCTGACTGAACCAGAGATTGATTGTTCCAGCAGCCTGCTCCATGTGGGGATTTTTCACAGGAGCAGAAACACAAAACTGGAACAGTTCTGGCAGGAGGGGGGGACATGGGCAGCCAGCAAAGGGCTGACCAATGTTGGGGTGAAGGAACGGTCAGTTCCTCCAGAGCTCCACGCTGGCTCAGCCACAGGGGAAACTCTCATTTCAGCAACCACCTTTTGCTTCTCCTTCACTTCCCAGAGCCAGTCCTCTCCAAGGAGAAGTCTCCCTTCTCAGGGAGAATAATCACAAAAAACCTCTGTTTTCCCAAAGCATTCTGGTTTGGTTCTCTTCTTCTATTTCTTTTTCTTCTAAAAGCAAAAATCAAAAGCCATTTCTGGCCAGCTTCCAGCTGCTCTTCAGTTGCTCAGCCAAGGCAATCAGCTCAAGGCAAAATCTCACTGTCAGGGGCTCCCAAATCACCGATGACCACAGCTGAAGATAATTTTATTTGGAAAAATACCTCTGAGCTGAAAGTTTTGCATTTGTACTCCCTGCTGGAAGGATGAAAGGAAGTAAATCATCCTCAGGAGTGATGAGCATCAGTAAATTTAATCTCAGCCAAGGAATTACCCCCAAATGCAACCACTTGCCCCAGCTGGCACTGTGTCAGTTCTGTTGTGTCAAACCCATGAAGTTCTACACATGGTGAAAGCAGCCTGTTCCAGCTCTAATGGCTACACCATGAAGCAGAAGGCTAGGAGGAGAGGAGCATGACAGTGGGATGCAGAGGCAGCTCCTGTGCCCCCCTCCCTCCCTGCTCACCCCAAAATTGTAAGTTTTTTTTTTTCTTTTCTGGTAGCTATTCATTCACAAGACTTTGTATTTCTCAAACAATCCAAAAGGCTGAAAGGGAATTGCAGCTTTCTGGGAAGGTAATTCACATCCATCACTGTGGGGTCACAGGATTAATACCTGACAGATTATCACCCCCAAAAAAGATATTATAAAGAGATCCCAAAAAAAGCTTATATAAAGAGGTTTCTGTGGTTTTGAGGGGCTACCATTTCATGATGCTTCAGTACCCACAGGCAACTCAGGGACAGGTACTGGGAATGCCTGTGTATGATCTGTATGTTATCTAAAAATCAAACCAGTGAATGAAACTATTCCCAGACACATGGATGACAGAATCTTCTACTATTTATAGCAGTGTCTTTCTGGAGGGTTTCCTCTGGATTTTCAAAGGTTTGAGAGCAGAGCCTAAGACACCTGAAGAAAAAGGCACAAATACAGAACACAGACACTGAAGTAATGGAATTTTTTCAGAGACCAAATGCTAGCTTTGGGCAAGATTATTGGTTTGAATCCCAGCAATTTCTTTATCCTTGAACTAATTTCTAATTGAGGTCATGCTATGGAAGGCAACCTGGTGGCTGATGCCTTAGAATATATTAATCTCCCACACTAACTGTGAAAACAAAAAAAAATCCACTGCCTTTGAGCGCACAACCTACTGCCTTAATTTATCTAGAGCTGGGCATGTTTAATTAGGGAGAACGAGACAATTACCAGAGACATAGCACAGCCCTGGCACCCGAGCTGAAGCACTGGAGCACGGGGAAAAGAGTGGGACCCCAGAGTCAGACACAAAAGCAGTTGTGCTGCAGAGCAGGGCTCCTTCTGCTGGAAAATCCCTTTTAGCTAGCACAGCACCTTGAATTAACCTTGTCCCCTACAGCTCCAGCTGACAAAAGAGCTGCTGGAACTTCTGGCCCTTCAACAGCTTCCTCAGGAAGAGAGGATGCTTGGAGTGAGCCGAGCAGAGAGACATTGGTGCATGTGTGGTTTTAATTGCAGTTAAATCAGCATCCTGACACACACTTGCTCAGGAACTGGTGCCAGTTGTCACTGTCATTGCCTGACTACAGGAGCTTTGGGTCCCCTCTGGGGTGGTGACCATCCCCACCATCACCACATCCCAGCCGTGGATGGGGTCTCAAGATTTATACCCTATGGATACAATTCTTGTCTCAAAAGGTCAGCCAGCCCACATCTCCAACAGAGAGTCATTTCCCCAGTTTTTCAGCCCAAATTCTATTGAGTTCTTTTGTTTGTTTAAGTTCAAGAATTTTTCAGACAAGAGACTTGGCTACAGGACAATACAGCTCCACGTGCTGCAAATGCTGAAAGGCTTGGAAAGCATAAAATTATTTTGAGATTACGAGATTTCCTACAATTGTTTTAAAGAAAACCAAGATTTCATCTGGCTGTATACTTTATGTGTTCTCCAGTTCCTCTTCAATACCTTGGTAAGGGCACAGCACACACAGCAGGCAGCATTTAAATAGTGTGAGCAGCAAAGTAAGACAGTCTTAATATAGAACAAATACCAAACACTCACTAATACATCATCAAATGTGATACATTTGAAGGTATTTTATACAGAAAGAGCTGCCTCTAAATACTCCTGAGGATAGTGTTTACTTAACGTACACTTTGAAAGACACAGAGAAATAACATGCAGTAATTCCTGGCCTCAAAAGTTCCAAAAGAAATCGATTTCTGAGATGTTTTTTATCTTTCATAGCAATACCTCTAGTGCTAGTAAAAGGTGTAACAGGAGGATGATGCTGCACAACCAGAAACATGCAGCAAAATAAAACAAAAGGCACTTCTCTTTCTCACACAGGTATTATTCTTCCGGACAATGGAAATTTCTTTTCATCTGTGTCACCTCTCCCAGCTGGAAGCTTTAACTTACACAGGCAGCTGACAGGGACAAGATAATTCTGCCATGAGCTGGGACTGCATTTCTTTATCTAGGAACATGCAGGGAGCTTTGCTGCTGACACAGAGGTCCCAGGGATGGAGATGCAGCAGGGAAGTCTCCTGTCCTGTTTACTGCTCCAGAGACCATGAAAGTGGTTTCATGGGAAGGTCTGAGGACACCTGAGCCTGTGGCACCCGAGCATTTGTGGTGTTGGTACTGCCCAGCATGCAGGGCATCAACCTCTCAGCTCAGCCTGGCTCCCACCCACGTCTCCAAAGGGTTTTCCCTGAGAACGACGGTGGGCTCCAGGCTGCCACCCACAGAGCAAGGCTCTTTTTTAAACCCATGGTTTTTACTGTCTGTCTGGATTCTTGAAAGACCAGCCTGAGACTTTCATAGCTTTGAGCTGTCAGTCAGAGGAGGTGCCAGGGCAGCTGACTCAGTTAATAGCCTTCTATAGCTTTGCCATTGCTTGTGTATAGAAACACAACCATGATTAAAGCATACAGAGAAAACTTAGAGAAAGCAACCTGCCCTGCTTCATCGTGCTCAGATACACCTTCTTAACACCCCTGCTCAGGAAAAGTGTGAAACAGCAGCAACAGCTGCCTTTAACCCAGCTGCTGCACACAGCACTGGCTGCCTCTACTGGGAGACAGATTTGCCATGGAAATCACCAAGGCATCTCCTCCTCCTCCCTGTCACTTGCTCTCTGCAGTTTTACAATTCATTCTGCAAAAGCCTTGAGGATTTTCAAACAATAGCGCTGAGGGCAAAGCAAAGGTTTCTTTGGGTTTGAACTCCTCTGAGATACTCTTCCTGACAAATGAGGCTTATTATAGCACACACAGCTCTTGCTATACTGAGTACATTCTGCTACTCCAGCTCCCCACCTTTGAAGACTGACTTTGCACAGTGCCTCTATGTTTTCCTGTTAAACCTGTGTATTGCAACCATTTCCAGAATAGTGGAATTTCTTCTGCAAGGAAAGTGGTGCAGAGGAGAACATCAAAGCCACATGATATTTCAGTGTCCTACACTTGCAATGTGCTTTTCATTTTCAAAGTATCTCAAAAAATTCACTAACTGATACAGCCCAATCTATACATTAGGATTACTTGATTTAACAGCAAAACGGCTCTTTATAGGGTAACACAAAGCAAAGGCTGGACTGCCAGTAAAGCAGCCAGGAATCTTCCAGCCACCAAAAATGCAGATGTGGAGCAGAGTTCTGCCATGCAGCTGCATGAATACTTTGAAATCATGTTATGCTGCCCATGCACACATGGGCAAAGTCCCAAGAAATCACAGACACAAATGTAAATACTGAGGTACTGCATATGCTGTAACACTGCTGCTCTCTTTGCAGGCCACTGCTCTGTAAAAGATTTGCTACTGCATTTGGACTATTTTTCCCCACAAGCGTGAGCCAGAGATCCCTCAGCTGACATTTGTGAGGAGTGTTTATTTTTTTTTCATGCTGAAGTACAGAATCTCTTCTCCCTCTTTCTGTTTTTATTGCAACCTTTACATGGGAATTCTGTCATTGCATTTCAAACGAGCTCAGGCAGAGCTCAGCTCAGAACACTTCCATCCCCATCACCGGCCAGAAATGCCAGCATTATAAATCATGCCCCAAGTGGCTTCTGCCCTTTCCCAGCTCACCCAAGCCAGAGATACAATAATAGTTGGTCTGAAATAAGAAGAAATTTTAATTTCAAAGCTCCACTGACATTCACCAAGTGCTTTCAAAGTTTCTATCAACAGAATGCTCTGCTTCCAATTCTAGTTGGAATGAAGATGGTGCAAGTTTTTCTCTCAAGCTGATGGCCTAGTTTGCCTCAATAACACTATTATCTGTTAAATATTAATGCATTTCTGTGAATTAAGAACAGTTCTGTGGGCACCTGCAGATACTCCACTTCTTACTTTTTTAATTGGTATTGTTGTAGGTGGACCAAGTAATAGAAAGCTGACATTTTCAAATACCAAACAAGAAAAGCTTAGGAGAATGTACTGAGAGCTGGTGATAAGCTTTTCCTCCAGAGACATGTTGTCCTTCAACACTGCTCCTAAAGCTTCACCAAGCTCCAAGCTACTTCTGTAAGTACAAAAATTATTTTAAATCATTCTGAAGAGGATTTCCCCTCACACCCTGTGTACACTCCCCACACGATGGACTAAGGATGGTCCAAGGGTTGCCCCATCTGCACGAAGCAGCAGAACAGCAGCTCAGCACTTCCCAGGGTGTCACACACATCCCACCTGCCCAGCAGGAAGGGAGCCCCAGGGGCTGGAGCCATCCTCACTAGCCCTGACCCCTCTCCCTACACCTGCACAGACACAGAGCAGGGGCACGGGGCTCCAGGTGCCTGGAAAGGAGGCACGTGTGAGCCTGATGCCTGCCTGAAGGAACAGCAGATAAATGCTATTTAATGTTCCACGCAGCCCATACAGTACATGGTAAGCCAACAAGTCCTTTTTATTTCTATTCTTTGCTCTTGCTCCAAGGGCTCTATCATTTATAGCTTCTTTAAATTTGTTACTTTTGATATCAGTGACTGGTAATACAATTCCCAGAGGAATAACATCAATAACCTTCAAAACACTTTCATAATGTTGCCTTTGATAGTCTTGCAACACGTTTGTTCCTATGGCAAAACCCTTATGACACTGCTATACAGCACACAGGTTATTCACTGAAGGTTTTGTTGTGCCTGGATAACCCTTCCAAACATAAGTAACCCCAGTGCCAGGGAATCCAAAGTTCTCCTCATTTTGGAGTCCAACTTTACTTTTGCATTGCATGTGAGAGCTCACAAAGTGGAGGATCCAAACAAAAGATGCACAAAAGCTAAGCAACATGGGGCTGTGGCCAGAGGAAGAGATGGGCAGGGACCAGGGACACCCCAGACTGCCACGTCAAGGACTTGACAGCCACTCTCCATTCTCCCTACAGATGCTGGCTGTGGCACAGTAGCCATGGTGACCTGAAAGGGGTCCACAGCAGCCAGCTGGGAACTGAGGCAGCACTTTAAACCAGAAACATCAAATCCTAAAGCAAACAAAGGAGTACTAGACTTGAATTTCTTCTGAAATGCAAGAAAAAGATTACTAGACAACCTTTTTTCTTCTTCACTACCACTCAGAAGTCTCCTGCATACAATGGGATTAACAAACAGGGATCTCAGCACTGCTGCTGTAGGCTGGGAGACAGCCCAGCCCTCTGGGCCTCCTGCACATACACTTTGAGACTCCCTGGAATCTCAAAAGGAAATGTGACCCCCAAGAGTGCTGCCATTCGTCTCAGAAGGGCTTCTCTGACCTGCTGATAAGAGTGGAATTATCTCCTTATCAGACCTTTCCAAGGACTCCGACTCCTTTCTAGCTGTGTAGGCATTCAGGTTTTTCTTGGGGTGATCTGATAAATGGATTTTGTTTTCCTGTTTCACTATGTCAGAGCAAGCACTCCCAGGGTGGACAAAAGAGTTCTGGTCAGCACCAGCACAACTCTGGACTCAAGGGAGGGGCACACATTCCTTTCCTGGATCCTTTTTGCCCCAAGTCAGGTCTCTCTTTCACAAAGGAAGAGAAAAGAATGGTAAATTGGACAGTGAGCCCATCCTGCCTCAAACTGCCAAGTCAGAGCTGCTAACGGAGATGTTATCAGGGATGAGCAGAAGGTGCTACTGCCCAGCTACAGCAAAGCAAACTGCCCTTCAGCCTGCTCCATCAGTCTCAAATTCGCTGCACAGGAGCAGCCTGGCAATCTCCCAGCACATGACAGTGCCCTGATAACCTCCAAAGCTGTGTTATTTAAGCAGAGAAAGGTGAGCTTTGTTTAGCCCTTGGGCTCAGGCTGAGCCGATGACAGATGCCGACACTTCATCCAATTAGATTTTTAAGAAGTGAGCGCAAATTTATCAGGCGAGCGTTTGGAGATGTGGCACATGGGAGTTATCAATTTCTTCGGTAACTCCATAGCTGCATCACTCCTGCAGTGTCTCCCTCATCTTTTTATTTCACAGTTTGCTCCAAAAAAAAGAGTGAAGTTTTGGCAATGCCTTCTGAAGAATACAACAAAAAGCAATGCAGCTGCCGTTATATGCAGCAATTCTCTCCTCCCCCCCCCCCCCTTTTTTTTTTAAATCTACTTGCCAATTGTGACTATGAAGCTGAGATATTTTATACTCTTAAGTGCTGCTGCCTGTGGTGTACATTCACATCAGCAAGAGAAAAGCACACACAACGCCTATGACATTGTACGCCTTACAAAACACAAGAAGGCAGGAAAGCTTCTGAATTTCAGTAACAGATGCAGAATATTACATGCAGCCAGTCATTGCTCATTTCACCCATCAGCTACTTGACCCAGCTACGTACACTGGTATCTTCTGAGACATCCCAAAAAAGCAGCAGTAGTTGGAACATCCAGTGCCAGACACGGGAATATTAAAGTTTAACACGGGCACTTTTAAGTTGGTAAATGCTCAGCAAAGTAAGCACAGATCAAAGGGGTTTTTGAGCTTAGGCATCGATGCATCTGAAGAAGCCTCTAAGAGAGAGGTAATGCTGAGGAACGAACAGCTTATGACAAGAGTCCTTGAAATCCCAGAAACAGCAATACTCTGCACTATCCAGGCTCAAGGGTGCTCTGTGCACTTTTTAATTTACTGCTTTTTCCTTTTTTTCCAGCCTGCACAGAACATGGAAGAGGAATGGAGACCCTTGTCTTCTTGTCCTTCAGATCAAGGACAGATCAGTTTTGGTTCTCCAGCTTGGACCTCTCAGATCTGAACTTCATCAGACAGCATGAGAACTGATCTGAGGGTCTGTTGTTAAGTGTGCCTCACATGACTGCTGGTAGGGTTCTTTTTGAGTGGAATATTGGGAGTCTTACATGCCCACCTACATTTTAGCCTTTGTACATATCCCACATGGGTTTTCTGCCTTTTACTCCACCAGCAAAGACTGTCTGTTTGAGTCAGAGACCCTGCCCAGATGCCTCCTGTTTGTTGCTAGAGACAAGTGACTTCACTCATCCAGCCACAGATCATTTCTCTCTGATACTGCTGGAATGGAGAGCTGGTGCTCACTCAGCAACAGCACGATTTGAGGTGACTGCAGTTGTGCCTTCACAAACCACTCGATGAAGATTTTCATCTTGGCACAGACACAGGAGCTGCAGCTGCCTTCTCCCCTTCATCAGGAACATTTCTATTGCCATCAGAGGCATTTCTGTCACCTGCCACAGCTGCAGAGAGCAAAGAAACGTCAGCTACAGCAGGAATTCAAGTCATGAGGATTCCCCGTGTTATTCCTTCTCACTCTCAGAAGTGCAGGTGCCCTGTGCAGGACTGGACACCCTCACTGTGTCTGCCAGGATCACCAGTGCCTGCCACCCCTGTGAAGTGGTGATAGCACTGATTCCCTTTCTCCACTGCATGTTCACAGCGAGAGATGGAGCAGAGAGCACCAAGGGGATTCTGTTCTCATTACACATGCAACAGCTGACGATGCTATTCCCAAATCCTGGGACTGGAACAACGGCGCTGCCCACCCCAGGGTGCTGGAGATGCTGTGATGTGAAAGCACAAGGGAGATCATGCCCTGCTGGGCCCCCTGAGGGACAGGTAGCTCACATGGTATGTGCTGTCTGCCACACCAGGGAGCACTAAAGAACCTGTAAAGGAATGTCTAATGAGATGACAGCAGCAAAACCAGTGTGGGTGAACACAGGGATTCCCTGCAGAGCCTCCTTTTGACTCTGTGCTAGGAGAGCACTCTCTGAGAAATGTGGCATCCCCCTCTTTAGGCAGAACAGCCAGAGGAGATCCTCCATCACCACTGTTTGGAATGCTGTCTTCTCCTGGTTTCCTGATGTTTTGGTGTTATGTCAGAAATGTTTCAGCTGGCTCACTACTGCTAGAAACTGGAAAACATCACAAATATCTTCCATCCTAACTTGCACACATAGTTTGGAAATTACTGGAGCAATGATCAAGCCCAAGGAGATTAAAGCCCATTTGCTGAAAACTGAAGTCCATCCCTGCCACACCAGAAGCTGCAGCAGGACAGGTAAAAATGCCCATTACTGCAGTTTGGTTGATGTGGGGATGGTCACAACAGCAGAGCCCAGAGCTTGAAGGCACGTTCCCAGCAATAGAGCAAACTCCCCACTATGTTCACCGTGTCCTCAAGTCATTCTGTTTTATAGATAGAGACACAAGGAAAAAATGAAATCTAAAAAGCATTGTCAACTTGAATGATTTTTCAGGTTCTTGTCACTAAACAACCATCATCCCTCAGAGCATACGAAAAGCAATAAACCCAATAGAGCTAATAAAGGAAAACTGTGTGGAGCTTGACAGATCTGGCTGTCCCTGGCATGTGACAGCCAATTTTCCAAGCAGGCAAATTGAAGCTGCAGCAAACTTGTCCACAGGATAAGTGAGACCCTGACAAAAACAGCACCGACTCCTGTTTTTTAACGCTGTTAAGTTCTGCTAAAAAAGGTCCATTTTGAAAGAACATTCAAAAGGTTCTACAAAATACATTTGTGACCAATATAAAAACTGCCCAGTAATTGCTGTTTATTGCCTCACCTCTGCTGAAAGCATCAGCATGAACCCAGTGGTCTGTAACACCCATAAAGGGATGCACCTCACCTCGTTAACACTGGTTGTCCACTCTGGCTGCACAGCCCATGCCACCCCCTATTACCTTTGTCTCTCTGAATGCTGAAAACCCATCAGAAACTGTAGTTTCCTCTAAAAGCTGGAATCCCTCAGGCTCTCTGGCAAGCCAGCCCAGAAAGGTTTGCAGGGATACTCTGTGACCAAACCAAGACCTAATTTAGCCAAGAACCAGTTAACATTTCCTCTGTGTACTCACTGAATGAACATGCTTTTGAAGCCACTTATTTACCAATAAATTACAATGGTCCGGAATAATTAGCAACAAAGTAAATTGTTTAAATTGATTTGAACTTTTTTGCAATGCGGGAACTTTCTTCCCATATAATTGTACTTTCTAAAAGACTGAAACAGCAAACGAAAGCTCTCTTGGAGCTTTGTGCCTGTAAAATGCTCCCTATTCTGAAAGGCTGAAATTATAGAAAATAAAGAAATCAACAACTCCTTCATTTTTGCAATGAACCTTGAACTTGCCTCATGAACCTTATAAGGGGTCAAGGAGTTTTCTGTGTGGAGAGACACACCACAAACCATATGCAGACAGCTCATGTCATGCAGACAGCTGCACTGTCCAAAGCCAGCATCACAGAATATTCAAGGATTTTATTACTTTTTGTAGGGATCAGAGAAGATGCAGACTATGCAGATTTAAACAATTGTAGTTCATTTGGTATAACTTCAGGCAAATGCAAAGGGGCAGAGTTCCTGTTAATAAAGACTCAGGCCCTGTCTGTCTGAGTAATGGCAGCCTCTGCAAAGAGAAGCAGAGCTGCAATCTAAAACAAACACGGTGCACTGCCATCAGGTATAAATACATTTTTATTCAAATTGGTTGGGGGCGTTGAGAGGAAATATTCAATTTATAAGAAAAGTATAAACGGCATCTCTCAAAATCAGAGTTTTCGGCACAGATTAGCTCTCCATCCCCATTGCTGCTGAGAGGGCTAATCACCACCCTGAACCTGACACTGGAAATCACATCTAATTGCACTGATTAATTCTGCTGAAAACATACATTGTTTTGCTATAGAACGTAAACATAATAAGGCGAAAGTGTGTTACAAATAGAAAAAGCTGCGCTGCTCAGAAAAACCCACTCAGGTGCTACAGGCATCGGAGTGACTGCATTTATTAAAAGAGCAGCACTGATTCCCACAGCTGCCTCCTGACTTCTGAGGGGGAAAAAAAAAAAAGCAGAAGAAAACTGGTGGATATATGACCCAGGAGTATAGTTGCAGCCTACTAAGCGCATCCAATTATTTATATATACATCGGAATAAAATGAAACGGAACAATAAAGAAGGACTGCTTCAAACAGCAGCAGTCCTGCAGAGCATCTGCACACTGAAGGGCCTGATGTGGCCAAAGGACCTGGGGTTCAAACGGGGGGCTGATACAGAGGGAGCTCAAGGGAGAGGCAGGAAGGAAACAGAAGGAACTCAGTCCATCTCCTGGGAGTGAGATATTAACAGCCAGGAGAAGAAATATAAAAGGGCCCACAACACAAGGGGAAAAAAAAACAACCTAAAATTAGGAATTCCTCCTTGCACAGAATTACAGCAACAAAGCCTGGTAATTTCACAGAAGACACCAGCATTAACACAGAGCACTTAAAACCAAGAGACATGCCTTCCTCCTTAGCTGCATCTTGCTGTGCAATGATCTGAGAAGCCACTCAAAGAAAACTGCTTGAGTTTCCATTTTAAAGCTGCACTTAAACAAATACTATCTGTCTTCAGACACACTGGCAAGGAAAAGTAGCAAATTACTTGTTTCTCCTGTAGCACCTAAAATCCCAACAGCCACGATGTCAGTCCCTTGTCACCCACAACCTCCAACGTCCCCACACCGCTGTGACCACTCTCCCCATGTGTTGCCCACTCAGATTCTTTGGGTGTTATTTTAATTTATTCACAAACACAAACCCCCACCTATATCAAAGCACCCACATCCCACAGGACAGCAGCACGAGTTCCATGGACTCAGCACTTTCCAGGACCCTTTTGCATCAAGGCAGGTGGTGCTGTCATGAGGCAGCCTTGCCCTGGGATGGGGCAGCCCCCTGTACCTGGCTCCTGCAGAGCATCTCTGCCGCAGGCAGCTCCTGGAGAGGAGGACCCGGCGTTTGCCTGATGATAAACGGAAGGGAAAGGCAAACACAAAGCTGCAGCTGAGTAAGGAACATTAAGTCTGACACGGGGAAGCTGTGATGCATTACTCAGCCTGATAAGTTTAATGTATAATTTAGAAAGATATCACCAAAATGGAAAAGAGAAGCTGTTAAGCAGCTCTGAAGGGTATTCGGCTCAGGCATCACACGCAGTTAGTGCTCACAGGAAGCTGCTTGCCCCATGGCACAGAACCACCCCTTGCTCAATAACTAGATTTAGATGTGTCTCAGCACTGAAGCACTTTAGAAAGAACTCATTCCTTTCCATAGGCCAGATTTAGGTTTTTCACTGAGTACCAGGTATTGCCTCCCTGCTTGATAAGCAAAAGTCAACAGATGGGAAAGATCTCCAAGTGCTGCTCAGAGTAACCAGGCAGCTTGAACCCTTCAACATCTTGGAAATCACAAATAATCCCAAATTACATTAAAAAGACCTTAGAGAATGCATAAGCAGAAATAAATTTTTTAAAAAACCAAAACCCACTGCTCACACAACACATCAGCTGCTATGATTTTTGTTTAAAAGAGTATAAATGACAGCCACCTTGTCACAGTCCTTTGAAGAAATACTTATCTTTGGGAAAAAAGAATTTTGCTAGGAGGGTTTAGGGAATTCTCTGCCCTTTTGGCTTCACCAGGACATGCAGAGGAGGAATGCTGCAGCTGTTTCTTGAGGAGGGCTATAGGCTGGTGAATGACAGCTCAGCACCTGCCTGACAGGGGAAGCATTGTCAAGGAAAGGTTTAAAGGTTTATTTGCCAGCTGAACTTGCTGAAAGTGTCCCCTGGAGCCCACATTTCAGAATTAATGACTTCTGATACTGCTCTTGCAATCACCAGAGGGCCTATGGAAAATATTTTGATGATGAGGGATGCCATTTGTTAACAGGATGAATATGAAGAGCAGAGGGAGAACACCCCAGGACACCCTCAGCACAGAGCAGACCCCTGCCACCCTGCCACTGAGGATGGGACAGTGCAGAGGTCCCACCCCACACAGGCTGATGACAGCACCTGCTCCAGCCCAGCCCTGCTGTCTGCTCAGCACCACTGGAAGGATTCCAGCATTGCTGATGAATCTTTAGCTGCTACCTTGAATTATCTTTGCACGGCTCACTGCAGGGAGCTCACTCAGGTCTCCATGGATGCCCCAGGCTCACACGGAAAACCATCACCGTAATTGGGGAGGACTGGCAGGCTGCGTTGGGAGCACAGTGCCTGCCCTTCAGTGCAAATCCACACTGTCCCACCAGGGATGCTCCTCCACACGTCCACGTCACGGCTGCCACGGGCCCTGACAGGTGAATTTCAAGCAAAGTAGAAATGATGGGTGGCAGCAGGTTAGACCTGAGACAGGGAGGAAATTCATCCACAGGGCCAAAGCAGCATTGTGGCATGGGAGGGAAGAAGGTCACACAGCAGGACACAGACAAAAAGCTGTGAAGGATCATAGAAGCACAGGCAGTCCCAGAAAGGTCCAAGTTTTGATGTCCCTGCTGGCAGTCCCCCTAACAGGGGTGCTTGTTATTTCCCTGGATTCTCTCACCATCCACACATTTTCATTCCATTTTTGAGTTCACCACACTCAAGAAGGGAACGACATCTTGCAGCAGTGTCACTGTATTTCCTTTCCTTAAATCAGATTTAACTTGTGTTGCTCTTCAGCAAAATTTATTGTCCTCTTATTCAGTATTACAAGATAAAAAGGACAGAACTGTCTTATCTACAATTTTGGGAACAATTCCTCATCTGACACAGTATTTGTACAACACTGCCATTTGTCTTTTGCTAGTCTGTTAATATCAACCTTTTCCATTTCCTTTAAACAGGACCTTTCCAGAAGTGATCTCTCCCCACCCAGCCGCTGTTGAACAGCACCATCCAGCACCACCCGCAGCATCTCAGACAGAGCTGTGACACAGGATTAGGATGCACTTGGCTTTATCCAATCCCTCTGTTCTCTATTTTTATATCAAGTTTTTGTCCTTGACTTCAGTTCCTTATTAAGAGAAACACTGACAACCCATGACTCCCTCTAATGATATCCCAACCACCCCCCAAGTGCCTGCAGGACTCAGAAACAGCTTTCCTATTTTGTCCCTGTTTCCCAGCTCCATTAAAAATACACATTATAAAAGGTTTTGATTCCTGCTGGCTCATTATCCAGAGCACACTGTGCTCTAGCACCAGTCTGACCAATCCCAGTGACATTCCCATCCCAGTGGCACAGCTTTTCTGGCTCCCCATTCCTTATGAAGGGGAAGATGCTTTTCAGGACATACAGGCACTGCAACTGGTCCAGGAAGTGCTTTATCACACATATATTTTAAACTCTTGACAACACTCATACAGAGATAAGGGAACAGGAACTTGGGCCACAGTTTTATAACATTTTCCCTATTTCTAGTGGTTTATCTCCAGAGAACATCAGTATGTCTCCCAAATCCTTACAAATCAGTGCAGCTGGCAGTATCAGCCTCTCCGACCTCAGTCAGTACTGCCTGCAATGATTCACTCAGAATAATCAGCTCAAAAAGGGAGCCCTTGTTCCAAAAGCCTCTGCCTCCAGCACTCCAACTGCCAGGCACCCACCTCTGCAGTGAGGTCAGAGTTTCTTGGAATGATGTGCTGCTGCTTACTCAAAGCAACAAGTGTACCTGCACCTGCCACACAACAACCTTTGACGTGCAGAACAGCGGAGTGTGATCCCGAATTTCCATCCTTTCAGAGGCTAAGGTGGGGTGGGAATGAACGTGTGATGGGTGTCACGCTGCTGTACCAGCCATAGGCCACCAATCACCTGGAAGGAAGGTGCTGGTGGCTGCTCCAAGAAGCTGTCACAGACCAAGGTCCAGGCAGATCATGCAATACATGGAAAAGGGGCCTGGGACAGAGAGATACCAAGCACACAGCAACCCCAGCCAAATCATTTAAAAGCACACAGTTGGATCCTGTAATTCTGTATACAGCAGGGAGCAACTGGCCCCTGGCCACCCAGACATCCTGCAGCTGAGCAGGACCAGCACCTGGTGATGTGCTATAATCCCTGGCACGCTGTGAATGCCTGTGCTCCCTCTGGGTATGGAGGAACTAATCCTTGGGAGTGCTTGGTGCAAGCCTGCAAGGAGCTGGTTTGCTCTGCATGGAGCAGGACCAGCAGTGCTCATGAGCCAGAGCAATCTGAGGCTGCACTTTGGTGGGGGTTTTTTAACAAGCACAGACTGTGCCCAAAGAATCTCACATAATTCGAGTTCAGAGACGCAATAAAAAAATAGAACTCCCTTCTCAGAGCTTTTAGACTCAAAAATCTCATCAAAAAGAAATGCAGGTCTATAAATTATGCAGCCCTACCCTGCCTATCACATTCAGCTGATGTGTTGAGTCTCTTCACTTTCTTGGTGGGTTTGAATTACGAGAGCTGGTGAAAATGCTGAGGGCTCCTGCCTCAGGCTGTGGGAGGGCAGCCCTGTGCTGGGCTGCTGCCTGAGCTGCTGAATAATCTCATAGCCAAAGACAATGACTGCTTTTGCTGCAAATGCTCCTGAACATAAGGTTACCTGGCTCCCAGGGGCAACCACACTTGGGCAGGAATATCCCAGCCAAAGCATCCTCCTCACACCAAGACAGCAGCTTTCCCTGAAGACATCCCCTGAAGAACACTGGCCCCAGGAGCACAGCAGGGAACACCTGTGCCAGTGCTGGGCACTGCCTGTGCTACCTGTGCTCACACACAAGCAGAACAGTGCAGCACTTTTCGCCGTAGTCAGATCTTGGCACAGCATGCGATGAAAGACTTTCAGCATTGCCAGTGTGCTGAATTTAGCAGAGAAGGGAGCTGGGGAGATGGGATTCCTACAGACAAAAATAGAAAGTTTTAAAGCTGCAGCAAAGAGAAAGACTGCTGGAACATGGAGTCCTCTAGCAGCATCCTGCCAAGCAGCAAGAACCAAAAGGAAACCTATAAATAATATAGAGCAGATCTGCTCTGATCCACTAACCTACTTCAGGACAGGTTTACAGGGAAGAATAAAAAGAATTTAAGCTTGATTGTGGTGATTTAGAATGTGTACAGTGTTGATGTATATTCCTTGCCCTGGTTTCTCAGCTGGAATTAAACCAGATAACTGACACCATGCACAGGGAAAGCAGTCTGTGTTCTCTGGTTCTGTTTTTGGAGAGGAAAGGGGAGGGAGTGCCTTGCACAGCCACATGTGCTGCATGGCTGTTGCATGCTCTGCTGGCTGGCTCGGAGCCTTGCCCCTGGGGCAGGCAAGATCCCAGATGCTGTGACAAAAGCACAGCAGGATTAGAGCATCCTCATGGGAAAGGAAAGCAAACACATGGATGTCACCATTTATCAGTTGCTCAGAGCAGTCCTGGGACACACAGCACAGTGTAATACTCATGTACTGACAGGACACAACATTACACAGAACATGGGTGGTTAATTGCCACTATGGAATAACTGTTTACAGTTACTTGATGGTGGGTGAATGGAGGCAGTAAAAGTGAGCCCAGCTGTCCTACAGGGTGTATGGCAAGACTCAGCAAACCCAGGGAACAATCTTTACTTCAATAATGGTGAGTAGTAATGCCCTTTGTGCCTAGATTGAATACTGCAAAATGATGACATGTAACTTTGCAAGTGTTGCTGGATGCCTCAACCAAGAAATTCATGGCATGGGATCCCCCAGCCTTGTGTTACAATCTCCAGACCAGAGACACCTGAATGAGGTGCTGGACACCATTTAATCACTGGCTAAAGAGTTCTTCAAAGGACACCTCCATGTTGCCAGCACCCCTGGCCCAGGGCCTTCTGAGCCTTTCTCTCTCCTTTTTCCATCCATCAGCACCATCTTAATGTCATGCACACCCCTGGAGGCAGACAGAGCCATAAACAGCCTCCTACCTCATGGTCTCTGCTCTCTGGGAGTGCTGTCGCTGGCACAGACCATGGCCCTGACTCCTCTGGGGGAGTGTGTGCTGTGCTTTGCCCGGGTGGGTTCCAGCAATGCATTCCACGTGTGAGGAGCATCCATCCAGAGCAGGGCTGGGGGCTGCATGCACACCTACTCCAACAGGAAACCCCAGCATGACTGGCACTTGCACAAACTTTAAAGATTATTAATTACTGCTCCTTTCCTGAACACACTTTGAAAAATAATTGTGAACATGATTGGGGCTTAATGAGCAAACGTGTTTATGCTTTTGACACAGGCACGGCCTAGACAGGTGAATTGATAGCCTGTAATCTGCTGATTTCTTATACCAGACACTGATGTTCTTAGCATCCTCCTCTTCCTATTTCCCATCTATTTCCATTTCCTTTTGACCTGAAGGAGATCATCCAATTTTGCAGGTATTTGTTCCCATTTTGCCCGTTTTTTAGCAGAGTGGAAGCAGACAGTGCTGTCTGGGTGAGGAGGTGCTTGGCAGTGCCACCAGAGCAGCTCTCAGTGATGCCTGAAGGATTTTTCTGCTTTTCTTCTAAATACTTCTTACACTGTTCCCTATATTCACAAGTATCAGCATGCACACTTGTGATGCTTTAGGTGATAGTTCAGCCCGGTTTCATGGTGTTTAGTAGGCAGGTGGACCAAGCACCCCTGAAACTATGTAGAGTTAGAGACCAAACACTGTTTTTGTGGGCCCTCAAGGTCTCCTAGTAGGACAGATTTTGTAAACTACAAGTTAGCCCACCCAGGCCCCTTCTTGGGCCCTCCTGGTAGATCTGCTAATGAGTAGAGTCTTTAATTGTACACTCGACTGGGGGACGGGGCTTTTGTGACACGTTCTACCTGGACGGCAGAAGCCATGGAATGGGATCCTATTAAAATCCCAAGGGAAACGACCCCCAACCCTCTGACCGTGTCTGAGCTTTATTTCCTAAGACCAGGAAAAGGCATCATCAGTGCCACTGCCTGCTGGAAATGCCTCTTAGAACCTTTGGTGCTTCCCACCTGCGGCAAACCAACTCTGAGACCTTCATTCCTGTGACCAGCCAAGATCCAGCCCGCAGGCACAGATCAGGAGCTGCTCTGCCACAGACCACCCCTCCTGGCCCTAAAACTCAGCCCTACTCTGCAAAACCAGGCTCAGCGTGCCTTGGGAAGTCACACGCTGCTGCCACTGAGCTCTCATGCACTTCTGCACAAGAAAGCCTGCTGTGTTTTGCCTACACGACATGCAAATTCGCACATTTGCGTGGGTAGATAATTTCCATAAAAGATTTCCAGTGATCACGCACAAAGTCTGGCACTTCAGAACAGGTTCCTGCCCTGTGTCAGCACCTGAATTTATTTTATTTTAATTTTTTTTTTTGAGGACCCCACGATGGCACCCACAGCCCACCCTGAGAACAACACAACCCAAGCACACCTCAAAGCCGACCAGCACTTCATGAAAAACAAAAAAACCTGAATTTTAGCTCTATGCTCCTGGATTTTTCTGATTAGAAAAGCCCATGCTAAACCCTTTTAAAAGCTCTTTTGGCCCCAGGTAATTCCTGGCATAATATCCTTCCCAGTAAATTGGTTTTGGGGGCGGGGGACTTGGTGCAGACTAATTCCCTGTGTTTTGCTGCCAGGTCTGTGACAAAGAACTGCTCCATTGTTCCAGAATAAGGTAATCTCTTGCTCTCAATCAAACACAAAATCACAAAAATACATTCCCCCCTTAATTCAGTTGAAACCCTGAGCTGTTCCCCAGGTAATTAATAATGTTTGCAAATGTGCCTCCTTTGAAGGAGTATTATCGTAGTTTAGGTGACAAGCTCAGACTTGGATTCCTCTTTATAATTCCTAACATCTACTCAGGCAGCATTAATTGGATTCAAAGCAATTACAAAGGAGTCGGGTTGGCCACTTTGTATCAAATTCTGGAAGAAATTTGGCTTTGGGCTGCTCTGAGCTGGTTCCCAGCCTCTCCCCCTCCACTGCCCGGCAGCACCAGCACAAGGCACTGGGCAGGTTGTGCTTGGGCTCTGCAGAGCAGGGCAGCTGAATTTATTGACTGCAGAGCAGTGCCTGTAGTGTGGGGTTTATTATTACATAAGGAAGGGCCACGAGATGGAGACTGGGCACCTGAGGCAATGGTGTGTCACCCCACCTTGGTGGGGCACTGGCACAGAGGTGCCACATTTGTGAGAAATCCCTTGGCCTGGAAGGCCCCAAAGCCTCTGTGGACACCCCAGGAATAGATGTGGCTCCAGAAGGAAAAGAACTTAAAAGGGATGTCTGTGTCTGTGCAGTGCTGACCCATCTCCCTGGGCTCAAACAAGGAAGTTTCTTGGCTGTTTTATCCTGCACAGACCCAGACATGCAGAAAAGCAAAATAAACTGAACCCAAGGGCCTGATGGAGGCATGCCGAGGAAGTGTCTTGAGCAAAAACTGCTGAGAAGTGCCTAACATTGGAAAAACAGCAGTGTGATTCACTTATTTCGTAATCATTTAAGATATCCAATACATAATTCAACAGAATTTGAGGATCCTGGCTGGGATCAGGACCAAGCAGCCAAGCCTGATCTCATAAACTCTGCTGTAGAATCTCTGGCTGGTTGAACGTGTTGGGGTTTTTTTCCTGCAAAATATAAGCTTTAAATTTAATTCCCCTGTGTGTAAACAAGATGCACCATTTTGCTTAGGAGTATTTTCTCTTTTCTCATTAGAGACTACCGAACAACAGAGATTATTTTAACAGCAAGTCCCACACACAATGTCCATTTACTCCCAGACCTGCTGGGCAAGCCATGCTGCCAGCCCTGGCAAGGCTACCTGGGTCCTGAACTTCTTCCAGGAAAGGGCTGAAACTTACCCAGTGCATGGGATGGACATGAGTGCTGGGAAGAAAGCACAAAGCAATCCTTGAGGAGGCAAGGGGCCAGGGCTGCTCCTGGGGTCCCTGCCAAAGTCAAAGCAGCCAAAGTCTTAGGCACACCAACGGGAACCCCAAAGAGCAGAAGGGCTGTCAGGAGGAGGAGGAGAAGAAGAAATAGCTGGGATCAGAGGTGCCAGTGGACCTGCCAGGGATGGAGCAGAGCAACCTCAAAAGGTGCCATGGGCTTGCCAGAGCAGAGCCAGAGGCTCACACAAGGGACCAGGGCCACAGGGGCCTGGAGGTCATGGCAATAGGACACCATTAAGCCTAAGGAAGTGCAAAACTATTTGGTGAGACATTTGCACCACACTTTTTGTTGAAGCAGAGAAAGTTAAGCCCAGCTCTGAGCCATGCTGATGACTTTCAAAATTTTAATACACTGACTCTAATATCAGCACTCCAATTATCCCTGGGAACATGCAAACAATCCACATTTTGCTGTGGTTCCCAGTCACGTCGTGCCTGTGGAGGAGGCATCTGCAGAACCTGCTCCGATAGAGTTAAAGGGCTGCTCTGCCAGAGCCTATTTAGAATTCCAGGCAGCACTAATTTAGTTTTAATGGGCACAAATTCAATTCCAATGGCTAAAGTATGCAAATAACAAATAAAAGGGAACCACTGCTCCAGCAGCTGCTGGAGAGAAAATGAAGGGGCGCCCAGCTGCCCACCTTGCCCCGAGCTGCTCTCTCCTCTACCCATCATCTCCAGCAGAAGCAGCCCCGCAGCCACCCGGGCAGCTGGCAGGGACAGGGCTCGCCCCCATACTGCCAGCTGATGTATTTATTTGCCAATGAGTGCAGAAATGACACTAAAGGGCCCTCAATAATACCAAGCCTCATTAAATTTTAATCAGGGCAGCCTCACACTCCCTCTTCAAACACCAAGGCGTTGCAAGGGAGGGGATGCGACGCAGAGCCTCCAGTGGGGCAGGGGAACACCTTGGGAAGAGCCTTCCCAAAGCACCACCACTGCCACTCTGCCTACCAGACCTGGAGGAGACAGGCTGCTGCTGTGAGATGTGGCACTGGCATTACTCTGACCCTCCTGCTTCAGCACACCACTGCCCCTCCTCTTGGGGGATCCCACACAAGAGTCAGGTGTGTCCTACAGGAACCAGCAGAATTGGATTTCTGCTTTGAGCAATACCATAAAGGGCTTTGGCTTCAAACTTGAGCTCTGAGCTGCAACTGGGGCAGATTTTATCAGTGCTCAACACCTCTGTACAGCTCAGGAACAGCACTGTCACCAATGTCTTCCCAACTGGGAGCCACTGGCACTGGGATTCACTCGTGGGTAAGCTGCATACATTCATCTGTACACATCTGTGCCTCTAACCCAAGGCTGGAAACACCTGAGAATACAGAGGTGAGCGAGTAAAAAAATCCTTTCCTTGCTAAATATCATGCTGGCACAACATGGTGGATGCAACACAGTCAGTGACTCACACTCTTGAAGGTGGCTTCATTGCTTGTCATGGCGAGGAGGTAAAAAATAAAGGCATTAGAGACAATTGACTAGCTGAGAACAGACCAGAGAACAAACACCTGGCACAGCCCAAGCTGCAGGTTGGGTACCAGAAAGGTGAGCACAGGTTGGGTACCAGAAAGGAGCTGGAAAAGGCCAAGTCTCAGGTTTGCTACAGCACAACATGCCAAAGTGACTGAGCAAACCTGTCAGGATTTCTGTGGCACCAAGCAAAGATCACATTTCCCCAGTCTGGGGTCCCCTTTTGCACTGTGCTGATACAGAAGCTGAACTCATATTGAGTTATGTCACCCAGCTACACAGGAAAAGTGCTGAATTAAACAGCTTAGTAACTTTACACACTCAAACCAGGGCAAAATACCATAAAACACACTGAACAATGACCGCCTAATGTAGATTTCTTTCTTAAAAATGGCTAAGGCAGCAGAAACTAAGAAGGCAAACACCAGGAGTTTATGCCCTCTGTAGCTGTGGCAGACCTGCTCCCTCTTTGCAACATCATCTCTGCAGCCTCTCCTGAGATCACAGTGGCTGCAAACACACCAGAGGGAAAGCAGATGTCAGCAGCTGGGAAACAGAGAAGCCTAGCTTTATCCAGGGGAATTGAAAATGTTTCTCCCTATTAATAACTTCAATCTGTGTTTAGTAAGAAAAGGCTGCAGTAATTCCCTGACTCCCATCCTCCTCCTGCACTGACTGCCTGCTTCCCAGCTGTGCCAGTGGAAGACTGGCCAGGGCATTAGGATTCTGGAAATGCCAGCCCTGTTTGGCACCTGTGGGCACTGCCTGCTCCACCCCAGGCAGCATCACTCACCACTGATCCCCTGGGTCAAGCCATTCCTCCTCTGAACTGATTTACTCCTTGCCAAAGCTCATTATGTCACCAGAGCAACACCAGAAAAACACTGGTGGATGAAGGACTCTGCAAGGACACTCTCAGTGTTCATAGGAAGCTGCCAGGTCTTGGAAAGAGACAGCAGGGTGACGTGCCACTGGGATGAAGGGATGCAAGAATCTGCAGCACAGGCCTGGGTGTGTCCTGCCCCAGCCCAGAGACTCTTCCATGTGATCCATAGCTCTGCCATGCAAAAAGCTGCTGGTTACAGTAAAGATGCACCCTTGACTCTACTGCATGGAACTGCAGGGAAAAGGGCACACAGGGCTGTGCACAGTGGCTGGTGTGACACAGCACAGCCTGGCTGCTCGGGCCTGTTGGCGTGTGGGGTGACACTGTCCCCAGTGCTGTCCCCGGTGCTGTCCCAGTGCTGCAGTGCCAGCACCGAGGGCCAAGCACAGGTGAGACACAGCACTCCTGCCCAGGGAAGGCAGCACCTGCGGGCACACGGGTGGGGCACGCTGCCAAGCACAGCACCCTCCTGCTCCAAAAATCCTCCTCGCCCTGCCAATAAGCAAGGACTCCTGGAAGGATTTTTCCAGCAATTGCCTCGGCAGACGTAGAAGGCATTAATATTGCTGTCTGCTCCCTGCAGGTGCACTGAGCCTTGTGCTGCCCATATGCTGCATTGCTCCCATCAGAGGAACATCAGCATTCTCCCACCGCGGCTTACAGTTGCTCTCACGTGTTTCAAGATGGGGTTTTCCCTTAAAAAAAAAAGAGAATTCAAACTGGGAAGTGGTTTCTAGGAATCTCTCCAGTTTGGCACTGAAGGGCTGGCATTGAGGGCCCACAGCTCTAGCAAGCAGGAGCTTGCATCATGCTGCCTTCCCCAGCTCCAGCTCCAGCAATGTCCCGGCTGCTGTGCTGCAGCCGTCAGCCCAGGGCTGCCTCCCTCACTGCCCTTTGTCCTTGGCCTGGCTGTACCTGACTCTCTGTAAGCACAAGCTCACCAGGTAAGGAGCCACAGGTAGGGATCGGCCTCTAGTAGCAGCAGCAAAACTGGGAAGTTTCTCCCTTCTGCTCCAAGCACAGCAACCAACACTTCCTTGACCTCAGCTGCCATAAATACTTATTGTGGGATTCACACACATTCACAGTAATCACAACAGAAATGGAAACTGAGGGGAAATCATTGAGATGAAGCACAGGAAACCTGGGACCTCTCACTCCAGACACAAGGAACGCCCAGTGCCGGTGTTCCTTAGCCCACTCAAAGAATCCAAGCTGTGTTGTGCACCACATGCAGGCATCATCCCCTTCTGTCCTCTGCGATCTCAGCAGAGCCCTCCAGCACACCCCAGACACTAAGCAGGAGTCCCAGGAGCAGCTACAGCTGGACACGTGCAGGAGACCTGCCAAGCACCCAGCACAGCTCATCTACCTTCTGCCAACAACAGGGTGGCACCCTTAGCTTTCCCCTTTGTCCGGTTACCCAGGACAGAATGAATGTGTCCTCTTTTACAGGCAAGGGTAACAATTTTTAAGGTACAAAGAGCTTTCTGCGTCAGGAAATTGAATCTTATTCAAATTCTACAAAGATAATGGGAGTGGAAGAAATGCACATCATCAGGGCACAGGGACAGAGAATGGACTGGGTGAGCCTGATCAATGGCTGCACTTACTGCAGCTGAAAAAAGGAGAGCCTGGGTCTTTTCAAACCTTGGGCTGCACAATATAATTCTAACACCATGGGATTATCACAATCAGACGTTTTTCAAAGACTGTATCTTGAGTACTTTGTATCAGTGATTTCAGTTTAAATCTGAATTCACAATATGATTTCTATTTATAGGCTCACATTCTATTTTTGAGAAAAGAGGAGTTTATTTCAAAAGTAATACCTAGTGTGATGAAAGATGGTATTTCCAGAAGAATTAATCTCTAAAACGATGAGCACTGTTCACCTGAAAGTAGTTTTATAATTAATTGCTGCAAGATTGCCTTCCAAAGGCAGAAAACCTCTTTTAAAAGTCTCTTCAAATCAGGGCAGTAACTCTGGACTTTCTATTGTCGCACATCTCATTTTGGAAAGCACCAACTACACTGGCAAATGCTAATATAGCAAGGAACAATAACATGTGCATTCTCCCCAGAAAGAAAGTGCCCAGGAAAGCAGAAGGTCAATGCACAAAGCATGGCTGAGAAGGCAAAACTGAGAGGGGGTATCCAAAAACACAGCAGCCAGCAAAGCCCCATCTCCTGTCCCTGGGATTTGAGCAAAGGGCCTCTCACACATCTGCTCATCTTCATCACAGGGAAACACACACAGCATTCCTCTCCTTCAGTGCTTCCCCAGCAAAGACACCTCGCTCCTTCCTTTTGGAGACTGCTGTCCCCTTGGCTCTGGGGTGGATATGGCAGTGGCATTTCACACTCTTATTTCCTAATACTGGACATTGGCACAGCATGACCTCTCTCTCCTGGCTGCACAGTCTCAGTCCCTCAGCAAGGACGGGGTCAGTGCTGCACCTGGGAGTTGTCACTTGGGGCATCACATTTTCACGCAGACCACAAGGGGTAAACAAGAAAAATCAGCTGCTGCTAATTACATCTTGACGTTCTCACCTTCAAGCTTTTAAATCACAAGTGACATTTCCAAATCAATCCTATTCTTTTTTGGAGAGTTTAACAAGAAACATTCAGTCTCCAGGAGGACTTGGATTTATTTCTTCAGTAATTTGACAAGAACCCATTAAAATCTACTGGAGGTTGCTTTGTCCCCCACAGAGAGAGTTTAGTCCAAGGGCTTTTTTCACAGTTGCCTTTTGGTAAGAAATGTAAATGGAAATTAATTGTAACAGGGCAAGTACTGGTAATGAGCAACTCCAAAATGCTAATGCAAGCATCCCTTTCCATTCTGCACCTGATGCTGAGCTGTACCAGCAAGTGCTGGAGCACCTGTAGCAGCTTCACCCCACACTGCAGTGCAAAGCAAGTGATCTGCTTCCTGCAGCGAGTCCTAAGCTGGGAACACCTTCCTCCTTGGCTAAAAGGAGAGCAACCTCTGGCTCCCAGGTTTTCTCTTGTCAAGAAGGGAAATGTTCAGTTCCCCAGCAGGTTAAAGGTGCTTCCCATCGTGTCCTGCTGCAGCTTTTCCACTGGTGTTTGACTCCATGCTGCACACTTCATTTACAATTCAGCTTTACAGAGCGGGGCTTAACTAAGGTTATTTAGCAGCAATTTGGGCCTGCAGCTGAAAAAAGCAACCATCTCCAGAAAAGGGGCAAGCCTTTTCTAAAAGACCTTCTGATTAGCAATATTTACCAGAGAAAATAATTGGGAGAGTCAACACCCTGAGTCTACAAGAAGATCAAAGTGCAGATACAGTCACAAACCATCAGCTGATTGCGAGCTTTCTTTAATTGCTGCCAGTGGATCCCCAGCAATTAATTCCTTATCACTATGCCCCCAGCTTTATGCCTAGCCAAGGAACATCCAAAGTGAGTGTCAGCCACAGGATAATTATGGGATGAAACAGGCACCACTCTTCCTGCTCTGAGCCGTGGCACCCTTCAGCAGGAACAGCCTGTGTCGAGTCAGCTTCATTAGGTATTGTCTAGAGCCCCAGTCCTCATTTGTTTGCATCAATAATACATTCAAAGGGTTTATCTAACTTGCAAATGTGAATTCATTTATTGGTCCCATAAGCAAGAAAGAGCTGTGACCAGAGAAGTGTTTCATGTTACAGGTTGGGTACTAAACTGGAATGACTTGGTGAAATTTCAACAATTACACTCTAACATAAATGTTTATATTAGTGTAATTTCCCTGTGCACATTGTAATAATGAATTTTACCATAACATTGCCTGCAATTTTAAAGACACATATTCCTTGTAAGAGCAGTGCAAACACGTGTACATTAAGAGATTTGTTTCAACAGAATTAACTTAGAAATAAAGTTAAGCAAGAGAGTAAACAGAGTGCAATTTGCAGAGGGTTGGCAAACCACCTGTGTTGACCCTCAATTCCTCCTCAGAGTACCAATATTTTTCTACACAGCAAATTTCAATTAAAATTGCCTTTTCTGATCTCACTTTTTACAATGACACATCCAACGGTGGTATTCCTAGTCAGTAAAAATGGTTCTCCCTGCATTTTCTGCCCTGGCTGTACAGGGCAGAAGCAATACTGAATGCTGCTGTTCCACCTGAGATCACAGGTGGTCCCACATCCTGGGTTTTCTTCTTGCTATCTTGCTGAAAACTTGTGCCAGGATGCAGCAAACTCACACAAATGGAAAAAAGCCGAGAGAGAAAAAACATCTGGGACTGGTAAGATTCAGATTCTGCCATTAACTGGATTACTTCCTAAAAAAACTGCCTGAAAATAGTGGCAAACCTGTCTGAAACGGCCACCAGCCACAGCAAAAGCTGCCTGCCATTGCCATAGTTGTCACCAGCTCCGAGGACGTTCTCAAAGCTTTTTTGTAGCAATGAGACTTAAATGAAGATGGCAGGGCAATAATCTGCCACAACAACATGCTCTGAGTTTTCTGCCTGTTCACTGAGACACAGGAAAGCTCAGGGATGTTCTGCCAGAAGGGTCAAAGTCCTCCAGGTCTTACTGGCTGCACATTGAAGAAAATCAAGATCTGCCATTTGCTTTAAGAAAAACAAACAGAGAAGTGGGGACTAAGAGAAGATAAATTTCTTTGACAATTAATGCATCACTGGGATGGCACTGCCTGTGTCAGCGGAGTTTTCTTCATCACCTGCTTGGAGGGGCAGGAGGGGGCTCAGACAGTTCAAATGTTGTTGGATTGAAAATTAATGCTCTTAACTGGACAGCACTTAGACCAGTTTAAACCAAACCAGTGGCCAGAGCCTGCACGTGTTGAGCAGAATTTTGCTGTGATTCTCACTAAAGGGAGGACCAGATGATTTCTTCCTTAAGGCAATTAAAAAGTGCTTTGGCTCAGGCCAAGATGCCCAGCTTTGTGCTCCCCACCTGCCAGAGCTGCCAGCTGCAGTGGACATGTCCTGGAGTGGGTGTGGGTGACACCTCCACAGCCCAGGTCACCTCAGTGAGATACACCCATGGCAGCAGCTCCCTGAGCCTTTGGAAGGTGCTGACTCACACTCTTACCCGCTACTTAACTCTTCAGGCAGTGACACATTTGGGACTTTGGAATGAATTCTGATGATATTTCTGAATAATTATGAGAATCAGCTGAAGTAAGGATGTAAAAAAGAGGCTCCCCAAATTCAAATGAATCCCCGAAAAGATGGAGGAATAGCTCTATCCAGAGACAGAGCAAACTTTGCCTCCTCTATCTCCCCTTCTCCCACCATTTCAAACCCTTTGATTCCCCTCCAGGCTTCCAGCACATCAAACATTAAAGGACTAACGTTATTTTGAGCACACAACAACCCTAAAGTTCAAGATATTCTGCAGATGGATTTTAAAATCTTTTAATCCATTGTGAAGCCAAAATCCTGCCGTAAACACTCTCTGGCATGCTCCAGTTAGCTGCTCATGCAGAGAGAAAAAAAGCCTTTCCAGCTTACTCTGCAGATGACCTTGCAGTCCCCCCATCCCATGTTTCATGAACCTCAGGGGACCAGCAAGGAATCAGATAAAAGGATTTCATTTATTTTTGTTGGCATTGTTTTATGAAGCTTCCCTTTTATCGACACCTTAACTTCAAACCATTTTCAAACACCCAGCAAGGCACCAGAGATCAGCAGATATTCAAGGGACATGCTGAAGGTGTCTTGTCTTTGTTCCCATCAACCCTTCCTGTGAAGGGAACTCTACCTTGCACATGTGCTGAGCTTTAACCTAAATACTGGTGGCCCCATGTTGCTGCTCTCCTGCTGTGCTGCCCACGCCAGTGACACCCTTTGCTGAGGGATGAGCCAGGCTGGAAAGCTAATTAAAGATCTGCAATTAAGCCTCACATGGTCCTGAAAGCTATTTCATCACAAGGCTAAATCCTGACCTCATTTCCCCAACAGAAGTCGCAGCAAAAATTGTATCAGATGATTTTGCCCGGCTTTCCAGATGAGTAGATGGTCTCTCCTAACATGCCGGATGCTCACACGTGTAATCTTTTTCCTGGCTTTTCAGGCAGGGAACATGGAAGATGCATGGCTGGTACTGCTGGAAATGGAAGGCAGCTGTTTTCCCAGGGGCTAGAGAGATGCTGAGGATGCTGAGTGCGTGGGGGGTGATTACTGGCTACCTGCTTCCCACACCACGATATGCAAACACTTCGTTTAAGAGGCTCATATACCACCAGTCTCCCAAGCTCCTGCTGAACATCCTCTGATCTGTTCTCCTCCACATGATAGGAACACGGGGATCTCTCTGGAAGCCAGGCAGGAGGTAAATTCATGACCTCTTGGCTCCAGGAAGGGGAATGATTTTGTGTGGCATGCCCCCCACAGCACACCCTTTGCTGCCAGGATCAGGGATCTTGCTTTGTCCCCAACAGACTGATTTCCCAGTTAACAACACGCTGCCAATCACTCCCACATTCAACAAGGATGTTTTTTTAAAAACATCAGGTTTTTTTGACACCCCCTCCCCTTCAAACACGAAGCCATAAAGGCAAAGTGTTTCTGGGGCACCTGCTGCTGCTGCTGCAGCACGAGCGCTGCCCAGCCCCGCAACCCTTCCCTGGGGCTGACACCAGGATCCATGGGCATGGTGTCCTCCCCATGCTGGCAGCCCCAGCCTCAGCCCAGGCCCCTGCCCCTGCCTGTGACAGGCTCAGCTGGGGGCTGCCTCCTCTGCCAGCGTGTCCCCTTCTAGAGAGAGGGGTACCCCATGCTGGGTCTCACACTTTCCTTCTGCTTTTGATTCACAGTTCAACCTGAAATGCTCCTCCCCAGCAACTCTGCCTGCATGTGTTTGTCTGTGCAGCCACCTCTACCCTGTGTTTCTTCCACCTGAACAGCCTTTGGATCAGCACCCTTAGAGTTCTGAGATCCATCAGAAAAAAACAGAATGCTGAGCTTTGTTCCAAAAAGCAATCCAAGCCTTCTTAGAACTATATTCAGGTCCAGAAAGCTCCAGCTGAAACTCATACACAGCAAAATGCACTGGATTTATCCTTGTTCCTAATGGGTATTTAGCCATTTAATAAATACAGTTGCTACTCAATGAAGTTATTGAAGCCTGAGGCATCTGGGAGCCCTTCCTGCAAATCTGGGACAAGGAAAAGGAAAGGCCTTGCAAGGGATGCCTGCTGGGAGGTTGGGTCTGCTGCAAACCAGCCAGAGAGGTCCCAGGGAAGGGCTCTCCTTACCTTGCACTTGACCCTCTCACCCTCCCTGTCACTGTGTCACACATCAGTGCCAAAATAGCACCAGGAGAGTGCTCAGATAATGGTGCATTTACAATTATAATTGCTCATGTCCAGGAGTAATCCAGTTTAAGCCCTTTACCGTCTCAAATATTTAGAGAAATCCTGCCAGCTGCCTGGAGGGGAGAAAGTTAGGAGCCCTGGGAGAGCACAACAGATTTTCATCTTTCCAGCCCTGACAGCCCTTCACACATAAATATCCTCTCAGCCCTGCTTCCCCTCTCCTCATGACAGAGCCACTGTCCTGCCTGCTGACTGGCAGTCCCAAGTCTCACCACCTCCCAAATCTGGTCCTCACCCCACCAAGCCCTGAACCACCACAGCAGCCCTGCCCTGGTAGCATCCTCCAGAGAGAGGCTTCCATTTGGTTGGGATATGGATTTTTACTTTTTTTTCTTTTTTTTTTTTTTCCCCACAAAGGCCCCTCCTGCCATGCAGGATCTTAAGGCAGAGGCCCTGCAGACCTGGAGGTTCCAAGAGCTGCAGTGCTCATCCTGCAAACTTCTCTTTTCCTGTTTTTCTAGCTTTTAAGGCCAGGGCATGGCAGTGCTCACACCGATCCTGCTGGCCAGCACAGTGACACAGATGGTGGATTCCAGTCCTCAGGAGCTGAGCAGGACACACACAAACACAGCACATTCCAGAGGGGCAGTCCCAGAACAGTCCTCACTCTCTTGGTAACTACATTCGCCATTCACACAGCAAACACATGCAAGTTTTCATTTTGCTGACTTGAGCCCTGTGAGGTCTGTCTCTTGCTGAGCTTTTATCTGCTGCAACTGTCTCAATGCAAGTGCAGTTAATAGACTGTGACCAAATCTCCCTGTGGCTGCCTCTCTGAGCTGCTTTGTCCTCTCACCAGAATCTCTCCTCTAAACCTCTGTCATTTCCCACCTTTAAAGCAAAAGGACCACAGCTGGCTGCACACTAGCACTGCTCATCACAGAACTGAACAGTGTCCCCCATGTCCCCAAATCTGGACATTTATTACCCTGCAAGCCCTCTTCTCTCACCTTCTTTTCATGCAAAAGCTTGCTTTTCAACTCAAACGTGTGCCGACAGCTCTACCCATCTCTAATCATCATGTTCGGATTAATTTCTGTGACCAATGTTCATCAATATTTATTACCCTGCAAAACTTCACAAATCAAAGTGCTGATGAAACTTACAGGTAATGGTTTTAGAATTCCTTTCAGATGATTGATAAAATATTGAATACTACTCCAAAGCAACCTCAAAGGGACGCTGCCAGAACTGCTGTGACAAACTGATAAGCTTCCCATTAGCAAGGAAGTGGCAAGATCCACTGCTGGCTACTGGAAGCCACAGCCAATAGTCCTCGCACATGGGGTTGATGTTTATGCCATGGGATCATGTTTATGACAAAGAAGACCATGGCTCCAAGTCAAATGCCTAATCCTCTCCCAGTCTGAGGTAGCCAGCAGGACAGGCCTGTGTGTGAGGCAGGAATGTCACACCTGGACATTGACAGTGTCACACAGTATTGCCTCCATGAGTGACAGGACAGCCTCTACAAGGAGCAAAAGATGCTCTTGCAGACAGTAACTCCTGAGGGGTGGCAGAGCAGAGCATGGACATTCCCCACCTTTGAATCCGTGCAGTAGGTGCTCAATGGGACCTGAGGCTCCTTCCAAGAACTGCTCCATGTTCCTGAAGCCCCTGGTTCCATGCAAGACCTGGACAGGAGAGCTGGGAGGGCTTTTTTAGCATTGCAGCTGGACACAAGCAGAATATTGAAAAATACATTTCCACACGCGTCACTAAAATGACATCCAGCATTTCTCTGCTTTGCATCACAACTCCCAGCCATCAGAGCACCGGCAACTCCCTGGTATGGGGGATTAGATTAAAAAATTATCATACTGCCTTCCTACGCTTTCTCCATTTGCCGTCTAATGCTATTCTGGAGCCCAACAGGATGGAAAACCTTGGCATCTGATGAATGCAGACAGGCTGATATTAAGAACTGTGGCAGTTTTGTCAGCAAGAAACCATCAGGCCATCAATGCAATATTAAAGAGAGAACACTTGGAGCTCTCCTGAGCTTTTGTGTGAGCACAACCATAGCAGAGTGAATTGCCCCGTCAATATTGCACTGCCAAAGAGAAGCATTCATCATTACTGCTTCAGACTGCTAGGATGGAGCACTGTAGAGAGCACAGGTCTTGTCTAACTTGTAAATCTCAGACTCAATCACAGAACAGCTGGGGTTGGAAGGGCCCTGTGGAGATCATCCAGTCCAAACCCCTGCCAAGGCAGGGTCACCTGGAGCAGGTGGCACAGGAAAGCATCCAGGTGGGCTTGGAATGTCTCCTGAGAGGGAGACTCCACACCCTCCCTGGGAAGCTGTTCCAGTGCTCTGCCACCCTCCATAGAAAGAAGTTCTTCCACATGTTGAGGTGGAACTTGTGGTTTCGTTTACAACCATTACTCCTTGTCCTGTCACCGGGCACCACTGCAAGCAGTCTGGCACCATTCTTTGACATCCACCTTTGAGACATTTATACTCATTAATGCAATCACCTCTCAGTCTTCTCTAGACTAAACAAGTCCAGCTTCTTAAGTCTCACTTCATCACAGAGATACTCCAGACCTCTCATCATCTCTGTGGGTCTCTGCTATCAGCCATGGTGATAGGAGCTATCAGTGCCAGGGAAGCTCTCTTGCATCTTTTCCCATTTCTCCATTTATGCAAGATGTTTTCTTTACAGTGGAGTTGCACTTTTTTTTTTACAGAAGTGCCAGCAGGGTATCCCTAACTAAGTGAAATGGCTTGGGGAAAGGATGTGCAGGCTGGCTTCACCTGTGTCCCAGATGGAGCAGCCACAAGTGCCCAAAGCCCCATCCCTCCTGCACCACCTGCTTCTCCCCTTGCCATGGCAGTTGTTTTCACCAGGAAAACAACATCTGAGGTGCTGGCTCTGTGTGTGATGTAGGGAAAGTGGGGAGCAAAATTCATCAGCAAAACCCCAAATAGCCAGAAACATGGTGGGTTTGTCAGATGGGTCTGGTGAGCTGAACTCACGCCTCTCCCTCAGCAGACATTTATCTAAGTCACAGATAACAGGTTGCTATGCAATGGGAAAAGGAGAACTGGTCTACGCTCCACTCATCCCTAGTGTGCTGTCAGGTGTGTGCTGGCACTGCTGGGGGAGAAGGGGGAGTGGGGAAGGTGCTCCATGGTAATAGGCTCCAAAGGGACCAGAAGGTATGGCGCAGAGAGAGAGCCACTCTTCATCCTGGTGCGCCTTCTGCTTCCTGGCAGGATGATGAAGAGCTTGCGTACCTAGAGCTGGCTGAGATGTTGCTGCAATAAGAAGATCCTATGACTGTCCTTATAGTCCTGATTACAGAAAAATGTCCTACATACAAGTGGAAAAGATTTGCCACCAGCAGCCTCGTCTTTGCAGTCCCCATCTGAAAGTGCCTGATGTATTACCCTCTTCCTTGCTTAACATTCCTACAAATTCCTCCAGGCCTGCCACTGTTATTCTGCGTTATTTTTACACTCCTCTCCTGCAGCACCAGTTTAATGAGAGTGCAGCTACAATTAATGTGTTCCCCAGAGGGAAAGGGTCAACCCACGTACGTGAGGAATTTCTGATCCGGTTACGCAGGAAGGGAGGGATCTCCTCTGACATCTTCTAACAGCACAGAAATATTAATTCCCCTTTCCCACAGAAGTTTATAATGAGAAAGCCACAATATCAAACTGTTAATAATTTCACAGGCACAAATTAGTGTTGCTGAGTGCAATCTCACTCCTGTAACTTCGCTTTTAATGAAAGGCCACAGATGTTGGATTGTATTTGCATTACAACTTGAGAAATGTTTCATAGCTTAGACCTCCTCTATGTCGTTCTGTTAGCTCCATATCTGAGCTAATCTGTGTAAATTTTCCCTTGTACCCATTCCCTATGGCCAGGACAATTTCAGTGCCAAAACCCAAACAAGTCTGATTGACCACATTGACTCACAAGCTCCTGTGCCCTGCTGCTGCTTTAGGCTGCTCAGAGCCCAGCACAGGTCCCACAGTTCCACTGTGACAGCACTGGTTCACATAGATCCAGTCAGCTTCCAACTGTCATGAGCTTTTCAGTTAAATTATTTGTTTGGCCTGTCCCTAAATGCAACCAAAGGATTCCATTATTCCAAGTAAAATGAGTTTTCCTTTCTTACTTATATACTGAACTGATAAAACTTAAAACCATTCTGCTGAAAAGCGTGAACTCAGCTTCTCTTTCATTCAGCTTGTGCAAACCTGAGGCAACGCTGATACTACTGCAGACATCATTTGCATAGGAAGAAATTTTTCTTTTGATTAAAGACAAAAAAGCCTTTCTATATTTCTTGGTCTGCTTGTGGGGGAGACAACTGTGGCAGCTTCATCATTGTGCAGTTATCCAAAGGTCTGTGCAGTTATCCTGAGATCTAAGCCATTACACCATGGGAGTTAGCAGGAAGTCTGGTGAATGCATGAGTCAACCCCCTACTCTGCATCCCCAGATGCACAAAAAGCACTAAAAAGACACCCAAATTGCCCATTCTTACTGAACTCCTCAGCATGTGAAGACAACACTTTCAGAGGTGAAAGGAGCTCCGCTTTAGCAGGTGAGTGACAGGAAAGAGGCTGAGTCTCCATGCCCAGGATGCCACAGGTGCCTGCAGGAGCCCAGGAGTAGAGGACAGCCCACCCCTACTCCTGCTGCTGCTTCCTGCAGGACTGAGCTACTGGTGCATGCCATGCTGCCCAGGGAATCCTCAGCTCCAGGCAGACTCCAGGGCATGTCCACTGGCTCAGGCTTGGATTCCATCACCCTTTTGGGAAGAGCTCTCTCCAACTGTTTTGCTGAGCCTCTCTATAAAAATCACATCTCCCTCCCACTACTCAGATGATTAATGGCTGGATTTGATAGAAAACCTGGTGCTGTGCCCCGTTTTCCCAAACCTTCCTGACAAGAAACCTTATTCTGCTATTTTGAGAGCAGACCTCACCTTGCTGCCCATGCCATTAATTGAATAACTATCAGTTCCAATTTATTCCACTTGGCTACAAATTAGATTTCAGCTGGCTACTTCCAAGCCTGCTTCAACACAAACTTATAAAGCTGAGTCCCTTGGCTGATGCCACTTGTCAACCTGCATCTGTTCTTGGGGTATTAAAAGACAACAAAGCCAGAAACCCACCAGCCTCTGATGATCAGAACCCAAAACGTTTGGCTTTGCTTTTTTTGAGCTTATCGTTACTTTAATAGAGCCAACTAGGCTTAGTATTTCAGAGGCTCAGTCTGGCTGCCTGCATCCTGCAGCCCTCCATGGAGAGCAGAGATACAACAGGAAGTTCAGAACTGATCTCAGGAAACACAGCAGCACCAATGCTCCCTCTGAGAGCCGGGCAGCGCTGCGGGAGCATCCTCCAGCTCCACAACAGCATCTCCGGTGCCACTTCCAACTGTTGTTCTGTGAGTGCAGCCTGATTTAATTCCTATTGGGGTATAAAAATTAATAACAGTAAAATGTCATGATCATCTCGCACTAATTACGCATCTAATGAATAATTAGCTGTGGACATATTTGACATTTTTGGTCATTAATCTGAGCAAATGTTTTAAAGCCTTGAACAAAACTCTGCGACTGCAAACTTGGTGCTGAGCAGCTCAGACCTGCAGCATTGATGCTCCCTGTGCCAGACAGAGATCACCTTCCTGCCCCCTTCCCTGGAAACAGGGGAGCTCCTTGGAGCTCCTGCCCCCTTCCCTGGAAACAGGGGAGCTCCTTGGAAAGCACACACTGGCAGCTCCTGTCCCCTTCCCTGCTAACAAGGGAGCTCCTCAGAATTTATAGAGCAGCAGAGCAGGTCTGTGTCTGCCACTACCATATCAGTTGGTGGACAAACTAGGATTTAGGAAGGAAATTTCTGCATGCCACCTCTTCTTTGCACCAAACCTGGCTATTTATGCATGAAGCGGTGAGAAATACTTTTTCCTGAACATGCCATGAATTTTGTATAAACCATCAAGACTTAAAATTTCTGTTGTAAGCTATCATTTTTTAATGATAAAATCATTATACAAATGGGGGAAGAAGGCGTAACTCTGCATCTTATATATCCATGCACATGTACACACACATCTTTCTCTGCCTGGCTCAGGCTTTTACTGCTTCTCCTTTCCTTCCATCTCTAACATTTTGCCTGCAAGGTCTTGGGAAGAAAGGAAAACAAAAAGGAAACAAATCTCTCCACAAGGGCAGAGATGAACTCTGTTCAAAGGTGTAGCACACATCCCCAGCTAATGAACAAAACACGTCTCATATTTAGGATGAGGGGACATATAAAAAGGTCACAAAAGGCCAGGATTAGCACCAGATTGGGCACTAAAACCAAAACAGAAAGCAACAGATGTTTCCCTCCTAATTTACTCCATTAGGATCTTCCCCAGCTAGCATGCACTGCTGCTTGCTAATGAAGCATTTCCATCTCCTTGCTGCACAGCTCGTAAATAAGCATCCCTGAGGTTGGCAGCAGGAACTCAACCGCCCCTCCCGGGCAGGCTTTCTCTCTTTTTATAAACCCTAGTTTTTGTCAAAGAGAAAATAAAAATCTCTTCCCAAATTCTCAAGTAATTGTGACACAACTCCATTGCCTCCTCTTGCTGAACTGCATTTCTTTAGCAGGGATGCTCTAACCCCACAGTGAACCCCTGTTTCCTTGTGCTCATCAAAGCTCCTCTCACCATTATGAACAGCTGTGGATGCACCAGGTGCATTGATTTTTAAACTGCAGGAGCAAGCCACAACAGAGCTAAAATAACAAAGTATTTCACCTCCTGTATTGCCACTCTTGATATTTAACACTAAACTGAAGAAACACCCCGAAGTTGCTCCCTGTGGCAGACCCCTCACTGCTCCATCTCTGCCTGGAAACAGCCCCCAACTCCGGCCTATGGTAAAGAAATCACCTGCAGAACCAACCTCAGCATGGAAACCTGTTTCCTGCTGCTGCCTCAGCCACCACGGGCACGCCTGAGAGCTGCAATTGTCCAGTGAGCCGAAAACTGGGGAACTGCTGCCTTGGAGAGGTTGTTTTCCATCTCTCCAGTGTCTGAAATATGACCTGAGGCTGAAACAGTATCCCGGGGGCAGAAGTTCTCTGAGGCGCAAGGCAGAGGAGCACTGCCCAAGCCTGCTGTTGAGACACTTGAGAGACACTTTGTAAACAAGACACACAGAATCACAGAATCATAGACTGTTAAGTGCTTGTAGTGTCCTTTAAAGACCATCCAGTCCCGACCCCCCCTTGCCATGGGCAGGGTCAGCTATCCCAGGTTGTTCCAATCCCTGTCCAGCCTGGCCTTGAACACCTCCAGGGTTGGGGCACCCACCACCTCCCTGGGTAACCAGTCCCAGTGTCTCACCACGCCCCCCCAGTAAAGATTTCCTCCATTAACCTAAATTTCTCCTCTTTCAATTTGTAGCCATACACACATCCCTACCCATTGCGCTACAGCTTAATTAGAATGCTCTCGCAAAGAATTTCAATTTATCCTACCATGGGAACAAGCTCTGTAATGAAAAGGCTTTATTAAAATAGAATGTAAAACATGATATTAATTAACGAGGCTGTGCAGGTGTGTTCATGAACGTGGCTGAGCTCTGCTCACATTGAAGGGAGATGGAGTAGGGGTCAGCTGTGGCACAACACCCCCATGGACATAACGCCACACGCCCTGTCGCGACATCTTACACAGCCAACACAATGCTGCTGCTCACGTTTGAATTCAGATGGGAAATACCATGGAGCACCTGGGGACAAGATGATAAAAATGTGCTCCTGGCAGGAATTCAATGAGACTTTTAAAGCAGAACCAACCCGTGCTGTGCTCTCCACCACAGCACCTGAGAGATCTGACCAGGCAGAATTTTGAGGTGAGAATTAACATGGACCAACAGCACTTAAGGTCAGAATGCCTTATCACACAGAAAAACACAAGCTTAAAGACAGGCCTGTCTGACAGTGACATAAAACTCCTGCAGATGGAAAGCCAACAAGAGCCAAAATGTCACGGAAGACGCATCTAGCTGCAGTGAGGTTCTCAACCACTTGCAGATTGTGTGGGGTTTATTTTTTTTGTTTCTGACATTTGGCTCAAATCTGTGTCCTTCATTATCTCGGTGTCTGCAAACCCAAAGCACCCCTGTGCTGGTGCCTGCTGGAGCTGTAGTAGGAAGACACCCTCCCAGTTGTGTGATGGCTGCACACGGTGCTGGGCCACAAACAGCCCCAGTTTGTCTCCTCTGACAGGAGCTCGGGGCACTGTGGGATGATATTCTTCACTCCCTTCAGCCAGTTTATTTGCTGAAATGCAGCAAATTACACTGCAGCAGGTGTGAGCATTATGCAGGGCTATTAAAGGAGGCTGCTGGTATCTTACCCATCAACGTAAGAAAACCCAGCGATGACAAATGTTCACAGCCACGTTAGGCTGGCAGATATTATCAGAGGTACAGATTGTGTGCAATTCCGTTCTCAGGGTCTCTTTTGGTAGAGCAGAGATATTTATGGCAAATTTTTATTGTGTGGGCCAGATATACTTTGGTGAGTAAGCTGATCACTCCAGGTACACAAAAACCATCAGCAGATCTGTTAGTCAGCCCCGAGAATGGCTCTGTCCTGTCTCACAGCTCTGGTTCAGGGAAACCTGACCCAGCCCAAACAGGTAAGAACCCTCTGGGACCCAGCACCCCTCCAGCAACTCTCCCACATCCCTGCCAAAGGGGGCATTTCCTGACTTCCAAGCAATTAACTTTGAAATAAAAACTTAGCACCATCTTACACTGAGTTTTAATACAATTCTATGGAGCTCTATGTATAAATGCATGTAGGAAGTGTGGTTTGTTCTGCTTGCAGGAACTGCATGCGAGCACCCCCTCTGCATGGCAGAGCTGCAGCTGTTATACATACACACAGCCAATTTTTATGGCTCAGCTCTAAACCTCTGAAAAATAAGGTTTATAATAGAAACCCTGACACCATCTAAAATATGGCAGCACTACTGGGTGCTGCTGGAATATGGCCCTAATTTATAAACCAGGGAGAAATCCTGTTCCATTTTGAAACTTAGAGACAGTAATCTAGAAAAAGGGTAAACCACAGGGAAAAATGGTACTGTTGTCCATGAGCTATAGTGTCTAGTCCATCCCACAATTCAAAAATAAAATAGGATGCCACAATATTTAGGCCACGCACTGAATCTCGGACTGTCACAAAATAAAAACATGGTGTATCCTAGGACGGGGGTATATTTCATAGAGCCAGATGCCATTTTCCATTCTTCTGGGTAGTATTTTTCCAGTGAAAATCTGATATGAGAACACTAGAAGTAAAGAAAAAAAAAAATTACTAGAGAAGTAGAACCCACACCCTCCAGTTTTGCTTGATACAATAAATGCTTTTGCAAGAGGCCTTCAGAGTACTCCCTTCTAAATTGAAAGAAGTGGTGAAGCAGCAGATTGCTCACTCACAGGAGACACAAGTTCATCACTAAACCTTAGGAAAAAGCTCTTGCTTGCCTTGAGGCTCCAGCTTTGCATTAAAATGCATTGAGGAGGCGGTGATTCAGGGGGTAGTGGACCAGAAACCTGTTTGAGATATTTCTGGCGCCCCTGAAAAACTGAACAAAGGGTTCAGCCTTGGGATTTCTGTTTGAAGGGTGACTCTGTGCCTCCTGGGGCACCACAACCCTGGGACACCACTGCCAGTGCCAGGTGGGAGGAGGCAGTGGGACAAACGCCTGTCTCAGGAAGCGCTGCTTGCTCGCACTTTTGGGGAAGAAACAGGAACCTTTTGGAACAAGGGTTGGAAATTAAGAGGCCAGTGAGGATTTCTCTCATCACTATCACTTGCTCCAAAGCCTGGAAAAATTCTGTCTCTTCTCCCCTACACACCAATGCTAACCCATCCAGATACTGGGATCAGATACTAGGATCACATCCTGATACAAAGGGACATTATTCCTCTGCAAGGAGCAATGCTTTTGGGGCTCACAGTTTTACCCTGCAATTTTCATTGTGGCCATCCTGGATTCCTCTCCTACTTCCCCTAAACCATCTCCTTTTGCAAGCTGAGCATCAAAGGAGAATAAATCCAGATTTATCACACTTAACCTGCTAAAACTATTTCCCAGCAGACTTGTTACAAACCAAGCACAACACATTCTTGTTGGCCACATCACTGTCCACCAGCCTGGCAACGTTTTACCTACCTCAGACTCAGCCCCCCAGAGGAGACTGAGCCCTTGGCCCTTTGCATTTCTTATGAACAGAAAGCAGGATTTGCTCATGGAAAAAGCCAACAGCAGCAGCCCTAAGTAGCACTCCACACAGCTGGGCTTCCCTCCCAAACCTTCCCCACAGATGCTGCAGGAATGCCCAGGATGAGGGCAGGACAGAGGCTGAGCTCTTCATGAGCTGTTAGCAGGCTAACGAGGGCATCTGCAGAAGGAATAGGCACTAAAACTGAAACTAGATACAAAATAAATATCCCAGAGCTGGATTTCTTAAAAAAGATTCTGCTGAGCTATAGTTCCACATCAAATTTTTATTGAATACATTTTCTTCTGAGAATTTCTGCACTAAAACCAGTCAGAATCATATGAGAGGAGTATAAATTTCACGTACAATTTTCACTGCAAACATCCTTCAAGAGAAAAAGCAAAAGCACTTTTTAATCAAGCCCACTCCACATCCTCTCCCTCCTCCCATGGAACCCAAGTGGGAGGGTGGGAATTGGAGCCCATGCAGCCCCAGTCCCTGGGGCAGTGGGGAGCTTGGGAGAGGGATGCTCTGCCTGAAGGTTATGGGGAGGGGGACACATTATCTCCCCTTTGCCATGCCCAAAGGCAATGCTAGGTCTGCTTCACGTACAGTAACGATGTGAAGAAGATGACATTTTAAAGCAATTGATATTCTCAGCTGACAATGTGAATTCACACGATTTCAGCAAACTGTTGTTAAAACCCAAATGTGATACTGCCTCTTCTCCCATATTCCGAGCTGCCCCTCTGCCTGACAACTTACTTGGTCACATTATTTTCTGCATCTGCAATGGTTTCCTATTTGATTCTACAAAACCCAAAAATGAGGGGCTAGTTCCCTGGAAGGTTGATGTTTCTCACTGTACAAGTGATTTCAGGTCACTTTGAGCTTGAAAAGGCTCTAGGATCTGAAATGCTATTACGGACAGAAAAGCTATTTTAGTCAACTTCTTTTAGCAGCATCCCAGCACCCAACACTTTTAACTTCTCCCCCCCCAACAACTACAAGGTGAACTCAGAAAAAAACTTCTCTCAGAGGTTTCCAGATTTGTCACCATAATGTAAACTTTAAACAAGTCTAAAATCAAGCACCTTTCAGCACATGAGCAGGTCTTGGTGGCTGTGTTGCCCAGATGCTCACATGGCAGTTCTTCCTAGGATATTGAGCTACCTGGACCCCTGAGAAGAAAATTACACTGAAGAAAAGGTCAATAAATGGCAGAGAGGAGATGACATCCCATAATAGTTATAATTACTGTTTATCAGAGTGCTACACTGCACAGGTAGCAGGTTACAGGATGTATTTGCTGTGTTTTTTCACGAATAGAGGACACGGCTACAGCACTCGGAGTCGATCCCATGACACGTGTGTCTGCTGGGTCACAGGACACACCACACAGTCACATCTCCTCTGTGGAACAGGTGACCTTGAGAGATGTTGCACTCATTTTTATTTCTGCATATTTTTGTGATGGATTTATCGTTCAATAAACCCAAAAGAACAACTGCAATTGATGCTGGAGTTCTTTGTGCCAGTGCCAAGTGCTGTGGGAGGAGCTGGGGCTGGATCTGCACCTCGCTCAGACTGTTCATAGCAGAATTGATGTTGTGGCTCCATTCTCTACTGCAGGCCAAGGAGGGGATGGATCTTCCATAAGGATTCCTTTTCCTGTAATGTTTTACACTAGATACGTAAAGCAAATTGCCAGCAGGACAGGTGCAGGAAATGCAGAAGCATGAGACGAGCAACATTTGACTGGTATGTTTCAGAAAGTCATTACATATCTGTATGGGGACACTATAAAATCAGACAGAGACAATGCATCTGCGCTGGTCAGCGGGGGTTGAGAGACTCTGAGATGCTTGGCTGAACCAACCTGGCAAGGTTCTTGCACTCCAGAACACTCCAGACACCGGTGCTGTGTCTTGAAAACAGCAAAATCCCTACAGAAAGGATCCCTACCAGTGTTGTGCATTCAGAAATAAAGGCTGCGATTATGGAGCCATTGACGCCAGCTTTTGAAGAGTGCTATAAACGAAGATAATTGAAGAATTGTGAAAATCCCAGCAGCCTCCTCTCTCCCCTCTCCAGCAGAAAGGGCCTGGGATGGCTCAACTGAATTATAGAGGGTGACTGTGATGAGAGCTCAGCAGAAGGGCAGTGGTGTGTGTGCCATCGCTCTGGCCAAGGCAGCCCCAGGTACCGTGGGGATGACTGGGAGCAGCCATTCCCTTCTGCCATACAACAACGGGAACAATGTGAAGACACAGTGAATCCAACAGACTTATTTTGTCCTGGTTACATTATTGGGAAATCTCCTTTCCTGGGAAGGAGAGATTTTACAGAGACTTAAAACTGATAAAAACTGCAACCTCTATTTTACTCTGTCATGCCTTCTTTGCTGCCCATGGCCAATAACCAGCATGAGCCAGCAGTACGATACACGCCCCACGGCAGCACGAGGGACAGAGGCAAAGCTGACGTTTAATGGAAAAAAATGTACGGTGATAAAAATTGTGCACTTTTTCCTTGACACAGAAAATGATCCCCTTAGGAACACTGCCTGTTCAGAAGCTTCTCCTCTGGCTTCTGCCTCTTCACTAATACACTAAAAACCATTGAATGATGTCACAGAGGATTAAGGCTGTGGTCCCTACGCACCATTTCCACAGCCCCAGAGGTGAGCACAGTATTTTATAGTGCAAACCATGAGCTTGGGGCTGCTCTTAACAACCTTTACTGCCTTTCACTGAGGGTAGTGCACCACATATACATTCATGGGTCTAACAGCCACTTTCCATCTATTGGTCTGACCCAAGACATCACCATGGGTGTGGAGAGAGGGATGCAGTGACGCATCCCAGGTGGGATCAGGTGGCAGGATAGAGGTGGCAGCTGCAGGAGGTGACAGGGACAGAGAGTCTTCACACCACTCAGGCAGTGCGAGACAGAGGAGGCATCACAGCTTCATTAACCCAGGGCAGTGCAGACGTCAGTGACAGCTGAGGCAGCCAGTTGATAGAAAGGGAGTAGACACTCCTTCAGAAATGAAAGATTATTTTGAGAATAAAAGCAACCGGAGTAATAAGCAAGACACTTACAAAGGCAGAGGATAGAAGGAAGAGCATTCAAACCTGAAAGCACCTGGGAAGTGATTTATCCAAAACACTTACAAAAGCGTTCCTTAACAGATAAAATACAGAGGGTAACTCACTGTAGGCCAAAACACTGAGTATTAAAGGAAAAAATATCCCGCATTAGAGAGACTTCATTCTTGGCAGCATCTGCTCCAAGTCCTCTGCTGCCCACGCCAGAACGAACTCCAGATCTCTAAACTCAAATTGTAATTTGCTTCACTACAGAATTCCCAACTCAAGCCCCAATTATAACTCTCCAGTGAGGGTGAAACTCCAGCCAACGGTATAATACATTCACCGACACCTGCAGACCTAATAATTGACCAGAGAGGATGTGGATGAGCTCAGCAGAATCGCTGCATTGCTCCTGCAAGGCTTGGTGTCCTACACCGGGAAACAGCTTCGCTACTGCAAGGTGCATAATTTAATAAACCATTAACTCAAACCTGAGGTGAAGTAAATTCAGCATATTATATATTTCAAAATAGCATTAGAATTCAATTTAAGTGTCACCAAAAGCCTAATCCTCAGTATACAGAGCATATTAATAAGTGTCTTGGAGCCTGTGGTTTGATTTCATTTCCAGCTGAGCTGTGCTGCCGCATGGCTGCGATCCCTGCCGCGAGGATGTCTCGGTGACAGCATCACTGGCCTGAACCGGAGCAGGATCACAGGGATCACAGTCCCGCTCTCTGGGGTCCTCCCGGGAGAACACGGGGGTGGGCGCTGGAGCAAAAGCAATCCTGTTTCCAGTCGTGTCACTTCTTGGTGTGTCCCTGCTGAGATGCTGAAGTGCCCCACTGACAGCAGGCTTCTCACAGGGCCCCCAGGTGCCCCCGACCCACCCCTGCTGTCGAGTCCCTTTGCAACCACAGGGGCAAAACCCATTTTAGGTAAGGCAGGGGCTCCTGTTCATGCTGAGCTGCTGGAAGAGGCACAAGAAGCCACTCTGTGCTTGCCCCCCAGCTGTGCCATGGTGCATGGCAGGGTTGCAGCCCCCGAGAAGGGACAGAGCCAATGCTTTCCCTCCCCTGGGTCAGGCATCCACGGCTAATGGTGCATCATTTCCACCGAGAGCTGAAAGCACAAAACCTGCTCTCCCTGTCTGTGGGAGCTGGACGTATTTTGTCCTTTTCTCCATCACCCCTGCCAGAACTTCTCTATCAGCAACCCAGGCACATCCCCAGCAGTTTGGGAAATGCATCTCTTCTATAAATGACAACAGATTATTTAACAACAACTACAGCACTCTGACTGCTTTTTAGTTTGCTCGCATTAACGTCAGTCTCCTCATATATCTAGGGAACGAATCCGGGATTTTGTTTAAAATGGTGGAGAGCAGTACAAAAATAGAAGCCTGCTTGTCTAAAATAAAGTTATGTGTTTGAAAGGGTTGGAAATTGTTTTTTAATCACAGGCGTCTTTCTTCTGGAATATAATCCACCGTCTATACATTCTGCTCTTCCACCCAATTTCTCAGGAAAATGCAGCAAGTGTGTTAATAAATAATTTATAAAAACATTACAAAAGATAAAGCACTCCTGCTAAAATGTTTCCAGCCTCTGACATACCAGTTCATTTGTAATCCTCTTTGCCTCCCCTTCACTGGAACATCAGCAGAGGGTTCGTGCTCCTGCTCTTGCAGCCCCACTTCACCCACCCTGCAGTCTTATAGGGATCCAGGCAGATACAGGGCACAGTCCAGCCCAAGCCACAGCTCAATGTTATCTACTGTAGATTTCTGTCACGGAAAATGTTTTTCATGGAAGCAACACCCTGATTTATTTTCGCCATCTTGCGTGTGAGAATGACTGCAAATGCAGGCGGCTGTCCCAACATACAGGGCTCTAGGGTTTGTCCTTCCTCCAGCAGCACACAGGCTGTGCTCTCTGTAACACTCCAGAGAGTGACTGGGAGCATGATGCACAGGACCCTTTGCTTCTCTCACATGGTTTCTCTGAAATTCACTTTCAGGAGTTGGTATGTTAGACATGTGACAAAAAAAAAAAAAGAAAAAGAAAAATCAAAATAATGAAACTGGACAATTTTTACAAAAGAGTTCACAGAACCCTTGGAATTTCAGTTGGACTGAGCAATAGTTTTTGCACAGTTCCACCAACTCCATGACTATTTCATATCTTTAATGAATCCTGAAAAACATGATGGGAAGTCTTGAGACAGCTGTTTCAGTGACTGCACGGCAGAAGAGACACGGCAACAAGCACGGTGCCTTCAGAAGAGGTGGTGAGAAGATGAAAGGAGGGAAAGAAGAGATCATCCTTCAGAGAGATCAAGTCAAAGGCACGTTAAGGAAGCATGAAAAGGGTATCCCCAACTTCCTCATGCTCTGAAAATACTTGTGCATCATGAAGCCCAGTGACAACACAAGAGGACTGACTGCTGCATCCTGCCAACATCCGGTACCAAAAGCACCTCTGCTGCTGCAGCTCTGAGCTAAATCAACACAGAAGACAATTCTGCTCTCCTGGAACTGCTGTTTGGTCTCCCCACACTCACTGCCTCCTCTCCAGCACAGTTCCACATGCAGGCAGGGCACTGGGAACAGGAACCAAGGCAAGCAAAGCACAGCTGCTGCACAGATCTGCTCAGTGAACACCCACCTGTATCCCGAGCATGCCTGGGACGTGCAGCCACACTGGCAATGGTTCAGCACCACAGACAATGCTCTGCTAGACTTCTGTACCACTTAATTTCATCACACAGGCTAAAATCCACTTTGGGAAATCGTGCCAGCATAGCAGCAACAGTTTATAATCCCGTTAGCAAAAATGCACAGGCTCACTGTGCCGAGGCCTCACTCACACTCCACCCCCCAACACACAGGACCCAGCTAAGTGCCCATGTGCAGCACAGCATCCTCTGTGCTTTATTGCCCAGCCACTTTTATTTCACCCAAATGAAAAATAAAAACCCATTACTAAGCAAAAGTCTTGAGAATTTTTATGAGATTGTAATGCTTCCAATTTATGTTGAAAAAGCCCCAAATCCTCAAGCTGTCTGTCGCTGCTCCAGCCAGGGACGCGGGAGATGCTGCTGACGCAGCGCAGCACAAGCGATCAGAGAGAGAAATGCTGCTCTGACAGGGTGCTTTCAAAAAGAAATGGGAAGGGTTTCCTCTTGTTTAGGGCATAATGGAAAACCGAGGCAAAAAAATATAGAACAAACACTGAATTTCTGCAGGACAGTAACGGATGTCATGTAAAATGTTTTAAATTATTTTTAGGTCTCGATGCTTTCTGCCCACAGCTTTCAGACAAGATGTATTTTAGGAAGGGAACACTCAGGGGGCATCAAGCATCAGTTCAGACATTCACAGTAACAAACTGCTGAATATTCAAGTGTATCAGAAGGAAAAATTCAGGAAAAAACAGAGTAAAGAGAGAATATTGCAAAAACCTTTGACATTCAATCAGTGCTTACACATACTCTGCAAGGCACAGCTGGTGCACACAGAACTGCAGGAACAGTAATTAAAGACCACCACCCAAATACTGCCCACCACCAGTTCCCCCTCAGCATCTCCCACTTGCTCCTTCCGTGACAGACATCCTGCCTGGATATTACACCTGGCATGACTGCTGATGTCCCTGACCTTCTCCTGCCATTTCCTACCCCACAGGAAAGTATTCCATGACTGCCATGGCTGCTGGGAGCATCCTGTGAGTGTGTGAGCAATAAAGATGAAATGCAGTTTTCCCCCAGGCTCCTAGAGAACTGGATTATCACATTTCAGCAATTACTGCAAACACAGGATTTACAACAGGGCTCTGTGGGGCTCTGGTGTGTCCCCTTGCCTGCCTAGCTCAGCCTGCATCCCACTCTGCTGCCTGGCTCACCTGCCAGAACTGTGCCACTGACACTCTTCTGCACCAATTCTGAATTATTCAGTGAGCAGTTAATGCATGTGCAATGTGAAACAGCTCTTCCAACACACCTCTCTCCAAGGCTTGTTAGTCTTAATTTGTTCGACCGGCCAAGAGGTCTAAATTTACAAGTTTTTAGCATGATCCTATAGCACAGTTTATGCACTTCTTAATTAAGAAAAAGGCCAACACTTATAAAATATGTATTCCCTCCCATCCCCACAGCACCTGAACACCAACACTAAAGGAGACATCAGCACCTGCTACAGGCAGGGTGGGACACGATGAGCATCCAACGAGCTCAGCATCTCCAGCTGTGCAGCACAGGAGTGGCAGTGAGTAAGGGGCTTCTGGCTGGCCATGGGTGAAGGCAAAGCCTGCCTCCATAACGCTGGCAAGCAGCAGCCTGCCCGGAAGCCTGGCAGCCAGAATCATTTTCAGTTCCTGGGGTGCCAATTTCCAACACACAGAAGGGAACGCTGCATTTTCCTGCTCAGCTGTGCCAATGTTTGAAAATCATCCATGTCTGAGAATCCACATTTTCCCTCCATTAGTCAATATGAGTACAAACAGGGGGTTTTCTTCTTCTTTTTCCATTGACACAAAACCTGGTACTATGCTGAAGGTCTAACAGGGGCAGTCTGAATCCTGTCAGTGACAAACCAACACACTCAAGAGTCACAGCTGCACCAAAGCCCCTGCAGGAGGCTGGGACTTCCATCACCCACATCTCAAAAAAGGTTTCAGCAGCTCTGCTCCACACTCAGTGAACTGTGGACAGCCAGGGCTCTGCATCTTCTCAGAAGCAAACAGATAATACAGAACAATAAAAACTCAAGTTCTACTGAGGTGTCTTCCCCAGCAACCTGTGAAGAGGCCACCCATGTCCTCATCCCCATCTTCTTCTCTGCCTTTCACTCAGAGCATGATCTCGTATTTCTAGAGATCACAAAACCAAAAGAAAAATATGAGAACCAAATGTAGGAAATCACCACCTTGGGCACGCTTTCTTCACTCAGGCCCAAGAGTGAGTGTCCAAGAGAGCATCCATGCAAGAGGCTGCCAGCACCCAGGGCTGGACCATCTCTGGCAGGAACATGCCAATGTTGGCTTGGCAATTACAACTATTACTAATATGAAACATCTTTGGGGTGAGGCAGCACTTAAAATCCATTATCAAGGAAGCCTGAAATGTCTCAAAAATGTGAGACCCCTTCAGAAGAGAGAGGAAGCGGAGGCCCCATGCAGCCACAGCTGCCAGCACTACAGTCTCTGCCAACAGCATGAGAACTTCTAGCAGAGACCCAGAAAAACTGCATCATGCAGCTCCAGACGATTGGTTCTCATTTCTCATCCCTCTGACCAGTCTGCAGGGAGCAGGCACATCATGTCAATCATAAATGACAACACAAAGTTGTTTAAGTAAGAAATCAGACATCACCACATAATTAATGGCTACAGTGCTGTGTAAATGCGTGAGAAAGGCAGTGAGTCCCTGTAGCTGGTTTGAGTCCTTTACACAGAAAATGTGAGGCAGAAAAGATCAAGAACAACTGCATGGGGATTTTTAATCGATATCTAACCTGACTATAGGATTTGGAGGAAGATCATCCCATAAAACATAGCATCACAGACTAATTGTATTTACTCCCCATTGACCAGAGACTCACAGAAAGCACTGCACGTCCCAGGAAGGTGCTGAAAGTCTCCCCCAAAAAAGGAAAGTCACCCATCAAGACAAATATATGGCTGGAGGTTAACATGCCCTGGATATACCTACCTCTGAATATCAAACTCATTTACCAGCGCTGTCCAAGTGAAAGCTTCTGAAGGAGAAGCACAAAACACCTTCTGTCTCTCTAGTGTCACTGCTCCTGAATTCACCATGGAGCTGAACACAAACACTGTGCAGACGATGGAAAAGCATCATCTATTCTTGGCCAGCTCCTTTCTGCTGGCTGCATAACCTTGAGCGCATGACTGAAGGATGCCCGTTTATGCCTGGGAGACGCTGCCATGAATCACAGACCCCTCTTCCTCCCACAGCCAAGGCACAGCGTGTCCTTGTTGAGGAATACCAGTCTACCACAGCCACAGTGAGACATCCTGCAGCACACTTTATAAATAGGCTTCTAAGAAATGTACTTCCCCATCCTCTTGATAAAAAGTGATTACCAGAGCAAAGAAAATGACTAAACATCAACACACACCCTGTGAACGTGAAGGAGCCAGACCCCAGGGAACAGCTCAGAGATCCAACAGTGCTGCAGTGCAACCCATCAGGGAGATGCTGGCTAAGTGCCACAGCAGCCGGGGCCAGCAAGACTTCTAGAGAGCATATCACAACAAGAAAAAGTAATACAAAGCTCACAAATGAAGAGAGGTGACCTATGGGACCAGGAGCTCTCGAGGAGGGCAAGCACAGCCTGGGCAGCCCTTAAGAGAACAGGATTGATGTAGTTACACAGTATTTTCAGAGGAGCCACAATTCTCCTCTGTGTGGTGCAGTGCTGCTCCCACCACTGCAGCCAAGCGTCTCCTCTTTCCTTGCACACAGCATTTATATGCCACGGATGCAAATGGAGCTGAGAGCACACAGGTATCACAGAGGAGGGTGACATCTGGTTCATGTTCCCTTTGATTATGTCCATGGTGTGGGCACCATCCTCTGTGAGTTGTGAGGGGTCTGTCCTGCCCCACTGACAGCAGCAGTGTCTTATTTTTTAATATAGAAGTGCAATTGCAAAAGCAGGGAGAAAACAGGAATTATTTTCCATTTGCTTCTAGAAACAGATGTCACTTTCCTCAGACTTGTTTGTTTTTAGGACCATGGGAGTTTAATCTTTGAAACAATATTTTTACAGTATGTGTCAAGTGGCATTTCGTAATGAAAGAAAACAAATTGCTTCCACTTTGTACACCATGGTAACCAGTCAAGAATGTGAACAGCTCCTCAAAGGTGGGGTCAGCAAACACCCCCCAGGCAAACTCCCACATGAGATCCTGCTCACACCCCCACAGCCCCGGGGGAGCTGCCCAAACCCTGTGTTAATAAGAAGAAAATTCGGCTTGACTCCTCCTGGGACTTTGCTGTTCCCACAACAGCCAGAAGAAAAATCATTGAGTGACTTCAAAATTCTCCCTGGAGACTAAACATCTCACTGGAGGAAAGCAGATCCACTGCAGGGCCAGCTCCAAGGTTCACCCCAAATTCAAACACAGCCCCAGGGTTCTCCTCAAAGTCAAGCACAGCCCAGGGCTGATCTCTCTCCCACACCATGGCATGCCCGTGCAGCATTCACTTCTCCAGCTCCTGCCTTGCTTCAGGATCGAACAACACAACCAGAAACCTCCAGGAAGTCTCACATATGAGAACATATGAGCTGGCATCAGCTCTGCATTGCTAGAGAAAAGATACAATCCCTCCAAACAGACATACAACTAAGAAGACCCATTTCCCTTTCAGACAAACAAAATCCCCCAGACAGTAAAACACAGGATGCTGACACCGCCCCCCCCAGCAGCAGCTGAACGCGGCCACAGCGGCTTGACCAGGTGACCCCAGAGAGAGAACTCGTCGTCATCCTACCTGCAGAAGCCAGTAGCACCTTCTGTGAAACGTGGGGATGATGGAGGAATGGACATAGCAGCCATACAGGCACTGGGGACACAGAAAGAGAGAAAGCAGAGTCAGTTTAGTGGAGGAACCATCCCGAGAGGCTGCGCTGGGGACAGGGCAGCAGCGCGTGACCCACGAATCGAGGTCATTGTTGGTCTGGGGCTGGTGACACAAACACAGCATGGTGGCATCCCAGGGTAAGCACTGTAAGCATTGTGCAGGTCACAGAACCCCCTCCCTCCCTAACAGCCCCTGCAGTGCTACTTTCACCCAAGGGTGGCCACCCTGGAGTGGCCAGAGGCAACAGGGACCCCTGTGGTGCTCAGCACCCTGACACAGACAGGGCTGGTCTGGGGGCTGCCTTTGAATCTTCACTACATCGTGTTTTTCTTTCTTGGCAAATACAACACGTTCATCTCTTTTCCCATGGTTTATCTCCTGGGTATTTCAACTGAAAACGTTGTGTTTGTAAACTGAAAAAATTGCTGTCAGATATTTTAGACAGCAAAATGCCAAAATACAGTTTGTTTCTTTTCTTCTCGGTTTTTTTTTAATGAATTCTGCTTCTCTGATTAACTGAAATCAGCAAAGCTGAGGAATTCTTTCTACAGGAAAAAAACCACATTTCCAGTACATTAAAACTTTTTTGGTTGGAAACCAAGCCCAGGGCCAACCCAAACACATAAAACTGGTTTTAACTGCAAAGATCCCGAGCGCAGAGGGGTGCCCGTGCTGCTGGACATGCTCAGTGAGCACATGGGAGGCTGCTGCAGTCCCCCCTCCCCAGGATCACCGCTCACAAGGTCGGCCTGAATTAAACAGGATTTAAGGACTGGCTGCTATCACCGAGTTATTTTTGAAACACAAATGACAAAGATTAATAATGTTTTTAAAATGTGTCAAGGGTACATTCTACACGCTGAAATGAAGGGAGGAAAAACAGAGGAGGAAAAAAAGCCCTGCAGAAAATAATCCAAAGAAAAGCTTAACATTTAAATCCCTCCTGAGGGCTGGGGAACAGCCGCCCTGACAGTGACTCCTGGCACACAGCACCAGGGGCTGCATGGAAAGGTCTGCAGTGTTCAGTTCTGCTGACTCAGAGCTGGTCCCCCCACTCCAGACAGCAGCATGTCCCAGTCCAACCTGCTTCCCAGTGAGGATGGGAAAGGTGGTCTGGAGCCGCTGGAGCAGCCTTCACAGCAGCCAGGGACATCCACAGCACCTTGTGAGACATGTATCAATTTATTCCAGTGCCCCCCGACCTGCTTCCCACCCCAATTTGCTGTGGAGTCGATCGAAACTTTGCCCTGATTAAAACAAACCCCAGCACTGGGCTCTGTGCAGCTCGTAGTGCTCAGCAGGTGGGAGCGCTGCCCTCCCTCTCCAGAGCCGTCTCACAGATAATTCTAGAGCTGTCAATAATGAATCACACAAAAACCTCCCACCTCCATGAAACTGGTTCTCAACGTTTCAGCAAACCATTAAAAAAATCCTAACAGCTCACAGAATTCAAAAAGGACACAGAACGCAGAAGGGATTTCTTAAATTTTTTTTTCTTTTTTTTCCCCACGGAGGCAGGACATGGGAATCTGACTCTGGATGGATGTTTTGAGGCTGGATGTCCTCATGAAGGAGACCCTCACACTGAGCAAGCTCCTGGCCTCGGATAGATGGCAGGGACTGTCCCCATGGGCACTGAGAGGTACCACAGAGGCAGAGAAACACTGCAGGGGTGAAACAGACCCTGGGAGCCCAGCATGTGGAGTGCAGGTAAAATGAGTGATGACAGCAATAAAAACAACATTAAATTTTGGATAAAAAGGCATAAGAAAAAGTTGAGGATATAAATAGACACCTAGGAAATGTATGTGTCATTGTTTTGGAGGATTGTAAAGATTAATGGGTTAAGCACTGTGGATGATGCAAAATCTGCAGCCCGATGGCTCAGCACATGGGGGTTGTAGGGAGGTGGGTGTAGGATATTCCTACACTTGGATCTGCTGACCCCTGCCTTTGGCCCCAGGATGGCCCAGGATGGCCCAGGATGAGCACCCGGTCGGCTCAACACCTTCCTGCACCCAATAAGAGTGGAATTACCACCCTGCCTGGCCAGAGCAGACAGGTAACCAGGGCAGGAGTAATGCCTTCAGCTAAAGCAGCCTTTAAAATTAATTCTTGCTCAAAACAGGCAAAGGGGGTTTCATTAGCTGTGTTTTCTTTTATTTTTTTAAATTATTTTTTAGTGGGAAGGTAAAAGCTGCAGAGGCCTGTGTGTCTGTGGAGATGTTAATGCCAGGCTGGGCACTCAGCCAATGCATTAAGTGAAATCGAATTCCTGAAACCAGCTTTAATCAGCAGATTTTTAAGGTTAGAATGACTCTCTCCTCTGCAAGGCTTGCCAAGGTTAATTCTGTCCTGAGCAGGCTGAATTAATGGGCTGGACAGGGGAGAACATTTTTTTTCATGATTCTCTTTTAAGTTTACAAAATCTCTGGGAGAAGAGAAAAGGCATTTCTGAGCAGTCTGAGGAGAAACGCCACCTCAGCAGCTCATTGACTGCTGTGTGGAGAGCATGGAGGGGGCTGGCATCAGCCTGGCCCTGCAGGAGCCCCGAGAGGCACCAGCCGAGGGACTCCCAGCTCTGGGGATGCTGTGACTGCTGCTGGCTGCCCATGGAGGTGGCTCCATGGTCCCATCCCGGCTGTGGAGATGCTGTGACTGCTGCTGGGTGCCCATGGAGGTGGCCCCATGATCCCATCCCAGCTGTGGGGATGCTCTGACTCACTGCTGGGAGTCCATGGAGGTGGCCCCATGGTCCCATCCCAGCTCTGGGGATGCTGTGACTGCTGCTGGGTGCCCATGGAGGTTCCCATGGTCCCATCCCAGCTGGGGGGATGCTCTGACTGCTGCTGGGTGCCCATGGAGGTGGCTCCATGGTCCCATCCCAGCTCTGGGGATGCTGTGACTGCTGCTGGGTGCCCATGGAGGTGGCCCCATGGTCCAATTGCCTATCAGAGAGTGTGTCTTTGTCCCTGGAGATGACCCTGTGCGGGTGGCCATGGATGCCCTGAGCACAGACTGTGTTCTGCCACTGTGGGGGATCCCTCCTGCAGCTCCCTGGGATGAGACCCCCACACCTGCCCCAGGAACTAGCTACAGGTACCAGCTACCTTCTGCACATCCCCTACACTGCTGCTGGAGGGCCTGGCCCTGCCAGCTCTGCTGCAGCTCATCCCTCTACAATTCCAGGGGTAATTAAAGAGAAAAGGCCTTCTCTGGGCAGCAGGGGAGAGTGTGCAATTACAGCTGCCCACCCTGCCATTTGTATGCACTGCATATCTGGCATTACCAAACTTCTGAAAACTGGAGGAAGGGGGGAATATAAAATCGAATTATTAGTGGATTTTTTTATCCTGAGCTCCTTAAAGTGGTTGTCGCTTATTTAAAAATAATACAATAATGCCGAGGTGCTCTTCCTTAACAAGCATACCTTGGGAATGGAAACAAGAAAGCAGGAGAATCAAAAATTCAAGATAGGGTTGGACAGGCTTTGAAATTCTCCTCCCTGGTGAGTTACACTAGTGGATATTTAAAAAAACCTAAAAACCGCCTAGATTTTGTTCAGATTTTCACACTGAATTCCCAATTCCCTTAATAAGAAGCTAAATCAATCTTTAGAGAACAAATCACGTAAGACCTGTGGCTGTACATTATTAAAATATACTTGAGTAATTTTCTGGTGGTAAGGCTTCGACTTCCAACACCCCAGCAGCCTCTGGACACCAGGAGCAGGATCTGTGCAGGTTACTGGGGGAAAAGTGCCCTCTGCTCCTGGCTCCCTGGTGGTGTCAGGCAACACATGCTCAGCCCAGCAGCTGATCATCTCCCTGGTACATCCCTGAGCTGCTGGGATCTCCCTCTGTAATTACTGACCATTTCAGAGCTTCCTCACCAATTTCCATGAGAGAGCGGCACACTGCTGGCAGTGGCAGCACTGCTGCCATGGATCAAACCTCCATGGAAAGCCAAGAGAGGCGTTGGCTTCATTCCTCTCATCATCCTGATGACAGGGCACAGGTTTCCTGAAGCAGTGGCTGTGTCTGAGCCCAACCACACTCTGCTCTCACCCTCGCCTGCTGTAACCAGCACACACTGGGAAGAAGCAGCAGCCTTGCAGCAGCACATATGGATTCACAGGCATGGAAGGGAAACTGGAGAAGCAGCCTCTAAGTGCTCAGATGAGCATCCTTCAGTTGGTGATACAGTTGAAATGCAGTGACGAACCCCAGTCTCCCATTCTTATAATGATTTATAGAATCATTCTGTGATTTTATCACAGAGATCTCCATAATCTGTTCTTACAGGTACCACTGCCATCCCATTCTTTTCACCAACATTTCCATATCCCAGCAGAGACACCATCCAATCTTCCTGAAAGTGATTCCTCTGGGTTTCATATAAATCATGACCAGAGGAATTTGTCAGCTATTTGTAGTGATACATTTGTTTTACATGTAGGATTGTTCATCTGTTTCTGTAACCAGCATCCACAAAAATCTCTGCTGATCTTTTGAGAGGGTAGAGCCCAGCTACAAAAGTGAGGCAGCTGAAAACTGGGCTTCTTGGCCACTGAATCAGCAATCACTGGGGAAACCCCTCAAATTTTGTGTGTCACCTCTCTTCTCAAACAGACCTAAAGTAAGCACCTTCTGAGACGGGGTTACCGTGCAACACATGATCCTTCTTTCAGGACAGGCATGCTGAAGCCACAGCCACATTCCAAATCCATTTAAACGTCAGATGAGGCTCGCCCCTGTCAGCTGCGGGAGCTGGGAGACAGCGGCGGCTCCCGCCCACTCCATTAATCAGGATTCAGCGAGAAAAGCCAATGTGCTGCTATAAACCCCCTGACTCGATGCCAGCACCACGCGCAGGGAGCCACGTGCCATCAATCTTCCTTGTCCTCCCGCAGCAGCGAGCGCAGCCGGGGGGGAGCGGCGGGGGCTCGGCCGGGCGGGCTGAGGAGCGCGCTGGTGACAGCTCTCGTAGGGCACAGCGACGCTGAGCAGACAGGGAGGCGACAGGAGATTCCCAACATTTCCCCGCGCAGATTGGCCCCAGTTCAGCTTTCTAAAACAGTAAACAGGGAGGGGAAACCACGTCTGAACCCTGGGGAATCCCCAGGGCCAGAAGGCTGCCGCCAGAGGTCTTATTTTGACTTAAGAAGTGTCATAATATAGGAATGCATCCAAAATTTCCCATTACTGCTGCAAATCAAAACCGAAACGCTGCTAAACGTGTTTTCTCACTCCTCATCTTGGAGAAACACAGATATTAGATAGGTTTGGATTTTCCTCTGACGTTCATAAATAGTAACTTTGATTCAGCAAAGCACGAAACCACGTGCTCAGATCTCAGCCTGGGCTGAGCTGCGCTGCTGGCAAGGTTCGCCTTTTATCGATGTCAACAGAACTTAAGCAATTGCTTACGGTTTGCCAGGTTGGGCAAGGAGTCCCCGGTACTGACAGCAGATCCCAAAAACATTCTTAACACTTCCAGGCAGCTGCAAAACCCAGAGAACCTGACCCTTCGCTTTTCAGCTGTGGCATCAGAGCACCGTGCAGTGCAGCCGCAGGCACTGCCCACTGTGCAGGCGCTCAGCCCAGTGCGGAGATTTCGGGTTTAATCCTGTCACTTCTTTTCCTGACACATTTCAAACCCCCCATATGCCCTCGATGCCACTGGCAGCCATACCCAGATCACAGCTCCTGCACTGAGCCCGGGGCTCTCCTGTGATGGCTGATCAAGGGAGGAGAGGTTACACAGCCTGTGCATTGCAGGACCTTGTCACTTCTGGCGGCTTTTGTTAACAAATATTGTTCTGTTTACCTCGGGACTCGTTAGAAAGCAATTTTTGAAATGTTCAATATTTAATGAAATATTTAAATGTTTAATGGATTCTTTTTCAAATCCTGTTTCCCTTTGCGGGGTTCTGAAGTCTCTGCAAGGATTGCAAGGTTTAAAGTTTCTCACTGTTAGAAATGAATCCTCTAATGACATTGGCTTAACGACAGAAATCGGCGTACGTGGGGACTGCTGCTTCCACAGGCAGCAACACCCACTGCCCGGCCCACTGCAGGATCATTGGTATGCATCCCCACATCCCCACTGCAGTGCCTGCCTCTTCATAAATGCATATTTCTTTATTAATACGGGGATACTTTAATCTCAGTCTAATTTTACCTTTAGGGAAGCTCTATCCCAAGGCTGCCAGGAGCTTAGACCCTCCAGATGCAGTGGTGTGATTTGTATTCAAAGCAGCAGGTCTATCTGTCAACATGTTTGTCTCCCTTCTCTGCCAGCTCTTATTTATAATCCCATTCAGATTAATGAATGACAGTAGTTCTCATCACAAGAAATTTGATTAATCAATTTAAGTGCTTAATCACCCTGGCCTGGGTGAAAAGCGTACTGGAGGGATGCTGCCTAGATAGGGGCAAAGTTGTGAGATGCAGGAGGAAAACATCATCACTTTCCCTTGGGAACAGCTCGAGCCAAGAATGTGCACTGGATCCTTGACGGGATTTTGAGCTTTCCAAGAGCTCAAAATTTCCTTAGGGCCAGCAGTCATGGCCAATTAGTAATGAGATATCCTTTTCAACCCACCTCCTGATCTGACACAAAAGGCTTCACACTACTCCTCACTCCCTGCTACCCATGTTGCTCAAACTGAACCCAAAAAACTGTCAATCATAAAACCTCCTGCAGGGTGATGACCAGGATAACACATCTGGGCATCCTGCAGCATTCCACCCCCATTAATCCTGCCCATCGCTTTCCTGTACTGTGAAGATTCTCACAGCCTGATTGTGTCACCAGCTTGAATACTCCAGAATAATCTCTAGGGTTTTTTGGAGACCTGGGAGATATTTCAGGTAAGGGATAGGAGCAAAGCTGAGCAGAAATCACTGATTTGTAGGACAGAGGCCACACAGTGTGAGCACTGCCTGTAGCTGCTCTTGCAGATACTGTGAGTGACATGATAAACCCAAAAAACCCTGTAACACAGCTCCAAGCAGGCTGTGCTCAACCAGGTATGCAGGATATGGGAATTCTCACTGGGAATGATTCCCACATTCACCTCCACTACCTAAACTCAAAGGGACTTGGAGGCAGGTGACCCGTTTGGAGCTGGGTACAAACAGGGCAGCACAAGCTCTGGTGACACCGGTGTGCAGGAGATCACTGAGAGCAGATCAGGGTGACACATGCTCCACATGAGAGCCAGGCTCCCATACTTTCAGGTTAGGGAAGAGCATTCCCAACATCTCTGATGTGAGTGGGTAATTAGAAGAGGAAAAGTGGTACAAGAGGCTGCTCTGACTCCACAGGCCCATGTTCAAAACCAACACTGCCCGGGTGCTTCTCCAGTGGGATACAACCAACCTACAGGACAGGCATCACCTGGGTCCCTACACAGCATAAACCCCACAGTCTCCTCAGCCCATGCCACCCCACACCACCCCCGTGCAAGGGCTTCCCAGCTGTCACCATACGGTGAGAACTGTGAGCTGGAGAATTGTGGAGCGTATTAATGTCACACTGAAATATGACACAATACACAGAAGTATTTTATATTTATTCTCTTTTAGAAATGTTAGAAAGACAATATAATGAGAACACTGCAAACAAGTCAAGCGTTTTCCTCCTAATCTGGCAATAAAAATGTCAAAGAAATGCCTAAAATCCTAATAGGAGAACAAAAAAAATAATGGGCTGGGCTATAACAAGGATTTAGCTGCAACTTTACTTGAAGGCTTTAATCATGTCTCCTACAACATCAATGGAAAATCAGATACAAAGCTGTATAAACCATTAACGTCTGTGTTGGCTGCCTCAGTTGCTGGGGGGCTGAGACTGAACAGATGAGGCAGAGGCTAATGAAGACAGGTTGAGGTCAAAATACCTTTATATCCGGGGAAACTTTGAACAAAAAAAGGATTACCGAGCTGGTCTTGGTGGAGACTTGACTAAGGTAGCAAAGATTGTGACAAGAGCAGCACCAAATCTCCAGCCCAGCTGCCTCCACCACGGCCATCAGGGGCAGGCTGCACCCAAGTGGGAAACCTGGTTATGATCGGTCTAATTCTCTTTTTTGGTAATGAAAAAAGACCATCACAGCAGTGGGGGAGCAGACAAAATGTGACAGTGCCCTGGGGAAATGCAGGCTGAGATGGTATTTTTGCAGACACACCATAGAAACAAGCCACATCTGGAATGATCCCAGGGCGTGCAGGGAATGAGCACAATCGCACGAGGGATGTTTGTCTGACCCGTTCTCTGTGTGTCTGACACAGGCAAATAAGGACAAGTCTAACAAGTCCAACTTATAGGAAATACATAAATATCTAAGAGAACTTTTGGGAGCTATTTATTGTACATGCAGTTTTATATTGGATTAATTTTGTTCTGGAATGGACAAGAAGCCTTCACTGGGATCTTTTTTTGGCAACCTCCCTAGGGCAAAATCAGCCCTGGAGATATCTGCAGATATCCCAGACTGCAAAGGGCCCAGGTTCTGGGTCCTGCTCTCTTTACTCCACTTGCTTACAATTAAGAGCAATAGGTGCTGCAGTGAATGACTCCATGACCAACACGTGTCCATTCCTGACTTCAGGCTCTTTGCAAAGGTGACTCAGTTCCACTGCAGTTCCACACATCCTGAGCAGAGAGCACGGGGCTGTGGAGTGGCTGGGAGTGGCTCCAAGTGGAAGCCCCAATGGGAAGCTTCCCTTCCCATTTCAGAAAACCATTTAAGGTTTTCAGTAGCCCCTGAATCCTGAAAATGGAATCCAAGTGCATAAAAAACTCAGAAGGACCTGACTTTCAAACCTCCTTCCAGAGAATCCCTTTATTAAAAAGCATTTACACAACCTAAAACAAATTATTATGTATGCCAATACTAAATCTTCCCATTCTGATTTTAAATCCTTACAGCCTCACTATTGCTCACAAGAAATGGCAGGAGCTACAGTAAGTAGGCATTTAAGAATGTCTTTCTGGACAAGCTGTTGTAGAAATACTAAGTTTATACTGCTTACAAACCAACTTATAAATATTTCACTCCTGTCCCAAAAACCCAAACAGAAAAGCATTAATTTCTCAAGATCAGTGCACCAAAATTTACTGAAGTTCACCACCAGTGAACAGCTGAGTTTTTCTGATGTTCAATAAGCAGTGAAAAGGTCAACATTTTACTTGCATTAATTTTTTATCAGAGAAGGGAAAGCTCATTTTCATGACAGATAATGAACATTGGAAGAGGTCTGCTATGGCAAGACATACAAGATTGGGGTACTCTCCATATGAACAGTGTCTGAACCTCAGAGCCCTTCCTGGGGCCTACCTGAGGTGACTTTATCACTGGGATTTACCTGAAGTGACATTATTGCTGCAACTTCGCCTTCTCAAGAGCCCTTCAGGGCTATTTAACAGTTATGTCACTTGGACAGCTGAGGAAGGAAAACACAACTCTAAACACAAAAGCAAATATCTCCTGTATGCCCTGAGACATTCTGGAGGGTAGAAGCCGAGATGGAAAGCTAGGAGCAAATTTTCTTCTTGTAAAATAATCGTGATTTCTATCACTGGCATTCAAAGTACAGCTGTCAAAGAGGAGCAGGTTCTTTAGCAGGTCATGAGGGTTGAAAAGGCTTCCACATCTGCATCACTGGAGTCACCCAGGCCTCACTGCATGGAGAGTGATGGTAGCAGCAGAGCAGTGCCTGGCTCCAGCACAACCTCCCCCAGCTGCATGGTCCCACCATCCCACAGCCTCTGGTGGCAGTGGACAGAGAAGGGGACCTGGCAGTCACAGAGCATTGACAAATGAAAGTCAAGTGATTAGCTGGCAGGTTCAACAGTTTTGCTTCTACAGTGCTTTCTGCATATTTTCTCAATAAAAGCAAGACAGCATTGATGAGCTATATGACAAAACAGAACGCTGAATCATTTTTAGTACATCACCTCTTCTCATGCAGAGGGAATCTTCCGTCTTCCCCATCACAGCCAATTAGAGCATTCACAACATTTCTTCTAGGCTGACAGTGATTGGAAAAGATCATGAGACTCATAAGAGAGAATTCCATGCTTTATGTCGTTAGATCTGTTCTCTCCATCCTCCTGGTTTCTGGGTGTTTTACTGGCAATGGCAGAGCAGCATTTTGCTCAACCCAAACAATCTTTTCTTTGACTGTGAGTAAAAAGTGAAGCTTTGTTGATGTCAACATAAAAGATGTTTTTGCCTCAAAGAGGCAGGGGCATGTCTGGGGTGTGGAACCGTGGCTCTGAGCCCTGTCCCCTGCTCCAGTAGAAAACAGCATCCTGGAAATCCTCTGTCCTTCTGCAGAGAAGGACACAGCTGGCTCAGGAAAGAGAACTGCTGGAGAATGGTGCTGAGCAAGAACTGAAATGTTATTTGAACATGAAATGACTGTTTCAGCTTTTTTTTTAAGACTGAAATGGTGAAATGCCATCCCTTGAAAGAAGTCCCCTCTTACAAAACCTGGACCCATACATGGAAACTTGAAACACTTTCTAAAATGTTTACTGGCTGAATCCAGCTCAAAAGGAGATCAGTGCTCCCACTCACAGTGTCCAGAGGTTCACGGTGCTGACAGATTACAAGAAAATTCACAGTGATACTTGTCAATTTAAACAGTGTCTGCTTCATTTTTGTAAGCAGAAGTTTTTCAGCATTTGGGAGAAAGGTGCAGACAGCTGCTCATGTGTTTGTTCACTGCCAAGAGAAAATGCTTTGCTGAGACTGAGCACTGGCTGCAGCACAAAATTGAACAGCAATATTTTCTCTAGTCACTGAAACCAAGTTCAAGATTCAAGGAAAAGCAGAAGAAAACAGAAAATTCTGGGCTGCTTGCTTCCCAACCTCCCACTGACACCACAAAACTGTCATTAGAAACGAGTCCCACGGGCAGGCAGAAACCTGTTCCCTCGGCCACACAATCCATCATCTCTATCCAATACACTGCCTGTAGGTTTACAAATCACAAGGAATTTACCAAGTGGCTTTCATAAGGAAAAGTGGACAATAAATCATCATCACAACAAAGCCACTCATGTAACACACAGCTTCATTTTCATGCCAAATTTCATAATTGGTAACCGTAAAAAAGCACAAAACCAACAAAACTTCCTCATCTGAGCAGTCTTCAGAAATAATGATACAGTATTAAGCACAGACATTAATTCAATTATTCACCTGTTCCTTCTTCTCTAATTCCGTGCTGAGCCTGAAAGGGTAGGAACTTGGCCCTCACCAGAACCAAGGCTGCACTTTGCCCCAAAGAGCTTTTGAAAACAACTGGTTTTACTTGCATTAAGCTCAGGGATCTGAAGGACAGGGACAATCCCTCTGGAACTCCTGCCACTGCTGTGCAGTGGCTGCAGCACCTCCTCAAACTTTTGATAAATCCTCCTCTGAAATGGCAATTAACACCTTTTGCAGGTCACCCCACAAGATTAATTTTCCAAGCACAGATTAATGAAAACGCAGGCAGAAGTGTTTAGAAAATATTTTCCCTATTAATCTTCATCAGCAGCAGATTACCAGCAGGGCGGCTAATGAAGACATCGGCTCGTTAAGGTGAGAGCAGGCAGGGGGAAGGACAGGGCTGTTCTCCCAGGCACCATGAGCAGCTCTGTCACCACCATGTCCCAGTACACTGCGAATTCCACAGAGAAATGACTCAGGCTATCCCAAAACACTCACCAGATCTATCCATGTGCTGAAGGGCAGCTCAGACGAGCGAACTGCAATTGTCACAAACTCCCACAGCCAAGTTCCACAACAGGAGCACACACAAACACATTTAAAAACCTTCAGTCCCTCCAAATCCATCAACAGCAAATGTTACTTCTGGTTGGAAGTCTACCCTTAGGATTGGAAGGCTCCTTTTCGACAGAACTTTTCTCTGCCACACACAGATCTCAAAGGGATGTTTAACTGAATTGGATAAAAAGTCTGAAACTAACAAAAAGATGATCCTGCAGAGCAAATCTGCCCCTGAAAGGAGCCCATGGTCACTGCAGAGCTCACGATTGATGGCTCTGGAAAGAGGATTGAGTGTGCCTACCTTCCTGAAGCTGGACTTTTTGACTCCCAGAACCCCTGTATTTCCCCAAATTACCAGAGAATGTTTTATGTTTCTTTCTCTAACAACTGTTTCTCCTGCAGTTCAAGCAAACAACAGTTTCTCTCCTTATTATATTTTCTTTCCAGCATTAACCCCCTTTTAAATTGAAACATGCTATTCTGCCCTTATTTTTCCCAGCTCATCGGTGGCAATGTTGCATTTTGACACAGTCTAGCTTAGAGCCTGGTTTGGGTTTAAGAAGAGTGAACGTGTCGGCTTACGAGCCTTGCCTCGAGGAAGGGAGCGCGCTCCTGCCTCACTCCAGAATCAATCAAAGCCGCACTTAATGGAAGGACGGGAAGGCAGTGGGAGGAGAAGCCGAAACCACATCCCCTGTCCTTTGTCAGCAGCACAAAGCTGCGCACTCCCGTACCCTTCAAAGCTCCTTGCGGGCGGGTGGCGAGGCACTGCTGAGGCGCTGCGGGTGCTTCCTCCCGGCAGCTCACTCATCCTCCTCCTCCTCCTCCTCCTCTGCCTCCCGCACAGCCTTCGCACCCGCGCCGAGGGCTCGTGCCAGCTCAGAGCTGAAATAAACGGGACAGCTGAAGGCAACGTTAGCAAAGGTGACCTTCAAACCGTTTTTGGGTGTTGAAATTCAGTGTGCAGCCCTCACAGATTAGCCATTACCTGTTTAATGGGAGGGATGCCGCTTCACCATGCCAGCGTGCGCTTTATAAAATGAAAAGATCGTCGCTTTATGTCAAGGTTCGCTTGCTAGTTTAGTTTGTAATAAAAAGGTGTATCTCTTAATGACGTCAAGGAAAAGAGAGGGATGGACCTGGGCTAAGCTGGATCTGATCGTGACTGTCAAGACACCAACTCACCTCTCCCTTGGGGAGTAGGAGAGGCCCAGTAAGTATAAAGTTTAATGCTACCCTGTTTAATGATATTTTCACTTCAACCGAACTGTAAAATTAACTGAGAACTTACATTAAAAAAAGACTTTTATTTTATGCTGATCATTAAGTAAGGAGGTTTCACACTTGAGATCTGTTACATTAAAGGGGACTGAAATTGCTTGTATCAATTACTTTATTCTAAGTGAACAGATATTTAATATTTCTTATGAAATATTAAAACTGTTTTGTGACTGTAGAGGAGAAAACAGCCAAATCCTGGGTGGGAAGGGATCTCTGCTCTGTGGCTGCTGCCCGTGCTGCATGGGGCAGCACTCACCTCTCTGTGTGCCAGGGGAGCTGCGGCAGACTCAAGGCTTGGCACATTGCATCATCTCACATGACCTTTGGTGGACCACAGGCCTTATTTTCTGCCACTGAAACAATCTTCTTCAGGTTCTACTACCTAAAGCAAATGAAGGTGCACTCCACTGGAGCCTGATAAGTTCACTGTTTACCTTGTCACTGAACACATCTACAATGAGTGCAGTTCAAAAAACCACAAACTAATGAGCTCAGAGGAACCATCCTCAGCATCACCCCGACACTGAGCGAGCGGACACAGAACGAAGGAAAAAACTGATTAAGCAGAAAAGCAGCAAGAGCATGAACAACTGGGAAGAGGCAGAGCCCTAAGCGAGTTCTGCACCAAACTGGCTGCTCCAGCAAGCGAGAGCAAAACACAGCCCCCAAAAAATGGATGCACTCCTCTAATGATCTCGCTGTCACGTCTCTGATACAGCTCGGTGCCACTACAGGTATGCAATTAATTACAGACCAGCTGTAATGCACTTCACAAATGAAAATTCTATTAAAATGTGATTATTAATTCTACAAAAACGTAATTATTAATTCCATTACTATTACTGCCAACGGCACAAACGGTTTGAAATGTAAAACTCCCCTCAGGTAACTTTAAAGACACACAATAAATGGTGCAAGGAAACACAGTATTTGAAGGCTCTTCAGGCCACTAAAACTTTCCAAGCACAATGCAACCCACCCAAAGACCTGTGCTTGCACAACTGCACAGGAAGCTTTAGCAAAGCGCTTTCTTTTCTGCAGGTCGTGTGTTTTGTTGTTACCATCCTCGTCACCCTCTTTTCTCTTAACATACAAAAAGAGGCATTTTCAGTTGCAGAAGGTGCTGACTTTGCAAGATCAGGCTTGCCAGTGAAGTACGTGTTATCCCCATCAATACGACTGCACAGTGTTTATTAAACACGAGCCAAAGCTCAGCTGTGTGAGGCGGACGAGCACATGGCAGTGCCAGCCATCCAGCTCTGCTGCTGGCACCCACGAGCAGAACTGCTCTTTGTCATACACCCACAGCCAGGGAGGCTCCATGAAGCCAAGCCCTAAATTTAGAAGTCATCATCCCAAAGCTGTACGTGAAACAATTCATCACGATGACAGCAGCAGCGTGTGAAATGGAGCCGTTTGGAGAATGATGCAGGCAGGTATTTGCACAGCACCGAGGTGTTTGGGGTTCCGTGAGTACGGATTGCGCTGCTTCACAATGGGGTGGGGCTTCTCCAGGGTCCTATGATGACTCTGCCACAAAGTTTAACCTCAAATAACATTCCAGCCCATCCTAACACATAACAAAAATCTAATTATATTCTGGAGAGGAGAAAAAAAAAGAAATACAGTAAGAAGAAAAAGGACCCCTCCTGACCAGAGCAGCCCTGCTGTGCTGTTCAGCAGCACCAACGACTCCTGGCCACCAAGCCCAGAGCTCCCACATGTGAACACCTTGGGCATCCTCAGTGCTGGGCTCTCGCCTGCTTCTGTCCTGCAGCTGGCACCTGACCCCCGTGAGAAGGCCTGGACAAAGACTCAAGACTCCAAGAAAAGCAGGGACAATCTTGAATGTGCATTTACCTGCTGCCACACTTGCTCTGGTCATTCCTGTGCCAACGCCAGCCCTCATTTTACTTGGTTTTCACCTCCCCACTTTATTTCTTTGACATTTGTAGATGGAACAACTGCATCACTTCCCAGCCTTGGTTTTGCCAGATTAAACAAGCTTTTTATCTCTGCTCATAAAACAGCCCATTTTCCTGATCTGACCTGTCGTTTTCTGTTCTGCTCTGCACCAATGTCCCCTGAACACTGCCCTCCTCCATTGTATATAGAATTGTAAATGACACAGTGCCACCTTGCTCATGGCCCCATCATGCCCCACTGCAGCTGTTATTCCCTTTCTGAAGCACCCAAAGGACTGCACATGCCATAAGAGCCATTAGTATATGCTGTCTGAGGTTAAGAACTCCCAATAACATTCAACTGTGTGTGCAAGCTACCCTAAATCGACTGATGAGACATCGATTTTAGCTGGAAAGATCCTCCAGTGTGCAAGGTTTTGGTAAACACAGGAAATTTAACTGAGCGTGGCCTTACCTGGCCTGCAAGCAGGACATCCCCAGGTTGGGCAGAGGAAAATTAGAACACACCTCTGAGAATAAAAGTGATGTAAAAGCTGATCTCTCTTTTTCTCATTGCTGTATTCCCAGTCACAAGCTACGTGTTCATTATCTTCCATTAACGTATTGTGTCCTCTTCCTTAACGAATAAAACATTTATCTCCAAGGAAATTCTGCAGAAAAGACTGAATTTGCATATACATAATAGACACGTCAAAATGTAAGATGCTAGGACTTGGTATTCCAGCTAAGAGTGTTATACATGATTTGTATTAGTTTCCCTGAATTCCAGAACAACTCCACTAAATCCCATCCCTGCCAGTGGCACTGTAGGACCAACTGCAGATCTGTTGCATTTACTGAGGGTACAACGCTGAGCAGGAACAGCACATTTGGGCTACACATGTTCTGGGGCAATCACTCCCATAATCTAAATGCAGCTGTTAAATTGTGCACTTCATGGAGGAAAAGCCAGGTGACAGTGAAGTACAAGGTGGGATAAAATCTGAAAAATGAATAGTAGGGAATTTGTGTTTCCTGAGGAGGAGGGAAGGCCTGGAGATAGGAGTACCACAAGAGCTGGAGCACTGGTGGAGCTGGCTGCCCCACAGTATCTCACACCACTGCCTTAACCACCACTGCAAGGGCTCTGTGCATGGGAGAATCTCAAAGAAGAGGAATCTCTGCGGGTAATGATCCGCCACAATGGCTTTCCATCAGGGCCAGAACAACCTGGAATGCTAAAGGTGAACTTCAGTTACAGATCTGTTGTGCATTTTGCTCCTGAGCACGACAAAAACTTCTTTCTCTGCCAACAGCAAACTCTGCCATGAATTTTTTTTTTTTTAAACTATTTTTGAAAGCCCGCTTAGAAAGCAGATGTGCTCCAGGGGACAGAGAAGGCAGCGCCATATGCACGATGCAATACTGGGAGGCAGAGCTTAGGATAGTGACATTATAAAACCCAGGTAGCAACGGGAAATAGTATTTTTACAAAGGTTACAAACAGGAATGCAAGTCCTAAGGGCAATTTTCCAGATGCTACTCAGTAAGGCAGTATTGCGTATTCCCTCTTTTCCTACCAGTGAGGCAAGGAGAGCCACACTGACCACAGCTGTGATGCTCACCAGGCTCCCTGGCCACACTGGTCAGTGTCCTGTCACCAAGAGCAGGCACATCCTTCCCTTCCTAGGAAACAACCTCTCAGGTGACAATTCCCCAGCACGAGGAGCATCATCCCAGCTCCACAGCTGAGAAATACTCCAGCACATCCCCCCCATACCAATGGCTCCTGCAGTTCAGTTGCCGTCGTCTCTGCATCCATAAATCAACTTTATGGAATGCACCAATTCAGGAGCGGTGCAATAAAATACACCTGTATTATTGGAATATCAACTATGTTTGCAAAGAAACAGTTTTTTTTTCCATGAGCTCCCCAGCCACCTCCCCCAGTTCTGCAGAGCTGAGCACAGAACAGGACAGAGGTTACTCTGCCCAGCACAGAGAGGCTGTTCATAGGTCCCCAGCCAGCTCCTCACACCCCTGGGCAACAGCACTGAGAGGGGCAAACTGTGCACAACCCATGGTAAAATCCTGGATAACGGAGACTTCTCACATCATTATTTAAAAAAAAAACCCCAAACTATTTCAAGTAGTCGGGCAAACATCACCCAGATGGCAACTTTGCTGTATCCTTGCTGAAAAATACTATGCAGCCAACAAACCCATATGGCCAACCAGAGGAGCCACATAAAGATAACGATACGCCTATACAGGCAAAATGGTAATGAATTAGGCCCAAAGTACATAAAAATCTGCTACCTGGTCCATTACACCTGTTTATGAAATCAATGCTTGTATTTACCTTAACATTTAGTAGTTCATAAACATGGGATGGGTAAGCAGGGTGAGAGCAAGGGTGCTGGCAAGAGGCCACCTCTGCAGCCTGCTCTGCTTCCCACACCCCGGTCTTTGCCCCCTTTCAGCTGGAAATGGGGTCTCACAGTCTTCAAATTCCCATGAAGGGGAAAGAGATAAGACACACAAGCAGATGGTCTATAAATAAGATTCTGGAAAAATCTCTCAATGCCTGTGGATTTATCTCCTTTAAGAAGGTCAGCCCGTTCGCTGGAGGGTTATTAAGCTCTCTGCCACGTTCGTGCAGGCAGTAAAAAAGATGCAGAAAGGGCTGCATCACCTGAACCACTGACTCAAACAAATGCCAAACACTGACGACTTCAAGGCTCTGCCATCGTCACCACCTTCTCCATGGCTCTCATCCATGTAAGAGCCATTTCTGTTGTCTTCCAAGATGACACTAAGCTGAAAAAGATGTGGAAGGAGATAACAGTATGAATCGTCTATATTAGGATTAATCAATTAAGTGGCCACTACAGCAGGAATCGTCACGATGCCCGATGGCCAAAAAGATCTGTATTTATGCCCTGCTGCCTGGAATCCCCCACCAGAGATTTACACACACACACACAAACACACACACACACACACCCCGAGGCTTATCCCAAGCAGCCTGCTCTGGAAGGAGGGATGAGCTGTCTGACGAAGGGGAGGAAGGGGGTTTTGGCCACCCCCAGGCACACGGGCGCTGCTCCAAGGTCCTGCCTGGCCAGATGCGGGTCACGGCAGCGGCTGCGACAAAAGGCTGTCGCCTGGAGGGCTGTGCTGTGCGTGCCGCTGCCGGCTCCGTGCCGAATTAGCGCGGGTGCCCCCGGGCCGCGGGGAGCCCGCGTGGGAACCGCCGCAGTCGTTTCCAAGGCAACGGCGCGATCGGAGGCAGGAATCCTTTCTCATCAGTGAGATGGCTCAAGTATCCATTACGTTCCGCGGCGGGTTGAATAACAAACACGAACACCAACAAATCAATGAGACGAGCAGGATTTTAAGCCCTGCAAAATGCTTGTTTTCTTCTGTATTCCCTCGAGCCCGAGGCTCCCCAGCCAAGTTAGAGCAAAGGGATTTCAAATTTGGCAAGAATCTCGGCAACAGATCCTCCTGAAGTGCAAATTGCCACAGTTCCACTGAAGTCAGCAGAGATATGACAATTTACACCCACTTAGGTTCTGCCACTGGGTAATTAGCACATTGCAAATAACTGGAAACAGATTCCCAAATAAGAACACTCTTAAGCTTGAAGCAAGAATGTTTAAATATAAAAAAAAAAGCCCTCCACAGTTTTTTCCAGGATCAAGGAAACTTGCAGGCTTCTCTGCCGGCTTCTTCTACTGTATTACTGGATAAAGTAAAAAATTATCACTCTTTTTGTTCCCCTGATGACCCAGGTTGAAAACACAGTCGTGTTATCAGCCCAAATGCCCTTTCACTGCCAACTCCCCCCACACCCCCAGGGACCCAGCATCCCAACCACTCATTCCAGTCATGCCCAGGTTTTGTCACCTACCCAATTTTACAGGCTTTTATTTCAAACACAGAGGCAACAATGCACATGTTGATAATTTGCAGGATGTAATACACAAGTTCTGTATAATTCCTCTTTTAATCAATACCCAAAAAGGTCAAGCAGAACGAACCCTTCATTCTTTCAGGTTGGGCTGACTGGTCTAACATCAGTCCTGGGCAAAGCAGTGAAAAAATTTATATGAGATTAAATTAATAAGGAATTAAAGGATGTTTTAATGCATTTAATGCTCACTAACCTGGTTCCATGGGAAATAGCTCTTGTCATGCAAACCTGATTTCATTCCTCCAGGAGGTTCAAATTCTGATTGACAAAGGTCACATATTTGGAAGGCACTTAAAATTTTGTATGGCATTTGACTCCGTACCAAACAGCATTCAAATGTTAAAATGCACACACATTTAATGGACTAAAAGCTGTCTAGCAGACAGATCTTGAAAGCAGTGGTCAGTTGGGACCTATAATTGAATCGTGAGCTTCTGGAGAGGAGACTGCACCCCGGGAAGCGATGACCCTGGAAGAGTTCAGGCTTTGGAATGGACAAATGGCTCAGCCCAACGTGCAGGCAGCTGTGAAACCCAACTGCTGTTGTGTCAGCACTAACAGCAGAGACACGTGCTTGGTGAAGGTTCCTGCAGCACAGCTGGACAGAGACACCCACAGATCTCTTCCCTTGCCTGAGGAGGAACTGCCTGGCTCTGTCACACCGGTTTGCCCGGTTAGAACAGTTTTAAAGAGGGGAAACATCTGAAGTGGCACAGCAAGGATGCCCTTCCCTGTCCTTTTCTCTGGATATGGATTCTCCTTGCACCCATCCATCACACATGAGCTGTTACCTCACAGCAGAAGGTGCAGACCAGCCACACATGACTGAGGGGAGCTTTGCCCTTACTCACTGACTGTGTGCAAGGCACTTCATCCACATGGGAGATCACTGAGGGAGAGTCAAAAAGACAAGAGACACCCAGCATTAAGAGGTCTCCTGGATCTGGTTCCTTCTGCCACCAGCAGCAGACACCCAGGGATTCCTGAGAGCTGCAAGAGCTGCCCTGCCTGCAGCTGACCTGTGGCCTGCCCCATCCCTGCTTAGTAAGTCTGATCAACAGCCTCCCTTTCTTCTCAGTGGATTATTCTAAATGCCAGAGGTGCTGAGTCAGGAAAATTTAATGTGACCTCTACACCTCAACAACAAACAAAGCAACAAAAACGTCCCTGTGCTCACCTGCCAACAAGTCATTGGCTCTTGTATCTACCTGAAGAACCGTGTGGAGGAACACAGGTGGGGAGGGAATGCAGGGCAGGGGAGGAGACAAGGAAGGAAGGAAGGAAGGAAGGAAGGCCTGAGGAAGGGGTTGTGTGGCCCCAAAGTGCCATCACTGAGACAGGATCTCCCACCCATAGCCCTGTTCAGGGTGCCAGTCTGCTCAGAAATCAAGCCTGCTTTAGTAATGTCTACAGCAGCTGATAACTCACTGTAAGGAACTGTGGCTGTAAGGAACATACATGTTTTAACACCATCCCATGGGGAGTGGGAGTTTGTTTTCCAAACATCTGGTGTGCTGCCTCTCCTCACTGCAGAGCCATCCTTCCTGTGTCCCTCCTTGCAGCAGAGCCATCCCTTCCATCCCCTCCTCACAGCAGAGCCACCCCTTCTGTCCCCTCCTCACAGCAGAGCCATCCCTTCTGTCCCCTCCTCACAGCAGAGCCATCCCTTCCATCCCCTCCTCACAGCAGAGCCATCCCTTCCATCCCCTCCTCACAGCAGAGCCATCCCTTCCATCCCCTCCTCACTGCAGAGCCATCCCTTCCGTCCCCTCCTCACAGCAGAGCCATCCCTTCCATCCCCTCCTCACTGCAGAGCCATCCCTTCCGTCCCCTCCTCACAGCAGAGCCATCCCTTCTGTCCCCTCCTCACAGCAGAGCCATCCCTTCTGTCCCCTCCTCACAGCAGAGCCATCCCTCCCATGTCCCTCCTCACAGCCAGGCTCGTTATTAGCCAGGGAAGCAGAGGATGTCCGATGGCAAGGGGGGAATAAATCATTGTTCCCAGCTAAATGGAGTAGTGCAGATCTGCTGGAAATGCTGACTTTCCCAGCAGTGCAAATAATGGAGATTGCACGCGCCGGGGCCAAGGCAATGAGCCACCACACTATTGATGGGGCATTTGTACAACTGCAGGAGTTGTGTTTCACAGCCAGCTTTAACAAAGGCAGCATTGCTGCTCAGAGCTGAGGATTAATTCTGCTCCTCACCATGCACAGGTTATCCCAGCCAGACCCCAGAGATGCTGAAGGACAAGTGGCTCTTGCCTGTGTCTCCCCATCAGCCACTGCTGTGTTTGTGGGATCCAACATCTGTGTGTGTGTGTGTGAGGGAGGATCCTTAGAATACATTGGTAAACAAACATTCACAGAAACACATTCTGTATTTTAATCTGTGGGAATTATCCACTGGCAGACATGAAATAGAGTCATTACCATACTGGATCCATCCCTGTTTAACCTCAGTTCCTGTTCCTGACAGCCACCAGCACAAGATGCACTGAAGAAGGTGAAAGGCTTTTGCACAAGATATCAGGAACTCCTAAAGGCATTATCCAAAATCCTGAACAACCTTCCACACTGTAGCTACTCCACTGGCACAGGGAATGAGATCTATGAGAAACATGATTTATCTACACAATTACAATTTACATTTTAATGAATGATGCTGCAACAAACACGCCGAAGTATCTCATCTCTAGCATACAATTATGCTGATACCACTCAGCATGTTTCACTGTTCACCATTTTTACTTGAAACTCCTGGCACCGCTGGCTGTGTAACCTCTTTATTCTGCTCCCCAGGTATCTGCCATCTGCATCTTTGCCCAAATTAAAAAAGAAGAGCACCCAGGTGGTTGGCAGACACTCCCCAGTGGGAACCACAATGGGGCCAGTGACTGAAGAATTCCCAGAAAGCCATTCTGGTAGAATTCCCAGAAAGCCATGCATTCTGTAACAGGACAGAAGACCTGAATGAACCCAGGGAGACACTTACAGGCTTCATTCGCTCCAGTAGTTTGCAGAACATGCATAACAACATATTATTAGCGTATAAAGATGAAAGGCCCATAAATCTGTACAAGAAAGCCCAGAATCTCTACAAAAGAAATACAATGAAAAACAAAATTACAGATGAAAACTAGGCATCAGATGTGACAGCGCTTGCTCAAGTCAGAAACAACAACCAGGATGTCAAACTGGGGCAATAACTCACTCTTCTGGTTTACTTTTTTAACCAAAGAACTGCAGCTTCTCATTGATTTTTTCAGCATATTTAAAAATAGATTAGTATATTACTGCAATTGTGGTGGGGTTTTTTTAAACAGATGAAGCATAATACATTACAGATACTCCAAGCCCTCGAAATTTTTTAAAATGTGACTTTTTAAGTAGTTGTACGCATTAGTAGATAATTTTCTATGAAACAGAAAAGTCAAAGAGGCTTTTCCATTAAAAGCATCTCTGCCTTGATCCCACCTGCTCTGCACTGGAACCTTTTATTCCACTCTGTGTGTGTGTGTGTGTGTGTGTGTGCCTTTACAGAGATCCTGGAACCCTTGGGTTCAACTGAGCCTTATTACATTTTAAAGGCTTTGGATGGCAGCAGCAAAGTGTTCTGCACTATAAACCAGAACACAGCTGAGCTTTGATGGGTATGCTGCTTCTTTCTACCCCACAAAACACTTTCTAAATGCTATTAAAATTTAGCATACGCCATAATAACCAGGCTGCATTTTTTTCCACATTTAAGTCAATTGACTTTCAAGTTTTATCTTTCCACATACTTTGAATCAAATAAAGTTGTTTCTGCAGCTCAGGAGGAGAAGGATGTGGCTGATCTTGACGAGCAGCAGTTCCATGAGCAAAATTCTGGATAACCAAATAAAACTGCCAGTGGCCAATGGAGACAAAGTAGAAAAGTTCTATATTTTCTGTCTTTTCCAGCTATTCAATTACTCCAGAGTGACAGGGAACACAGAAAGATCCTGTCAGCATACTGTCAGACTGTGCAGGGAGGACAGGAGCAGAAGGATGCAGGCAAAGGTCACTTTTCACATAAACTGGAGGGGTACTGATGCATGGTTGGGACCAAAAATAACTCCTGGAAATACGAACCTTGGTGCAGTAAGGGAAGAGAACCAGACACTGGGGTCAGGGACTCCTCTCTCACCCAGCGAGACCCTGCACTCCCACTTGATCCAGAGAGCTGAGCACTGCCCTCATCTGGTTTCAAACACTTTTATATTTAACCACACTGGGTTGCCCAAATGGCAAATAATTCAGAAGGAATGCCACTCAGGGAGGACTCTTCAACTGAAGCTATTGGACTCTGTCTCTAACGTTACAAATATAATTACAACCATCAGCCTGTGCTAACGAGTGGGAAGGGGAATGATTTGCATCCAAACTGCAGCCAAGTCAAAGCAGAAGATGCTTCTGAAATAGGACCCAGCAAGGCACTGAGCTAGTAAATCCTTCCATTTAAAGTTTCAGATGATATGTAGGTAGTCATGCTAGAAACTCCTCTTTCCAGCTGAGTCAGGATGAAGAGGCTAAAATGAGCCAAATCTGAGTTACCTTCAAAATAACCAACACAGAGGATGGGAAAAAAAACAAAACACCACCCACCCCCGCCAGGAGCTGGGCCCTGTCCCGTGTGGGTGGAAGGAGGATGTGGCTGGAATGCAGCAGAGAAGAAACCATGAGACATTGGGACTAGGACTTATGTAGACTGCAGGAAATTTACAGCACGTAGAAAAAAGAAAACTCTTCCTCAACTCAGGCAGAGCATCACGGAAGCCTCAGTGGCAGGATGATTTATCATGTGTCAGACTCACCTCCTGGCCCAGTGATGGAAGTTTCATCATTTGGAACACTGGAGGTTCTGCACAGCATTAGGGAACACACCCCAGGGCACAATCCACCTTTGGCTCCAGCAGCAGGAGGAATCACCTGATAGATTTTCCCTGCATCTGGTTTCTATGATTCAAGGCTTTGGAATTACAAACAAGTGAGGAAGGAAATGTTGCACAGATCACATTTGATTATCATTTCCTTCAGCTGATGGCACCGGTGCCACAGAGGGCGGTGGGAGCAAACTGGAACCGCACTGTCCAGAGGGCGTCTTACGCCCCAGCCTGCGTGCTTCTCACAGGTACTTATTTATGAACAGCCTGAAAACCTGGGGCATTTATCTTCCAGTAATTTCCTCCCAAAGCAGGTGACCAGACAGACACAATGCTTACCCCACAGTGACCAGAGCATGTGCTTGCTGTGACTTATTTGCTCACCTGCAGGCAGCCTCCTGCTGAGTGCGGGATTGGCTTCTATAGAGCACACAAGCAAGCCCTTGCTTAAAATACTCAGGAAACTCTTTCCCTGGATTTTGCCCCCTTTCTTAACCTTCCCATTTCCAGCCAATAGAGCACCTATAAATTCAAGCTATGATCCAGCATCCCAGGGATACCCTAAGACACTCTTCCACCTCACGGGATCTGGGGATGTTTCCAAGCAGCTCTCCTTAGCCACACACAGTTGGCTTGAGGAGGGTTGTTTATAGTCACTGGCAGTTCCACAAACACCCATGATTTAGTTCCCCAAATATTTGTCTCCCATGAAAGTCGGGAACCTCTCAATTTTACAAGAGTTGTTATAAGTCAGACAAAAGCTATTAATAAGTGTGAAACCTACAATATCCCCCAAGGGGGATGGAAAAAGAAGTCAGCGCTGGAAGGAAAGATCAAGTGCTGCTCCAGTGACAGATGGTGCTCCACAAAAGGTCAACCCTTGGCTCATTCTGCTGCTCATTATTTATTAACAATCTTTCTGACATTGGCATTACTGCAAGAGTCCAGCGTTATGCAGATAATAAAACGCTATTTTATAGTCCAAGGTCTCCTGCAGGTACAGCAAAAAGTTTGCAAAGTGATTTCAGTGTTGTAGGGCACTTTTGACAATGCCTGTGCCAGGAGAGCACAGCCAGCCTGGGAAGATGAAATGGAAAAGTTTCATGGCTCACCTGCCTGGCCTCTTGCTTATCCAGACTTTTCACCACTGTTTCCCACATCTCACCCAGAACAAGACTGACAAGGTCACATGTGCCACAATGTTCACCAGCTGTAACAGCTCACGGGTTACATCTGCCAGAGTCTGACAGGAAACATTCCCTATCCAGCTTCCCAACACCTGAGAACATTAACAGGGACTGCACTGCTCCTTCCACAGCAGAGAGAGGGACTCAGTGACCATGGCAATGCAGAAGAGTGGGAGAACCTCCTCCCACTCCGTACCTGGGAACAGTCCTTGTCATGCAATGGACGCACAGGAGAGTTCTGTGCTCCCCAGCATCAATCCCCTCTTTACTGTAGGAAAGAACATGCAATTGGCTCTTTTCCAGCTTCAGGTGTGAGTACTCAGAAAAATGAGCTCAAACAATAGCCACGTGACTGCTACGAACTGCCCAGCCCAAAAGAACCCAGAAAGATCCCACTGGCAAAATAAGAGACACTTCCATTGGAGTGAGCCCAGTACTGCCTCCAAGGAATGATCAGCATAAGCATGATTATATCAATAAAAAATAAAAACATCATAAAAAGTAGTCAGGCAGAGATAAGTTTATGACTAATTATGAACAGCATGTCATGCCCTGACTCCTTGTAAAATAAAATATAGTCCATTTTTACTATCTGCTTCCATGACTTCCAGATAACAGACACATTTACTTCCAAGGTCGTACCTTGTTTAACATGTCAAGAGTTTCAACCCCATGCAGAGAAACCATTAAAGGCTCCTGCATCCCACAGACCTGACAGGAGCATGAGTGTGTTTGATCCTCCTTAATGTGGTTTGTCAACAAAGATCAACTGAAATTCATTGTTGAGACAGGGTAAGTTCTACATATATATCTACAGGATTTATAAAGTCCCAAAATATTTAGGATATTTAGGTTTTTATCCAAGAACAACAGGAGCAAGCACCAGCAAAATATAAATGCAAATCAGGTATTGATGTTGGCAGCAGCTTGGGAATCAGAGCTACAAGCAGGGTGGGGATTCACATCAGTGACTCAAGTACCCAACCACCTTTACTTCAACAATTTCAAAACGGTGATTTAACATTTGCACTATAGATGCAGAGAAAAAATCTGCAGAATTCTCCCACCCAAATCCAGAGGGGGCTGCTGGTACTGCCTCTGTGATACACCCAGTGTGATTAACTCTGGGACAGTGACATGATGCTGGCAGTCAACACACATTTTCTGAACCCAGTGCCCTCCTAACAGGAGCCTTGCTTTGGCCATCACAGTTGTTTTACTAGAACAAAGTCAGATCACTTGATCAGGAATGGAAAAACCTTTTGTATCCTCCCCACATTAAACTCCAGCAATTTTCAGCACTTTGAATTTCTGTCTATAAAAAGTTCAATGAACTTTTAAAGGATTCCTGGGAAGGAGGGAGTAGTGGCAGGCATTATCTCTGGGAATTGCTCCTCCTGTAGCGCAAGGGTGAACCAAGAAACAAAAAGAAACTGTGGGTCCCTTGGGCGACTCAGAAAATGGCCCTAGGTATAACGAGATGAATGACAATCTTTGCAGCCTCCTGATGGAGCAATAGCCATGGGACATTCCTCTTACTGTGAGCTTTTTAGAGCCCGGGTTCTGCTGACTGTGAACACGGATGTGTATAAATAAACAAAGAGCACACTGGCAATGATGTTAAATGATGCTTCGTGTAATTGTCACTATTCTGTGGTACCATTAACAGGCAAAAGCACAGAATCTTAATGACCAGGTTCGCATGGCAGCCTGGATTTGTTGTCTGACACCACGTGGCCGTAAAACTTCCCTATGAAAGCAGCTGCTGATAGCACAAGACTCATAGGCAGGCAGCAAGAGTATGTTTTAGCAACAGACAACTCATTTTGTGCATGAAACCAGCAGAGGCTTACTGCTGAAACCTGAAGTGAGGCTTTCTCCATTTACCCAACAACCTGACAAGACCCAGGCTCTGGTCCAGCAGCTCTGTATTCCCTGCCCTGTGCAGGAATTCCCTGTCCAGTGCAGACCAGGCTGCTCATGGACCAGGATGTTTGTGGCCAGGGCCTGCATGATCAAGCTGGGTCCTGCTGACCAGGGCTCTCCAGTGCCTCTGCCCTTACTTCAACTCTAACAACAAATCCAGGCATTTTAGAGTTCTGGAGATTCATGTGAGCAACTTGAAAGCTTCTCCACCGAGGCCAAGAGCTTCAGGCCAAATGTTTGAAGGTTTTTGTGGGCAGACTGCACACCACTTCTTGTTACAAGAGAAGCAGCAGCAGGACTGGACTAAGTCAGTGCCGAAGCACCTTCCTCACAACAGAGGACACTCTTTACATCATGTAACTCTTAATGAAACCAAGCCACAATCACAACATAAACCCTGCACAGCTCCAAGGCACGAAGCTTTGGTATTTTATTTCTCAGCTGTGTACCTACCACTTAACTCTGAAAAATATTACTTATAAAAGATGATTCCTAAAAGCAAAGTTTGGAATTTTATTACACCTCTGGGCTAGATTGGCTGATCTTTGAAGAAACAGGATTGTACCCTTTTCATCTGATATCCACAGGACAATATTTTAGCAGTGAGAGAGGTCAAAAGAAATAGATCCACAGAGCTCTTGGCACGTGATGCACGTTTAGCCAGCAAGGCCAGGACTGCCAGGCTCAAAGGGCACCACACAGCCTTAATAATACAACACTCTGGAATTTGATGGATTATCCCTGGCAAAGTGGGAAGATACCATCCAAAAGGCTATGAAGCAGATGGAGCATGTGAAAAACACTCAGAAATGCAGACCAAAAAAAAGAGAAAGCAGTGCAAGAAGGAATCCCTGTGACACCAAACTCATTAGCAGTGACACAGAGACTTCTTAACCTCAATAATCAAACATCCCTTCCCATTTTACAGAGCATGCAGATTATAATAACCACTTCTGTTATCACTACTGCATTTCATCTTCACTTTGCTACATGAGCCACCACAGTTATCCCTTTCAGAGCTTTATTTATTCCCTGGAGAAGGCAGGACACCCAGGCAGAGACAGCCATGACGGATCTCAGTGTGGAGGAGCTGCTGGGCACTGACCAAACCGCCCCAGTGGTGACAGGTAACACCTGTGGATCATGCTGGTGGGGAGAGAAGGGCAGAAGGATCCCTCAGCTGAGCCCATCCCAGCTGGCTGCTGCCAGCTCCCAATCTTCAATGCTCTTTCTACAGCCTTGAAAATGTCACTGTGTCTTCAGGAAGGAAATGGCTTATTGAGAGGTCATTTAGCTGAGGTCAAAACAAACTGATGTTCTAAACCCCCATTAAGTTTCGCTTTTATTTCCCTACCATTCCCTTATTTCACGTCTTTCCAATTCTAGGTCTCTGCAGGCAGTGTTTTGGTCCAGGGCCAGGTGGTGAGCCATCCACCCAATGTGCTGGAACTGCAGCAGGGACCGGCCATGGACACCAAGGGAGCTCATGATGGGCCTCCTTCCCTTCCCTTCCCTTCCCTTCCCTTCCCTTCCCTTCCCTTCCCTTCCCTTCCCTTCCCTTCCCTTCTCCCTTTGTCACAGCCAGCTGTGCCTTCTGAGTTGCCTTCCTCCTCTGCCAGAGGACCTGGGGCCCTGTCTGCATTTGGAACGGGAGAAACGTTCCCGCAGGCAACGAGAGGGGAAAATCAACATGGATGACTGAAACAGCTTGGAATTGCTATGTATTGAAAATTAACTTCTATTTTAACTACAATTTAATCCATACTTTTCTTTGGTAAATGTGCCAATAGGTGTTTGCTGCTTGCAGATTGTCACGCTAAGGAAAACATCAAGTCAATTTGTTTTAAAAGAAATTGATTTGAGAGCATTAGATTCATCAGCATTCCCTTTTTTCAACCGAAAACAGGGTCTGAGTAATGACTCAATATTCTACCCCAAAACAAATCTGTAGTTTAACTTTTTAAAGTACCTGAGTAACTTTTTCAAGCACCTGATTAACTTTTTAAAGCAACCCATGGCTGGTGGGACACTGCCCATCCATCACCACTGCACTTCCCACCAAACCACTGCCGAAATGTTCCCAAGCAGGAGCTCTGCAGACAAAGCTGTTTGTCCTGAGCAGACCCACATCAGCTCCAGTGAGCAGATCCATCAGCCCAAATTGCCTGCAGATTGCAAAAGCCGAGCTTCCTCCTAAATCATGCCACGCCATGTCCTGGTTGGAGAGCCGGCTCTCACCGGCACTCCAGATGCTGGGTGATGAGAAGTGCTGATGTGTCACTGCCTCCAGAGCCATTTACTACAACCTGCAAGGAAGGCAGCTCTGAAATTCAGCTGTGCCCCACCAGCACCAGGAGTGGCAGCCTGTGGAGCAGGGAACGTACGGCATCCCCACCCTCGGCCTGTGCTGCTGCTCTCACCAGCAGTAGCTGTTTTCCAACAAAGACCTGGCAAGTGTATTTTTAAACTGCATCCAAGGTTTGAAGGAGCTACCTCCTGGGAAGGTCAGGAGAGGATGGAAATGTTTCCCTGGGGAATCTGGCTGTTCACTCTGTACTATGTGGCGTGTGGCCATCGCTCTGTGCTGCACATCCTGTCCCAGGCAGGGGACTGACAGCCCCCACTGCTCACTCCACGGCTGTAGGGGCACGGCACAGGAACTGCCCTCTGACTGCAAACCACCTCTTCAGCTATGGGACCAGGCAGGTGCTCCCCCCACGAGGCAGGAATGACACCAAAACTGCTTCACTGGGCACCACTGCCTCTGCTGCCAGACCCTGCTCAGTACCAAACTGCCATGAGGGTGCTCATGGAGGTGAACCAGCCTTCCACTGTAAATGCTTGCACAAATACTCCCAAAACCTACACACTTTTCTTAATTTTTCTTTTTAAAACAGCAGTATTAGAGGTCTCCCTTTCGGCATGAAACAAAGAAATGTGACTTTCCACTTTCTACTCATTTTATTCCATGCTGACATTGCTGAAAATTCTATTTTTAAATAGAATTTCTTTCCGATGATGTATATTGGCAATCAAATGCAGGCACAGCATGGTTTTCTGACAAGTTAAAATTCTATGGTATTTTCTCCTAAACAGTCTTATGTACTGATTACTTAGAAGAGTGAATTCCCTGCAAAGCTGTACCCAGGCACTCGGCTCTTGCTCCAGCTGATAAATGTAAGCAATAAAAATATGTTCCATTCTACAGCAGTGCCTATTAAAATGTAAACACCACTGGAAGATTTTGAGCAGGCTACAGAAATGCTTTATTCAAAAGCAAAAGGCTGTCTGAGGCTGCCAAAACCTGGCATGGTGTGTCCATTCGTCAGACAGTGCCTTCCACCAGTCAGTGGGACAGTGCCACAGGGGTCAGACTGGGAGCACTGCTGCTGGGACTTTCCCTACTCAGGCTCCAGAAATCAGGAGTTGCCATGGGAGCAGGACATGAGTTTGATGGGTGCTCCAGCACCCTGTGTTTTGCTGGGCTGAAGGGAGAACGAGTGCACCAGGTGCTTCCCCTTGGCCAGGCTCAAAGAAGCCCCTGCCAGAGCTGTGGGGAAGCAAATGTGTCCCATGTTGTGACAAAGTTTCCTACCTCTGAGGTCAGAGGTTCATCTACAGCCTGCATGAAGAAAGATGCTGATGAATCAAAATTCAAAATGTCCCTCATGAATAATTCACTGAATGTGTGCAAGTAAGCCATAGCAGTGTAAATATATGTATGGCTACAAACAGATATGTATATATGCAAATTAACCCAGGAACGGCTCAAGTTACCCATATGGAAAAATACCAGTGACCTGAGGATGTTTGCTTAAAATGGCTCAGATACCTCAAACTGTAACTAAAGAACCAGTCTGAAATTTATCAAACCATGGCGTGAAGCTGTCCTCGTACCCGTTCACTTGTGACATTACAAATCCTCCTCATTTATTTATATTTGTTTTTATCCTCAACTCAAGTTTTACTCTTCCAACCCATCATCTCCACCACGCCAGCTGCAGTCCCCCACTGCCCATGACACCACGAGCCATCAGCTCAGCACCACCTCGTCCATACTTGGCAGTGAAATTACATGAATAACCATTACCATGGCAGGCCAGCAAGGGCATTAAAACCCTGGGATTCATACAAACAACAGAAGAACATAAATGACAGACATAGGTGCAGGGTCCATCGATCATCCCCTTCTCCCTCACAGCAAGAAAGGTGGGATCGCATTAAAAATAGAACAGACACCTGCAAATAGATGGGTATTTATACGGAATATTGTGACAACTGTCATTTCATATTAGTCAGAAAAATCCCACAGGACTGGGAGAAGTATTAACTGTGCTGCATTTTTTTTACTGGCAATATATAATAAAATCCACTTTCTTGATGGTTTCCTGGTGGGGATTGCTCCTGTCCCTGAAGTCATGAAATAAGGATGCTCCTCCAATAGCCTGGAGAGAAGACACTTTACCTGGGCACCAGAGTGTGGAGAGAGGGGGAGTTTTTGTGATTCTTCACTTGGGACTTTTCCATGCTTTTTCACAATGTTTTTATGACACCAAACTCAAAAAATTACCATGAATGACCCAAAGTCAAGGCAGGCCCAATGCGTGATGGTTATCTGAATAATAATTCAAATTATGACCCTCAAATTATGACCCTCAAATTGTGAAGATCAGAGGAGGACTGTGAACTCCTGAAAGCCCATTTCTTGAACAAGTTCCTCAAAGATCTCGAGGAGTAAAATTCCCAATTCCAGAGTCAGAGGTACAGAGGCACTTCTGTTTATTTACAACAAAAACCCTTTGCCCGTACAGATGAAGCATTTCAAGGTCTTGCTTGTTACCCTGAGCCTCATGCAATAAAAATAGGACTTTCGTGAAGGTCCTAGACACTCCGTTTATTTGGTGAAAGACATTTACATCACTGGAAGCAAAATGTATCCTCAACAGCAATGTAGCTCTTGTCAAGAAACACACCATGCCCTACATTTTACCATCATCACAGTTAATCATTTATACACCATGCAGAGGCACATGGTACTCAGTGAGAAACACCAAGGCCCCAAAGAACACACAGCAAGTATAGGCAAGGTGAACAAGGACAGAGGAAGAAATACCTCGGATATAACCTCTGATGGATGGGGCTGGAGAGACAAGAGATGATGGACAAGGAGACAGAATTGGAAGGGGTGAAGGGAACTAGAGAAACGAGGGTGAAACCAGGAAAAGAACACGTCAACAAGGAAAAACTCAAAGAACTTTATGGTGAAGAAGAGGGTCTTGAAACAGATGCAGAAAGAGCCAAGATGCCACCAATGGGTTCCAAAGAAAAGGTGACAGAATTGGGATGGCAGACACAGAGAGAGTGCTGAGTGCATCAGTGGTTCAAGGGGAGCTGCTGGAAGGAGAAGGGTGTTATCAGACCATGGGAAGGCTTCCAGCAGCAGCGGCTGAAGGAAATGGGGCAACATCTGTAGTCTTCTGGAAAGAGCCATAAAAATGTTGTTTTAAAACAACTCACACGAGAGAAGAGGCAGAACTGCCCTGATCAGAAAGAAATATGAGGTAAAAAGTAATGTGGCACAATGGAAAGAGGAGAACTGAACTGCCTGTCACATTGATGCCACCAGAAGCATTTTATAAACACACATTAAAATTCAGATTCTGAGTGCCTCTCGCTGAGGGAACTGGAGAGGGCATGGCCTTGACTCATGTCCTGGCTGGCACCGAGGTCCCCAGCTGAGCCAACTCAGACCTGTGCTCCTGATGAAAGCCATCTGTCAGTGGCCTCTGACACCTCAGTTTTCCCCCTGCCTTGTCCCCATGTCCAGGGCATCTGAGCTTGTTTGTACCAACCACGCTCGTGTTGAAGCACAGCCTGTCACACAATTCCTTGTCATCTGGGCTGGGAATTGGCTCAGTGACTCAAACACATTTCCCTCCCATCCCATCAGTGGTTGGTCCAACCCCAGTTGTCATCTGCCCAGCAGAGAGGGACAGGCCACCTGTCCCCGACTCTACAGGGCTTGGAGGAACCTGTCATGGCACTCTCAGCCAGGTGGAAGAGATGCAACTGTGGGCTCCTAAAAGAGTTTGACCAGTACACGTGATCAGCCCCTTGGAGCATCATTCCCAAGCCTGCAGCAAGCTCTCCAGCTCTGCCCATCTTTACACCATGACCAGCATCTTTTTGAAGATAAAGGCACAACAACTGAATTCAGGCATCAGTAGGTGGAATTTTCCAATGTGTGTTGTGCAGGTCAGATGATCCCAGCTGTTCTTCTTGACCTTGAAATCTGTATTTTAATTAATGTGTCCTCCTGGTTACAGAGTATCAAGGATAAAAAGGAACATTACAGCTAACGATCTTGTGCTTGGGGGTTTTCCTCCTACTGTGGACTTTCAACAACTGTTACACATTTTTCTTTGATTTTGATAATCTAATGTTAAAATCACGACCTATTCCAAATCCACTTCAGATTTTGTTTGTTTAATCAAGAGTTGAGCAATTTCAAAGGTGTTTTTACAATTCAAATACTGGGTGGTTGCACGCTGAGCCGATTGTTTGATATCTGAAAAGTTCTCCACTGCCAACCTCATGGTTTTAATTTTCCTGGTATTGAAGGCAATCTAGTTGATCTTACAGACAATTCTGATTAAATGAGATTTTTTCTCTCTCCAGTTCTCACAAAAATATATAAAATATTTACAAATGTGATACAATGAACTTTATGTTCTTCTTCTGCTTAGAGCAACACTTGGTGCACAGGTGGCTGACATTTCTTAGTCATTAAAGAAACTAAACCTAAAATTCTTTAAAACTGTTTTATTCAATACTCTGCTGGGGTTTTCCTCTAACAGCAGTCACTGCACAGCTCTCATAGGTTATATATACGAAGAGTTATTTTTGTGGATAGAAGACAACAAGAAGTCAATAATGTTTGGCAGACAGCCTTCACTGTTCTGCTAGCACAAGCATATCCAACTGCTGATGAGCCTTAATGTTTCCCTGATATTGTTTTCTGCTATAAAATGGAAGATCTAATCTATGCTGAAGGTCAGTCCCCACCAAAGCCTGCAATCAGTGATAGCCTTCACAAACCCACTGAAATTTGTAATATTGTGCAACACCCTCTGCCCTGTCACAGCAGTGGCTCCATTCATGTGTCCTCTGCGGAGCTGGAAGTGCCCCCACTTCTGCACTCCTTGTGCATGAGGAAAAACTGATCCATAGATCAAACCAGAGCACGTGGAAGCTGCTGGCACAGGCAGCATAACCCCACACATACTTCATGGAGAAGGATAAAGCCCTGCCCACATTGCCCAGTGGCCCCCACCTCTGCTAAGGTCACACTTGCAATTAGGGCAATAGCAGGAGAAAATCCATCCTTTCAGTGATCAACTCTAAATGCACAACATCTTTAGAAAAAAATCATAACTGAAACCTAGACTTCTCACCATACCTTGGAGTCAGGCAATTATGCAGTGCTTTTAATGAGTAATTCTGGTAATTAAAAAGTCAAATATACAATATACAAGAAGCAGCATCAGTGCATCACTGCTCTGTGGCACAGTGCTCCTGATCCTGGCCAGTGCTCATGATGGCACCAGTGCCATCTCCTGCCAACACACCATTGTGGCTCCATGATGGCTGCAAAGGGTTTTCCATACAAGCCTCAGCTTGGTTCATGTTGGAGCATGTTTGACACCAACATGTATCAAGTATGTTGGGTAATTGCTACTGGAATTCAACATGTGCTGTATCTCATCTAGGAGATGCAATTTTCTGGCTATATTCCAGTAAAATAACTTTATGGCTTTCTGTCATGATAAATAACAGTTTATAGCATAATGGAATTAATATTTACTTTGAAGCTATGCTGTCTATTCAAATAAAGTTGCTATAAATAGAATCATCCCCATGCTGCTGGGCTTCTAAATGCTGAGAACTAGCAAGACAACAGGCAAATATTAAATTCCAGTTCCCTCCAGCCATTAATAAACCTTTACATTTTGGGTTTGTGATTGAAACCCTTCTGTGTATTTCATACAGCTATGATAGTTCAAGAAGTGTTAATTCAAATGTGGGACAGACAAGGCAGGAAGGGCTTTTGGGGTCTGGAAGCTCCCTCTGCCTGCCCTAAGAATGGAGACAGCATCGGATGGTGGGTCTGAACCACTAGGCTTGGAGCCAGGGGCAGAAACCTCAGCAAGTGTTCACAGAAAAATCCATGATTACAAAAATTGATCATGTTTTTATCATTATAAATGTACTTTTGATAATTCCAACAAGGAGAAATTAAAGGGACACTGAAGTCTAACCATGTCTCTTCTTCACAGGGATGAAGGGAAGTACACAGAGGGAAAGGAGATGGCATTTCACCTTTTTAAACTCAAAAGCATGCTTTCTTTAGTAGGAAAACGTTAAAATAAATTGTTCCGGCTATGGTAGACATTACACACACAATGGAAACCTGCCCATAAGGACAACAGTGAGCCTGGCCAAACAAAGGACAAGGAAGGGCCAAGCCATTGCTCCCATCATGCATGCTCAGAAGGAAGTGCAGCAAGAGGATTAGACAGTGCAGCAGAGCTACAGGCGTTGCAAATCCTCCTCACAGTGCTCCAGCACACTGGTGTCGCCTCATCCTACTTTTATTCAAAATTTCTTCATGGCAACAAGCACACAAAAACTGCAGGCAAAGTGTAACCATCAACAGAAACACCCACACAGTATCAGAGAGTGTCTGGGGTCAGACAGAAGGAACAATCTTCACAAACATATTTATAGTGCTCCAAGACGCTGCAGTCCTCTGGAGCACGGGGCCTTTTAATGGAAAAACACCACATATTTGTCGTGGCAAGTGACAAGGAGCTGCTCCAGCAGCGTGGTGCTGTCCATGGAGTGCAGGGGCAATGCCGTGGTGAGGCTGCAGTGCTGGCCGGAGCAAAGAGATGCCGGGGCAGCCAGCCCTGCCAAAACCAACACATCCCCCTGCAGGGGCACCGGGACATGCCCCAACAGCCCCTCAGGCTTTGCACTGGGAGAGCAGAATCTTTATTGATTGATTTGGATGCCTGAACTCTTCACCTCAGAAGAGTTCAGAGCTACTGTACCTTATTCTGAGAACTCAGCCAAACATTAAACCAAGTGCAGCTCTGCCAAGCGCTGCAGTTAGAGATGGACACCGAGCCCTCCCTGGTGCATGGTGCTGTGTCCAGCTCCTGTCCGTAGAGGACAGAGGGACTCCAGCTGCGGGGGGAGCATCACAGCGCTGAGCAGGGGGGCAGCAGAGGGCTGGGGTCCGGGTCCGGGTCCGGGTCCGGCTGCCGGCAGCCCCCCGGGACGGCAGCGGGGTCTCTCCCGCACGGAGCGCGCTGCTGATCCCCGGCAGCCACGCGATGGCAGCAGAAATATGGGAACACCGGAGCGGACGAACGCATTAACCCAGCGCTCCAAGGAAAAGCTATTCTGTAAAGACGAGGCAACTGCTACGTGTAAGCCAACGTCTGCGATGGTTTTAGGACAAGCAAAGAGGAGAAAAACAGTTTTTCTCCCCAAAACACAGTAATTCACACTTTCTGTATTCCTGGTATTGCCAACAGGGTCGCTCGGGCTTCCCTGCTGTAGCACCGACACAGGACAGCCGTCTCCCACCGGCAACTTCAATCTGACCTACAGCAGACACAGCAAGATTCAGAGCACAGCTCTTGTTTCACACTAATTCCTGGGTCAGATCCCGGCTGGGAACCAAGAGAATTCCTCATTGCTGGCGCTACCGAGCCCACCCCTGCTCCCCTCCATCACGTCTCCCTTTCACTTCACCCCAGGGTACTAGTGGGCAGTTAATGATTTTAAATGTCCAAAAAGTGTCCAAACACCGTCTAATTAATCCTTATCCCTTGCCTATAAAAAAGGAAAGTAAATAACATCCTACAAAGGGGTGGCCATCCAAACATGCCAGAAGTGTCCACATTCTAAAATCCCCTTTTGCCAGGTTCTGTGTCTGTGTTGGTCGCTGGGGGCAACACCAGATTGTGTTTAGGAACTCCAGCACCTTCAAACCTTCAAACAAGATTCTGCCCTCCCTGCTCCTCCTCCCCATGCACACCAATGCACACCATGGCAAGCAATATCCCACTTTCCAACAGGAACTCAGGAAATTAATATGTTTAATGCACCCCTGATGCATACAGAATTAGCAGTAATACAAGGCAAACGAGGTTGCCTTCCTGCCCAACACACAGTGAAATAAATAAATAAAGAGGAGCTCACTGAAAGCCAGGTAGGGAAGGCAGAGCCACCGAGGCTCCTCGCTTCCCACGGAAGCCCTTATCTCCGTCACAGCCCACAATGCAATTACAAGATTACAAGGCACATGCTGCTCCAGCATCTGGATCCTCCGTGCAATCACAGGGATCCCTACAGAACCAGGAAACCTCTTAATCTTGTGAGGAACAGCATGGATTCTCCTCTCAGCACGGCTCCCACCAACCCCTCTCCAGGCGCCACCTCCAGGGACAGACATCGTCTGGAGTTCTTACTTGTCCACACAGGCACAGAAAGGAACTGTGTGGTCAGAAAGGTAAATGCTGACCACAAACTCTGGTCCAAAAAGCACTTTATTTTGTTTTGCCATAAACTGCCTCATCTACACTGCAAACCCAGGGATAAAGTCTGTACCTCTCCATTCCCATCCCAGTCCCCAGCACGTTAAACCCAGACCACAGAGCCAGCAATCCAATCTCCATATATTTTATTCTCAATATATTTCATTTCTGGCCACCAATCTTTAGATCTCCTATTGGATTTTGTTTTCATAAATGGATTTTCCCACAGAGCTGGCAGAAAATAGATTTAATTTCGAATTTCTCTAAACTGAAATAGTCAATATAAATGTCAATGTGTGTTTGTGCCATGCAGCCTGTGAGGCGACACAAGCCTCAGATTTCAGAGGGGTGCAAGGGGGCTGCTAGCTTGTTTTGTGTCTGTATACTTGTTCTAATGCTTTCTTTCATAAGGATGACTAAAAGTGTATATATATTTATTAATATTTTTGTTTCCTTGATTTGTTTTGAGGATGCAAAAAGCAGTATGATGTCTAGTACTGCTTTGCAGGCAAGTCAAGAGGCAAGATTCCCTATCAGGAGAGGAGTCTGCAAACTGACATCCCCACAGACCCATCACAGAATGGTATGGATTGGAAGGGACCTCAAGGACACCCTGCCATGGGCAGGGACACTTCCACTACTGTAGGTCCCTATTTCCCTCTCTCCCCCCAGCACGGGGTGTAGCTGCAGCACCAATTACTCAACAATTCCAATCAAGCCTGATGTTAATGTCATTAGTCCACAGAGATCCTTTTGGAATCATTTACATCGGAATGGTCTTTTTTCATGCTAAATGAAAAATGCTCAGACTTCAGTGAATGGGATTTGAATTAAAACTCTACCACATGTGGCTCAGCTTTATTCATGCTATTTATTAAACAGGGGGGGAAATGGTGATGCAGTCAATTACAGAGCAATTACCTGAGCGCTGCTGCAAACCTGTTGCCTTGTGCTGCAGAGACAGTGGCTGCCCTTGACTTGGGCAGAACTGCCTACAGGACCTGCCAGGCAGAGCATCCCCCAAGGCCCTGATCTCAGCTGAACCTTCACTCAGACACCCAGACACTAGGGAGACTTTTACTGATGAAGTTAAATAAGCCATGACAATTAAAGGATTAGGAATGTTATGGGTCTTGTGAAGAAAAAAATCTTCTGGACATGTACAGGGTGTTAGGAAAGGAAGCCAAAACTCAAGAGAATTTGCTGTGACTTTATGTGACTGCAGGAGAATACATCAGGACCCTGATATACAAAAGGATTATTGATATGTATGTTCCCTTCTGAAGAGACTCCCAGGAGATCCATTCTGGATTTAACAATAATCCATACTCCCCTTCAGAAACAGCAGAACAATGCTCCCATTTCCCAGGACTGCCTCCAACACAGGAATCGTTAAGATGCCATCACAACCCTGCATTCCAGGTGCCATAAACAGCTGGAACGGGAATAAATCCCAACCACAGCTCATGAGCAGTCAACACCTCCACATTTCTGCACCAGCATCTGCCTTTGATGCCCACTGAGGAGATGTCCACACTGCAAAGGTGAGCGTGCCACAGCAGAAGTGGGGAGATGCTGTTGGACTCCATGGTCTGTGATGAGCTGAAGTCTAACCAGGGGGTTAACGGAGAGGCTGGTTATAAAGGGGATCAGTCAAATCGCAGGAGAGGTGTCAGAACAATGCTATTTGCTGCAATGATGAAGAACAGAAAACTACCCCTCCTTGTGAGCAGTTTCTCCCTTGTTCAGGGCCGCTTGTTTGTGTTAATGTATGCATACGTGTGTGTCATATTTCCAGAAAGCCTCTCACATTAAACTCTGCTTTCTCCTCCAAAGCCATTCCACAGTATTCCTCTAGAATGCATTAAGCAGACTGACTGAACAATGTGATCCTAATTAGTTTGCAAACTACACAGCTCACCTCTGAGGGCGAGCAAAGCCCGTGTAAATTAAAGCGAATTGGAGCGAATTGGCTCAGGCTGCCCAAGGAATCACTCTCCAGATTAGGGCTGCTCCAACGTGCCACCTCCAAGGCTGCTCCCACCCTCCCGTGACAATTGAGTAGATTTCACCCACAATAAGCACGGAATGGAGAGATGTAAAACCACTTTGCAGTTCAATATTCCATGGTGGATTATTTTGCACAATGCAGAGGAGCCCATTTGGTCATTTACCAAAAGCAAAAGTCTGGTCCTTTGCAGGTGCCCCCGCGCCCAGGCTGCAGGGGCCACTGACTCCATCCCCACTCCAGTGACCCAGGGGGAACACTGGGATGCTCCCAAAACCCAAATGCTACAGAAACCTGCGCGAAGTTTTGATGGTGATGTCCCAGGGTTTATGCAGTAATTGAATAATCTAAAATTTTCATTCCTGTCCTCATGGACTAATCTGCAATAGTGTTAAGGGACTGTTATGATATTAATTAAATACAAGTCCTGCATACAAAATTGATACTTCGCATCTCCATCTCCACAAGGGAGTTTCTCTCTTAATAAGACTGAAATCAAGTTTTACTTTTTTGTTGTTGTTTTTTTAAGGAATTCATAAAGATTATCATATTGTACCAAGATAACATACACCCAATCTACAAGAGACAACAGTATTTCAAACACAGAAGCTCTGGTGCTTGGAGTGGGACTATGGGCACAGCTCTGCCCCAGCCTTGGGACAGCCCTTCTCCATAACCACTTCTCAGGCACTGGGGTTTGGAGAGACTGAAATATCCGCAACACAGGATAAAGAGCAGCAGGATTGGCGTCGACCTTCCAAAACACAGATGACGAGAGGGAAATTCACTATAAAAACATGACCTCGTTTTAATTTTAGCAGCAGTTTACTACGAATTCACGTGAAGGCGCAGTTACACTCTCCTGGAAAAGTTCACACACAAGAAAAGGCAGAAACACGTTCACTGAGCCAGCTGCCTGCACCATCCTGAATTATGGCAAAGCTACTCCTACAGTCCCCTTACTATTATTTATTAGTTAAAATTTTTAATTATGTGAATTGATTAGGAACACATCACCAGGGATCCTAATTAATTAGAATTTTAAAAAGGATCACAGACCGGAGATTCCACAAAGAATTGCACAAAGAGGTGTATTAAGGGAAAGGCCAAATTAACTTCTCCTTTCTGGTTTATCCAGCCTTTTCCAACAGGACTGTGAACAGATTAACCAAGTAATACCCAGACCCCTGTTGCATAGCAATGTTAACCAAGGCAACAACTTGAAGATTTCAGGCTGTTTTCATGTAACATCCACTTGGTTAAGTAGTTTTTTCCTCCTAATCCATACTTATTTAAATGAGTGTTTTCCCAGTCAAATTAGTTTATTCCTTATTTATGTCCTAAATTTGCTTCAGCTGCCTCACCCATGCTCACCAAATCCTTCTATATCGTTCTGACAGACATCAAAATCCCTCAGGATCTGGTGTAGACTTTTTGTTTCAAAATACATTTTTCTATTTACCCAATACTTGGAAGGAAAAAGGAGCCATCACACCGACAACACTCAGGAAGGAATTAATTATTCAATCTCCTAATACAAATCCCTGTTCAGAACTGGCTGGTCAGTAGTTTCACAGGCCAGCGTGTTCCTCCTCCCTGCCTCCGAGCTGCCATTTCCAGAGCAATGTTTGGATGCTATTGATGCTCTTGGCTGTCGGCTCTGCAAGTACTTTTCCATCAGTGTGACAATGATCCCTATTTATCTTCTGGCTGCAAGAGTCGCTGAGATGATCTGGCAGTGCCACAAGGCAGACAGTTATTTCATGCCCTGTTAAACCCTAATGCAGCTAACTACGGTATCACTCCAAATTTGAAAAAAGCCTTTTTTTGTTATTTTAAATCTGCTGCCTACGTGTCCAAGTTGAGAACATTGCTTCCTTTTAGAATGGTATCAGAAACCTAAACTCAAAACGCTGCCTGTGAAGTACCATGGTGTACTGATAGCATAATTAATTAGTAAGGTTGAAACTACATCATTCTGCTCAAGAAACACCTGGAAGTCAAGAAAACAGACTTTTTCTGCATTGTTCAGAACACAGACTGGCAGTGACCACCCAGGTGCTGCCAGTGGATGAGAGGGTGCAAGTACCTTCTTGAAGATAGAAAATCAGGTACTAAAGAGCTCTCAAGCTGGAGAAGGTTGTAGGAATGAAGGGCCAAACCCTGATACACCTAAATCACAAAGTAAATAGTGTAACACTTTATTTTCCTCAGTGGTGAATGTGATCAGTCACAAGAAGAAACCCTGAAAGCTGCACTTCCTCCAGCTCCCATGATGTGCCCATCTGTGTTTGTTACTTTCCAGAAGACACACTTCAGTAAAACAGAAATTAATGGGTTCAGTGCAGGGCACTTTGAGCTAAACAGGATCACCACCACATCCATGCAGTTGGGCACTAAAGGGCTGGATAGCTCCAGCTTTGGAATAACCCTCCAGAAAGTCCCATTTATTTTCTCGGGTGCTCATGTGGCAGCCAAGGGTCATCAACAACCTCTTGCTACAGGTAAAGAGGCAGCACAGAGGCTGGTGTTCTGCATAGTGAAACTTTACAGAAGTTAATTAAATCACACTCTGCAAACTCGAAACAAAAACGAGGCACCGTTTCTGTGATGGTGACTTTTTTTTTTTTTTTGTGCTTGTCATAATAAAACATTGTTATTGGATGTAAAAATTATGGAACAAAGTTATGCCTCTCTGGTGTAATATAATGCAATCCATTTAATACTATTTTAAACCCCAAAACCTCATTAGAGCAGACAGAATGTAAGAATGACAAATGGGCTAGGAGGAAGCTGGAGCACGAGATGAATTCTGGGCACTCGTCCCCTTCCCGTTGCTGGTGCTGACTTTGGGGATGCCGGGGGAGTGTCAACCACCAGCAGCACGTGGGGAGAGCAGGGTATCCATCACCCCAACAGGAGAGAGGCCTGGGGGTGCAGCTGGAAAGCTCAGCTTAGCCCAAAGTCCAGCCTGGCAGCTGCCAGACAGGCCTGGAGACACAGGTGAAGCTCTGCCTGTCATGGACACCCCAAGCACCCCGAGCCTGGCCAAGCTCACTGGCTGTCAGCTGTAAAACCAACCCAGCCTACACAAACACACACCCGGCAGCCTCACACTCCTTGGCCAAAAGGACACAGCTGAACACTGCAATTACACATTTTAACAGCCTTTGACCACTTTGGCCCCAAGTTTGGTATCTAGTATCAGCAATATAGCCCTGCTGCCTTACAAATGAGCTGGGCACAGCTCTGCAGGTGGGTTTCTGCTACCAGAACAAGTAATTGCCATTTAATAAATATAAAACTTGGAAAAATGCACTTGTTATCCACACCTGTGCAAACCTTTAACATCAGAAGTGACCAGGGTGATCAAAATAGCTCTTTCCTCATGCAGATGGAGGTTAAAGAAAAAACATGGTGTCAAACAATGATATATTTTAAAACGAACAGGCTTACTCCAGAAATAATGCCTCAGGTGAAATCACTTGCATGAATGTGTCTGAGTGGCTGAATACCATCAGCAGGGCAAAGGTTCTCTCAAAACACACACGGATTCTGGGCCAAATTCAACAGAAATTCTACCCCTGCATACTCCAAGACCATCATCAGCACACAGAAATTACAGCAATTGCTACTAAAACCGAGATTTGCAGGAATCAAACCAGACCCAGTCTAGCTACCATGGTTACAGAGAGCTGTGCAGCCCACCCTGAGGTGTTGGGCTGCCCTTGGGCAGAGCCTGTTACAAAAACCACGGAGTCTACCAGAAGATGCTCAATGTGGAGACACTCCACAGTCACACGGCCCAGCCAGAAGCCACACAGGCAGACGGTTTGCTCAAAGGAGTGATAAAGACCAAGTGTATTTGCTGGGGGTGGGGCAAGTTGTGGTTTAACCCCAGCCAGCAACTAAGCCCCAGGTGAGGGGGAGCAGATGGAATTCAGCAAATAGGAGTATTTTTCTGAAGGTGTGGACAGCCTTGATTGGGTTGAGGTGTCTTGGGGAGCCGTCACCTCCCAGCCCAACACAGCCCACAGGCATCCCCACCACGCTCCTACCTCCACTCCTTGCACCTTCAGTTTCATGTGATCCTCTCTGGTGGTCTTCCCGTCTTTCCTTTTTTTCCAGCAATATCCATCTTTCCTGTATTTCACTTTCTTTCTGTTGTACAGGATCATAGAACCATTCTGTGGTCTGAAAGCAAGAAACAGGTTTGGGTTACATACATCAACAAAACCAGACTGAAAGTGTCTATGGAACAATGTCTCCCAGACCAGCAAAAGGCTCCACAGAACAGCAACTGCCAGGATTTGGCATCAAATAAATGCTCCCCTTTTGCTGCTGTTACCTGGCTGAAGTGATGTCTGCGATCTGCAAGCTTTTCCATCAGGATCTTATACCTAATGAAGGAAGTGCCAGTGATAGGTTAAAGAAAAAAAAGGGGGAAGTCTTATAAAGTAGCCAACATTTTCAATGGATGTATTTTGACTGTTACATGCTAAAAATTAGAAGGAAAGAAAATTTAGGGAAAAAATGATTGTTGTTATTGAATTACAGACAATTTCTCTCTCTTGCTAACACATCAGCAGAATGAAATTCCAACCACCTCTAAGGCTGCACCCGGACATGGATGTTAAATGACAATAAACAAGCAAAAAAGAAGGGAAGGATAAAAGCACGAACTTATACATTGGTTTCACAGTTCTGCTTAGATCAGTGCTAGACAGGGAGTAACCTGCTCCCTTCTGAGCACCTTCTCAACTTCAAAGACACAGGAAAACGTTTTCCACTTAAAAACTACGATGGCAATCTGAAATGTCCTTGAGGGCATGGTGACGCCCAGCAGACAGGAGCCAATTTAGTTTGGGTGTACAGAGATTTTGCTGTTTGCTAAGCCAAATCACAACCCAGGCAAGTCTGTTGCAACACTGAGAAATAACACATACCCTCCAAGATGGGAGGCAGTGAGCATCCCACGCTGGTGGCAAGGGGCAGTGAGCATTTTTTCCACATACACACAAATATTTATTGCATGTGGCCAGAAACCCAAGCCCCATCCTCCCAAACTACACCTCCTCCTATCCCCCAGGTCCCAGCAGCCTGAACACAGGGGCTCGGGGAGGTGGCTCCTCCTTTCTTCCTCCTACGCATCACCCTGAAAATAAACACTTGGGTGTCAGCGCAGCCACAATATCTGTTTGAGAGCACTGTAGATAGCGCATTGAGGTATTATGTATCTCATTTCAGTGTTTATTCTATAAACCCCCAGTCACTGCACGTGGCATCTCAAACCCTTCTCACAACACCAGAGATCCCTCAGGCACCGCAGGGCTGTGTCCCGTGGCTGACGAGTCACCCGCGTGGTCAGGGCAGGCAATGAAAAGCCAGCGGGAGCTGATCTCCTGCCTGCTGCCTCTGCACTCACACACCCGACGCTTCACAAAACACGTGCTCAAAGGACCTGGAGGCTTCTGATGCCAGGGAAATCCTGCTTCCCTCGCCCCCAGCACCACACGGGCACAGGGAGGGCAGAGGCGAGCTCCGCAGCCTCGCTGCTGCTCTGCAGGGTTGGAACCGAGTTCGTCGGTTGGTTTCTGCATTGAAAAAGGAACGCAGTGAGAGGGCACTGGCAAAGCAGTTAACGAGATTTACAGAAAATAGAGCCCAGTGAAACAAAATCTCTTAAGGATCTCTGGAGCGGTTTTCGATTTTGATAAGAGTGTATCGAGCTGCTTTAAGGCTCACAGAAAGCAGCTGGTTCTTAAAGATAACTTCATGAGATGAGACGCAATTTTAACCTGATCTACACTGCCACTGCATTTCACCCGCTGTAAGGAAGAAGAGAGGAAAGCTCTGCCCTGCTCATTCTTCAGCATTCAGACATAGCCCAGAGCAGGCAAGTGATGGTGTGGGAGGACGCAGCAGGCGAGGCCTGCCGGGGATTCCCAGGGCATGTGACAGATGCGACTCCAGCTCGAATCTCTGGAGGTTTTGCCACTCAGTCTGAATTCGGGGATTTCCTTTTTCCCTTTGCAGATGAGAGGGACAAAGTCACAAGCCTGAGAGCAAGCTGCAATTCTTTATCAGCTCTGGATTTCCTCTTCTTTATGAGCCTGTGGCATTTAAAAGCTGCCTAATCTCTATTTTGGTTTCTTGCCTGTGGCCTGAGGGAAGGAGGGGGAAGGACAAGAAGAATAATTGCAAAGCAGAAAGCCTTTTGTCTCAGGTATTGATGAGATCTGGGATGCCTTCCTCCATCTCACCCTGCTATCCACTGCCAAGGCTCCCACAAATTGCCACAACAGCCTAAGAGCTACTTCTGCCCAAATTGTTCCTGCTATAGCCAGGAAGATCCTAAATTCTGTTTTCCTACTTATTTTTAACTCGAACAATCATCCTGTGCAGCCGATGGGAACCTGCTCACTGTTTGGGGCGACCCAGGGCTCCTGACAGTGCTCAGGAGTGATCCAGGCCACTGGATAAACCACAGTTTCCCTCAGTAAGACAAGGAGAGGGAGAAATAGAGGAAATGGGATTTCCAGGGAAGATTTTCCAGAGATGTCATTTTGGATTTGACACCCAACTCAGCTGCACATAGTGACCTCTGGCTCTAAGTCCTGCTCTGAGGGGGTTTTGTTTCTTTTGGATTAAGCCCCTACCTGGGTCATAGGAATCTAAACCTACTTATCTTCTTGTTAACAGGAACCAGATGCAAAGAGAGAATAAACAGAAAGCAAGTTAAGATTAGGATATATTGGTCAACTGATGCTTCATATCTGCCTCTCCATTAGTGCTCAAATTTAGGTCCCTCTGGCCTGAAGGACCAAGATTTCTCCCTAATCACATTACTGCAATATTAAAAATGCTGTTCAGTTTAACCAGTTCCCTCTAAATTGTCACATCAAGATGTGGTAAATGTCAGACATATCAGTTAATGAAAACTACGTTTTACTGCCTCAGGAGCTGGGGGTGCCAAAAGGGAATTGCAAATCCTGCACATCCAAAAGAGTCTCTTTTTCAAGATAACAGAGAAAAATCAGCCAGAACCATTCCTTGAGAACGTCCATGGTTCTGAGAGTTATTTTTTATTGTGTCATCTGCATTTATTCTAATTCCAATCCAAGGAGGATATTTAAAGGACAAATATGGCTGTTTAATGCAGCTGCCATAAAGCACAGGTACTACACACCAGACCCTTCCTGTACCTCACCAGTGCCTGAGCAGAAGCTGCCCCCAGCAAGACCCCTCCATCCCTGCCACCCACCACTCTGAGAAATGGCTCCTGCAAACATCCTGGATGATGCTATTTTTCACCTGCATCGTATTTTCTCTGGCTATGAAGTTATCATGGAGCCAAGGGACAACAGGAGGGGACTATCTTCCATCTTCTGCATCTATGCATGATAATAATGAGAAATTAACTTCCAGTTTCCCAAAGGAGCAACCTACTGATGCAGAAACTGGCTGGGAAAAGCTGGAGTCCTGGAAGAAGCCATGAAAAGAGGCAGCTTTTCAAGAAAATATTGCACCGAATCCTTGTCCTCGTTTCCTTAGGAATGCAAAGAAGACCAAGTCCTTGAACCTGTCTTCATCCAGGCCAGTTTGGGAATGGGGAGAAGTGCCAAGAGTGAGTGTGACAAGGTGCCTCCCACTCAGCTAATGCCCTGCTGTGCAGCAGACCAGGCAGAGCTCTGGGGCTTGCAAACACTGCAGGTGATGAGCTCCAAATAACCATGCATTCCCTTCTCCTCCTTCCCTGCGCTCTGTGCAGCTGCACAGCCCCCACACTGCAGCAGTGATGGACAGGGACTGTCAGTCAGGGGTGCTTCCTGGCTGACACCACGCTCTCAGAAATACCTCATCTCTTTTTTCTTGTTTCTGCCCAAGAAAAAAATCTGATGACTGAAGTTATTTCTCCTCTGAGGAATGCTGCTCTTCATGTCTTTATTTACCTTGACATCTTGCCCCACTGCACCTGTGGCTTATCAGAAGATTAAAACCCAAATGGAAAAATGGAAGAGGAATCTCAAGCAGCTGCAGCCCTGGACATCTCACCCACTTTGGCCATGCAGATACCTAGACATTCACTGTTGGTTTAGGAGGTCACCCAGACTCAATAAGGAAAGAGTCACCCAAGGCCAAGGCAGAGCCATAACCCCTGTTTCAAGGGCATAACCCCACCAGCCCAGGGACACACCTGGAGGATGCTGTAACAGGTAGCTCTCTTCCATACTGACAGAAAGCTTTAAAATAATATTTGCATGGGCAAATGTTTTCAAGACTGCGGGGACTTTGTCCATCACAGATGTAACACTGGCAGATCACACAAAAATTTGTTTGACTAACACTTTTTCCCCCTCCTAAATAAACGTTTGGCTTTAACCATCAGGTAATGACTCACACTTTCCCCTCAAAGAAAAGAAACCCCAGCATGTGCCCAGCCTGCATCAGTGGGACCAGAAACCAGAGAAAAGCCCCTCAAGAACTTAATGCAGCCATTCAGACTTCACCATAACTGCTGGAAAGTCAGTACAATGGCATCTCATGGGGAGAGGTTGCTGCCATTACATCCTCTGCTCTCCTCCTCGCTTCTAGTTGGGATTATTGGCACAGCAACTGAAGGAATCACAGGTTATGTGTTTGAAATTTGTCTGATTTTTGAACTCTGCAGGGATGAAATAAAGACTTCAGAAGTATCTTCTTATCCATTTTGTAGGAGGTATAAATCACAAGGAAATGTAAATACGCTGCACGATTTTTGTATCTAGAATTAAATGCCATTTGCACTTAATATGTAAGTGAACTTACTTCGTATCTACAATATTTAAGAAGGTAAAGTCTGAAGTCACAGACTTAGCAATTTTATCCAGAGTTGCGGTTAATGCAATGGCTAATCCCATCAAGGGGGCATTAATTGGTGTCTAGATGCTCCTTCTCATAGCAGCAGTAGGCCATAAAACTTAATCCTTACCTCCTCTTTCCAGCATGTAGCCTCCGTGTTCATCAATAAAAGTAATGTGATTCATTAAGTATGGGAGTAATTACCTGCGGCTCCAACAAACAGGACTGAACGAGCCATGCCAGTGCCAAGCTGGCTTTTGTGCCGTCGCGCAGAACTGCCAGGGGCTGCCAAGGAAAGCCTTTCTTCAAGATCAGGATAAATGCTGATGGCTGCAACACAAGCTGCAGGCCACTGCACAGCTGCTGGGCATGTCCTTGGTGGGGGCTGGAATATCCATCAACAAGTCCTACCCCAAAAGCAGTTCCTAAGGGCTATTTAAGGAGTGATCAGGATGTTGGTGCCACAAAAACACATCATGAAGATATTCTGTTTGCATGCTACATTGGTACAAAAGTTAATCCCTGGAACATCTGGGGCTCTGCTGATGGACCCGACCGTCCTCCCAGCATTGATGTCGCTGCAGCACAATGCAGGCAGGTGCCAAGCACAGCAGCTTCAGCTGCAAGAGATGGGGAGGCAGAGCCTTGCCCATGCCCCCGTGGGTGTCCCTGTCAGGCTGCAGAGGCCGAGAGCAACGAGGCAGCTTCAGGCACCTCTGTGCAACAATAACTCCTACCAGCGCTGCTCCTCCTGTCCTAAGACCTACACTCATGAATGCATCAGAAATGAATGTCTTTGCTCTGTGTCCTTGCTCCTGACACAACCACAAAATAGGTAACAGTGCTACCAGCACTAAGAACAGTGATACAGCTAACAACAGGATCTGACTCCTCAGTAGCCATTTACGCTGCTGCTATTTATGTTTAAGTGTATTGTAGCCATACCCAAAGTGTGAACTCCACTGGAGACTCACATAGCACCTCTGCCTGTCATGGATACTCAACTTAATGAATTCCACCATTACAATTTTCTTTTTAGAGCCAATTAAAAAGAAGGAAAAAAAACAGGTTAAAAATGAAGTAGATATGTAGTTTGTAAGCACAACCACGTGGGTGAGCTTTGCTCTCCCAGTGACGTAGCAGGTCAGAACTCAGTTCAGCACCTTGTCTGGACCTCCCTAGGCAGCAAGATCCTTCTGGAAACAGCTCTGTCCCAAAGCTGCATATTTAGTTCAAGCAGTTAACAACAGTTTTCCCCACATTTTACTCAGCAACATGATAATTCATGTGTTGATGGCTCTGAACTCTCTAACAGACTTGAAAAAGAAATTAGAAACAATCTTTATGAACTCCTCAGCACACCAAGCAATTGAAGCCTCCTCGTAACAATGTAGGACCAAAGAAGGAATATTAAAATTGTCATTAAGTGGAATGCACATGAAATGCTAAAAAGTCTTTCTGCAAATTATTTCTTGATATAATGTCATCCTGTAGAACTAAATCTTAGTACAAGGTATGAAAAAAGACAGTTAAATCAACTTAGTTCATTTAAATATAATTTTAAAAGAACTGGCATTCATCTCTTTATTGCTCAAGGATTTTTATCAATTTCTTTAGCACTCATTTATTTCTCTTCCCTACTCCCATGGGGATACCATTTGATTTACTGGGAATTAATTCTTACAATTCATGAACGCTTTAAACTGTTTCCAGATTAATCACCACCATCTCCACTGGTGCAACTGAGGAGAGCCCTGTTCCCTCTCTGTGCTCACACAGACCCAAAGGCTCCAGCCCCCAGGTGCCAGCAGCCATTCTGCCTTATCAACTGCTCTCTCCATGGACACAGATTGTTACAGTGAGGACCGAAGACTCCAATTAACTTTTTTAAAAGACTTATTTGGAGATGGCCTCCTTCTGCAGGTAGTACTTCAGTTCTGAATCTGGTCGCTTCCCAGCGCAGCAGCAACACCTGTGTGTGCAAACACTGCTGCATTCTTATGGGGAAGAAAGAAAATGGAAGAAAAATTCTATTTATTTAGTTAACTTACTTCCCGTTCAATTTCCCCACTTGTAACAACCATAAGCTCCAGGGCTAACCAGGTTTTTACAACTGTGTCAAAATGGGGCCGTAGCTCGGTTTTATCCACAACACCATGTACCAGGGAAATTTGCCAGGATGTTCATGAACCACATCCTTGGACTCTGGCAGGTGTCACCTCCCCAGCACAGAGGCTGGTGGGAGCCACGGGGGCTTTGTCAGGGATTGGAAAAAATTTCACTGGGGATGGGAGGAGAGCAGAGGTCTCAGGAAGAAAAAGGGTTCTCTCTCTGCTAGCAGCATGCAGCTTGACTCATGACTTGAGACACGATAAAAATCCATAAATATTTGAAAATTGAATAATAATAAACTAATTACAAATTTTAATTGAGAACCACTTCAAATCATAAACGCAGTTCAACAGCTGATGAACTTCCAACACTACAGGCAGCAAAACAGCAAAGGCTGGAGAACTGGTGATGCTGGTATGGGAGGGAGCAACTCCCCAGCTGTGCTCCAGTAACACATCTGTCCCCCATCAGCACAGCCAGGCCCAGCAGAAGATGGGCAGAGCACTATGGAAAGAGCTGGAGGGAGGACACAGTGCTGCTCAACAGCCACCACTGGCTTGCTCTGTCCAGGCAAAAGCATCGTTTGCAATATTGCAATTGAATTTAAAATGTCAATTTGCCTTGGACTCTGTTGATTGCTGGGACTCCATTGATTCCTGATTAATAGTAACTATGTATATAAATCTGGGTTAACCTGGAAACAGAGATGCTCAAACTGTCCTAGAAGCTGGACTGATTGGGCTGCCTGTCCAAAGCCCTCAGCCAGGACCATCAGCTCTTTGTAGGGTTTAAGGTTACGATTGAGCTGGCTATTGAGGTCAGTTTTAAGATGGGGCAACGCAAGCAACCCCAGCCTTGTCTGAGCAAAGCAAGCACTCCCAGGGCAGGAGGGCAGAGCTCACTGTGAATCTTCCAGATGGGTTCACAAGCGGTGGCACTGACCAAGCCTGAGCTCTCTTCAACAGTCACCGACAAGGCACGTGCTGGAATGCCCCACAACAGCCTGTTCTCAACCCTTCCTCTCTTTCAAATGAACCTCACAAATATAATCTGTTTATTTATATCAATTTAGTCCCATCAATTAATGATGACAAGGCAATTAACTAGAATGCCAGACAGTAAAAAATAACCACATAATGCCTTCTTTAGAGGAAATCTATTATGTAATTCCAATCGGTCTTCATTAACACAAAGTATTCCAGTAAAAGGTAGTAATCTAGTTATAGTCTGTGAAATATGAAGATCCACAAAGTAATTTTTCAGAATTAAGGGTATTTTTAGTCAATAAGAAGAAAACCTGTCTGCATTTTTTATGCAAAAAACTTTTTTGCGAAAAAACTACACAACTCCATAACATAAGGTACCGGTACTGAGCAGGCTGTACAGTATCACCAAAGAGGCACTGAACTCCCATCATCACCTCCCTTCCCCACAGCATTTGGGGTCTAGGTCAAGCTGAGAGCACAGCAGTGCCCATTTTTTCCATCCCTCATCCAACACTCACTGCACAGGTGCTGGCACCAGAGAAAGGAGTCTCAAACCGCCAACTGCAGTGGTTTTCAAACACCCTGACAAGCAGGTATTGCACTGGTTAGTGTTCAAACCAGTGTTCACAGCTCCATATAAATGATGATGCAATACCCCACTCATCCTAGCCATGAGCTCTCCTTCACACACAGGCTCCACAACTGCCATGATTGACAGGAAAATGGCACGGCATGACCTGACCTGGCTCATTCCTACCTGATGGACTGAGCAAGTAACTTGTGCACAGAACAAAGACAACATGTTTGCTTCAGTATTTCATGTGAGGCACTTCAGAATTACCAGTGTTTTAATGGTACTAACCTAATTTACCAATTGTATATATTAAAGATTCAATTTTTAGGGAAAATGAGATGAAAAACATGAGTCCACAAAACAATCAGCTTCACATGGAAATACACATTTTCTAATTTTAAGCCTTATTCCCCTTCAAACTTATTAATAAACTAGTAGTTGATAAGAGAGAATTAACCCCAAATATAGAAAATCCTGCAGACAAAGAACACAGACAAATATAAAACCAGACAAATAGTCAACCACTTCTCCAAAACATGCCCAAGCTATTAAGTACTCTTGACTTAAAATTTCTAATGAAGCAGCTTAAAAATCCCAAATTCCTGCAGGAATGTGTTTACAATATAAACTCAATTATTGTCTTATTCTGATGCTTATCTTTTCTTACACCCTCTCAGCTCATCCTACTTTGGAATTTAATTACATTCCAGTATTTTGAGTTCAGATGAAATTACACATTTTCAGATTAATTTAGCCTGAACCAACTTCTGATAACAGCCAATCCTTTTTCTATCGTGCCCTAATTTGTGACCCTACAAGTCAGCATGAATTGCTCTTTTAAACCTCACATCACCCCACCATAAAGCCATGCTCACTGTCCCCAAACCCAGCACAGCACCCAGCATCACTGGGTCAATGTTTGCCCGATTTCCTTTGACAAAAACCCTCCTTTTGCTCTTACCTCTGTTATTTTCCGAGCTTGGGTTGACAGAGTACAGTCAAGGGGTGACTGTTCCCTACGCACTGGTGCAGGGAAGGCGTGACCTTTTCTGTTTAGTTAAAATCCAAGGGCGATGTTCTCACAAGGACATTTCAGCTCAGCCATCACAGGAGAAGCACAAGATGGGAACACAGGCCCAAAGCAGCCCAACACTCAGCTTCCCCCAATCCAAACCTCAGGACATGAAGCATTCCCCAATGGACACCTGATGCTTCCCACGGAACGCCCTGCCAGCGTCGTGCCAGGAATCCCGGCCTCTCCCCAGGCTGCCTGAATCCAAGCACGGCCTCCACAGCTTTCCTCTCACCTCCCTCCCACCAGTTGTGATCTGATGCAACTGTCAAATCCTCAGCATGTTTGAAACCTACTTGTTCAGGAGCCAAGTGGAGACTCATCTAATCCCTGCAACAAGTCAGATGCTGCAGTTGTGTTAATGCCAGGCAAGACTTTCACTTTCCAGAACTTCGCCAAATTTTTAATATCGGCAAGAAACTAAGATTAAATGTTAGCTCCACTATGAGCTATGTAACCTGAAGAAAAAAAACTCAAACCCTACTCATTTGATCCTTCTCATACGTTATCTAGAGTGCCCTCATGTCTTTCCTAAGGGCAGAACCCCCTCTCTAGCCACTGCCCACTCTGGCACATCAACTCTACAACAGTGGGACTTGTGCCCACACATCACCTGCTTTGGTTGGTTTCCCACCTGCACATGCCTCTGGCTGCAACTCCATAATATCTCACCCAATGCTAGGGATTTTGGTAAAGGCAGGTGGGCAGAATAAAGGAAGCCATAATAGACATAACAGTCCCTCCAGATCTGGGATCTGTGCAGGATTAGGAGTGACTTTTTTATAAATTTCAGGAGTTGAGGAGATGAGAGGAAGGATTGAAGAGGAAAAGAAACGAGAGAAGAGCAGCAGTTAGAAAATCTTCGGAGTAAAACCAGAGGGAGAAGAGGAGGCAGAGCAAGCACACAAAGCTGCGATTATAAAATCCTCCAAATCTTTCATATCCTAAATTTAAATCAAAGCACAAAATACTGCCCTGCTCTTGGCTAATGCTGTTCTCAAAGGCGACAGTTTATCAAAAAATTTTGCTGCACAATTTAACACTGGTTGGGTCTTCTAAAGCTGTCTGGGATTACAAATGCCATTGAGGAGGGAGACAGGTCCCCACGCCACACCACTGCCAGTGTCACCATCCCTGGCCTTAGGCATCTTGCCTGAATACTGCAAAGTAGAAATAAGAAGCTGAACAATGGAAGAGCTGTGTTTCACCTCGGCTTTGGGAGTTGGGACTGTGCACTACTCGGTGAACCCAATGTCCCCTTACACATGGAGTATTTTCTTGGCAACCGGTCCAACAGTGTCACCCTTTCTTAGCTGCTGACAAATCCTGTTACACAGCAAAGACTTGTACCAGAGCTTTAATTTAATTACTGTAAATAAACCCAGCAACTTGTCCAAATGGTTTAATGAGTTACCAGCCCAGCCGAGGGCCAGGAGCTGGAATCCTCTGTGTGACATCCCACATAATGCACTGCTACAGCATCTGCCCCTTCCCAAGATTCAGACAAAGCCTTCAAAACAACTTGGGGGTACTGCCACAGAGACGGCTGTCCCCAGCCCTGCACCAGCCCACTTTAGCTCCTGACTGTACTGTGGTTCCAGGAGCAGCCCCTGCAGCACTGGTGCTTCCAAGGCCCTTGCAAGTGTGTGCAGGTCACAATTCCAGCCCATGCCACACTGCCAGGCTGCTGTGAAAGAGCTTTGTGAGGCTGCAGAGAGAACTGATGGCACCCTGGAGGAGCAGGTCAAACAGAGGCTCTTGGACACGCTCCTAAAAGAGGTTTTGTCTCTCTTAAGGAAATGTGGAATGCTTCCCGCAATTATCACTTTGCTTCCTTTGCTTGTAACCGTGTAAATCAACCCCTAATACCCTGTTTACTCACTGCAGCAGCATAAGAGCAGGAGGAAACACAGGAGCCCTTTAGCCAGAGAGAATTAAATAAAATAGTGGTAACATCCCACAAATACCAAAGTCAATTAATTCATTTGTTACAGGGCAAGAGTCCTGCATAATTTGTCCTCTGAGTAGTTTATTTTAGCTAATTGCTTATCCAGCAAGAAGATCTCCCCTGCATGACCCATTTGCTGTGCAAGAGGCTCAACTGATGAGAAATAAATGGTCACCTTCCAAAGGGCACGAAGTGATAGCAAGGGATGCTCCATATGCTGCTCTGGTCCTCAGACCCACATACAAGGACAGGAATGCACCCATTACCTGACACCTCGTAAGCAAGGGTGAGCGTTGGTGCCCAGGTTTTCCAAAGGAAACCAAGAGACCACAGTTCCCCTTTCCAGGACAAGCAAGAGAAGGGAAGGCTGCAGATAAGGCACCCCCACTAAGGCTTTACTTCCACTCAGCTTCATTGCTGCCAACTCACAGCAATGTGTTCACCCATCACTTGCCTTTTACAACAGCACTTAAAGCAACACAACAATTCCAGCTGTGAAGGTGGAGCTTTTTGTCAGCCACATCACCCTCTCAGCTTCACCGGAGTCAGCCAGAGCAGAGGCAGAACCAAATGGCTTAATACCTCACTTGTACATCCCCTGTCTGTAAACACTGCTGGGGAATAGGTGGAGCAGAGCTGTCAGACCAGCAGCCGCCTCCAGCTGGTCAAAAGATGGAACCAGGATGGATGTTATTGGTCTCATCAAAATTTTGTAAATTGAACAGTGAAATGGAACAGCCTTATTTATCTTAATTTAGTTCATCCTTGACATTTACAAAATAAATACCGGAATAATACTATGGGCACAATTCACTCTCACTGATGGCAGCAGGAATTACACATGCTCTGACAAAGGACAGGGAGTGACATGGCTGCTGCCTGTTGGAAGCAGAGCAGAGGGTGCCAGAGGACCCCCAAGGGATCCACCAATATCTCTCAGCTCAACACCTCCCTGCAGCATCAAGCACATCCTCCCTGAAAGGAGAAAGGAGAGGACTGCAAGGTGATGGTTTGAGATTGGCTGGGCAGTGGGTTTTGAGTCACCATGAAAGAGGCAACAGGATTTCTGTCAGGAAAGCTTCAAGCTTTCACATTCCACCGGGAGGCTTCTGATGGGCTTTTACTGATGCTTCATCTCCCTCAGAATCAATAGAAAACAATAATCCCACAGCTAGGCATAAATCATGTTGCACAACTCAGCAAATCATCACATAGGAAGCCTCGGGATGAGGCCGCTTCTTTATTTCCAGAAACAGCACCATTAATGGTTTCTGCCCGCCAAGGAACAAGATTCCCACTTCACAGCACTGGAAATCTCCATCCTGCACTGAGCCCAGCCACTGGCTCTGTTTCCTGCGGAGCAAATGTGGGCAAAGCTCATCTCAGCTGGTGGGTGCTGGTGGGTGTTGGTGCTGGGGACAAGCCAGGGAGGCAGAGGGGCTGCAGAGGGACAGATGCCCACTCACCCTGACACCAGTCCCAACACATCCTCACCTGCCTGGGGCCACAAAGCTACTCCTCACACCAGTCCCAACACACGCCCACCTGCCCAGGGCTGCTAAGCAGCACCTAAAACCCCTTTTACCACTTGTCAAATTGGTGATGCCTCTTCAGGTGCAGCAGCCCTGGGCAGGAGACTGCACTGTCTGTTTATGGGAAACAAAGCTGCCACAGCACGAGTCAGAAACTCAACGCTCCCACAAACAGCAGGTCTGGAAAACCCCGGCAGCACCTTCCCTCATGTCACTTTACATCCTGTCAGTAACTTACAGGAAACAAAACGGCCCGGCGGAGTTATCCAAGGGTGTGAGACTTTAGGTACATCTGTAATTAAAACACAGACACCAAAGCTGCGAAGCAGCGCCATAAAGCAGATCATTTTACAGCTGGCTGGGCTCCCTCTGATGTACTTGAGAACCATTTTTAAGTGACATAAAGTTTAACATACCGGTACATCTGCCTACCCACCAGATTCTACACGGAATTTAAAATTTAATTATATTAAAGCATTGTTACAGTGCGTGTAGCAAGAACGCCAACCAAGTGTAACTTGACGAGAATCTTTGCCAGATTGTTGTAAATCTGTGTTTTCAGGACTAGGAAGGAAAAAAAAGAAAAATTCAAACCTGAACACCTGCATCACAGCTCTCAGCTTCATTATTGCTCACCCACCAACTGCTCCACATTTGGGCTGAGCAGGATCACACGTTTGTCCAGTGTTTCACTACAATGTCAGTGCACACCTACAGCACCTGTGCCTGCCAAGCAATTACTCCTCACACCACAGCGAAAGCAAAGCCTGCTTGCTGCCTACACACACTTACTCAGCACCAAAAGGAAAACCTCAATGTCTGCAGGCAGCTCCTCATCTTCCAACAACCACAACACAAACCAATCTGTCCTCTTCAGGCTGAGCAGCAGGTCCTCTGGGATGCTTCCAGCTGCTCTGCATACACACAGGCACAAACATCCCCAGTTCCATGTTACCAGCACATGCTGGCTAACTTTCCAATGGGCGACTTAAATAACATTGTGCTTGTCATATAAGACACTGTCCCCACCTGGAAATCAAAGCATCTACCCCCTGGACAAAGAACACCCTCTGCCCTGGGGTCAGGGGGCCCAATCTCTGCCAGCCCAAGATGGTGATGGTGCCTTGCTTCAGCCCTGCACTCCAACCTCAGGGCCAGGTTTCCTGGAGGCAAAAACCCTTGTCAATAAATAAAAAACTCAAGTAAGTAGTGTTTTTTTCATCAGTTGCTATTTGCAGCCATTAAGATGCAACAAGCAGTTGCTGGATGGTATTTTTGACACAGAGAATGTATTGGAAGAATCAAGAGAATATCATTAAGGGTCAATTAGGAGCAACTTAAAGGTTATTTTTGCATATCTCACCTCCAGGACAAAAGAAGACTCTTCAGTGCCATATGAGAATATAAATTAAGTTGCTAAAGTCTTTAAAATGCGACAAAGACTTCCATTTTGTTGCCGTTTAACGTAGCCTGAAGAACAAACAGCAGGTCTCCTGCCTCTCTGCAGCCTGCACAGATGATGCAGGAAAGGACCAATCCAAGGTGGTTCCACAACAGCCATCAAGCCCTGTCCTTCCATGGGAAGCACGGAATACTGGACAATATGGAATTGTCTGCCAGGTCTAGGTGTGACCATCAGAAGCCTCAGCCCAACACCTCTTCTAGCACATTTTTCCTTTTCCTCTGTTCTATCCAGACCCTCATGGATCTGCCTTGAAGCCTGTGAACCCCCAATCACAGGCCCAATACAGGGGGCTCACACACACTGAGCAGCCTTCTCAGCCCTGAGCATCCCCCCACATGGGATCAAGAACAGTCAGAGCCTGCCCAATACAGAATGTCAGTGCTGTCCAAAGCCACTTTTTTGTTTTCCTTGGCCATATCCATTGACAGAAAAACCTCCCAAGCCTTGCTGCAGGCAGATGGGTTTGCTGAATTTCACTGTTTTGTTATCAGATAATTGCTTTTTCTGACGATTCCATGGTTTCCAGAGTTCTCCGCCAAGGGCCAATGCTGCAGGACTCTTAAGAAGTCCACGTGAAGAGGAGAAGGAGCTTCTGCACCCCAGCCCTGTCTGCCTGCAAAGCCAGGTAGTGGGGGCAGGTGTTCGTGTGCATGGACCAGCTGTGGAGCCACCATCTCTGACATGTGTCCCTCTGACACGTGGGAAAGCCCGCGCCTCATGACCATGCATGGGGGCCACCGAGCCATTGGTGGACTGGAAGAGCCAACCTTCAGCCTCTGTGCCAGGTGAATCCACAACAGAAACACAGACCTCTTGCCTTGGTTGTCCAAGTTGGCCAGTGACATCTGCTGCAACACAGCTCTTCTGAGCTGCCAGCTAAATACAGAGGGAAACCAGATCTCCCAGGGCACCAGCACACACCAGGCTGGATTTGTCATGAGAAGAATTTGGAAGGAATACTTGAAGACCATCACCTGAGTCAAGTCAGGCATCTGGATGGCTCCCAGCAACTCTGCCCTTAGGTCACTTTACAATCAACACGGTGAGCTGTTAAAAGAATTCATTATTGGTGTCTCAACACCCCTGGACCACAGCAGCTAAAAATCTATATGAACTAAGGGCTCTTAAAACCATCTGTGCACTGTTTATTCTCTTCAGAGAAAATAAAGAGAAGGAAATACTGAAAGCAGCGAGAAGAAAGTGTTGAGAGTCATGAAATCTATAAAGTGTAAAGAGAGATGTGCCACATTTAGCAGGGATTATGTCAAGCAGCATCCCGAGCCAGGAGTGCTGACAGCACACACAGACTGCCTTAGACAAAGGAAAATAGGTTGTACACGACCCCAAACATGCCAGCAGAGCTTCCAGCAGCATGAGCAGAAAACCCAAATTTCAGCACTGCCCACAGGCAAGGTTAATGGTCCTGGATCCATGGAGAGTATAAGCCACGTGAGAGAGCATAACCTTTAAAACGTGCCTTGAAAGTCTAAACAAGGTCTCGAGAGGACTTTTATTTGCAACAAGCACAAGGGGAGATGGACAGAACTTTTGCCACCAATAACAGCTCTGGGCAGTTGCTTTTTCGCAGCCTCCAGCTCCCATGAGCTTCTCTTCCATGGGGAGCCTCTGTCTCATTTCCCAGCAGCCAGGACATCCTGGAAGCAGCATCTCCCCCATGCAATGGGACAGCTCTCACACAGAGCACACTGGAAAGAAGGCTCACAAGGTAATGGCCTAACATAGTGAATTAATGCCAAAGCACAATTGTTTTCAATCTTCATTTAAACCTAACCTTACCTAATCTCACTTTAACGACATAAGAAATGGAAATTCCCTTAATAATATAAGTTATGAATATTTATTACCCTATTTTTTACCTGAAAACAGAGTAATTCAATTAATTTTACTATTAATTATTTAATACAAAATTAATATACTGCAAGATCCTAACTTTTCTTTACTATACCACTGATAAAGATATCCCAGATAGGGGATGTTCCTTACACTGGACTGCTGGACAGGTGAGGCACAGGGTGTGCTTCCTGGGCAACAGGCACCTGGACAGGTGGAGCGACTCCAGGAACTGCACCCATCCTGCTTTCATCATGGAGTAGGGCTGGTCCTCCCAGCAACCCCCTTGTGTCCTTGCCAAGACATGAAGCAGGAAGGGGTAGAAACACATCTGAACTGCATTCCCAGATGGAAAACTGACCTTGCAGCTTTTGGGCACAGTCAAGGCTTTTCCATTGCCTGGGGCCCATGTGTGAAATAGTGAAGTCACCTCGGATCGCTCAAGAATATTTTTTAAATACTGTACAAATGCTAATGGCAGAAGGCACCTGGAAACAGAGAAGCAAAGTATCTTCCTCTGGCAGAACGCTTCTGGACTCAGAAAATTGACTTTGTCATTGAAATTCCAAAGTAAATAACAATTAAGTTCTACTTGATATATAAATGTCAAGTAATTTTTTTTTGTCATCGTGATTTGCATTTAAACTTGGAAATGTCAGACACTTGGCCCTGCTGCATTAGCAGAACACTTCCCCCGCCCCGCTGACGGAACACCCGCTGCGGATTACCCGGCACATCATCAAGTAACCAAACACCATTCCAAGGGAGCCTCAAGGTCGATGCTTGCGAGGTGTGCTCGCTAATTTATGTTGATCAACTGGAGTGCTCAAAAGACTATTGTAATAATGCTCCAGTACATTTATATCAGCGTATTGAATCAATTGGAGTCATTCGACAAGAAGTTTCATAAAAGAGTAATTTTAGGGACCTTCCAAAGGTTTGCCATAGCTCCTTCAATGCCACCACAATGACAAGAGGGCTGCCCCTCCATGTCCATGACTAAAGCAATACCCAAGTGTGCTGTAAACATGGGAACCTCTGTTCAGGAAAGAGATTACAACATTCAGAATGGCAAGCCTGGTTCCAAACCAGCTCCAAACCAGCTCGTCCCTCACTGCCACCCTCTGCCTTAGCTCAGTGACCTGTGAGGCATCACAGCCCAGCCTGCCTGACCCTCTGCAGCAGTTCCTTCACCAGTGGCTGAGCTGGATGGCACCAAAACGCCATCACCAATATCAACCCTCTGCCCACAGCTGCAGCAGCACCAGCTCCCACAGGCACCATCCAGCCATGCCTGGAGCCCTCACAGCATCCAGCCAGCAGTGGCTCCTCAGAGCACGCTATACATCATCATATTAGGAAACTCCGTGTGTGTCAGTGGTGCAATTAATTTTTATTAATTTTGTGAGATGAAATTAGTAGCACCCACAGCAGCAAACAAAGAACAGGGAGTGTTCCAGATCAGTGCCAAATTGATGTCATTAATTCTGTAATACCGGGAGCCCTGATTGTAGCAGCTCAGCATTTAACTCTTCCAATTAATTTTTATATTAAAAAAAAATATAGAAAACTAACTCAACAATTTCAGAAGGACCTTGAACTCCTGTCACAACTTTCTTTCTCCTGGGACATTCTTTCTTCCAAGTGTAAACACACACGGGGAAGGTAAGGAAACGTTCATCAGAAAATTATTTTCATGCATTGCCTTTAGCAAACCCAACTCTTCAGATCATAAGATGCTGCTACAAAAACATTTATAATCTTGTATTTTTAATGATACCATGTAGAGCCAGACTAGTTAATGTGTTTTCTGACCCCTTAAAAGGCTTCTCTGGCAAAGGCTCAGCCAGAAATTGTTTTGAATTAATTCTGAAACTGGGATTACCAACCCAGAAAAAAACTTTGCTAATATTTACTGAATTACCTGCTGTTCTGCAGCGAAGGAGAGCCTCAGAGCTGCCACCAGCAGGAAAGATCCATTTAGGGCCCTTCCACCACCATGGCAGTTCCAGGTCTTGGAGAACCACTGAGAAAGCAATTGAGTTTCCCATATCTCCTTCCCAGGTACAACAAGCAAATGCATTACTTACCAGTGTCACAAAAATATACAGTCTGGGGTGAGGGGGAAAGTCCACAAAAGTAAAACAACAAAGTGGGTCCTCTGTGCGCCCCACCTGCAGCTGCACTGCAGAGGTGCAGAGAAGGCCTCCACGTCCATCCTCTCCTCAGCTGGGTACTGTGGAACACCTGGAATCAATCTGTGCTATTCGTTAGGGTGGCACCGCTCCCTGTGTCCCACTGTGGCCTCTGTCCCTGCACATGGCAGCAGGAGGTGATGCCAAACCTGGAGCACGCTGCTCTGGGCCCCTGCAACGGATGATGCTGGGATGCAGGATGCTAGAACAGGTTTTTCTCTCACCTGGGTCCCAGCAGGCTCCTTCCAATGGCCCAGTCCTCTGCAATAGGAAAGGGGTGGATTGGGAAAAAGAGAAACAGCAAGAAAACAGAAAGCAAGAGTCGTTCTCTGCGTTAGTGGGACGTATGGAGCCAGAACATAGCTGAAACAGCAGGAAAACATCCACAGCCAAAACTCCATGTCTGGGTTCCCAGGGAAGCGAGAAGTTAAACATTTATGGCAGCACGAAGAAGACATGACATTTACTGAATAATAAACTGCAAACATGTCTGTTAATGCAGCTTTTTGGGACCTCCTCACCATCAAACACTTAACCTCAGCAAGGGAAACACCAGAACACAAACAATCCCCATGCCTGTCTGTGAACAGGTGGCACATGGTGAGGCCAGTGCTTTTTTATTTATTTAAAGTTAGAGGCAGGGGAGCTCTGTCAAGATAAACAGTCCGCGACCTTGCTCAGAGGCTTCAGATCTGCTCATCTGAAGGGATACAATTAAATCCTGAGCAATCGGGTTAAAACTTTAACCTGCCAAGACTGTAGCTGTTCCATTTTTAATCAATCTGATTTCATTCAATAAAATCTGCTCATTACGGCAATTAATGAGAGTTTGGTGTCACAAGCCATCAAGCATGACTGGGAGTTTCCACTTGGTGGTCAAGGCATTGATCAGTGAGTCAAGTCATCAGCGCGAGAGAGTCAATGTGCTGAGCAGGAGAACATTACCTGGTTTTGGGGGAGGTTGTTAGCCACTCCTCATGCTTTTCAAACGTTATTAAATAAGCTGCAATTTCCTGAAAGAGAAACGCAGAAAGAAAACAGAGTTACTTGCATGGCTGTGCTGGGAACTGGAAGTTTTATAACAGAGACACAGATCGGCCTACCCCGGGCCAGGCTGCAGCTGAAATCGGGTTTTGACTGACAGAGCGCGCTCAGTAAACGTTCACATCCACACCACCAAGGCCAGGCTTAAACAGGACAATGAAGAGATTCAAATGAGGAAAGGCATTAACATTTTCCAGCACAGAGAATTTGCTGGTAACTGTGGTGACCACGGCATCGCCACGAGCCTGGTGTGACGTCAGGAAGCAAAGGGGAGGGTAGCGACAATACGGACATGGGGAGCTAAATAAAATATTTATAAATAGAACAGCATCACTGCAGAGAGAATTACTGAATTATTAATCGTTGCCATAAAAAGCCAGCGGGTGACATCAACGTAAGTCATTGCTCCCACTTGCAGGAATGATACGGGCGATTACTTCCAGATCAGAACTGATTTGTTTGCAGGAAATTATCGGCCAGGAAGATAATTCACAACAGTGCCTGTAAACAGGCCTGAGGAACACGGGACAGACGTTCATCCATTTCCTGGGTACAAACCCGGGGTGGTCACAAGGTGGCAACTGTCACCATAACAGCAGTGTCCTGACATCTAGAGATGGCCACGGACTCCTGGGACTGTGCTGAAAATAAGGCCCCCGCAATATACTCAGAAAAATGTAGGGTTTTGATGGTTATCTTCCAAAAATTACCTCCCAGCCCTCTCAGAGGGACCGGCATAGCAAAAGCTGCACAAGTGAGGTCAGCGAAGCTGCTTTCAATGTACAAATGCCTCAAATCAGACCCCCAAACCACGTGCAGTATTCATCTCCAGAGCCATTGCAGCAGAAGTGTCCCCAGGCTGCACCTCCCAACAGCAGAACCCACGCCAGCACCAGGGCTTTGCACCAGGAGAGGGGTTTTTATTATTTTTTTTTAGCTAGCTCTATATAGGGACTGTCGCTTACAGTACCAAAGCTAAAAACCCCCACAATGCTCTCCAACCAGCTGGCCCAAGCATCTGCTAGAGCCACAAAATGCAATTATATTACTCCCAAACGAGACGTAAAAATATCTTGTTTCCAATACTCTTGGTTTTAAGACTCATACTTAATGTCCTCTGGGCATTGCGGCGGTGCCAGATCTCCGTGTTATGTACTTTATTAGAGCTGTGTGAATGTCATATTAATGACTCCTGACCAACATGTTTACACTGCAAATAAATTCTCCTGGAATCCACCGACGCACCCCTTGTTTCCCAAGCCAGTCTCTGCAGGTTTAAGGGATCCCCATATACACAGATGACAGAGCAGCAACACGAAGCTCCAAAAACTCCTGGTTTTAATTTCTGGTTATGGCAGAATAAAATTCAGTATCAAAGTAAGCCAGTGCAGACATCCACCACCGACACTGATGACCTTCCCAATCCTCACACTTTCATAGCAGCTGCAACTGAATCAAATGCAAGCGCTGAAATCTGGACGCTACATGGCCAAAAAGGTCTGACCCCAGATTCCCAACAGGCTAAAACCACCAAAGAACTCTGTAACTAAAATTTTTCAGAAAATATGAAAAAAAATCTCTAGGGTTTTTTAAAGCCAGTGCAGTAATTCCACCAAAAGTGCTGCAATCAGCAGAGCTCTATTCCCAATCCATCCCACGTTATGTGTCCTCAGCTCACTATGCTACAAACCAGAGTCACCTCATGCTGTACAGTGAGATGAGCTCTGGAGAGACTGAGGAACACTTGGGAGCTCCCTGCACATCCTCTCCAGCACCAGGCAAGCAGGTATTTACAGAAACAAACCCTTTCAATGCAGAGACGGTTTAGGGGATCAGATTAGTCTGGGATTTTGCCTATTCCTACTAAAGATCAACTGCTGTAAGGAGAATTAAGCCATTTTTAACTTTTTATGGCTGAAAAAATACATTGCTATGGCACAGAAACTCAAAGTATTTCAGTTGAAGGAACTCAGCCTTACCCATGGCTCATTCACTCTGCTCCTTCCTGCCGGCCCATGCCAGGCACACATGAAAACCTAATCCCAAACTGTCACCAACTGGAGGAGCTGAAGCAACGAGAGGTTCCCATGTGACACAGAACATGGGTTTCCACTCTGCTGGCCTGGCCCACTCATGTTTGGGCAGAGGAGAGGCCAAGCTGCCAGTCAGTGCCACAGATACATACTGGGGAAGGAGGATGAGCTTCTCTGCTGCAAAACCCCCTTAAACCCCATTCCTTGTATGTTCTGCTTTCTGCAACTACAGCTTTGTGCCAGCTCTGCAGAGGAAAGTGCTCAGCCCAGCACTGGTGGTTCATCAGAGGTTTGCAGGAGATGCCTCTGCCCAGTGGCTCCCTATCTGCATGGTGGGGCACAGGGAGGGCTGCTGAGGCAGGGCTGGGGTTCAGCAGCTGCTGGGCCGAGCACCCTTCTGTCACACCAACACCCTTTTTCCCTTTGAAAAAAGAGGGAAGAAATAGATTTATCACCAGAAGACACAAAGTCATTAAATAATTAAAAACAAAACTATGGGCACAGTAAAAGCCCTCTGATAAAACCCTGCATTTTAATGCGTGTTAATTCCCCTAATGATTCTTTCTGTGTCTCACAGGGTCAAATCAATGTCCTCACAAAAAAATCCAATTATATCCCATTCATCGTATCTTTGGAGCAAGGCTATTGTTTGCTTTTGTCTCCTATCAAACCTTTTCCCATTGCTTCTTGCCCAAGACTACAAACAAAAGGCAGCATGGCACCAGCAAGGTCAGACAAGACAGAGCTGGCTCTGAAACCCCGGCTGGTTCTGGCTCCTCTGTGATTGCACAGCAAGTGACAGAAATCAAGGGACGCGTGCACAGGACACCAATGCTGAGTCTCGTCACCAGCGAGTCACCCCCCAGCACCAGTCAGGCCAGGTGGCACTGGATGGACCCCCAAGGCCACTCAAGTTTATCTCCATGGGCAAGGGCACCACACACCATGAGCAGTAGCCCCTGTGCCAGGATGTCCCACCCAGACCCACATATCCTCTATCCCAGCTCTGAAATTACTGTCAGCATAAACTGAGCAAGCTTTGCTGGGAAAGGGTGAACCACTGAAAGCTGTGTGGATCCAGCTCCACTTCCGAGTGTGGCGGCCAGTCTCAGGGCAATGCTCAGCACGTGGCTTTCCTTCTCTGTGAATGCCTGCAGGACTGAGCCCAACACACACACTGCTGAGGAGAACAGGCTTGACTAACCATCTCAGGGAATCACCCCATAAAGCAATGAGATTGTTTAACATTCAAATCACTTGAGTTATGTTTTATCCTAAACTTGGTCAGATAATTCTGCGGTTTAGTTTAGACTTGGTTGCTTGGGCTGAAAGCATTTTATCTAAGTGCGCATTTATTTTTATTTTGCACTTCCCAGTTTGTTTAGATTATTAGTGTGAATGCACCAGGGAGCCACCAGCTGGGAAGCCCAGCGAGCTGTGTGAGGCAGGACACACGCAGCTCCACCATCTCCAGACAACTGACACCAAGGACGCTCCCACTGCTCCCTCAGCCTCGCGCCAGTGTGGCACCACTCAGCCTGGCATTCCCGGCTCAAGCACGGTGGCAGAGCCACCACACACTCCCCACCCAATGCTACGTGACTGCAGCTCCTCAGACACTTCAATATTTAATGTCAGCACGTAATGGCCCAGAGCTGTGGCACATGGGCGACCTGATCTCACCCGCCATGTCCCTGCCGCCGCAGTGAGGACGAGTGGCAGTGCCGCAGACAGTGGCGCAGGGACAGGGACAACAGGGCGGGAGAAGCTCCCTCGGAGGACTCAGTGCTGCCCAGCAGCTGCTGCAAAGCTGCTCGTCTTCATGCTCAGGAGTCAGAGAGGAAGGACATGGCCACAAAGCACAGAGCACACCGACGGGCAAGGATCCAGCACCAGCAGTGTCAGACAGGCCCATGACCTGTCGTGCACACAGGAAGGTGCCAACTCTGCTCTGAGCTGAATGGTTTCCAGTGAACACACACAGTTTTTGGAAGAAAAAGAGTTAAGTTATAAAAAATTCTGAAATGGACAATTAAAGGGTTCCCTAAAGCCACGGATTGAGCGTGGGTTCCTTCCTCCCAGCTCAACCCCCTTCAAGTCATCCTGCATCATCACAAGGTATCAGCAATTCCCACCTGACATCTCAAAATAAAAAGAGAAACTGCAAGGAAGAAGGATTTCAGGATTCCCTGGACCAGGCAGCTCTGGTCACCATTTAGTCTCAAAGCAACATGTAATTCATTAAAAAAAACCAGTCTGAATTTCAGGTTATTACTTTGTATGAATTATACACACTCGAATTAATAAGCCTGAATCTATGCATGTGTTAGGAGAAAGCAGAGGAGTTTGTACTCATCCCTAGATTTAGACCACAGAGCTAATAAAGCTGTGATCTCTTAAGCAAGCACATTTATTCTCTTAGGAATTCAACATGTCCTCTCTGCTATAAAGACAAATTCCAGTCCATCACTTCCTTATCGTCCTTCTGCTCTGAAATGAAAATAAAAATTCATGTTGACTATGGACCATCTTCTCAGCTGGGATTGAGCTATTTTCATTTTCTACCCATCCCCACTCTAAAAGCCATAAATATTCTGAATATCCCAGCTACAAACTGCTCCAAACACCACACAGAGTGGGCTCACATCACCTTGTTCAGCATCATAGGAACAAAAATCCCAATCCCACTGCATTTGCCCAGTTGTTTGGCCTAAATCATCAACACTATCAAAGGGATATTGCTCATGAGCTGAGTGAAACAAGGAGCAGGAGAAGAGCAAAGTGAGCCTGCGAGTGTCCAGCAGGGACAGGAGGGTCAGGTGACCATGGGCTGACAACATCTGTCAGTGACAAAACACTCCTACACCAGAATGTTTCACTGCCATTGCAGGCAGGACTTGAAGTATTACCTGTCTGCAACTTCTCAAAGCAGAAACACTGATCTGCCTATGCTGAGGCTGAGAAGGGGATAAAGCTCAAATATTACTGCTGTTTTGCTGACAATCTGTGTCAGCAGCACAAGCTGTGGCTGGGAGTCAGAGGTTGCCCAGGGTTGCCCAGCCAGAGCACATGTCAGGCTGGACTTGCACAGATTTGGTTTTCCAACTCATGCCATGAATTTCCTGCCAAGTGCAGAGGCATTTATTCATACCTGTGAAAATACCTTGAACTGGCTGAAGCCAGATCCTTGGTCTATTGCCCTAATGGATGAAAACCCCACCATTTTGGGGCCCAAAGTGATGTCTTCCCTTGGTTTGCAGAGAGCAGGAGACAGCCCACAGCCAGCCTGGCTGAGCTCATCTCTGCAGGAGAAGGCCTGAGGGCAGCCCTGGCAGCCCTGTCTGGTGCCACAGGACAGTAAAGTCACCGACTGGGAAATGCCTGTGGTTCAGGAGATGCTTGCCTTGGTTCCCTGCACAGCAGTGAGCGACGGGATCGCAGGAGGGGGGATGTTTTCATTAATAATGGTGTCTCACCAACCATCTGCTAAAGGTCCACACTATTAATTTAACAGGAAAAAAATGGAATAGATTACTCTACAGTTTTCAATTAAAGTACATGATGTCTTCAAACTGCAACCTTAATTAGATATTATAGGGTGACATTTAGGAATCCTGAGCTGTGATGGCTGATCAAGTCATCTGACTGCGACGATGCTCCGCAGTACTGCTGGGGCCCCGTGCACCCAGCACCGTCAGGAGAGCTGCCTGTCCTCAGATTCCAGGGCTGGAGCAGCTCAGACAAACTCCTGGGGTTAAAGGAGCACAAGAGTGAAATCCATGGCAACCTTGGCACAACAAAAAACCACCTCCAAATCGGAGTGGGCACAGTCCCAAAGAAAACTTACAGAAAGGGGCAGAAAAAAGGGAAAATAATAAACAAAGAGAATTTTTAAAAAAGTAGCAAATGGACAACTCAAATAGTTTATTTTCTGGGTTAAAACTGATATGAAAAAACTAGACTTTGACAAGAAATAATTTTCTCTAAAACACATGAAAAGGAAAAGGAAAAAAATCCCAATCAAGAGCACAGGCAGTGACTAACAGGCACTGGAGCTGAATGAGATCTGCTCAGCTCCTTCACCTGCCAAACACACGGACAAGAGCAAACTGAGACATGCACTGGGTCTTTAGAAAAGCAAGAGCATAATTGGGCACAACCCCCCCAGCCACGGCTGCCCTGAACCACTCGGAAACGCCGTCCGTCACAAGTAAGAGCAAAGTCAGCCCTTGCATCAGCCCATGCCTAATAGGATTAGGATGGATTTTATCTTCCATTTAGGCCCCACACTGAGGGACACTTAGTAAAACAGAGCAGTAACAAATAACGCCCAATCTTGAGTTACTGAAAAACACCCACAGATCATTATGTGATTTTTTTTTCCTTTTAAATGACCTTGGACTAAACCCTATGATTTAAAGAACCATGAACACTGGCATCCTGCTGGCACTGCTGGTTCAGTTCACTTATCCTCTGCAACCTGAAAGAGTCCAATATGCAGTGGGATAAAGAAAAGAAAATTCACTAAGATCCCTGTGTTTATGATGCATTAATTACAGTGTAATAGCAAAAACCTCAATTATTTTACACAATTCGAACAGTCACATGGCTTGAAGATGCTGAAGCACATTCCCCTGCTCCAGAGCAGGCACGCGCCATCGGAGATGCTGCCCTGCTCTCAACTCCCACAGAAACCAGGAGGGACAAGGAATGTTCTGCAGCTCTCCTCCACCAAGTGGTAAAGTCCAGCTGCATCGTGGAGGATGGAGCAGATCCCCTGTGAACCTGCCCATGGCCTCCCCCCAGCCCAGACGTCCCTCCTGCCGTGGGGGGAAGCACCACCCTGCTCTTGGCAGCGGGGCCGCTGTGCCCAACACGGTGAGAACACCAGGGCCTGCTCCATTCGCCTTCTCTTGCATGGAGACAGCAGCAAGCCCTTCCAAAGCCCTTCCAATGCAAGTATCATTAAAAGGGAAATATCCCCAGAAATTGCCCCTTGCTGCATATTCCTTGCTCCCATGTGCTCTGACATAATAATGTGCCATGGTCCTGCAGAACTGTCTTTTCAGCATGTTTTTGCATTATGCCTAATTCTGTCAGAGTTTTTTCAGTCCCACATAACGACAGCTCAATGCAGAGTCAGATATAAATCTGGCTTAAGAGACTCTCACCAGGAATTCATTTAAAACTGTAAATGTTAAAAGATTCTGCTGCTGATTTATGGCATTTTCTTATTTCAAACAGAATTAAAATCCTTCTTAAAAGATACATATTCAATCATAATAAAAGCTGTATTTAAATGAAACTGCTGGTCAGACTGAGAGCCACAACACCCAGAAATCTGGGAAATAGCAGGGGAATCCAGGAATAGCAGGGATGGGGACATTTTACTGGTACAATCAATGCTCTGCTGTCATGCCACCACCTCAGTCTCACACCTTGATTAGTGCAAACGGGAGTCCTGGATGCTGCTGCTCTCATGCTCCATCTATCCCACTCCAACCCAAGCACAAGGATCCCTTTTCCTGAAGATCCAGTTGAACAGAGAAGCTGCTGCACCTGAAGTCATTACTGAATGGGTTTATTCATTTTCCATTGTTTACACTGAAGGTTTCCCAGCTCTGTCAATACCACACAAGTGTCTTGCATCATTGTGCAAACAACATTTAATGTTGAAAAAAAATTACCTATGCTACTCATTATCATCATTCCTATAAGAACTATTCATCTTTTGCATTTGTGAACAGAGAACATGGGAGAGGCTTGAGTCGCACAGCACATCCCTGTACCCAAGCATGGCCAGGCTGATGAAAACTCAGGAACAGTGTTTGGAATGAACCTCTGCAGCACCAGTACAATTCACAAAGGGGTTTTAAGCATTCAAGATGCCCAAAGAACCACAGTCTATGAGAGGCTCATGGCTTCTGGCTGTCCTTCCTGAAGGCACATCGCCCGACCTGTACAGGAGTCCCTAATCTCACGCTGCTCCACTGAAATAAAAAATCTAAATGGAAGGACCAATATCAAATACAAGAGTAAACAAGTCAAAGCAGCCAGAAAAAGCATTATTCAGATATTTATATAATTAATTGTTCGTTATTCAGAAGCCACAGAGCCATTAGCAGGAAGCCAGAGCTCTCTGCTCTGTAGTGCGGGAGATGCCTCTGACACATCAGAGAGTGGTTCTGTCCCAGGCCCACCTCAGACCCAAGCCAGTCATGCTGATGTTCCCAGCTCCTGGCTGGTGCTGCTGGGTTGTTTTGGGCTTTTTCTTCCCTGGTAAATTCAGAATCTCAGAATATTCTGAGCTGGAAGGGACCCACCAGGATCATCAAGTCAAACTCATAACTGAATGACCCATATGGGGACTGAATCTGTGACACTGGCATTATTCACACCATGCTTTAACCAACTGAGCTGATCTCAGGGTCACTTTGACGGATTCTTCACAAAATTGGGACCAAGTCCAATCTCTGGAGGCAGCTCCCAAGTGCTGATCAGCTCCAGTGAACTCACAACACTCACAGCTGACATCAAACCATCCTCCCCTCCTTCTGTGGGGGCATGAAAGGGGAAATATTTCTACCCCAGGATTCAGACTGTCAGGATTCAGCCATGACAATTAACCAGGGCCCGTGGCCTGGGGGGCACAGCAGGCCTGCCCCCAGAGTGGCTGGCAGTTGCCAGCTGGCTCCCATCTGTGGAAACTGCCCCTCTGACCTGGAATTATCGTGTGTGTTGGCACTGCAAGGAGACAACCATAAAACCAGAGCAGCATCAAGGAACTGTAAATTCTTTGCAAGTTATTTTCAGACTTCTAAAAGTTTAATCATCGCTTTTGAGAAAACATATAAGTAAAAAAGGACAAGGGAAAAAAATGACCAGAAAAAAGGATGTTTGTGTGAAAGAGCTGTTTCCCATTCTGAGCAGTGCCAGCAAACTGCCCAGAGTGCCCAGGATTCCCTGCATTTATCCTTGGAAAGGGGTTGACCACAAGGCTGGTGAAAGGCAGGACCAATGCCATGTCACTCCAGTGACCTCTGGACTGCCAGCAACACGGAACATTGCTGCAGGCTGTGCTGGGGCTGCTGTGTCCTTTATCACGGAGAGGAGCCAGCAGACAGCATAGATGCTGCCTTCCAAAGGTTAAGCATCACAAGCGATTTCATGCTCTTTCTATTTCTAAGTGGTTGATTTTTGGGGTTTTTTTTTAAATAATTATAAATCCCAACATCTGCTCTCAGGGCGGGAGCCCTTTGGCTCTGTGCTCAGCCAGGGAAGGGAACGTGGCTGCCAGCGGCTGCTGCAGGTGTTATTTTTAGTGCGACAGCTATTTACCAGCTCCATTCCCAGAGGGAATTCAGGGAGTAAAAGGGATGCTGATGCATTTCTTACTAAATATAGAAAAGGGGGCGAGCCACCACACACAGTGTAGCTGCAGCTTCCCACTCCTGCCGGGATGTGGCCCCAGTGGTGCCCAACACCGCAGTGGGGCCGCCCTGGCACAGGCTCCCCATTCTAACCTTCAAGCTGGTGTTTGGAAAAAGCCTTTTAAAAGTAGCTCTTATAACTAATTGGCTTCACTTTGAAGCCCTGATCCCGTAATGAATGGCTCCCAAAATCAAACAAAGCATATTCAACACCAACAAAATTGCCTGTTATGAAAGCAGAACATTTTTAGGGTAATATTGACTGTAACACTCTGTCAAGGCACACTGACAGCAGGATGAAAACAGCCCTCCCTCTGCTCACCCAGCCCAAACCCAGCTGCTGAGAGGGGACCCTGAACATTCCTGCCAAGCTGTTCTTCACATCCCCAGGAGTGGGCTCATTTCATATTAGTTTAAATATATATACCTTTAAAAAAATTTAAAATCTTGCTGATCAAAGAAAGGGATGTGTTTCAGAATTACTCTGCTCTTCTCTGGTTTTAAACCTTTAAAGTTCTGGAGAGGCAGTTTTGGCATCCAGGAGCTCTGCAGGCCCAGACAGATGGGGATTCCTGATCAAACTCCTTTTATATTTCCTTTACTGCTTCATATTTACCAATGATCTGGAAGCGAGTAGTGTGAAGGTGCCACTTGAACATGACAGAGGGCGTTTCCAAGTGAGGCTCAGACAGGCTGGAAAACCAGCCCAGAGCCCTGAACAAACTGCAAACTGGGCAAATGACTGACACGACACAGGGTGCGTGGGATGCAAAAAACACAAGGTAACAGCAACGGGAAGAGCAAGATGCATTATTCATCCAGCCAGTGAGGATCAGCATTAATGGCATTACCACTGAGTGAGGGCATCGGGGCATCGGGGCACAGCACGATGGACACCTTGGATGTACCTGCATCACCATGAGCCATACTGGTCACCCCAGATCCACTCCATGCCCCTGCTCTGAACAACCACCCAAACCCCACCCATGTGATACAGAGAGACCTATGTATCTGTAAATCTATAAATCTATATTCAGATACTCAAACACTCCTTGGGACACTTCATTTCCCTCTACAGTTTCCTGAAGGGAGACCACTTACGGAGCAGAAGAAAGAGTTTAATGAGTTGAAGTGCACTTAAGTTAGGGAACACTAATGAAGTCACACCTTAATTTGGTATAATTGAGAATCCAGCCCTGCCACTCTTTGGATTACGAACTGCAATTTCTGGTCACATGGAAATCAGAAGCTACCTCCTCCCAGAGCAACCCGCTGAGAATGAAGTGCTGGTCACCCAACACCTGTTTACAGCTCTCTCTCTTTCTACAGGGGAAAGCACCAAGGCTCCCCCTTTATATCCCATTCCTGAGTTTTTCACTGCCTTACTTGTCCTTAATTTACCCAGCAACCATCTGACAGCAGTGCCAGCTCAGGGATGCCGCTCTCGAGGACACCAGGGGCAGGCTCAGCATCCCCAAGGGCAGCCCAGCCACCACTCCAGAGGGGCCAGCAGTGCTGAACATGCCGGGCACACAGGGATGGCATCCAGGTGCCAGTGTGCCACAAGGGACAGCCTGGCAGGCCCATCCCAGGGATGGGCTTTGTGCCAGTCCCAGCTATGCTCTGGGAGTATTTCAGAACCGGGCAGCTCCCAGGCCCTGCGCATTGTGCTGCCAAGAGGAGTCTCTGGCATGTGCAGACAGCTTCTAGTCTGCACTTAAAATACTATTTGATTTAAAAAAAAAAGAAAAAAGAAAGAAAAAGGAAACAAATCGTGTTCTGTGGGACTGGGAGCATCAAGAGCAGAAGTGGCAGCAGAAGCAATGCTCATCCGACCCACAGTGCCAAGCTAAAAACACCTCAGCCATGCCTGTGTGTGACCTTGCCTTCAGCTGGTGTGGCTCCCGTTTGCTTGGCTCCAAATGGGGAGGAAAAATGCTATTTCCTCAGTGCCCAGCCTGGAGCACAGTGAGTAGTGAAGAGGAAAGGCTGCACTGTTCGAGGTACACAAAGAGTACACAGAAGTAGAAAAATGTCATCCCATCACTTAATATATGCAAATTATGTTAAATATTTCATTCATTAAATGGCTCAGGTTATTACTGAATTGTACCTTAAGCTGTTCAGAAAGTTCATTCTTCTTGCACTTGCTCAGTAATGTGAAATAACTGACTGAAATGAATATTTTACAGTTTGTGCAGACAGAACATTTATTAACAATTCTTTCCCTCTCAGAGTCCCTCTCCTAAGCAGGTTTCAGGCACCATGTGACTTATCCAGAGGGAATGAATTTTGGTTTATTTTTAAAAGTTTGGTTTATTCCCAAGTTTGGAAGAGCCCAACAACCTGGGAGGACCCAAACACAACCCTTCCAGGAGAGAGGAACAGCCACAGAGCTCTTTCCCAAAAGCCAGTGGGGGGAGCCAGGGGAGAGGAAAGCAGCCACAGAATTTGGGGATTTTCCTTACTCTGACAGCTCCACTGTTCGCAGGGAAACAGCTCCTGCAATAGCCCATAACGTGCCACGGCTCCTCTGGGATTTCATACAAGTAATGTGAAGTGACAGGGCTCTGGCTCCCGCCATCCCCTGTCCCTGCCATCCCCGGGCCAGCCAGACAAGGGGGAAGGGGCCACTACAGGCAGTTCCAGCTGCTTCCAGCCTCACCAACAGCCCAGGCAGCAGTGCCCTCCCCCGTGGTGGCAAGGTCATCACTGACTCCAATTAGGGGAGCAGGTCCCAATTAACCCACCAGCATATTCCAGCAGCTCCCAGCCCCGTGGCCCACTACACAGAACCCCCCCCTCCTTGGGGCGAGGGCAGGACACAACATACCCCAACAAGCCCAGAGGAGAGCATCACACAGGCAGTGGCCCGAGGGGTAACACAGGCAGCCTCCACCACCCTCCATGGCACCGCCTCCCACCGTGCCTCCAGATGACTTTCCCTTTCGCACGCCATGGGCAGCTCCCAGGGAAAACCCACTGGGCTTCAACCCAGCTCCTAACACGGTGTGGCAGCGACATCTCTATGAACTTCCAGGCTTAGAGGAGACAGATGGATAAAAATAATTATCACTGGAATGGTGGCTCCAGCATCTAAGTCAGTCCCTGGCCAATGACCCGGGAAAGGCGGCTCCCTCTGGCAGGAGCGTGTCCCTGGGATGGAGGTTTACAGCCTCAGCTGAGCAGACACCCTGCAATGTCTCATCAATCTCGGCTGGGAAAAACCTTTCCATTTCCAACGGGAATATGCAAACCAGGCTCCGCACTGTAAATCTTCCTTTGCGGCGCTAAGGAGATAAGTAGGACCTATTAACCTCCCATGTTATTTCCAACTTCATTATTGGAGCTGACACAGGGAGAGCACGCGGTGACGGCTCTTTTTGGCAGAGTGCATGTAAATCGCTTTCTCAAAGGAAATTACTTCTCTGGGCTGAATGTTATTAATCTAAATTCTCCCTTAGTCAAATTGTTGCCCGTAATAAATATGGAACAGGTTGCTACGCTCATCTCCGAGGGCATCCTAATCCAGATGCAGGTTTTCCCCTCAGTTTGAAGGAGCTCCTGAGGAGCTCCTCTGTGAGAGCAGCCTTCACCCAAGGATGCGACCATCAACCCCAATGTCACCCAGCACATGAGCACCCTGTGATTTCATAATGAAAATGTATTATGGACTGTCAGCATTGCGTGCTCCAGCAGTAAAGTGTGAGCAGGAGCAAGCCAGGACTTGGTGAGGTTCAGGAAGGGACACAAGGCATGTCCTTTTCCTCCAGCTTGATGTGGTGGTCTTCCATAGCCAACATCTTTCATGGCTGGTGCTTCATTTATGTCAGCTTTGGTACTGTTAAAGGAGCTCAACTGACAGTGTTTAGGACTTTATGCTCTTTTCCAGTGGATATACACCTGATATCCTCCTTGTGCAAGTAAAAAACCCTGGAGTTTAAGCATAAACAGATCAAAAAACCCCTAAAAACAAGATCCAAACCAAAACTGAACTTAGCCAGAGATGCAGCTAGGAATTTTATTTGCATCATATTTCTTCCCTTCATTGAAAAGCAGCTCCTTGCCAGTAAAGATTTTCACAGAAATCCTCACAGAACACCCCTCCACAAAAAGCAATGATGGCTCCTGCTCAAAGGCACACCCCAGGTATGGAGGGGATTTGGAACACTATAAATCCAGTGGCACACACAGCCCTTCTCCTCATTTGTTACCAGCCAAGTGTGAAAATGTTAATGAAGGCAGCTGTAATAATCTACGGGAATTTCCCAATTAAGATTTCATTCACGTCCACCAGCTCCTGCTCCAACGCAGCCCTTGAGCATCCCCCTCTTCCACCCAACAGCAGCCAGAATTGCTGGGCTCCATCCAGACACCCTCACCTGGCCACCCCAATGAAGGAAATCACTGCCACTCTATTAACTCCAACTTCTATCACATGTATTCCTAGAAGAAAATGAATGCAGAGAGATTTTGAATGTGTGCCTACCCCCCTACACGAGTATGTTTGAAATATAACACACTGACAGCACTGAGTCAGGCAATACCACGGCAGCCACTTCTACTGAAAAAGAAAAAAAATTAAAAATTAAGTTTTGGGGGTGGTTTACGGCAGCCCTGGCTCGTGGGAAGCTGATGCCTTCCTGGTTCAGCAAGGCAAACCCTGTCTGGGTGTAGGGAGCACATCTCTCTCCTGGCAGAGCAGAAGGGAAAGAGACTCCATGATAAAATGAAGGCATCCTCACAAATAAATTACTTTTCTACCACAGTCGTGTGATTTTTAATTTTCCTCTAATTTCAGGACTGCAGCACTGATATAAAACCCCTCTAAGTGTTTTAGGGAGATGGTAATGGTCCTATACTAAAATAATTCAACCAACACTATAATTTTAGTACCACTATCAAAATGAAATAATGGCTGTTTACTGTGTTACACCTTTCAAATGACCTTCATTTGAATACAAATTGTGGCTCCAAACTCCAAAAGCCGCTCCATTTCAGGAGGCAGCAAATTGAGGATGTTTACCCAGGGTTTACTCTGCCAGCAGATTCCTCAGCATAGCCACAAAGGCCAAATGTTTTTGGGGGTTTCTTTTCCTCTGAAGTTGCCTAACACCAGCCTAAAGGACCCACCTGGATCTGACCAGAAGGTCAAGCCACAGCCCTTCACTCTGCTCCAAGCACGATGGGAATCACGCATTCTGTCTTACCTGGAAATACTTATTGGTGATGAAACGGTTCACTTACAGCTCCCTCCCTCCCAACCATCTCACCCTGGACAAAGAACAAAGACTATTCTGCCAATAATCCCAGATGAGAGGAAGAGGTGCATGGGTCCCATCTCAATCTGGGCCTTGAAAACACCTTACTTGATTTTATTTTTTTAAGGTTAGGCTCTGTCTGCCCATCACAGGCTCTCGCAGTGGTTTTGGGGACTCCGGTCAGCCACCTCAGCCCAGAGAAGCTGTGGGTGCCCAAGCTGTGGGGAGCCCCTTGGCACAGTCCTGGGTAGCCCTACAGGTGCTGTTCCCAACTCCTGTGGCTGTGTGGCATTCGCAGCTCAGCCCACGCAGTCAGAGCGGGGGCGGTCACAGGCGAGGATCTGCAGAAAAAATTTCACTACAGACATTTGCTGATATTCACTCATCCACCTGGGAGCCCCAGTCTATCACCAGCTATTTCACTCTAATAATGAATTTCTGCCCTTTCATCAACATTAGTCAGAACAAGTCTGAGAAAATTCCCATTTGGTGCCAGGAACATAACAGAAAACATTGACATGAATGGCAGTGAGCAAAGCCAAGCAGTGTGCCCAGCTGCAAAGCAGCACAAGCCCAAAATCTGAGCCCTTCCAAGATCATCCCTAAGCAAGGGGAAAAGGTGTGATAAAATAAAGAAGTTTCTCTGTAAGGTTGTGCTACAAACTCCATTCCTGTGGGCACCGAAGGGCCATGATCCCACAAGGATACTCCTCTTCCCCAGTTCCCAAACAAACCCATGAGATCCAGGCACCAGGCTGAGCACTGCTTTTGCTGCTGCTCACAACCCAAGTGCTACAGTGGGAAAATCCCACATGCCAAAAATACGGATCGTCTGTAAACACACCCGTTCTGATACACCTACGTGTAATTGCTCACGAGGAGTGAGGAGGAAGAAGAAAAACCCACTTTTTGTTTTTAATTTGCTTCTCTGTGCATAGAAGCTATTGCAAGAGAAGCCCTGGCCAGCCAGTATCTCTGGAGGAGAAGAGCAATGTGTGGCCACAACAGCTGGAGTGAGGGCAACAGTGTTTTGACAGCAGTGCCATTTTGGGGCAGGAGAAAGGGAAATCCCTCCTGTGAACGATGACCTCCACCTTTCCCCAGAGCTGCCTTTCCTTGGCAGATGCAGCCCTTCTGAAGGCAGAGCCAAGCCAGCAGTGGATGTCCTAGCTGGAGATCCTGACCCAACATCCGCCTCTGCTGTGGTGACATGTAGAGAAACAAAAGGGGTTTAAACAATAGGTGTTGTACAAAACATCTGAAAACAAGACAAATTAGTCATTAAAAATTAATTCTGGAAAATTACAGTCTTGTTAATAGACACTGTCATGACTTTGCATGTTCCTTTTCAGGCAGGAGGGAGGAAGGGGACTCAGAACACATTTTACTGTATTTCAAGAACTGAAGAGGTAGCTACCCATGCCTTTGGAAGCCTGTGCTCCCCTGTGCCATCCCGGTGCTGGCAGCATGGCCCCATATGGTGAGGTGCCAAACGATGTGACCAGGGCAGGTGAGCACCTGCAACCCTGCGCCGAAACCCCCACCGCGAACCTGCCTGTGGGATGCTCCAACGTAATTTTCATGCACTCAACAGTGAGGACTATGCCAAAATACTCAAGGTCAAGAGACCAGCATGGTTCAAGGCAATCTGCACCTCTTAAAACAGTGACAAATATGTTATTTAATTTTAATGAGCTTTTTTGCATCTCCAATCTAATTACAGCATTATCAAGCACTGCTCCGAACTGCAGGTGGCTGCTCATTACTTGGGTAAGGCTGTCACAAGCATTTTTCATGAATACTAAAAACTGCCTCATTTCACCACCCGCTCTGAAATATCCCCAGCTGATTGCTCCACTTCTGAATGTGGGGTTTGGTGTGGTTAAGAGAGAGCAGCACCCACAAGCACAGTTCTATGCGCCTGCCCAGCTCCTCTGGCCAAAACCCCCAGGGGAGATGCCACATCCACCAAAAACAAGTGAGTTTTCGTGTGTAAAATACTCATGCCAGAAGTGTCCCCCAAAAGCCAACATCTCCCTCTTCCACACACAGCAGTGAGGACACCCTGGGACAGGGAACTGAGGAAAACCCCTCACTTCCAGATGGCTTCTACTTTTTGCTTTAAACTAAGCAGGTTTTTTAATCATTATTAAAAACAAGGGTAATTCCAATGTCAAAAGCATTTTGGCAAGATGAAAATTCTTCAGTTTTCCTCTTAAGCTTTGCAAAAAAATCATTTTTGCTGTTCCTTTTAGGCCAATTCCTTTGACCACCTCTCCTCATGGGCTGCTGTTTCCTCAGTGCAGCACAAAGCTGCTGGAGCTCATGTCCAAAAGGCTCAGTAACCAGCAAGAATCAGATATTTTAATCCTCCCCAAATCCCCTTTTCCCTGCACGGTTTGGTGAGCACAGGCAACAAACAAGCGATAACGAAACCCCAACAGCAGCTTTTCCTCTTACAAAGCAGGGAGGCAAGCAGGACACCTCCCTTAACAACCCCAAATCTTCATCCCTCAGGGAGGTAGGAGTTGTCCAGTTCACTCTTGGATTGCCTTTCTCCCCCCCCCAGAAAAAAACTGGTCCAGCTGGTGGCAGCCCACAGGTCTGTCTGACTAGGAGCACTCACTGGCATCAAGGGGGGCATGGGGGTGATCACAGGGGACCGAGGGCTGAGGGGACACTGGGCTCTACACCACAGGGACACCTCAGGAAAGCAAGAACATCCCAGGCAGGCTCCAGGCTTGTCCAAGTTCCCCCGGCAGCTTCATCAGTGCTCACTGACAGCAGCTGGGAGAGGCCACCTGGGGCTGAGGCAGCTGGGCAGCAGCACCTGGGACATCTCCCACATGCCAAGTATGCACGTGTGCATCTGTGTATGCATGTGTGTGTGTGTGTGTGTGTCCGCGTGTATGCATGTCTGTGTGCATGCATTAGTGTATCGATGTATGCATGCGCGTGTGTGTATGCATGCGTGTATCTGTGTATGCATGTTTATTTGTGCATGCACGTGTGTACCTATGTTCCGGCATGTATCTCTGTCTGTATGTCCATACAGACGCACACACAGCAGAGCTGCCCCGAGCACCGCAGCTCCGTGTTCCACCGGCACACGTGAATGCTGGCGGAGCCGCGGTTCGTTCCCGGCGCCGCTGCGGCAGTCCCGGCGTGTCCCCCTGACCTTGCTGCAAACCGCAGTGGCCTTTGGGACGCGGGATGGCAGCCGCACGGCTGTGGGAGCGGACGTGCCCGCACGCTGGGCCGGGGAATGCCACCGGGGACCCCCCTTCACAGGGAGCGGCGAGGCAGGGACGCTGGCCGGCGCTCGGGGGAATTCCAGCGCTGGGCTCGGAGAGCGCGTTCCCTGGCGGAGCGGGAGCTGCGCGAGGGCCAGGGATGGATGGGGCAACGCGGCTGAGCGAGCGAGTGGCCAGAGCCGCGTTTGCTCAGCCGGGCCCCGCAGGAGCATCCAGCTCCCCCGGCCGCCGCCTCCGGACCCCTCTCCAGATAAGCACACTGACTTTACTTAAAGTGTGTGCCAGCTGCAGTCCCGCGACCGGAGCAAGCAGAGACGTGGCGCTGAATGATAATTAAATACATTCGCATCATCTGTCATTTTTTACTGCAGGTGCCGGTGTAATAAATCCGAACTTGACTCTTCTGTCAGCTGGCAGCGAACATGTTTTAACGCCAAATCCCGGGGGATGAATTCAGAATGGCTTGGCCTTGCACGGGGAGGAGCCGCCTGTAACACGCCAAGTGGGTAAGGCATACTTGATTGCTTTCATAGTACTTTTATTATTTTGGTGACACGTGTCTGATGTAGCGTTTCAACCTACTCCCACAGGGAAGGCAAACATTTCCACCACCGTCTTCCTGCCACACCCCAACCCTCCACACATAGCCCCGGCTCTGCTCTTCTCAGCCCCCAGCGCTGTCCCAGCAACTTGTTGTGCCTGTGACCTGTTAGGGTTATTAGGATTTTGGTCAAAGAGGGAAAAAAAGTCAAAGGAAAAAGACAAACAGGGAAACAAATTGCGATTTAATTTAATTAGAACAACGACAACTCAGAAAATTAAACATTTAAGTTACTATGTTGTAAAACCTAACTCATGCCTCTGGTGCACAGTGAAGGAGCAGCTCTGTTTCCCCACGGATGTATGCAAACTGCTCCCCAGTCATCTTGTGGAGAACAGCAAATTCTTCACTGCAGATACTGTTGGGACACCCCATATGACACTATTTTCCACGGGCATCCACACACCTGTGACACAGCACCAGCCTCTTAAGTGTACTGACACTGCAGTAATGAACTGTTTTGGTTTGAAGTAGATTTTATTATTTCACCAATAGTTTTCTTCTCCTTGCCTTCTGCACACGGCCCAGTTGATGCACAGATCAGGTACAAATCCAGGTGCCGCAGGATGCTCCTGCGTCCAAGCTGGCCCCTGTCCCAGGAAGGACAGCCAGGCCTGGCTACAGGAACCAGTCCCTGCAAGCCCAGGTGGGGAAAGCGTGGAGTGCAAAGGAAGAAGCCAAAACCCCAAAGAGAACAATCCTCCCGGTTCTCACTATGGAGCACCGGTGCCTCAGTGTGCCATGGCTGGGGCTTGCCAGCTGCACCCACTATTTATAACCCTGGCACTTACACAATTACAGCTCAACAATTTACAATACAGGCCTGGAAATAAGAACACTTTATTTACCCAGCGAAAGCTTTATCAGTGCTGCTGGCTTTCCAGTGAGGGAAGTGGTGTTTATGAAGGCCTGTCTGCCTTCAGCTGCCCTGAACAGCATTTCCCTTCTGGCAGCACAGGCTGGTGGGAAACACGCAGGTAAATCCTTTGGCAGCACTCTCCATCTTCCAACACTTGCTGCACTTTTAACCTGATAAAGTCCCAATTCTAATTTGAGGCAGAAAATGCATCTGAAGGGACGAACAGCTGTGGGTCCTGCCCCAAAGTGGGCACAGGTGCCTGTGCTTGCCCCCAGGTGGTTTCTATCCACATTCATTGTGTGCCCCACTCTTTGTTGTTTTGACTTTGTCATGGTACTTTGCCACCCCTACGTGTGTCCTGGAGCCACACATGTCTTTTTTAACAAATTATATTAAATTAAATCATAAGTAAGCTGAGTGGCTACAGAAGAGCAGAACCCCCCCTTCTGTGTGCAGAACAAAACCCAGTGCTGCCTGCTCTGTGGTTTCCTTGGCAAGCGTGCGGCTCTGCTCAGCTCTCCCTTGCTGGAGCAGCAACAGCCCTGTAACACCATCGGAACACAGGGACAATTCTGAATTCAGGGGCAGGAATCACTAACACTGAACTTACAGCATGGTTACAGACCCCTTCCCAGCCAGACTGTCCCAAGACGGGGTGTCCTTGCCTTTCTCCCTGGCATATTCCTAAACCCATAATCCCCAAATCTGGGATCCACCAGTGCCAAAAACATGTGATGTGGGTTTGCAATTCCCCCCCCCACCGCTGCTGCCCGCAGCATCACCCCATGCTTTAAACAAAAGCACATTTTCCTTTCATTAAAAACGTTCCCACGGATTAAAGATTCGGAGGCCACAGCAAAGCAAGTTAAACATTTAGTTTCTATTAAAACATCTAAATGAGAAGATTAAAACCTGTTTTACATTTAACAGGCAAAGTCAAATCAGCACAGGAGCAGCTTAGCATGTACTTAGAGCCAAGGCCTTCTGATGTGCAGAGGTAATCAATTTACAGAGGGAGGGATTTCCTAAAACTACTCAGAAAAGGGTAAAAAAAAAAAAGCACACATACATTTTAACAAATCTTTCTCTTCTGTCCCCATGCCCGCCTCCCAGATCTGTTTTGCTGCAGCTCCAATCAGCTCGCTCCCACTGACAGCTCTTGCCCCAGATTCCCCCATAAAATATTTTCACAGCTGATTAGTCTATTTAGCACGTTGCACGCTTAAGCTCTTTTGTTTATTTTTCATTTGAGACTGCAGGAAGAGACGACCCGATGGAATGCAGAAGGGGGTTATTGACTGTGTTTAACTGCAACTGTTTGCAGGAGTAGCAGTTAGAGGTCACAGAGGTGACGCAGACACAGCTGACTGCTGCAGGAATTTCTGCTCTAATTTTCTAACATCCAAACAGACTCTGCCTGGTAACAGAAACCACTGAACTACAGCTGGTTTCTGCCAAGGCAGAATTCCCGGGGGAAGCTGAAAGTCTCCCTTTACAGGGCCAAAATCCAAGTCTATTTGTATTCGCCTGCAGCTGATCTAACAGCATTCGGACACGAGACCAGCTCCATCCTGCCACACAGGTGCTGAAGCAAAGCCCCTGCTGCTGTCAGGCACCTCTTCCAGTGTGTATAAGTCAAACCTCAGGATCACCCATCCCACCAAAAGGGTTTGTTGGCGATGCAATTTCAGATGAGTGCCAAACCCACAGAGTAACACAAAGCACCGTCACTGCTGGACACCGTCCTCCATCCAAACACCTGGAATCCAAACCCAGGCACTGAATCAGCATATGCAGTGCTGCCCCCGTGGCCAGCAGGGAACCCCACAAGGACTCACACACGGATCTCAGTACCAGGTTTCCAAGTGAGGTGCTCTGATGCAACGAGTAGCTGATTTTACAACCCCTCTTTAACACAGCTCCATCAGTTGATCCTGCTGCCATTAAACGGAAGGAAGGACTCAGAGCTCTCACACTCCCATATAACAGAATTAGACTGAATCCCCTCCACATGTCCTAGAGGTCCCAAAGAGAAGTCTCTACTTCAATTATATAATCCTCAGTTTCAAACGTTTATTTAAAAAGTGAAACGCAGCAGAGGAAAATGAGGGACAGGGCGGATGTGTGCAGTCCCTGGGGTGAAGGGTTGTTTACTTTCAAATGATCACACGGTTTCAGGGTGAAGCAGCACACAGCCAAAGGGAGAATCACGTGAAAATGCCGTTTAACTGGCCTTGTCAGACAAGTTTTTTGTCATGAGCATGTATTATGCAAAAGGAATAATCCCTTTAACTAAAATATTTTGAAGAGGGTTGCACAGCCAGGAACCAAAGGGATGTCATTATTTCTCATCTGATCATGCTGAATAAAATGGTCCAACTTACAAAATATGTTAGAACAGAACTTGGAGGCTGTGTCTACTTGCAAGCAAATGCATTTTGCCACTTGGGCACACTAACCATACTACACGCAGACAGGGAAGTAGCTGGGTGGCCCCAAGGCTCGCTGGAGGGAAGCCACGCGACCCGTTGGCCATGGATGATGCTCACGGGGGAAGGGTCCCAGCACCCATCACCAGCAGGAGGCAAGCGAACAGCCCTGGGACGCTTTGCAGCTACCAAGCCTTCGACCCTGCAGCACCCGAATGTCAGTGTTCCCGCTGCCGTCGCTCACACTCCAACACCAGCACGGCAGCGGGGTGCTGTGACCCCCAGCGCCGGCCTCCCCCCGCGCCCCTCCCCGAGGACGGCCGAGGCGCTGCCCTTGCCAGAGCCACGGCGTTGGCTGCCCTACAATCGCCGTCTCCTCCAAGCCCTGATCTTCCCTGCAAACCTGCACATTCAGTGCCTTCGCAGCACCCTCCTGTGGGGATTCCGCGTCCGTACAGACACGGGGGCAGCTGGAAACGGGGCGCGATGGAAACCCTCCTCTTCCTCCTCCTCCGGCGAGGCACGGGCACAGGCAGCTCCAGCCGCCTCGGCCGGCGGCTCCGAGGCGCCAGGCCGTGCCGCCGGCACGCACCACGGCCCCGGTACCGAGCGGGGCTGGGTGATGAGGCGATGCCAAAAGCACCGCGGCCACCGGCACAGCCCGGACAGGAGAGGACAGGCAACGCTGGGGGCTGCGGCCAGCGGCACTCCCGGCACCGCTGCGCTGCTCCGATCGGCCCGCAACCAGCCGGCGAGCTTGGCTATAACCTACTGACTCACAAAGTAGTGACAGGTAATTACAAAAAGAAATCAAAATGAACATATTTCTTTGCAGCAACCTCTGACAAATACAAAGTGCTCCTCAACTCCTTCCCTGGGGTGTGCAATTGCCCCCCACGGGGTACATCAGTGCTTAAAACCTGCTCTCAAAAGCAGGAAAACCTTCATTTAGCAGCACCTCGTTTGGAACCACTTTGGCAGTAACACTTTTGTTTTCGTGGTGATGCTGCATTTTCATTCAGATACTTAAAAGTATTTTTGTCAGAGGTTGCAGTGATTTTACACAACACTTTGCACCTCAATGAAAACCAAACAGTGCACTCATTTTTAAGAGAAGTAAGACTTGAGAAAGTTTGTAATTATTATGCTACTACACATTTAAGTTTTAAAAAAATCTCGTGTGTTATCTACACTGTTAATGTACAGCATTCAGAGTGGTGTCAAGATACAGAAATCCCAGATATTGTATTCCTTCCCACTTTTTGCAAGAATGCTGCAAAATCAGACTTGGATAAATCTCAAATCTGAATTACTGATTACCCTCCAGGTTACACAGTAATTTGACATCCTTCAGCATGTGACTTGCAGAGAGCACACAAATCAGTTCACTTGTGCAATGGGCAATAAGAACACGGATATGGCATCATTCACTTTTGAAGCCTCTCACACCAAATTAATTCATCTTAACAGATGATGCTTCTGCAGGAACAAACCAATTTTTCTGCTTCCCAAATGAACGATTTTTAAACAAGGTGAAGTGCAGACACACTACAGACACATCTCTATCTTAGATGCTCTAAAGCAAGGCAAGAGCAAATCGTGGGAGGGATGATAATCCCTAATTTACTTTTTCCTCCACCTAACAAGGGAAGTTCTTTCCATACTCTCATTGCCTGACAATGACCACTTCCACCTATCAGGACTGGGGCATTGCTCAGATCCCTAGAGCACTCAAGTATCCTGTCATGGAAAAGAACAGGCCGTAGAATCAACCAGACAGAAGCTGTCAGAGAAGAGCATCTAGTCTGGAAAATTCAGGTGCAAAACTGCAATTAAAGACTGCCTTTCCATTGCTAGAAAGCCTTTCCAAGCCATCATCCTGGACAGTAACTAAAACCTTCTCTGGAAAGTTAAAAATTCATTGCAGTCATCAAACTCTGAGAAAGGAAGAGCTGCTCAGCTACCAAATTTCTGAAGACATAACTGAGCCTGCTCTTCCAGGGCAAAGAAAGGCTGAAGCTTATGGGAAACGGGTGTATGGAAGCTGGAGGTGAAGGCTAAAAATCCATCCAGCAGAACCCAAGGCGGCAGGGAATCAGATGTGGCAGAACAGAGCAGGCAGAGCTGCAGCAAAATGAACCAAACACATGATTTTTGTTGTTACTGTGCCATGAGGTCTGTGTCCAGGGAAGGCAGGGATTGGGTAGGAGAGGAGACTCTCATCGTTACCAGATATATGATGTGACTTATTACTACCATCAAAAACTACAGCACCTTCCCAGCGGCAGCAGCAGGATTTTCTGGATGAGAACACTCCATTTCTACCTTGAAGAATATCAATTCTTCTTCCACTACCCAGCCCTGCTCAGGGGATAGTAGAGCTATTCCCAGATACAAAGAAAACGTGTCCTAAATAAACGGAGAAGAGAAAGGCAAATAAAATGTTTGATAATAAAGTCTTGCAAGCTGTAGGCTTTTACAGGAGGGAAATAATCTCCACAGCTGGAAGGACACCTCTCCTGGCATCAAGGTCAGAACTTCTTAAGGAAGAGAGGCCACTAGGCAGCACAGACTGGCCCCAACCCAACCAGCACCTCAGGAGCACCATTCCCTGGCTGCTGCCTTCTACATATCCCCAAGAAGCCACAGCATAAACCCTGGCTATCAGATCGTATGTAGATCCAACTACTGAATCAGTAATTCCTCAGCCCCTCCTCAGCCTACGGACGTGTAACACACGGGGGCAGAGGGGAATGAGAAATGAACAGAGGGACCTGGGTGACAGGGAGGCAGAGCTTCTCACTGGGAACACATCGCGTGACGTGGCACCTTCCAGGCCCCTCACAAAGAATGGAGAAAAGCAAGTTGTAGTATTTGTTTCATCTGTTCATCACAACACGAACATCAGCCAGATCTAGACTAGGTCCAAGGGATAATCACTGTAATTAGCACTTCGCTCATATAATTACCAGCAGACCCTGAAACATTTTACAATGGAGGTAATTACCCACATTTTACAGCTGAGGAAACAGATACAGTGCAGGTGAGTAACTTAAAAGAAATCATCAGTGAAACTGTGGCACAGCCAGAGGCTGCAATTATCCTTATTCCCAGCCAAGGCTCTCCCCAATAATCCATGCTGAATTCACTTCTGTCTTGTGGGAAGGAATCCAGAAAAAATAAACACAAACTGGAATTTCCAATGTCTAGAAGAGCTGAAAAGCAGACAAGGCAAACCTAAAGGAGAAATAAAAACACATGTTTATCACTGAGCATTTTCTGAGCTGAATGTGCAGCTACGAGCAGGAGACAGGCAGAGGACCCTGCTCTAGCAGACACAAAGCCAATGCAGGGTGTCAAGGGCTACAGTTCTACTTCTGAAGCAGAGGAAAAGCAGAAGCACGGGAGAGGGTCAGGGCTGGCTGCCCAATGGCGCCGGCTCAACCCCTCAGCCACCAGAGTCCTTAATGCAAGTCGAGAAGTTAGAGATTAAAGCAGGAGCAATAATTAAATTATTTAAGGACTTTGCAAACCAACGCACACCCAGAGCAGCAAGCAGGGTGACAAGCCTGACAAATTCACCCCCACCCTGAAGAGAACCTCCCTGCAGAGTGGTTGCCAAGGATCACAGTCCTGCCCCAACAGCCGGTGTCCCAGTGCGAGGCCAGAGCAGCACCCAGGCTCTGCTCTGGAAAGAGGGAATTCCCTTCCCCTCTGAGCACAAGAGCAGTGGGAGCAGCGGGATCCATGCCTAGAACCCACCAGCCCTGAAAAGTGAGTAGAGTTAGCTGGCACTTGGTCAGTTTATTGCATAGGGTCAGGTGCTGCATGGAAATCTGTGTTTTCCAACGTACAGCCTTGGGTGGGGGGATACAGACCTGTCCTGTACTTTCATCCTGCACCTCTGGGTAAGTTTCAGTGTTAACAGAAAACACCGTGTTTGTGCTGACCAAAACATCTGATTTTCAAAAGTAGTCAGACCAAAGTGAGCAATTTACTGCTGCCTATGTTTTATTAAATGAGCAGCACATGCAGATGACACACAGGTGTCTATTAGGTTGAATAAAGCAGATTAGGTCAATCCAACCCCAGCTGCATCACCTGAACTGCAAGACATGCAACGCTCTGAATCTTGTACATGTGCCAAGGATTTCATTTCAGCCCTTCAGCCTTCTGTTAAGGTTAATACATAAAAGCCTCCAGCAGCAGAAGATATTGCATAGATTTCAAAATTAAGACTTGTTCCAGGAGTGGATGTTATCAACATTCTGGCTTTGAGTAACAGAAAAACCTCGTAAGCAGGAACAAATCTCTCAATAGAGTATTCTCTCAATATTTAAATAGACAAATGTTTTGCTTTGCAAACATTTTGCAGCATTTGTGTAGTTCTTTGATTAAGTGTTTGACGAAAACATGTATTTGAGTTCCTGCTCAATAAAAAACAAGCTCAGTAAAGTGAATTAAGTTCCACCATCTCTTGCCATCCAAGGGTCAGCTGTTGCTGTTCCTGCTGTATCCAGCAGCACTGCAGTAAAAACCTGGGGACAGATTTTACACTGGGGCAAATAGCAGTGCTATTGCTGGATCAACAAAGCAGCTTTTCTTGCCAATATTTACTGTGTTTCGTAGAGGAAACAGGGGACAATTCCTATCTCCTTCCTTCCCAAGGGCTGTACCTCCTCCTCCCCCTCAGCAGCTCTAGCATCCTGGAAGCCCATGCAATAGCTGAACAGGCATAACCCGTATTATTTACACCGATTTCTGCAAATAACCATCTGCATCTAACACAATACTTGGAAATATCACAACAAAGCATGCACCACTTTGTCATCCCACCACCTTGGGAGCTGCACCCGGAGAGTGCCATGGGTCAGAGCGCTTACCTTATGAAAGAAGGCAGGATGGACATGACATAACATGAAATGAGACAAAAAAAAAAAAAATAGAAACAAGACATTCTGACCATCTTTTAAGCTCTGTTTTTGTATTATTGACTCCAATTCCCAACACCAGACATTTTTATTCCATTTCTTCTTTTTCTCTGCTATGTGTTCTAGCAGGAGGCAGCCAACAGCCAGCCCTCTGCACAGGGAAGGAGATTTCCTTCAGTTTCCAGACGTTTAAATAAAGGTTTTTAAGAACTGCTGCCCTGAAAAGTCAAGGCATTCACATCTAACTGCTGCCAACATAAAATATGTGCTACGAGGAGAAAAAGAGTCTTCAAGGAGTTGTCTTGGGCAAAGTAAGTATTTTTTCCCATTGAGTTTTTAAAACCCTGTTCTGGAGACTGGAGAAATGGCTTAAGATGGTTTCTAGAGGATTCTTCTTCCCAGGCTGACAAGTAGCATTAAACCCAAGCCAAAGCCAAATCCCAGCTATCCCAGACAGGCTCGGTGAGGAGCAGCAGCCTGTGTACCAGAACTGACAATTTCAGGTCTACAAAAACAATTACAGCTAAAATTTGGAACAGGAGGGAAAAGGAAAATCCACCTGAATGCTTCAAGCACTGCTGGAGGCCACGACAGTCCAGCACAACTCATAGCCACAGGGTCAGAGAAACTCACACAGTAACACAGAGGTGCTGGGCAGGGAATTCTGTGAATACTGGATCTGCCACTGTTTTAGCAGGCAATTCTGCCCCACAAGGGCAGTTTAAAAACAGGGATCTTGTGCTTAAGCACAGAGATCAGTGCTGGAAATACCTTTCTCAGGCAGGGATGCCAATTCAAACCAGCTGTTTCCTGAACCAGGTTCTGGTGCTGACGGTGCATTCCCACAGTTCAGGTAGAACCTGCTAGGGCTGAATCCGTCAGGACTCACAGAGGACTCGGGGGGAGGGAGACAACTCAAGCTCAGCCCTGGAGGTCAGCAGGACCCCAGACAGGGGAGCAGAGCCAAATGCAGTCCAGTTTCCCTGGGGAAAGGGTCAGCAGGAGGGTGTTCAGGTGAGCTTCAGGTTCCTTCAGAGGCCAGGCATCAGCAGAGCCCAGTGACATTATGTGAACAGCTCGCTACAATTTTAATCTGTAGTCCTAATGAACGATATAAAGTTTTATAAGCATCAACAAGGCTCTGAGAAGACCTAAATCCATTTCAGTGCTCATTTAGCAGCTTCATCTGTGTGCAATTAAAACTTCAGCATTAAATGTTAGAGAATAAAATAATGAGACACTTAAAAAGTAATCTGTACTTCAGTGGGCCGTGCTCAGTGGATTTCATATGATCATTTACCAGATAAAAACAGAATCTGGCCAAAATCTGTCTTATCCACTGCTTCCCTTTCAACAGGAAAATGGAAAGAACCAACTAAGCTTTGGGGGCATTGCCATCCCACGTACACACAACACTGCTTCCCTAAGCACAGCCATGCCTAAAGCACAGCTCCAAGCATTGATAACTTCCCTTTGGGTTCCAATGGTAACAGAAAAATAAATGCAAATTGAGTTTCAAGTGAGATTTTCATTTTGGTCTAAAGCCTAATCTTTTATTAAAACAGCTATCAGTTTGGAGCTGATGGTTAGGAAAAGTTAACTTCAGGACAGGGAACAAAATTTTAACAGTAAAGAACAGTTCTTATTCATAAGTGTACCTGAAATGTTCCCAAGGTTACTTTAAGCTGTGAAAGTTGACTAGGGGAGATACAAATAGGCCATGGACAGGCCACGAGCATGGGTTTTACTGAACAAAAGAACTGTATAAAAATGTGAATTAAAAGCAAAGATGTACATAAATATCAAAATAGATTAAGTGGGAGAACACAGATCAAAAGAAGTATACAGGCAACATACACACAGTTAAACTTAAAAGAAGCAAAAACCAACAAAAACTATGTATTTTATTAACAACTGAAATAATGTTTATTCAAGAAAAGCCAACATTGCGCATCTTCATAGAAAAGAAAAAAGACATCTGGGGAGGTCAAAGAACACTACAGCTTAAAATGATGAAATGTTACAGCTTACACACCAAAATTAAAAATGAAATGAAATTAAAAAAATGAAATGGTTACCAAAGTAATGCAGGTCAAGGGATCAAAGGTGAAGGGTCACACACTATTAAAAAGAAATCCAAAAGGGCGTCTGCATCAAGATCTCTGCAAAACAAAGGAGCTTCAGTGAGTAAAACTAGAACCTTCTATGGAAGCATATCAAAGCTCTCGCACTCCACACCCAGCCCACGGCAGCACACTCAGCTGCTCTCCTGTGCTGGTGGTCACTGACCCTCCTGCAGCCACTGACCATTCCTGTGGCCACACTGCCCTGGCCACACTGGGTGACTCTTGTTTCCAGCCACTTAGGCTTGTTATTATTAACCTCCCTGTAGACGTGCTCCTTTAAGTTTTCCCATTTCCATGCTGGAGCACTGGTTTCTTGTTTCACAAACTGTTTTCAGCACCAAGGGTACGAGGCAGCAAAGCCCAAGCATTGGCTGCAGGTCCTGCATTGGCACTGACCACTACCTGTGCTGAGGAGGCTCTGCTTAGGTCAGAACACTCCTGGCTGTCAACATGACTAATGGATTGTTGCTTTTCAGGGAAAGCTTGACATGCTTTTTCAACAGTTTTCTTTATTCACTGTAACTGTGGAAATCTGGTAATTATTGACACACACACACACTGAACCCCTCACATCGTAACATATTGCTTTAACAATCCAATAAAAAAGTAATTCAAATGTGGTTTCCAAGACAAAGGCCTCTCCTCCTGGAATTTCAATTACACAGAAGCTATAAAACAACCTTTGGTACCCATTTCCAAGCAAGATGTAGTCAATTATCTATACTAAATTTATGCAGAGAACGTAATATTTACATCAGATAACTTTTGGAGAAAAGACAACCACCAAGGGCATTGCATCCCTCTTCATTCCAGCATCCCTCCCCCTGCCTGGCAAGGCATTAAGTTTTGGGAAACTCTTATCTGGACCAAGCCAGCTCTGTGCTTGAAGCCAAGAAACAAATACCCTGCACAAAACCCAGCCTTTGTAAGGCAAAGAAGCACCCAGTGTCAGAGAATCACCGTATGTAACACTGACACACAGCACAAGGATCCAGTCTGCCTGGATGTTTTTCCAGAACGCATCTCATCTTTCCATGTCATTCCTGTTTCATGTGTTTCACAGTCAGGAACCTGCTGGAGAATGCAAGGTCCATATTCCCCCTCAGCAACCATGTCTGGCAAACCCTCCTGCTAAAGCTACTGCCTGTTGACCTTAAAACTCAGTTCCTACCATTATTTCCAGTATCTATCAATTCCAGTTTCTGTGAGCCAAACCAGCAAGTCCATGTTTCTTCTGTTCCCTCACTGGTGTGCTGGGCTGCCTCCTCTCACCACAGCTCACACTGCAGATGTGCCAGACGACTTCAATACCAAGGAAAGCAGTTTGGGAACCCAGCAACTTTGCAATAACAACAGCACTGACACAGACTTGCAGTGAGTTATCAGATAACATGAGTTGTGTGACTAGGAAGACCCCAGAGCTCAGGAACCTCAGAGGTGCATGACAGGGACATGCCTGCAGGACACACCAACATCGTGGGGCTCCCTCACAACTTCTCAGGTAACAAAAAGTTTGCACAGATGAGTTTTAGGTAACTCCAGGGACATTTTAGCCCTGAGATAACAATGGTGGGGCACAACCCCAAGGTGGGGCAGCTCTACAGGGCTCTCCTGTGCCTGGCTCAGTCCAGGGCTGTGTGCTGCGAACAGCTCCTGGCTCCTGCAGTCTGTCAACAACAGGGCAAAGACATTGGATACAAAGGAATGAGCCCAGAGACTTGGTTTTTTTCTCCCCCCTATTGCAGTGGATTATGCCCTCTCCTGCTCTCCCTAGGACACTGCTCCATGCAAAGATCACTGCTTTTTCCCTCTTTTCCTTAGGCAGTGCCCCAGCAGAAGAAAACCTTTGCTTTCACTGGCACTAATTTTTCCTTCATATCTGGTTTTTCATTCTCATCTAAATTCTCTGATTTTTCTCTTCCAAATGAAACAGCCATCCTTAGAAGCAGCAAACCTGAGACCAAGATGACAGGATTTCAATCCCTTACAAAATATAATCTCCTCGGTTCCCATTCATTTGCCAAGTAAACCAATTCCTTTGTGTGTGTACATGCCAGGCCCTGGCAAAGAGACCAACTTTCTAAATTGACTTTGTTGTAACATTTTCCTTGAATAACTGGGAATTACACCTTGTGTAACACCAATGAGTATTTCACTCAGTGCTGGGCAAGTCACAGACCCAGACACACAATGCAGTGGTACCTACCACTACTGCTGGCGTTCCTGCAGATAAACAGGTAAATACTAACTGAATTAATCCACTCTTCCGACTTTCTCATTTTTGAAGAAGGTCTTACATGACTGCTAACTCCAACTTTTTATTCCCCACACACCAGATTCCAATTTCGCTTTTGATACTACACTTTAGGATGACCACTTACAGTAAACAAGGACGAGCCACAACAGGTGACACAGGTTAGGAAAAGCACACCAGGTTCATCAACTGGAGGAAATAATACTCCACCTCATTTTCGCACAAGACAGACAAAGGACTTGGAGCCACTGTACAGTCACTGTCCAGGTGTCCAGACACACACTTGGTGCTGCTGAACTATGGTCATCTACAACACCCACTCTCTGTGGAGGAACCTGGAAGTGTCAAACAGCAAAGAAAACCTAATACCACTGACCAATATTCAGCACTACTTTGATGGGTTACTAATGACAAATAGGCAAGCAGTTAAATACCATCACCATTTTATACTTTGTGTACAATATGCTAAAACTAATGATGAACTAATTTTTTTCTTTAGGCTATCAAAGTTAATTTGTTAATTTAATTTATTCAAAAGAGTTCACTTGGAGTAAAAAAAAAAAAAAAAAAATCAGGAGGGCAGTGAATGACTCCCAACCCTCCATTTGGTTTGCTCTGTTTTACCAGAGCCAATCCAGTTCCAGCACCCTGACATACTAACTGCCCAGCACTACCAGATCAGCTCTTTCTCACTGACCCTAACACGAACCAAAGGGAAGGCAAAAAAGCCAGGTTTTCCTAAGAGGAAGATGAGGATCCTCTCTGTATTAGAGCATAAACAGCACAGCAGGTATTACTGCCCTTGATCAAAATCACCAGGATTGGTAGGTAACCTTCCAATTTTGCTCAATCCCCAGCCTGCTCACAGCAGTCACTAGTGCTGTAAACACAACTGAGGAAGTGCAAACACAATGCCAGCACCCCATTCCTGCTTTGCACATTAAGCAAAGCACAGAATTTCATTGATTTCACAAAATAAACCCACAATTAAGTGCTTCTGTTAGAGAAATTGCCGTCTCGTTCTCCAATCAGCCTCAAACCCCAACCACACGCGCAGCAGGAGGAGCCGCCCCCACGTGCCAGACAGCCCCAGTCAGGTGTGCGAACACTTTGCTACCACTCTGCTCTCCTCACGCTACAAACACCGCTTCCCTTGCGTTGCACTTGCCGAGCTCTCTCTTCTTTAAAGCAAGTGGGGTTCCTCACGTTCCTGCTGGTGGCCAAGAGGAGGGGCAGGCTCTGGATGCATGGCACCACCAGCTGGGAGTGCAGGCATCCAGCTCCCCAGTGACAAAGCCAGGTGGGACAGGTCTCTCCGAGGCACAGGACCTTGCAGACCACCACCACTGAAATGATGGGCGAGAATCGACACTGACACTCTGGATTTTATGGATACTCTGGCTGCAAACACTTTGCCCCCAACAAAGTACCGCCTGCCATTCCAAACCCTTGCTGTAAGGTGCCTCAGTCCCCAGCTCAGCACCATGCTAAGGGCAGCCCCAGGTAGTGCCAGAGTGGGGGCTGCTATGTGAGAGAACATACGAGCTGCTCTGCAACCACTTCCTTGCTGCTCCTCCAGTGGGGGATCATCACATGGAACAGAAACAAACAGCACTTCTAGTAACAGCATTTGCCATTACCATCGAAGTATTTTATACTGCGATCACGTGGGCAGCAAGCAATTAGTCTAAATTCAATATTCTTATTGCTTTTGAGAAACCCCAGAGCTGACACAGACCGCAAGGATGTCCCAACCCTGTGAGTACTCCTAAGCAGGCACAGAGCTCTCGCAACAACCGTCAGTGGCTGCTGGCTTCAAGAACCCTGCACTCCAGCTGAACACATCTGAATGAATTGATGTAAAGCATTTAAAAAAATACACTGGACTTCAGAGTCCACAGGGAACTGTACTGAGCGCTGCTCCTTTTCCATGGAGTTTTGACATCTTGAGGGGATACGGTGACCTTCCAACTCTTCCATGCTCCATTTGTGGTGGGGACACAAACTGGTCCCATACACTTGCTCAACACCACAAATTTGTAATACATTCGGCTACTTTGGTGAATAGGGAATGAACTGGAACATGCAGTGCAGGGTTACAATACAACACACCATCCCGGGCAGCCTTAGAAAAAGGAGGTCCAAGTTTTCTGATGTAAGTCAATTCTAAAAGGCATTTAGAATCATTAAAAAAAAAAAAAAAAAAAAAGCAGTAGCAGTAGCCATGCTGCAGAGCAGAGCTTCGATGAACAAACGTGTGGCGACAGGAGCCATGCGGTGACGCTCAGCTGCCAGCGGCCGAGGGGAGCTGGAGGAGCAGGCAGCAGGGACGTATTGCTTTCACTTCCTCCCTGCCAGCGTTTCAGAGCATCACAGCCAGCCCCGAAGGCTCCAGACTCGCTCCCCCATCAGTCTGGGTCCCTCACGTCCCTCAGGCAATTCTCCAAACCTTCAAGATCTTCTCCGTGCTTTAGAGAAAAGATGGCAAATAACTCGTTGTCAAGTGAAAAGGAGAATGTCAGTGTCATGCGAGCAAAGCAAGAATGCCAGAGCACATTGAGATGTCAGTGAACACGAGACTTGGGCCCCCAGGCAGCAGAGGCAAAGAGTTTCTTCCTATGCTAAATAATGCTCAAATACAGAGTTTCATAATTGCATTATCTGAATACTCTCCTAAGGAGTACTTGAGCCTGGAATCTGCAAAATGTGGATACTGGCTGACTCTAGAGAGCAGGGCAGTTCTGCCATGCCCCTCCAGACAAGCCTAAGCACATGGAGCAATTGCTGCTGGCTTTTTCTACCATGGAAGTTCTGGGCTTCTCCCAACAGATTGTAAACAGAGAATCCTGTTGGAACCAAAGCCCAAGATAGCATTTTACATTTCCAATGTTTAACTTTTTCTTCTTTCTCGCACCGTGTCATTAAGTGTTTACAAGGATGATTAATGACTGCGGCTGCCAACTGTTAACGAACGCATCTCTGTTCAGAGCTGCAATCCAGTGCCTGGCAAACACTGTGCAGAGACAAGGTTACTCCAACATCCTTGAGCCCGAGCACCCCGGGAAGCTCCCGCTTTCCCGGACAGAAAGCAGTGGGATGCATCTCCTGCAGACAATGTATCTTGCTGCCCAAAGTGACTAGCGGGTAATGAGGCATCACCTTCACCACCTCTATCAGGGAGTTCAGCTGGGGCACCTGGAGGATGGCTAACGAGTCCTGCTTTGGGAGCCCGGCCCTGTTCCCATGGAAGGGAGCTGAGATCCAGTGCAAAATTCTTGCTCGAGGTGCACTGCCAGCATGCTGAGCCAGAAGCCTTTGCTCCATCCACTCACTGAATTCAAACTCGATCTGCATTTCACAAACCCTAAAATGGTTCATAGCGAACAACTAAACCCTTAGAGTGAGGAACTCCTTCACAAGCACAAAGCACTGCAGAACTTTCTGGCAACTAACTAATTTGTCCTAATGTGAGAAAACATATGAAAGCCCCATCTCTATCCTCTCCCAGGGTCAGAGAAATAAGCACAATGCACCTTTACAAGCATTTCAAAAATGTAAATCTGTAATTAAATTGCTAGGCTTAACTTAAGATTTTCTATCTCTGGTAAAAAAAATTGAATTAGAAGGAACACTTCCTTCAGTAGGAAATATAAAATCACTATAAACTTGATTTAAGACAAGATGACATCTTGGTGTGGAAATGTATTTCCATCAAACATTTCAGTTGCAAATGCATGATCCCATGGAAAGCACCTCAATAATGTCTTTGAACCATTTTTAAGCAGTCGCTCTATTTCTCTTGCTGCTCATCACATGATTTTACCATGTGCAAAGTCATCCACAATCCACCCAGCTCTGAGAGGACACAGTTTCTCCATCCCAACTACCCAATCCAGAGTAACATCTGACCATTATTCTCAAGCTGCAGATGTAACTGCTCAGAAAAAGTTTTTTGCAGTGTTCCCACAGTGATGCTCTACCCCGGCTGCTCCCTGACCTCTGCACCAGCAGCACTGAAGACCTGGTAAGAGTCCAGTCCCAGTGACCATGGGCATGTGCCCATCCTACCATCCCCACAGCTGGGAACACCTGTGCGCTGGGCTTCAGGGCTCCAAGAGACAGGCAAGAGCCAAGAGACGCGTTCAAATTTCCTTGAACCATCCCCATGCAAAGGAGCACAAAAGGGAATGTTTCAGGGTCTAGGAAAGGAGTCGGGTCGCGGCTGGGTTAGGGGGTTTGGCCCCCACCATCCCTGGGGATGAATCCCACACCAATGCCTGCTACACTCACACTCTGCAGCTCATGGCGAGACTTGACACCCGTGACTGCCCAACACACACCATTTGAGGGAGGACAGCATCGTCACACTAGTTCAGATCTCTAAGTTGTTTAGGGATTTCATTTCTTTTCCATCTTCCACTAAACCTCCCTGTCCAGGAGACACCTCACACATAGGACCAGGAATTCTGAAATCAGTACAAAAATTCTGGAAATATCACTGTATAAAATACATCTTTTTCTTCTCTACTTTACAACTTGTGTCTTCACTAGCATAGGCAGAACACCTGTGTACTCAGATGAAAAAATTTATTCCCTAAGGAATGCCTCAGGAATGTAGTGCAACATTATTATTCAATTATACCCTAAGAAAAATTCAAGTTTTATAACAGTGCACAGAATTAAACTTTCAGATTGGGGGTGGGGAAGGCAGTAAAATCTGGAAGCTCAGCTCCTTCCTCCCCCATAATTAACACAAATTTCCAAGATTTCATCTAGGCATGAGACTCTGGCTTTTTCTATTTTTTCCCCCCTCTGAGCTAATGAGGCCAAAAAATCTCTGGCCACATGAAAAGCTCTTTCATTTAAATAATGCAACAGAGATATTGCACCAGCCACACCACACAGGCCAACAGAGTGAGCACGAGCCATAACCCATGGACAGACCCAGCTCCCCATGGTGTAACAGCCACAGTGAGGCATTTGTGAAGAGGGGACACAAATGAGAGAGGAAGCTGCCATTCAAAAAGACAGACAGGGGCTGGGTCTGGTTTTAATGTGCCAGCTGATGACCTGTGTCTATTAGCAAACAATCCATCCAGAATTACAGCATCAGACAAACCCACCCCAGCAATACATTGGTGAGCACTAGCAGAGCTGCTCACTCCCCACTCCCCAAAACACTGATACAACCCTTAGGAGAACAGCCACGCTTCCAAATTCTCCTCCCAACCTAATACACCACACTAAGCAACTGCACTTGCCTGCTTCTGCTCATGAATAGTAACAGTTTTGAGCTGCATAATAAACTTCACCACATCCTGTACCCATAGGAGGCTCCACAAACCAACCCTGCCCAAAACCACGTGTGCAAGTGTGTGCAAAAAGTTTTCCACTGCGGACAGCAGCAATATTAAAGTGACGAAACCCCATCCCAAGCAGCTCTTTTCAGTAAGAGGGAAGAGCATCATTCTGTCACAAACCTGTGCAGAGCTTGCTTTCCCCCAACTGTGTTTGTCCAAACATCATCTGTCACAGCCACTGGAATTGCCACTGCTCCACGTCCTGTCCCCATTAGTACAAACACTATCACAGAATAAACTGCAACCCACATTTTCTACGATTTACATTTCAATTCAAGTGACCCAAGACAAAAACATCTACACAAAAAAGCCAAGGCCAGCAACTCCCCCAAAAACCCGATTCATTCTATCACAGTACTGGGTATGTTAAAAATAGATACCTGATTTTAACTTCCAGACACCAAAAGGGAGAGGGGTAAGGTCTCCAATTTTGAAAAATATACACAGTCACTGCTCTGTGATTGATTCTGCGCTCAGCAAACACACACACAGGAGTGAGCCGTGTTTGATCCTGCACTCAGCTGCCACTTGCAGGTGTTAAACTCATGAGCACGGGTTCTGTTAACAAGTTTAGATCTACAAACGAGGTATCAGAGGAACAGGACCAGTCAGCTCCCAACAAGCAGGCACTAACTGGAGTTTTACAGTCATTTCTCCAAGTGGATTGCCTCTATTATTAAGTGATTCTCATTAATATGGCAAAGCTACACTAAGACAAAGCCACTAAAAACTAAAACTACACACACTGTGGGGGTACTGCCATGGGACATCCAGCATTGCTGCACAGCAGGAATAAAGCCTAGGGATTGCAGAGCTACCTGGGTTGTTCTTTAACTTCACCTTGGCACATAGAATTTTAAGTATTTATTTTTTATTTAAATTATCCCAACCATAATGCAGTAACAGGCGACCTGTAAACCAGCATACTCAGGGTAACCGGATTCCAGTAAAAATACCCAGTTCTGTGTTTCCCTTGTTCTTAATGAGACTTGCTCTTAACGAGATTACTCAGACAGAGGTAAGCTGGTTATTTCCCAGGACCCTGTGTGGCAGGAAAGAACACACACTGCTTTTTTGTCCAGAAGTCTTCGTGAAAGGGAAAGTCACACTTTATTCAGCATGGTACAAACACACCTATCTAATTTTAAATCATTTTGAAACGGGTCATTAAGGTGATATGAGATTTGACTCTGAGACAAGTCACACACACACAAGCAAGAGACCCCTACTGTACTAGCAGTCAACTTCCACATTTGCCTTCAAGTCTCACTTAAAGCTCACTTTCAGCATGTACTTGGACTTATTATTAATAGAACAGGTTCCAGAGCCAGGGAATTCATATCCTGTAACTTGCATGGCGTGCTCTCACAAAATAATCCATAAGCATTAAGTAAGCTGGTACATTTAAGAATAAGTTAGAGATTTAACTACCTCGTTAGTGTTCCAGCGGTGCCTCTCTTTCGGTAAACTTGAACATTTTGGTAGACATTCAAGCAGCTTCTTCGGTAAAAAGATTTTTACATGACTGCCATTGCTGTTCCCATGATCATCTAGAAAGAAGAGGAGACGCATGATGTACACACGAGAGAATGGGTGGTTGCAACCAGGAGACTCAAGCGATGACAAGACTTGGAAACCCCCCAGCTCACCTCTCCAAAAAGAGCAATTTGCTATGTCAACAAGACAAATAACAGCTTTCTGTTGAAACTGCAACTTTATTTCAGAAATATAAATACAGTTTAATTCTTTCTGGTTGCAAAGTTTCAGAAGAGCTTTGATGGATTTGGGCACATGGAGCCTGTGTGTGCTTACCTGTGCCTATTTTAGCTCATTATTTCCCTCAGTGGCAAATTTTACAAGCAAAAGCAACAAAACACTGTAGAAGCTGTGACCACAGCAGCACGACCTGCCAGGGAAGTCATAAATGAAGTTCACACTTGACAGGATTTGCAAGTAAATAAGCACAGAGCCCCAGCACCTGCTATAACTTTGTCAAGCTGCCGCAGAAATGCAACTCAAGGTCTATTAGTTCATTTAAAACTAAAACACACCATGCCTGATCAAACCCAGCTTACTTCTATTTCCATTCACAGATCAGAAAGTTAATGTAGTTCCTTAACATGAGAGTGAAGAAAAGGGATGGAAATTTTCCTACCTCACCATATCCAAGGGTCTCAAAAGCAGAAATACTTAGTAATACAACATTATTCCTTATTATTGCTAAATATATAGAAAGTGCATGAATTCCACTTAGAAGACCCGAGTCCCAAAAAGCCCTGCAAACCCACACCAGCCTGCAGCAGCCCCAGCAGCAGCACCTTGAAGATATCTATCACCCTCTAACACCACCAAAAGAATCAGAGCATCCATGAAATGCACATGTTTATCAACCAAATCAGTCCCCACAGGAAAGGGAACTGGAGCAGCAGCGTAAGAGAAACTGGCCACAATGCAGAACTTTACCAGTTCTCTCTCCGAACACACTACATCTCTGTCGTCTTCCACCAGCCTCAAGCATCCCATGACAGATCCTGGGCAGTGCTACACAAGCAGTACAGTTACTCACTGGCATTTTACCCTACGAAATTAATTTATAGTCATTTCCCACTTGGAAATGTACAGAAAAAGGATATCAACTTCATTTTACACATCTAATCATTTTATGTCATAAAACACATGCCAGCACTATGATAAAATTCCTCTGCAATTCCTTACAACACAGACATTCCCTGTGACCTGCAGTGAACCCAACAGAGCCTGGCCCACAATCATTCTTAGAAATTACTTAGGAATTGCAGAGACTTCACACCAGCAGCCAGACATCCCTGGTATTCTTAAAGCTTGATTAGACTCTTGGATGTGTCAAGTTCAACAATATACATGCTGTTAAATCAACTGCTCGTGCAAGCCCAGCAGATGAGTTTACAAGATAAGCAGCGATGTGTATGATAAACGTGAGCTGCTCTGTAATTTACGAGTCCTGCGTGCTCCCTGAGTTACTGGCAACTTTACTGTGCAACTGTGTTCGACTAAATCAACAGGGCTGCCACTTCCCAACTTCTTCCCAGGCAAGGAGCAGCCAGGCAGGATTGATCTCTGCTGGACTGCTAAAGAAATCAGGGAGAGGGTGCTCTCCATTACGCCATTCCAGGATTTCTGTTTGGATGTTGAGTATTTCAGACCATTACTGTACAGGGTTTTTGGTCACATCCTTTCCCCAGCCAACGCTCTGCACATGTGACTGTCACCGCTATTTCCCCACACTCGGGCCACTCAAAGCCTCACAGACACCCAAGTTGTGATACCTGGAGTTATCCACAAAGACACAACTTGCCTGTGGCAAAGACCAGAGCCAGGCAAGGCCTGCGGTGCCAGCAGCCCTCAGCCATTTCCGGATCCACCACTCAATGCAGCCAATACTCACTTCACACTCCCTGCATTCATTTTACACCATTTCCATTTCTCATTCAAAACACTGCATTGCTCCACATTCCATTCATTAAGGCGCAAAGTATTTTACAGCACACATTATTGCTTTTATCAGCCAAACTACATCCCAGTTACATCTCATCAGCTTATTTTCCATGGGCACATTTTAATTGACATTAATTGTATTACTTCCCCTTACCTCCGTATCAGTCAAGCCCTCTATCACTCATTCCATTATTTTGCAGGGCTGGCAGACCTCTAATTATTCAGCTCATTTTATTAACTTTCTTCCATTGTCATCAATTATCAGTATTATTAATCCAGAAAGTGCCTATGGATAATAGAGCCCTTTAAAATGTTTTGGTAGAAGTTGTCAGAACTTGCTGACGCTAAACCTTCCAACTCCTGTTGTTAGCATCTCCCACCTTCTGTTATTACAGCAATGGAAGGTCATTCTCACCATCCTGTAACACGACTACGTCTCACGGATGCCTCCCTTTTCTGCATTTAGCAATGGCATTTCTTCACTCCAAAAAATCCTCAATGTGAAAAACAACTGCCTCCTGCCCTGATCCAACTGGCTTTTCATTATAGACTCCTCCAGCCGTGTGGTCAGAACACACAACCATCACGTTATGGGATGCAAATCCTAAATCCAGTGACCTCTAAACCAGGTTTGACCTTGAAAAAGGATGAAATCAGCCAACCAGCTAAGAGGGTGAAGAACCTATAGTCCTAAACGAGGTACACACACTTGGCCTTCAATCTTGCTTCTCAGCCCTCTGGAATCACTCACAATGTATTCCCACAGGGAGGAAAGTCTGGGGAAGCAGAGAACAGGGGAGGAGGAAAGGAGGATTGCTCACCCAGTGGCACTGAGGGTACTGGTGAAACAGGAGTTCCCATTCTTCCAAATGAACCACCACTTTCCTGCTCCTGTTCCTTACAAATAACACCATGACATCTTTAGGGAGGTGGAGCAAGCCCCCCCATGCTATCCCTTGCTTGAATCAAATCTGCCATTCCTAATGCAGCTGACGAGCCCATCCACCACCACAGGGGCTCCTGGTGAAGGCAGAGGAACAAGAGCCCACATTGCTCTGCAGCCCCGCTCATCCAGCAGGCAAACTCCTCCATTTATCACCAACTAAAATTTCCTCAGAAGCTAAAAACAGGAGCTGCAACCTCCCAGCACTGATTTGGTTTTACTGTGCAAATCCAGATTTTTACTTGAACTTTCTCCTCATTTATTTTTGCCACGGGTGCGACTAACAACACCAAGATCTGCAAATCCATCCAGTGTCAATAAAAAGTGTCTGTGCAAGCAGAGCCACACTGGCACGGGGAGGATTTGCCAGTAAAGCTCTATCGACATGGGGGTTTTTAGTGCAGAGCTGGCCACAGCTCAAAAATGTTTCCCAAGGCAGGAACAGCCACAGCTGAGAACTCGAGTAAGGAAGCTACAGACTAAAATATAGCAGCCTACAATGTGTCCTGTTATAATTCAGGATGAAAATGCAAAATTCAAGTTCCATTAGCAATCTTCAAGATTACTTATTAGCAAACCAGAAACTCGTGTAGAATTAAGAAAGTGTAAGTATTATAAAGTTCATGGAAAGTTCCATATTAATTATACCACATAAACCCTTCGTCATTTTATGGGTTTTTCATGCTCCCTGCACTTTATCCTCCCAAGGGATGCACCATGGGCCATAAAACTTTAAAGTGCACAACAGCAAATCACAGAGAGTCTGTGCTCTACCCCCACTCTGCAAACAACCCCCTACTCCCTTTTTTTTTTTCTTTAACTGGTTCTTAAATCTTTGGTGATCCAGGAGGTGAATTCAGACCTGGAGCCCCATTAACTACCACAGTTTGTCTATAGAACATGTAATTGGAGAATAAAGAAATGGCCATAAGGATGTTGATCAGCTGCTGATCTGCAGACAGGTCTATACTGGAAATAAATATCACATGTAAGCCATAAACTCACAAACACAAGTTTTATAAACCCATTATTATGAAATAATAACTTAGAGCTGGCCATCTCCTTAACTACCTCAAGAGAGGGAAGAGGTGTTTAAACATTACAAATGAGCACTTCAATACAAAACAAACTACTAAAATCCCTACTGTCATCCTTATCTGGGAAAGGGGCAGGCATCCAGCTGATCCCACCACCACTGAGGTGGCAGAGTCACAGCCCTACAGTGCACAAGTGGCACCACAAAAACACAGTACACAGAGGCCATCAGAGTCATCCAGTCACTCGCTGACCTCCAGACACAGACAAATCCAACAAACTCCATCTAGAAGAAATTAATGCAAAGAATGACTCCAGCTCCAAACAACTGCAGGACTGCCATGCTATTTCTCACAGTGAAACTTCAATCCTGGCATCTTATATCCATAAACAAGCAGCAACAGAAGTAAACCCAACAGCTCTTGGTCTTTTTGTTAGAAATATTCGTATTATTACAGTAGTAAATCTCTTGGGAACAAAAGCAGATTTCTAAATATCAATCAAGGGTGGCTAAGAGAAGACAACCAGGTCCAGCTTTGCAGTGCTGCTGTCTCAGCAGGGCTGCGCTGGATGCCAGCACTCGGTCAGACGCTGGCTGAGCAAAGGCATTCCCACTCCTCCAGCCCAGGGATGAGGGGACGACTCAAGGAAAGCCTAAGCAGTTCAGGTAAAGGTAAAAAACATACAACAGGAGTGAGAGGCCAACACAAATCAGCATGTGTATGGCCATGACTGCTGCCTGCAGAGAATAAGCAAGGAAGAAAAAAACCCAAAAAGGATGAGGAGGGAATCACAGGAATGGTAGCAGTATGAAGGATAAGCAACAAAACAATTTTCCTCCAGAAGTTACTGAATCTAGCCCTAGTGTCTTGGAATATTTGTGATAAACACTTCGTTGCTATGACAAGCTCTACAAACAATTCTAAAACCATAAGAAACACAAATATAGCTAAAGCTGCTGCTGTGCATCAGTGGCCCAGTTCTCCCCATGAGTAACGTGCTATTCCCAAGTCCCTTTGTCCTTTTCACACAGCAGAAAGTTTCTTGACATTTTGTAACTAAATTCAGTGTGAACACCGGTTAGGTAAAACTGCAAATGGTGCATTTTGGGGAAGAGTTGAGAGTCAATTTTTTCCTAATGAAGGCCCACACACTGGCTGACAGCTGGGTGACACCATCAGCTGTTTATTTCTCGCGCCATACACTTAGCGCCCCGCACAACACTTCCATGTCTACTTTCCCCCACCAGCAAAACAAGCTCCTCTTTCCCTCTCCCACCTCGGCAGGTTCCAAGCACTTGCTAATGGAGCAGGAAGAGAATGCCTTTACAGTCAGAAGGTACACACAAGTACCTACTCTAAAAGCAAAAGTTGGGAGTGTTTAAACCATGCAGTTGCTTCAGCCTCTCCTTGCAGCTCCTCATGTTCATGCCTGACTTTTACCTTGGCTGCTAAATCTGACAAGTGCACCAGAACGATGAAACCATCGCTCACCATCACCAACAACTCTTTGGCTGAGACATGTCATCAATTCCTTCACCTCTTGGTTTTCCCAAAAATTACATAATCAAATTCAATGGCAATGAAGTCAAGGAGTGGCGGATATTACTGGCCACGTCTAGCAAAAAATAAACCATCTCTTTATTCAGCTTCCAATACTACACATGTTCTCAACACCACAACACATTTCCCAGATGTCCTGAAGTCCTGGCTATGGCCAGGGCAGTCACTTACTCTACTCTACATGCTGGCAGCCATCAGCCACAGATATTTTAATTTCTTTCTTTTTTCACCACAAAGAGTTTGAGTTTGGAAACCTACCTGGAGAGCTGGCTGAAAAAACACAGTCCCCTGAACCAGAGTGTGCGACGTGAGAAGGACAGCAAGCGCTCCATGTCCACAGAGAACAGAGTTTGCTCTCAATCAGCCAGTGCCATGACCACTCCTCAGCACAGAGTGGCCCTTCAGCATTGCCATGGGTGTAGGGCAGGTGCTGTATTCCAAAGGACTGGGGCTAAGACAGGCACCAGCACCCACAGGCAAACCTGCCTTTCCAAACCCACGGGGTTTAACACAGCACAAGCACAACATAGGGCTGCCAGGAGCCACGGAAGGTGAAAACAGGACACAGAGTGAGGGGAGAAAACTATGAAGTGAAAACTCAGCAAGGTGTGGAAGCGGAAGCCAGGGAACACCGAAGCTGCAGGAAGCTGCTAGAAGCACTGCATTTCAATTATCCAGCCCGGTATTCCACAAGCACCCCACCCAGCCTTGTTTCACACCCTGGCAATGTTTGGGTTTGTTGGTTGGGTTGTTTTTCCCCTTCAGATACATGCGGCTTATCGAAGTAGAGACAGAGGGATACTGAAAAATGAAAGGTCACATTCCAGCTCCCTCTTTCTGAAGGTTGTCTCAACAGAGGGAGGATAGCTACTGTCCCTTCCTCCAACAACACCCACCTTTGTAAGGAGGTCATTATAAGAGCCATTTAAGACCACTAGTAATGTAAAGTCAGCACTGAGTCTTTAAATACTAAATTTAAAGGTATCTGTTGTAACCGTACTTGTACATCATCATTTCACTACATCATTTTCTGATACAGAAAATGAAATCTGAGTTAATACATGTCCAGGAAGGTTTCCTACATATACAGATTTAAAACTGACACAAATTAACTAAAAAACCTTTAAGCCAAAGTACTTGTGAAAAATCATTAACAAGAAGAAATGCAGAATTAAATTTAAAAACCAGAGTTTTAAACAAGCCCTAAGCCTTAAATCAGGAATAACACAATCATAATACCAAAAGTACTCAAAAAACTGACTTCACGAACATATAGCTCCTACTGTATGGAAAAAGAGAATGAAGCCCACTCCCCGAACCCGTCCTACTGGCTGACAGCCACAAAGAGGGTCTAGAAAATTTACCAGGAGATAGTCTGCTGTCAATTTTGATAACAGAAATTTTCCTAAAATCCCAACACTAAGATTCAGCAAAAATTCTGGGGCAAGGAGTGGACTGAGCCGAGTGTCAAATGCTGCCTCCTCCCCGCGACAGTCCGATCCTGCAGCACACAACCCTGGCCATCAGCACACTGAAAGTTCAGGTTTGTTTAAGTAAGAAAACCTTAGGCAACACTTCCACAGAGGGAAGTAAATATTTGCTGTTTAACAACCAAATCGAGAGGGTTTTGTTTTCAAAAGGCTGTTGTTCCCTGCATAGTCCCTCCAAAGCCAGTAACATCCGAGGCTCCGCTTGCTCTCCTCAGTCAGCCCACACCGCCAGCACCCTCAGCTCAGGTGGTGCAGGGAGAAACACCTCTTCCTATCCCACCTATAACCCTGCCTCAACTAACAGACAGAAGATTCAACAACTGCACATAACCATACTCAGCGTACAACAAAATTTCGGGCCCCTGCGCCAGCCACACATGAAACACACAGGCACTCTCTGCAAAGCTCTTGGTTAGAGGCACCTGGCTGTGAGAACACAGAATTAAAAAGGTTGTCCATGTACATTCCTTCCTTTTTGAACTTTAAATTAGAAAAAGGAAGTTTTTAAAAAGACACCCCCCTTAGCATCCCCTGATCAAGTTCAGAGCTATCTTAGCTGCCAAGATGGCACCGCCGAGGGTCAGTCCTCCTGGCTCAGCTCAGATGCACAAAACATAGCAGGAACTACAAAACCCACAAACCCTCTGCTGCAGGATGGCAAGAGCCGCTCAGTCACTGAACCAGCCTCATCCTGCCCGAGGAAACCAGGAAAGAGGAAACTCACCCGAGTTCTCCAAGCCGTGGAACTCTCTCCTGCAGCCAAGGGACAGCGGCGCCAGCCTCATTCCAAACCTCAACTCCCGCCGGGGATCTCCCGCTGCTCGCGGGGTACAAGAAGCCCCGACGGCAGCTCGGCAGGGAGCTCCAAGGCCAGGCAGGTCTGCAGAGCCGTGTGCTGCTGCTCAGAGGCTCGTCGCTGCTGCACCGCGCTGGGGGATGGAGCAGGCGGCTCCCCAATGAAAGCAGCGCTGCTCCGCAGCCGGCCCGCGAGCTGCCATTTACATCCGCTTTTAACTCATTTAAGTAACAAAAATCTAAAGCAACTTGTGTTCTCTCCTCCAGCACCTGCACTACCGGTGAAACACTCTGCTTGAATCATGCCTTAAAAGCATTCCCATTTAAGTTTCTGACAGGTGGAGTTTAGGTTTAAGGAATGAATGGTTCATATGCCGTCTCCTTGAAAATCCACCGCAAAAGTAGGTCAGCGGGGGAGCAGCTCTGAGACTTCGTACGAGAACACCCCGGGCGCCGGTGCCGAGCCGGGGTTGCTCCGCTGCCACCTCCGCGACGCTGCCGTGTTCTGCACGGGCACAGAGCAGAGACAGCGCCGGCCCAGCCCGCGGAGACGCCGGACGGCAGCGCCGGGCACAGCGGGCGTCTCGCTAGCAGCTCCTGCACAGCCCGAGTCGACAGAGCAAACACGGCTTCCGACCCATCTCCTCAGCAAAGACACACCTCACCCGCCCCCTGAAACCAGTTACCAAGACCAAACATGACAAAAGTTGCTGTAAATAGCAAGTGGAAAGGACAAATTACCTTCCCAGTCAGGGAGCACTGACCTGCCTGGTCCGTAGAGCCGCAGCCTCACAGGGCTGAGCACACTGAAACCTGTGCTTTACACAGGAAAAATCCATCGTACGTTTGCTCAGAAAGCCCGAGAAGAGAACCGAACCCGACTGTGCTTTGGTGACAATACTGTCACCCCCAAGAGAACCAAAACGTCACAATCTGAGCCAGGAAGTCCAGGTGAAAGCTCGCTCTCTCCTCGCTTACACCCGTTAGCCAGGTGGCATTTGACTACTTCAGTGCAGTTAATCATGTACTTCAACGCAAGTGAGAAAAGAACGAAGCCCGACGTTTTCCAGACCAAAGGAAAGATCGAACTAATGGATTTGGGAGCATCAAAGGAATTAGTAAAAGATGAAGCCAACACCACTCAAAATCACCTCTAGTACTTAAATTTTAGATATTTGCAGAGCTTTTGGATTTCACAGCACTGGACACGGCGCAAACAAAACTCAAGCCTATGCCCAAGAGGGCTCTACAGCCACCAAGTCGCAAGAAACAACCCCTAAATACATATTCCCAAAGCATAAAAAAAAGAAAAATTATGAGAAAAAATCCAGACAAAAGGTGGGATAAGAAACCTTGTATTCTATGAAGGGGTTTCCCAGTAAAGAATGGAAATGGGTTCCAGGAGAGCATGTACCTATGCTGTTGCGGATAAGGAAAAAAATTCCTATTACTTACTACTAAACACCGTATCTTGAGGTGCCCAACTACAGCCAGGCCAATCCCTGGGGTGTTGGCATGTTCAACCGGATTTAGGCAGGAGATGCGAACTGCCCTCAGCCCTGTAAGATGGAGGCGCCGACACCGGTACCGGCCGCGACCACCCGGCCGGCGAGCTCCGGGGTCGCACCGGTGCCCGAGCCGGCCGGGACAAACTTAGCTCAAATAAAGCGAAATATCCAGCGTGCCTCCCGCCGAACCCGGGCCACGGCCCCGCTCCCGCTCCCGCCGGCCCGGGGGCAGGAGCGGCGGCGGAGCGGCGCTTCCCCCTTGCGGACGCGCCGGCCCCGCTCCCGCCGCGCCGGCAACTTTCGGCCTGAGTCGGGCGCCCCGGGGCCCCCGGCGGGGCCGGGCCCGCGCCGCGCTCACCTTCGCGCCCGGCGCTCCGCCCGCCCCAGCCCGCCCGCGGCGCGGAGGCCCCGGTCTGGCGGGGCCGCGGCCAAGGCCACCCAGCTTCTGACGGGCGCGCGCCCGCGAGGCACGTGCGCCGCCGCCGCGGGGGGGGTGGCGGGGGCGGCCCGGCCCGGCCGTGGCGAGCGGCGGCCCCGCGCCGGCCGCGCCGCCGGGGCCTCCATGTTGGCGGCGGGCACGTGCCGGCGGGCGGCGGGAGGCGGGACCGTGCCCGGCCCGGCCCGGCCGCCGCGGCCCCCGCGCCACGCGGCCTTCCTGCCGCACATGGCCCGCCCGCCGCCCCGGCTCGGCCCAGCCCGGCCCCGCGGGGGCGCCGCCGCCGCAAACTTCGCGCCGCGCGGCCCGGCCTGTGCCGCCGCCACCGCCCCGCGGCGGGGCCGTGGCGGGGGGCGGGGGCGGCCCGGCGGGCAGGCCCGGCGCGGGGCCCGGCGCAGGGCGGGGGCGGCCCGGCCGCGTTCTCACCTTCCGGCTTGTTTTCGGCGGCCATTTCCCCTCCGCGCGCCACATCCTCCTCCGCCTCCTCGCGACCGGGACCAGGCGCGCGCCGCCTCCTCCCGCGCCGCCGCCGGCCCGGCCGCCCCGCGCGCACCGCGCACGCCCCGCGCCGCCCATTGGTCGATCCGCCGCACTGACATCCCCGGCGGCCAATCGTGGCCGGCGCGGGGCGGGCCCCTGGAGGGGATGGTCGCGATGGACACTGCGTCCCGCCAATGGCAGCGCGGCAGCGCTTCAGTGGCACGCGCCTCAGCCACTCAGCGGCGGCGCCGGGCGGAGGAGCGGGGGCGGGACGGAACGCGTGATCGACCGCCGCGGCAGCCACTGAAGGGCTGAGGCCGCGCAACTGACGGCCGCCGGGGCCAATTGCCCCACGGGGGAGGCGGGACTAAGCTGTTGACGCACGGCGCCGCGCGCGCCGGCGGCCAACGAGCAGCGGCGTCCGCCAGAATGACGGCGCGCGGCACCAACGGGGCGCGCGGTCCGGCCGCAGGCCACGCCCCCGGCCCCGCCCATTGGCTGCGCGCGGCCCCGGCGGGCACCGCCCCCCCCCGCGCCCGGTGACCCCAAACAAAGGCGGCGATTGGCGCGGCCGCCAGTCCCCGCCCGGCGGGGCCGCCCCGCGCCGAGAGAGCGAAATTACCCCCGCCGGGCCGCCCCGGGGCCGCTCCGTGAGCGGCGGCACCTGCGACCCGCGTTTGTCACTGCCCTCAGTAACGCCGGTGCCGAACCGGCGAGTCCTGGTCAGAGGGTCTTGCCCGGCTGGGCTGGTCCCAGCGCTGCCGGGAGGGAGGGAGGTGCCGAGCCCCGAGAGCGGAGGAGAACCCTCCGGGCAGGGAGCAGCTCTCGGGTTCTACCCCTTTTCTAAGTGGCGGACGAAGCCCGGAGCTGTTTCCCTGCCCTGACCGGCGGCCCCGAGGCTGCAAAGGTTATTTCCCCATTTTCCAATTCTGCTGAACACTCGGGGTGCTGTAGGCCCTTTTCCACAGCCGCAGCGTTCCGGGGTGCACGGCACGGTGCTCGGGTGAAACGGGCGTTCTTGGCACTGAGCAGGGAGGTGAGGATTTGTGATTTGCAGAGAGAACCAAGTTACGGTGGCCAACGAACTGTTAAAGGTTTGAGGGAGTCCTGCCCATCCCTCGGGCTCAGTTTGTGAGACAGTGTCACAGATCCCACTCAGCACACACTGCACGGGGCGGGGGCGCTGTGAAGGGGCTCCCACGACACCAAGGAAATCACTCTGTCCTTCTCAAAACTGACGTGCCCCAAGGAGTGGCATGTTCTGGCCTGGCTGAGTCTGCCCCATCTCCGTCAAAGCTTGATGAGCACGGGCACTTCAGCCTCCTCTTGCAGAGAGAGCCCTGTGGAACTGGACCACAGCTAATGCCTGCGTAATGCAAACCAAGACTGCAACGGTTGTTTCCTTTAATGTGTGTGACTAAACACACAAAAAGGATATTTTCCCTTAGATCCTCCTGGGAGCAGAACTTCTTTAAAAAGACCTGTTGGTGCTTTGGCTTTGCTAAGGATCGAAGCTGCTTCCAAGCCCAGACGAAAAGAGGATGGTGTGATGGGCCTCTTCTAAGACAGAAGAAAGGAAAATTCCTTTTTCCTATTTTCAGCAGCTGCTAATCTCGTGGAGCGTGAAAGGCACATTGATGAAGAGGCTCCAGAATGACAGGCTCACTCCCGACGGTCAGAAAGCTCATCTGGTACAGTGTCCTATAAATACCCACAAATACTAATGCAGCCACAGGACCAGCTAAGACAGTTGTTTGCTTCAGCACTTCAAAATATGCTGGAAATGGAAACTTTTCTAGTTGCCACACTGGCAAAGAGCTACCATTTTCTTGATGAACTCTGGGGAATTTATGTCTCTCCTTGGTTATTCTTCCAAGGCGATCCATATGCTTAGCAGAGACATGAGGTAGCCAAACTGTTGTTGTACCTCATAGTTCGCATTATAGCAAAAGATAGTATCAGACTAACAGAGGCATCCCTTCGTGCTGAGGAACAGGAAGCAACTTTCTGATGCAAGTCACCAACCTTTGGTTGATGCCTCACTGCACAGGTGTGGAGGGCCAGTCCATGCTGAACTCCTCCCCTGCGCTCACCTCAGGGTGGCAGGTGCTGGAGCCCCTATGGACAGACCTGCCTTGCCACCTCTTCTTCAGCAAGAAATGGGTACCTGGCTTAGCCAAGGAGCACAGCCTGCAGTGCTTCTGCCCTGAGCCAGCTCACCTCCAGCAATGTCGCTCTCCTGTCCCCATAATGTCAGGCTGGCATTCCCAGGCGGCTTGAGTTTCCATGTGGGTATCCAGGCAAGAGCAAGTAATGAAAAGGGATGAGAGTAATGATGGGACCGACACAGCTCCTCACTCTGGTACCAAAGACAGGGACGCTGGAGAGCTGTTGGGTTTGTTTCCACAGCCTCCCATGCTCGTGGCAGGAACTCAGGCTGCTCCCCACAAACACACAGAACTGCTGCCACAAATAGCCTTCCCATTCTTGCCAGGGAAACTGGCACAACTGTTCATTCCAGTCACAGCCCTCGCTGCAGTATTCACTGACACCCTTTGGACAGGTAACCATGGGGACTCTCCATGGGTCACATCACACTGACATCACCCACAAACTAAATGAAATGCCAAGTCAGCTCTGTGTGCACACTTGAGTGTACATCTGTCTCTTCCCTCCAAGGCTTGAGCAGTTCCTTCTGTGCTTCTGTGGCTCATTAAAGCAACAAGGTCCATGCTCTGAGGGACAAGGTTGTTCAGGACACTGGCTGCCTTCTCCTGGCCTGCACAGCCTGGGAACATAGGAAGTACTGCTGCACCAGTTGGGAACAGCTCCACTGCCAGGATTAACGCAACCACCTAGACTCCACAGCAGTGTGTACCCCACTCTATCGTGTGTCTTTGAGAGCACTGCCTGGCTTTCTAGATCCTTCCTGGTCTGTAAAGACAATGAGAATTTGTGAGGATGAATAAAGCATTTTTAAGGGGTTCCTGAAGCAGTGTATGAACTCTGCTCCATCTAGCTAATGAACTCATTCTCCTCTTCAATATGAGGTTTTCTACCAGGAGACAAAAACTCCTAATGAACTGAATCTCCCACACCTGAAATTACCTAATGTTGGGTGTGATTCCTGTACACACAGGTTACTACAGCGTTACATAGGTAATGTGTACACACGGGTTACAACAGCAGTATAATACCAGAGATACCAAACAGGGTTTTTTCATCCAGCACGCCAGCAAAGCCCCAAATATTTTTAATTCAATTCCTGTGCAATAAAATGATAAGAAAGAAGACATTTGAATTGAAGTGCTGCTGGTATCTTTGAAGTTTCCCAGCTCCTACTGTTTGAAACTCGGTCCAATTGCTATTAAGGCACAGAGGTATTGAACTGCACACAGCTCTGTGCATGGATGTTGTGGGATAAACTGGCTTGCTGTTACCTTTCCAGGGGCACACGCACAGAGCAACCTCCAGCTGATAAGCAGCAAGAGAAGAGATGTGCCAGGAGTTTGTGCAGTCTGAATCATGAATAATTTTTATCAACACACTGATAAAAGCTGCTGCTATGCTGGCAATTGGTGTCTGGGTTGGTTTCTTTAAAGGGGAGGTGAAATACCAAGTTCTTTTAAAATTCTTATTTGTCAATCCATGGCAGATGTGGGTCTGGCTTGGTTAATTGGGTTAATGTGATGATTTGGCATACTGAGCTATATGCAGAAGTAAAACTGTAAAGAATATATTCAAATATCTTGTTATGGATATTCAGCAAATTACACATCACCGTTGCTATGGCAAGCAGCACAAAGGAAAACAGTTCAGACAGGTTTAATAGCCATAATGACAATGTTGGAACCCCATTTCTTGTGAATTGTTTGCACAAAGTTACTTCATGGTTTAGAAGCAAGGAATGCCAAGTGTTTTCACAAAAATACTCTCACAAGTGTGAAAAGAGATTATTAAAAAAACCTCACATGATAGAAATGAAATGGTTTTGTCCTTTACTCTCCCCACGTACAGAATCTAAAGGTGCTCCATCTAGGAATAAACCCAAAACTTAACCAAGACAATGTGTGTGGACAAACCCACTCTTACAACATGTCACTGCATTTGTGATGTACAACTGCCAATTCCTAGGTTTAGAAAACCAGGTAAATATTCCAAAACATGCATTTCTTCCAAAAAGTTCCCCAAAGAAGTATACTCCACCTAACACTCCACCATCCAAGTAACTTGTCCAATATTATGTGGGGAAGTTGAAGAAAATATAGATTAACAGGAACTAAGGATACTGCACTCAGAATTGACAAAAGCACACACTCCCCTAGCAGGAGGTCGAGCTCAGTCACCTTCTACACTATGGGTCCTTCTACACTTTGGATCCATCGTTCTTGCTGTTCCTTCCACAGTTCTGAGCCCATTTTTTTTCCCCTCAGAAATACAAAGACTACACTCAAATCACCTCTAGTTAAACTCTGCTGGCTATGGGAAATCCACCCCAGGCTAAAATGAAGTACAACTCCAAAGTCTCAGCCCCTTTAATGGACTCTGAGGAAAGATGGTTTTGCTGTGCAAAGCCCCATAAAAGTTAGTGGATATTTAAACCAGTAGCCTCAACACAAAACACAGCATTTACCTGTTTCATCAAGAACAGGTCCAGCAACATAGTTACTCTACAGGGGCACCAGCTCCAGATGGGGAACACATGGCCACCTGGGGGTTGCAGTGCTGGAGACTCATTCCAGTACAATGTCACACAGCTCCAGGACTGACACGGCTGCCAAGGGCCAGCCTTTGCTGCAGGCAGCAGTGCCAGGGAGCAGTTGTCCCACCATGCCCTACACGCTGCCCCTGCAGCTCTCAGCCTTTGCTCCCTCCTCCCCTGGGGTCTGTCTTCACTTTGGCTCCTGCTCCCAGCACCCCAGAGGAACTAAGAATGTAACAATCATTTTGCCCTAATATACACCCATAAGCCAGCTAGATGAGAAAAAAAAATGAAATATGAGGTAAATTAAAGCTTCCAAATAAGGGGATTTACCAGTAAGTCACCATAAAATTCAGATAATTTATTTTTTCAATTCTGCAGCAACTTTCTCCAATTCATTTGGATTAGCTATTAGAAATTATGTCTCAAAAATTAAAGAAAATGTCTATTGACCACTATATCAAATTCTAATTTTAGCCAGGGGAAAAAAGAATAACTAGGCTGTGATTTACTCTGGTAGTCAACTTATATTAACAATTTTTCCCCATGTTTATGTAATTCTGGCAAAATCAAATAATATATACAGTGCTCATAAATGCTGGGCTAGATTTAGTAAAGACAATTTCCTACACTACATCCAGGACATTTCTCTTTGCTTTCTGTTCTAATAAGACAATCAAGTTGTTCTGTGTAAGGAGGGAATATGATTGTCATCCACGGCCTCCTCAGTCTTCAATGAGGGTCATGGAAGAGTTAGTTTTTAATTTTTTTTAAAGCTGTCATCTTCCTGTAACAAGCTGTATAGCCTGCCTGCTCTCTGGGAATGGTTTACTCCACATCCTAACCCTTCTTCCATGTAAATCCTGCAAACTCTCAGTGCCAGAAGCCATCATGCAGTGTTGGCTCTGCAGTGGATGCACGGCTCCCAGCTCAGCACAAGTGAGTTTGGGATTAGATGTCTAGCCACAGTTGGAACAAACGGCAAAGGATGTTTAAGATCCCTGAAGTTATACTCCTAGAGTCGTATTTCTGCTTTTAAACAAGTATCTTTTCCAACTCCTCTAGAATTGCTGTCTACATTAACTGAATAAATAGGGAGCTGGGAGCCAAACCAGTCACCAGTCACCAACTATGATACTGTCAGCTTCAGGCACTGAGAACAGAAGACTGAGCAATGGAAGGTAACAATGGAAGAACAACAGGAAAATCAAAGAAAGTAGAACTGGTGATGGTAACAGAGGCAGAAGGTGCTCAAAGTCATGTGGATTTCAGAACTAGAAGCAAATTCGAATTTACCTAAGTCAATTTGCTCAGAAAGCACCACCCCAGCACTGCCCTTTACCCAAAAACCCATCCTGGCACTTCTGAACCAAGTCCCTCCTGTGATTCCCTCAGGGAGCATCATTAACACACAGAGCACTCAAGCTTTCAATTAAAAAGCATCATGGCTGAAAGCATTATCCCAAATCTTTACAGGACTCCATCCGGATTGGGCTCTGCCATGTTATAAATTCACAATGAGAAGGAACTTCCCTGACTTTTCCATCATTATTTATGAACAGGTAAGCCAAATGGCAGAGTAATCCCAGTGTCACAAACTAGAGTCACTTGTGCTTTGCTCCCAGTGACACCATGGCAGAGCAGCTGCTCCAGTTCTCTTGGGGTGGCCCCATGGTGCCTTATCACACAAACCCCTCTGCTCTGTCAGCAAGGGAACACAACACTTCTTAAAGGCAAAAATGATTGGTTTAATATTTTCTCACTAGTTTTAGCCACAGAGCAGTTTCTTTCTAGGTCTGCCTAAACCTCGTGTAACCTTTAAGACTATTCTTTCCCATGTGACCCATGAGAGTTGCACAAAATGAGAAATATATCCAAACAGTAGCTGCAGAAAATACACAGAAATAACTCGTTTTCACTGAGATGGGTTCATTTGTGAGTTTTGACTTTCCCCTGAATTTCTCCCCCTGAAGGACTGGAACAGTAATACCAGTACAATAACACTTTTTCTCCTGAAGTGGAGTAAATCAGTTCCTTGCTCTCAGTAGTGAAGTGAAAATTAAGATGAAAAGGAGTAAAGAATGCAGAAAACCCCTACTACTCCAGAATAATACAATTTGCTGCTGATCCTCAGTTGCTAAGACAAGCACGTCAATTATTTATAGAACCAAGAGTGTGAAATATGAAGTATTTCAGCCTGGGACACTATGAAGATAAAACCAGGAACGCGATCCTGTCAGCACTGGCAGACAAGGACAGAATAGGCAAGCACAGAATATTTCTACACAGATTACCCTTTTTATTGAACTACCAATTGCAAAAGGTCCCTATGAAGTGCCACTTTCAGTGTTAAGTGAGCTGCATCCTCCTTTTGACAGTGTCAGTCTGTATTTAATGTTTATTTAACATTTATCTAAAGGGCCATCTCTGCCAGGGAAACAATGTACAGTATGTTAGCATAACTTCACCTGAATATTTACAGGAAGCCCAGGATCTTCTCCTGGATCTGTGCTTATGTCCATCAACCGCCTGTCACACACACTGTAAAACCTGCTCCACATGACCAAACTTTGCCAATAATTTTCTCAATCAAAATTCCAATTTATGTTCTCAGTAGTGATACCAAAAGTTTATCTGCACAAAAGTGCTTGTATGGTTTATAGCAAGTTTGTTGAGAGCAACTATATGGATTACAACTCCCAGGGTTGCAGTGAAAAGCTGTTCATAACTCATCTGAGGAACCAACCTGTACTATTCAAAAACATCCACAATTTCTTGGGGAAAAACCCAAAGCAAACCAAAAAAAACCCCACAAAGTCACAACTTCTAGTAACAGCCATTGATGCATGCCATGGCCTTGCTAGAACACTTTGGTGGGTCCATGCAATATTCTATCTGAAATCAAGTATTTCAAAGCTGAAGGAATTCTAAATGTATCTCCCCCTGCTGCCTTGCCTCCAACTCTGAGGGCAAGAGCTTCAAATACAGTGACTAAGAAATTAAAGAAAAGGACTAGCACTGAACTTTCAGATCAAAGGATACAGAGTGATTCACCTTCCTTTCCTGACTGCTTGCGAGACGTGGGCTAAACACCAACAGTCAGGTGCTCTGAAAAGCTCCACCTTAGTAAGAGAACTTGCATCAGCAGCGAGGCTACGGGACCCCAAACAATGTGACTCTCCCTTAGACAGGCTCCCTCGCTCAAGATCTGTCAGCCCATGTCACCAGAGGGGTGACACACATCACCTCCCACTGCTGCCAGTGCTCACCGATGCCAGTGCTTGCAGGACAACCAGCAGATCAGAACAGCTATTGCCCGTTGCTGCCCTGCAACTGAAAACCAGAATGCTGACACGACTGAGGGAAAAACCAAAAAACCACAAGCTAGCCCAGCAGGCTACTGTCTGTCCCCAGGGTCACACCAAATACCATGTGCTAGAAGGAAGCAGAAGCAGCGAGGACTTGGCAGTGCCCGAAGCACAACGCCTGCAGCAGTGATTGTGCTGATGCCAAATCTGGTCCTTTTGGAGCTTTCCAGCCACTGCTGAGTGGACAGCACGTGTTGCAATGCTGGAGCTGGCAACGGCAGTGCTGAGCACAGCTAGTGGCCACTGGCCACCTTAAAGCACCAGCACCATGTGTCTGCCCTGAGCCAATGTTTAGTGGCATGAGCATTAAAATACATCTATTGAGCTCTCAAAACTGCAGCAAATATTGAAAAGCCTTCCTGTTCCACATTTCACCAAGCCTTATGGGTGCTGTAGCCACCACTGCTCCTTGCTGGCTGGGCTCCAGGACCCCAAACAGCAATCAGGAGGAACAAGGAATGGCTGCACAACCTGGCTCTGGGGAACCAGCACTCCTGTAGGGACACAGGTCCTGCTAGCACTGGCTGCTCTCCAGTTTTACAGACTCAAAGCTCTCCAGACTGATGGTGAAGAATTTTGAAACCCAAAGAGTATAACAGATTCACATCCAAGTTTATGGAAATAGTTGAAAAATACATCAGCAGCCTTCACATACACATATGCAGAAAAACAACTAACAAAACTATCAGATCTCCCAAAATATGGATTGACAACAACAGAAACTTGCTAATTACTATTTTAAGTACCCTTAAATTCTCATCTCTGGTGCTATTAAACTAAAAATTAGACAATCATGTATTTGAACTGTAGGACAGCTTATACAAGTTAGGACTATTCCAAAAAAAGTCAATCAGTGTTTCAGAGTATATTTAGCAGATATTTTGAACATGGGCAGAGCAAAGAGCTCTATTCATGACAGGCTCTTGTCATATCAGGATGGAAGGCTCCAAGCAGACCAAGAGCTCTGGTTGGCCAAATGCCACAAACACCTGAACTACAGGGAATTCCTCCCTGATTGCTGTTTTAAGAGCAACACTTCCAGCAGAAACTATTGCTTATATATATCAACCCATTACACAGTACTGACAAGATCCTCTGCTTGCCCAGAAGCACCCTGTGTCCCACACAGCTGCTGCCACAGAGAAAGAGGCAGGGACAACAGGCATATCATCACTGCAAACCTGGAACACTTGCTTTTGACTTTTGGGGGATTTAAGTCAGTCTGCACAAACAAGCATGAAAATATCCCAAGGAGAGCTACATGACTAATGAAGATTTTCTTGCTTCTCATCAGTTGCTTCAGCCACTTCTGCTGCCACTGGATGAGCATAACAAGGCCTTTCTACTGCATGGTGCTCTGCAGGTATGACTAAATCGGACTCTTACCTCCCCAAGTCCCCAGGTAGACTATCACGCCTCCATTACAGAGAGAATTTCTCAGAATGAAAGAGCCAATAAGAAGTGTTTCCTCTGGGTGTCTCAACAGCATTATCACAAAATGCAGTAAAAGGCATCAGAGTAGCAGAGAGTGCAGTAAAAGGTGTCAGAGCAGCAGAGAGCGATTCAGCCCTGTCGGAGGCACCTGTTTGCAGAATACTCCCAACACTGCAGCCCTGTGCACCTGCCTGGGGCACAGCCAGAGCAGGAACAGGCCATGGCTGACCGACCCTCTGGAGCACAACACTGGCTGCAAATGGACTGCTCCAGTGCAGCTTTCATTTGTTTTTGCCCTTGGCACAACCATGGCATCAGAGGCCTGGAGTGACTGCTGGGATGGTGAGGCAGGGAGAACCGCTGCACCTGCCAGTGCACACATGCAGGGACAGGGTGGAAAGGACAAGTTGCATGGGGTTTAGGTACAGAATGATGCAACTTTGGGGAAAACCCGAGCAAGGAGAGAGCAGGTCAGGAGTGAGAGGCGGCACTGGGACTTCATGCAAAATGGAGGAGGAGGGAAGAACACTGAGCTCCGGTTTGAGGGGGTGTGCCATTTGCCTCGTGAGGAAAGGTACCCCACAAAGTCCCACAGGCTCTGAAATGCACTCAATTAGCTGTTCCTTTTACCTTTTTGTTCTACCCAGCATTTCTTCAAGAGCACTGTCATCTCTGGCTTTGGCATCCTACTCATCATCTATGAATTCATGTTGCCGTTTCCTCCCTGAAAGGAAAAATCCCATAGTCAGTCATTTGCTACACAGAGGAAAGGACAAATCTGACAGTATTTCTGCCACTGTTAAAGTTCAAAGACCACCTTGCTTCTTGAGCAGACAACACTGCAAGTTGTGCTCTTGGCTATGGTGTCATTCAGCCATGATCAATCAGTGTATGTTCACTCCAGAAACTTACCCCAAATTTACCTGTAAGCAGCTGAAAAGCTGTCAGTGCCTCAGCTCTGTCTGGAGAGAAGGAGCAGGGGCAATGACCCGCTTCGACTAAAAAAATTCCCAACAACAACAAGACAAGACTTGTGCCAGGCAAATATCTTTATTTTACTTTAAAACATTCTGAAAGTGTTAATCTATATGAAAGAGAAGCAATACAAGACTGAGAAAGCATGTTTGATGTTAGGAAAGCCTTCGCTTCACATCACATGAGCCAAATTAAAAATAAGACTAAACACAAGTGTACAAAGCGGAGACAAAAAAATCAATTTTCTCAAAGACATAACATGAGGGACTCCCACAGGGGCCGGCAAATTCTGGAAGGGAGAAAGAGATTATATTTTATGGGAAGAGATTCAATAAGCATTCTTTTCCCATAAAGCTACTGATGGAGAATTGTCACTGCTCCATAGATACCCTGTGCACATTTCAGGACAACAGTAACAGGAAATCAATAGCACCTTTTATACGTGCAAAGACATTATCTCTCTGGACTCCTAATACTAACAAATGGGGCCAAGAAAGACCTTTACTAGAATTTAGCAGTCAGCATTACTCTGGCTGAGAACAGAGGGCAGGATGCTGGTCTGCATCCTTAGATTTTTAGATTTTTTAAAAAAAAACAAACCCTGCTCAGAGCATCACCCTCGAGTGGCACCCAGGAGTCCCCAATGACAGTACATCACAAGTGTAACGGTGCTGAGCCCCAGCACTGTCACCCCATTGCAGACATCCCCTCCAGCTGATGCTGTAGTCATTACAGGCAGGAGCTTTGTCAGGGGGTAATTTGACAGCTTTGACAAGCTCGGCTGAATTTATGGCACTTTCTAGTTTTTCCCTCCATTGAGCTGCGATGGAACTAAAGTTAATATTAGCAAAACCACTCTGCATGGGGGTAGGTTCCCAGTGCTGGCTCCATGATCCCAGTCACTGAGAGAATCTGCTACGCTGGGCCCCTCACAGTGTCCCCTGCCACCCTCAGGGACAGGGAGGGCAGCTCCATCCAGCCCACTTGCGAGAGGAGATTCCATGATGAAGGTCTCTGGTATCTCTGGCTCTACCACAGCAGGGGTGAATCACCACTAGTAAGGCTACTCACAGCTTACTAGAGAGCACTGAAGCATCAGCCACGGTGTCACAGGTCTCATGCTGCACACCCAGCTAAACCCAGGACCTGAGTCCTGAGGGCTGCTTCTTTTGCTACAGGGACTGTGTCCCACACAGCACCACAAGGCTACCACCTGCTTCCACCAGTGTGGGAAGAGGAATATTGCACCCCAAGCCAAACCTTGGCAAGTCAGTAAAGCACAAACAAGTACTTTTCTTTTTTTTCTTCCTTTTTCTTCTTCCCATCAGATGCTTTTTGCCATAGATGTTACATTTCCTCTGTTATAATGCAGGGTTTTAAAGAGCTCTCTCTACATCCTTAGAAAGCACAGTTCATATTTAGCTCCCTAAACTCGTATTTCTCTCTTCCTATATTTCCCTGCCAAGATGTGACACCTGTGGAACGTTCCCAGAAAATTCCCCTGAATCATCTGTGATGCAAGGGAACAGCAGCCAACATTGGCAACGAGCAGGTGGGTCTTTTAGGAAAGCGTTAGATCAATCTGGTGAGGGGAAGGATCCCCAGTAACTCTGGCACTAACATCCCTAAGGACCACAGAGCTCCCAAATCAGTTAGAAAAAGAGCATAATTACGACAGGACCAAAATCCATGGGAAATAGTGTTGCCATGGCAACTGACATCCTCACAACTGGAATCTCCTCCTCATTCTTGCACAGACTCAATGACTCCTAAACCACGTGGAAAAAAAAATCTGTCTAGCAGGTGGGTTCATTGAGGAAATGCAGTGCTAGAGGTGCTTCCCCACAGAACAGACCCATTTCCACATGGTTTCTCAGAAAAGGAGCCTTTGTGCACCTCTTGTTCCAAGCATTGCATCTCACTCACCAGGAGTGCAGAAGAACTGCTATAATACAATCAATACTTCCTTGTTAACTACACTTGTATCAGAAAAAAAAAAACGTATTAAATATTAAAATGTTCCTGTTTTCAAATAAAAGTTACGTGAAGATAAAATCCAAAGCAGACTAGCTGAGTTTTGAAATGGGAGCGTGGTTCCAGCTTCACGCTGGGCTGCACTGGTGTTAATGAGTGGTCTTTCAAACACTCCTCTTTACAGACAGCAGTACCCAACAACCACTCCAGCATCCCCACACACATATCAGGTCCAGGCACTGGGCAACATTCAAACATGAGCAGGAAATGCCTTGTTTTTCTTCCTGACAGTCTTATCACAGCATTTAATACCCAGTCTGTCCACCAACATGCTTTAAACGAGATTCCCATTAACAGACAGGCTGGGCAACCCTTTTGCTAAAAGCTCTCAGCTCTGCACACTCTGGGGGCATTTCCTTCCATTTCGGTACTGGTCGGGCCTGGGGAGTTAACCCACCAACAGGGAGGGCAGCACAGCGTGAACCCCAGGGCCGTGTTGTCTACGCCAAAAGCCAAAGCATCGATCCAAGGGAATCACTATAGATCCAAGGGAAACTGTTCCTGATCTATTGGTGACAAACGAGCACACGCTCTGCCCACGGTGTGCTCCTGCCAGCCGTGCAGTGCCCGCGGGTCTGACACCGCTGAGCTCAGCTGCGCTCGCCTTCGTGCCGTGCAGGCAGATCTGCCCCGGGACCCTCCGCTGTACCGGGCAGCCGAACTTCCCCGCTGCCCTCCGCCAGCCCCGCCGGAGCCGGGAATCGCTCACGGAATAGCGGCTCGATGGTGACAGCACAGTTTGGAAATCGCCCTCTTGTTACGGGGGAGAGAGGCCTCGTGGCACCGCCTGCACCGACAGGTCCCGTCAATGACCGGAGCGAGTGACTGCCCTTTAGGCAGATACCGAGGGCCCTGCGGCACCGAGACAGGCACCGGGAGAGGAACCGGAGACGGGCACCGGCGGTCGCGGGCGCCCTCCCTCCCGCTATCCCCCGGGAGAGGGGCAGGCGGAGGCCCAGAGAAACCCACAGCACTGCCACAGTCGCCGCTGGGGCACGGAGCGACCGCGCCGGCAAAGACACGTCAGAGTGCCGGGGCGAAGAACGAGGGGAAGGTGGCCGGAGCGGGAGCGCGGCAGAGCGGGTCGGAGCGGGTCGGTGCCGGCCGGTGCCGGTCGGTGCCGGTCCGCGCTCCCTCCCTCCCTCGCTCGCTCCCTCAGTCCCTCCCTCACTCCCTCACTCACCCCTCGCCGCCTCCGCCGCCGCCGCCTCCCGGCTCGCGCGCCGCGCACACGCACGCGCACACGCACGAGCGCGGGGAGCGGTGTGGGGGGGGCGGTGATGGAGGGGCTGCGTCAGCGCGCGTGCGCGGGCGGTCGGACCGCCGGGCCGGCAGGGGGCGCCGCAGCGCGCGGCGCGGGGTGAGAGGTCGGGACGATGGCGGCGGCCTTGGGCGAGGAGGCGCCGGACAACGAGGACTACTACGGGCTGCTGAACGTGCGCCGCGAGGTGCGGCCGCGGGGCCGCGCGGGGCTGCGCGGGGCTGGGGCCGCGCCGGGCGGGGCGGCGCGGGGCGGGACGAGAGCCTCGTGCCCGCCGCGGCGGGAGCGGCGCCCCTGCGGCGTGTCCTCCGCCCGGGCCGGGCGGCTGCTGCTGCAGCTGCTGCCGGCGGCGGCGGGACGGGAGAGCTCGGGCCGGGCCGTGGGGCTCCCGGTTGAGTGCGGCGGGTGAGCGCCGGCTGAGGCCGGGAAATGCGTGGTTTGTTCCGAATTGCGGCGGTTTGGGCGCTCCTGATGCAACTCCGCGCACGCGGGGCGCACCCGCGTCCCCTCGGGCACGGCTCTGGAGACTTCCCGAACGCTTCCAGTTTGGAAACACTTCGGGTTTTCTGCAAAACGTTTTTCCCGCCAAGGAAAAGAGGCTCGAGACTCTTTGATTTCACTTTTAAGAATATATGGGTATTAATCGATGCAGGTTTGTCACACCGGAACAGTTTGGAGCGCTTTTTTTTGTAGTAATAATCAGGCAGATCTCCAAAGGTCTGGGTGTAGGAACTGTGCTGTAGTTTGTTTCAGCAAGTGCAACAGCAATATTGATCTATTGTGTGTATTTGTGTGTGTATATATATGTATAAACAGCCCATGGAGCCCATCAGCCTGGGTGTGGCCATTGTAACTGGACAAGGCTCGTACTGAACCACCACTAGTGCGTGCAATCGGAGATCCAGACTTGGCAGCGATTCAGTCTGGTAGCTTGGAAGAATTCCCTTTGGGACTCCTGTCAGTCCCTGAGCTGTGGGGACAGTCTCCTGGGCCTCATGTGTGGGAATCTGCTGCATTCCTGAAGGAACAGCGTGTGATGGTCACGCTGTTTGCAGAGCTCCCTGGTGCTGAGCTCCTTTTGAGGAAAAAAAAATATCTTAGTGACTCGAGCCCATATCTGGTTCAAAGCCAGCGGGGCCATGCTTGACCATTCCTTACGAGCTTTCGTAATTCCCCTCCAAAACGTCAGCAGCGTGCAGAGGTTAAAACAGAGAGGTGGGAAACGCACGAGGGTTGTGACTGCTGGGGAAGGTTTAATGGTTAACTAAGCCGGGCTTCCAGAGCAGGACATTCAGGTTTTGTATAGCGGGAAGCTGGAAGCTGAGCTAAAGGGGTCTGCAAGGGAGTAATTCCAACAGAGAGGAGTGGGTGCTTTGCTAATTGCCCCTTGCTTATTGTCTTCAGCAGTACTGTCCTGTAGTGGGTGCTGAGCTTGGAACTGAGGGACCCCGTGGAGGCAGGATCCTGTCAGCAGGAATTGCTCTGTGTGTGTGTGTGTGAATGGTTCATCTTTTAGAGAAGTTAGTCTCCTGGAAACGTGGTGCTGTGTTTGAGACTTTAAATGAGGCTGTTTAAACCTCAGGCAGGGTGATGGGAGGCCTTTTAATGTTGATCAGAGTTTTGGTAATAAAAATGTAACTTACATACAATTATTTGTGACTGCATTTCCTGGCAGTCTAAAAACGGTGTCAGGGTTTCTTTAGTGGTTTTGAAGAGGTTGTTGCTCGTGGAATATTGAACCAATGACCCAAACTACTCAGTGGTGATGAAATGCCCAATCTAGCATTTTATTGAACATGGCATTTATGAAAAATGAACCTGCTCATTTCTATTGTATAATCAATAGCACATTAAACCATTTATCATTAATTTGATTTAAAAATTCCATTTTGGGCCTGTATGTTCCCCTGCCTTCCCAGTTGAGTTTAAATTTGATATCCGAGAAAGCACGAGGTAGTAAAAAGAAAAAAACTAATTGTAGCTGTCCTTACTGTCTTGGGACCAGCAAATATGGCAGCTCCCCTTTTGCTGTATCATTTCAAAATATTAACATGAAACAGTGCAAACATGCAGAAAAAATATTCTGAGCTGTCCTCAAATCCAAACAGATTCCTGGCACCGAGACAGAAGTGAGTGTGTTTCTGTGATGGAAACCCTCCTTGCCACAAGTAGTAAAAACAAGGTTAGTTTAATAATTGCATTCTAGGACCTTTATTTCCCCAATGAAAGCTAAAAACCTGTGACAGCTTTGCTTCCTGAAGGATAAGAGTAAATGGAATTTGTGTCTGTAAATCCTCTCCTGTCTGAGTGCCCCCCTCACTGTCTGCACTGGGTCCTGACTGTGTCAGCCCCTGGGGACAGCCTGGACCATCAGGTTTTGGTTATTTTACTGTGGGTGTTCCTCCAGGAATGGCTTCCTTTGCCCAGGAACTGGTTCATGCCCAGACAGTTTGGGAACTGGATGGTTGGGCTCTTTCAAGCTTTGCCTGGGGGAAGTTCTGGTTGATTTTAGCAACTGCACTTCTAAAAAGTAGGTGTTGAGCAATCTCCAAGGAATGGGCAGGAGCTGCAATGCAAGGGATGAAGCAGGGTGAGGTGAGAGAGGGGAGATTACCAGGACTCTAGAGTCCAAAAATAACATTGCTGGGAGATGATAATGGAAGGACTGGGGTTTTTTATTCTATTGATTCTGAAACAGCCATCCATGTCCTTGGAACGAGGCCAGGTGCCATCTGAGGTCCCTGAGTGGTTGTGGTAAAGGACAAGGCGGGTCCGTTCTTGATGCATTTGGTGGCACACTGTTCTCATGGTTATCTGTTTGTGGAGAGATGATGCACCTTCCTCCCTTGCAGCACAACACAGACCCTGCTGGGGAGCAGAATGGGGTACTGGGGAGCACAAAGCAGGTGCTGGGATGTAAACATGGGTTTACATTTCTTACCTTCACAGCTGTGGAAAGTCAGTGCTTCTGCATAGTGTCCCCTTGAGGGTTAAGATGGAAATATGAGTAGAATTTGTTGTACATCTCTGGATTTACATATTTTTATCTGATGCAATTTTGCTTTTTCTTGCTCTTCTGGTTTTGAGAGGACAGTAGTTGCCTAATACAGCTGATGTCTGAACGTGGATTGCTTGGGTTTTTACATAATTTTTTATACCTTGGTACACACTGACGAGCTGTTGAGGTCCCTTGTTGTCCTACAGATAGTGTGTACAATCCTGGTGTGATAATTGAGTATTTTATTAACTTACGTAATGAAGCAATAGTCCATTCTTGATTTTGGGCCAAAGTAGTGCAACGTAACAGCTGACAGACTTCCTTTCAGGGCTGATCTTGAGAGTGGCCTTTAGGAAATGGCATTGGCTGTTCTTGAGTTCATTTTTGGTGGTCTCCACAGGCCTCGCAGGAGGAGCTGAAGGCCGCGTACCGCCGGCTGTGCATGCTGTACCACCCCGACAAGCACCGCGACCCCGAGCTCAAAACCCAGGCTGAGCGGCTCTTCAACCTTGTCCACCAAGCATATGAAGGTCAGGGGAGGCTGAGCTTTGCAGGGGGTTTCTGCAAGAGCTGTGTCTTTTTGAAGGCTTTTTGAAGCTATTTATTATTACGAAGTAATAATTAAATTTGCTGATACTCACCAATGTTGTTTCCTGCTTCTGTGCCGTAAGTCAGAGGAGAAATGCCATATAAATGCTGCAGAGAATGAGATGTGGGGTGTCTGTCTTACCTCCTGCATGTTGCAAATGATCTTCTCATTTCCCTTACTTCTGACGACCTCTTCCATTGGAGAATAAAGACTGAAAAGCTTCTAACAGAGAGACAGTTTCATATTGTCCTGATGAACTGCTGCATCCCCAGGTTCTGTTCCCTGCCACCTGGCTGTGGTTTCCATTTCCAGCAAGTTCTTCTATATGCTCAGACTGAGAGAACAACTGATTCATAGCAATTAGTTTATTCTTGTGTCAAAGCCCTTTCCAAATACTCTGAATTAAATGGAAATTTACTTAAATCCTAGTGTGTAAATCCTAGTTGCACCTGGAGTGCAGGTGGATTAGAAGCTGATAGGAGTCATCGATGTTACAAACCTGGCACCCCCAGTCCTGGATTCTAAAGAGAAACTAAAGCAAAATGCTGAATAAATGTTGCCCCATTCAACCTCAAATATGAGTGAATATTTGTAACACCCCTGGTTTTGACTGATGAACATTTGTTCCTTCCAACAAGGAACATGAGCATGTGTGGAGTCTTTCCTGTTATACCTAGGTTAGGTGTTAGGACACATAGAAGCTTTTGCTGGGAGAGCAGGGAAGGTCTGACCTTGATGATGTGGGGAACAAAATCTCATGATGCTTCAGTAATTTCATTTTAGTGTGGCGAGTGGCCTTGCATTAGAAGCAGCAGCTTCCCTTTGAATTTTCTGGCTCCATTTGGCTCTGCCTTGCAATGAACATAGAAATTGGTGCTCGTTTAGTACCAAATGTGAGTGTAGTATGTTACAAGCAAAGATTTTGACATCTTGGAAATGAGCCACTCCGCCTCCTGCCTATTTTCTCTTTCTCCTCTTTCATCTCTTAGTATCACACAACAAAAGATTCATTTTATCAGAATTCATAAAATACAATGTCTGCTTGTGACATTTAGCAAGTCCAATAATACTCCACTAGTTCAGACCGAAACTCAATTACCAGTATAAGCCTCTTTTTGCCTTCCTATACTCCCCCAGCTCCCTGGGGACACATCAATTTCCCCACAGCCACAAGAAATACATGATGATGATAAAGCTGGTCTTGGAACCCTGGAGGAGGAAATAGTGATGATTTTTTGATTTATTTTTTCTTACAGAAAGGTGTGTTATAGGAGCTTATGCATTTAAATCTGCCTTACCCTTTAGAGACTCTTCCTAATTCTGTGCCCAGTCTTTTTGTCAAGTAACTGTTCCACAGTCTCCTCTTGTATTTTGTGTTGTCCATTGCACTGAGTGACGTTTTGGGAGGTTCAGATTCTACCTTTGCCATTACCCCTTAGCTGATGTTTGGCAAGGCGTGAGCTGCCTCGTGGAAGTTGCTTTGTTGGTGCTTGGCATGTAGCACGTGTGGGGACTAGGTGGGAAAGGATCAGTGGACATGAATGGTGAGGAAGATCAAAGGAAGCACCACAGAGCTTTGAAAGCCAGACAGAGGTGGGTGGTATTCCCAGGAAGGGCCCAGGGACTGCTCTGGCCAAATTGCTCGTGACCTCCGTGGCTGTTAGAGGGCTTGTGTCACCTTCAGTCAAAGAAAGCAGTGTTAGAAACCCCCCTGCACATTCACTTAGGCTGCATGTCTCTTGTGCTCTCTCCACTTTCTTGTTCTAGAAAAAGAAGAAAAAAAAATTTTGATTTGGTGGAGGGAAAAGACAGTATATCCTCTCAATAAAGCATGTGGAAGCATCACAGGGGTTAATGTGCAACTGTAGAACAAGATGTTTCCAGGATCTGTGCTTGAATTCCAAATATCATGAGTGTTTTGGTCTGAAATCCGAGGAGAAGACCGAAAACTCAGTTCTCTCCTCTCTTTTGGTTTCAATTTACAGTGCTTAGTGATCCACAGACCAGAGCCATCTATGACATATATGGGAGGAGAGGACTGGAGATGGAAGGCTGGGAGGTGAGAGAAATTGAGCACGTTATGGCCAGTGGCCTTGACTAAGCCCACCTTTATCTGCCATTGTTCTATCAGCTGCACTGACACCTGGCCAGGAATAAATGCCTCTTGGTTTGAAGGCATCCTTGGTTAGTTATTTCTGTCTTTCTCTGTCCCTGCTGAAACACCATGATGGATTTTCAAAGAACCTTTTGGTTTTGCACTTGACAAGAGAACAATAAACCTGACATTCAGAGTTCCCTGGTAGGATATTACCATGACAGACAACATCTTTATCTGAGACAGATGTGTCATTATTGTCCATCTAGTCCCATCTTTTTCATCCGAAACTTGTTTTTTTCAGCATCAGCTAGCTTCTGAGTTTTAAATTACTTTTTCTTCCTGGGCTTTTTGGGGTGGTTTTTTTTCTGGTTTTGGTTTGGTTTAGTTTTGGTTGGGTTTTATGGGCTTTGAAACGGAACTTGTCGAGTCATGTCTGTCCAGCTTTTGAGTCCCTTGCTGACCTCTGCCAGCCCTAGATGATTGCACTATGCTGCATGAAGCAGAATTCTATGGTATTGGGTCAGGTCAGCACCAAGGTCAAAATTGGAGTCAGTTGCTAGAAACGTGGAAGAGATCCAGCACATAACAGATGTTTTTGAGCTGCTTTTGGCAGACTTGATCTTATTTTGAAAAGCCAAATCCAATACTCTTTCTACCCAGTCCAAAACCAAGCCTGTGTGAAACCCTTATTCCCTGAGCCGTGTCAGGTAAGCAGCTGTGAGCCAGCATAGCCTAAAATCACACAATCTCACTGAATCAGTTTACCTCAGACCAGAGACTTTCAGTAATTTTCATTTTTGTGTCCACACTTGGTAGAGCAGTTAATGGATCGCTGAGGGTAACAGCTGCACTGCACTGTCTTGAAGTTGTGGTTGGAAAGCTCTTTGCCCTGGTTTTGTCAAGGGAATGGAAATAACAAAACCATTTTCTCTTAAGGCATGGGGTTTTCTGTCATGCCTGCCCTTTGATCTGGCCTGGGTGCTTCATTCCAGAGCCTATTGAAATTGGTGCAGGATGGCTTTCAGCTGCTAGGGCAGCATGTTAGTGCATCCTGCAGCCTCTGACCCCCAGCACTGCAATGCCCTGAGCAGCCTCTGTCTGGTAATTGCTTGGTTTTCATTTCTTTTTGAGCAGGTTGTGGAACGAAAGAGAACTGCAGCTGAAATCAGGGAAGAATTTGAGCGTTTGCAGAGAGAGAGGGAAGAGAGGAGACTGCAGCAGCGAACTAATCCAAAGGTAAGCAAAAACTTAATCCTGGTCTCAAGAGTGGATCTGTAATTACCACCAGTGTGCAGGGTGTGCTGAGCCTAGGTGAGGGCCTGTAGGAAAGAGCCCCTCAGGTGTCTACACTTGCTGCTTGACTTTCTGTCTTTTGCATATGCAGTTTCTCTGCATAATACAGGGTGAAGAGCTCATTCTTTGAACAATCCCCTACTGAATGTTCTTCTTTTCATAGAGAAACATGTTGAGACAAAATACCTTTTTCAGCAATTTTCAGAAAATAGACCTAGCACTGAAATATTTATGATTTTTTTCCAAGTTTTCTAAATAAAATGTAACTCACTGCAGTTACCTGACAGGTTTTCCCTTTGGCACTGCTGCAGTGTCACAACAATGCAGGGAGCTATTCAAATGCAGCTTGAAACCAGCAACAAATCTGAGGCAGCCCTGAGCCAGCTGGGCAGCAGCACAGTGAGCAAAGCCAACCTGAACAGGGTTGGGGGTCTGCCAGTGTCACAGTTAGTGCCTGCTTTTGGAAAGGGTGATCGTGCCCTCAGGATGAGAATCATCCCAGATGCTGTTCCCATCTCAGTCTGTTTGAGCAGCAGACTCTGATCCTGAGTGACTCATCAGCAGCTAACCTTGGCTGGTCAGAGGTGCTCAAGAATACCATTGGGATGGCAGGGAGAGGTGGGCATGGCAATTGGCCAAAGTATCCATAGCTCAGACTCACCGTGGCTTTGCTGGCTCTTGCCTTGAAGAGTGTGTGAGGCAGACCTGGGGTTTGTCAGGATGGTCCCTGACTGAAGTTTCAAAGCTTGTTGAATCACAAAAATCTTGGCTCTTATGCAGTGACTAACATTATCCAAGAGCTACATTTACCATTGACTAAATGAATTCATACGTTAGTATAAAATCACAATGTCTTCTGAGTGTACAGATGTGGGATTGCAGTGGTGCTTAAGATTGGGTCCTAAGAAAAATATCCATCTAAGCAGAGCTGTAATACTTTGAGACATTCACCTTGGCACCACTTTTGGATCTGCACTGCTCTTAGCAAAGCAAATGGACTATACAGATACCCAGGCTGTGGATAGTGCATAGACACTAAGAACTGGCTTGTACTGGAAGGGTAAACAAGCATAAAGCGTTGTATGAGTATCTGTTGACAGCTTTATTCCAGGCAGGAAGGGATTTCTGAGTGCTGCAAGCCAGGCAGGGCAAACTATCCCTGCTGGAGGTGTAGGTGAGTGGGGTCAGAGAGATGTTTTCAGAGAGGGCCGTGGTTATCTCCCACTCTGCTGCTCCCTGCTTCAGGAATGTGACATTTTCCCTGGGCGCCTCGCCGTGGCTGCGAGCTGCACTGTGAGCTCCAGCCTGTGTCCTGGGATAAAATTAGCCATCTGGGTGTTTACAGCAATTGCCGGCTGGCAGCCGATGGAAATGCCTCTCCAGGCAGTGTTCCCGCGGAATTGGGGAGCGCAGCTGTGATCGTTTCATACGCGAGCGCAAGTTATTTTAAAATTTCCAACATTTTGTCAGTTCTATAAAACAGTTCCACAAAAATAAAGCGTTTTAACCAGAAATGTTGAGCAATAACCAGATGTAGGCAATTTGGAGGGTTGACATTGAGTCTCCTATTTGTGTTTAGAGCTTTGTTTATGCTTTCAAAGATGTGCAGAAGGGTTGAAAAGTTCATTACTAGGTTTGAGAAGAACCGCTTCCTGGTAGGAGAAATTAAATCCAGCTTTTTTCCTGCTGTGGAAGGTCAATATGTAAGGAATGCAGGTCCCTCAAGGCAAAAGTTGGCACAACTTCCAGGTGTCACCTTCCTAAAGGTAAATCTCTAAGAAAAAAAGTAAGGAGGAAGTATATTTTCCCCTGGCACATCTATGAATTCCATCAGTGAAGTCTGTTTCTTATTCGCAGAGTGGCAAATAGAAGTGATTTTAAAAGCTGATCCCAGCTCCAATGGTTTCATAGTGCCACTCCTGCTTCCTGCCCCACTGAGCTGCTGCTCTGTGCAAAGCAGTGCAGGAACCTCTGACTTCTGAGCAGGCGTTACAGCTCTCTTCTGCTGCGCTTCTTTGGGAAGGGCTCCTCGATTCCCATGGTCAGAGCAGGTGGCTGATGGGAGCTGGGAGCAGCATCAGTCCCCTCCATTATCCAGCAGCATAGAGGTGCTCTTGTTCTCTGGGAATATTTTTAACTTTGCCATCTGCTGCTTTTCCTGTGCTTGCACCTGAACCAGTTTCCTTGCCAGGATCCACAGACCTCCAAGGGTGACTTCACCTGCTTGGCAGGAGGTGGAGGGTCTGCCCAGGGTCCACCTCTTACCTCAGGGAAAGGCAGAAGAGTAGGAGGTCTGCTGGGGAACAAGGAGGGAATGGGGAGATGCTCCTTTTCTTTGAACAGATCTTGTGGATTTTCACGGAGAGGTTCAGGTGTTTTCTTTTTTCTTTGCGAGGGATATTTGCCGTACAATTCATACACATGAAAAAGGAAATCCTAATTATTTTAAGTGTGTTTTAGAGAAAGGAGGTGCAATGAATCTCAGGAATGCATGTGGATCTTGGTGCATCTTTCCAAAGGGTGCAGCATTGTGGCATTAGTAAGCCAAGTACAGCAAGATGGTCTCCAAGTGGGTGTTTGCTAGGGCAGGACTGTGCCCGTCCAGGGTGCTTAGAGGTTTTCCATTCCTTCTCTCTTCTTTTGGCCTCATTTCAAGGAACAGCATGGCATAGGAGAGGGCTGAAACCAGAGAAGCTGTAGGGTTGGAGTCCCTTGAAGGTGACTTTGCAGATGGTTCCTGGAAGTGCAGAAAGGGCAGGAGCTGGTTGTTGGTGCCGCCACCATGCAGAACAATGAGTGTAATTGCTCTGAAATCCACCTGCTGCCAAGGGTGGTTCATAAACAGCTGGGACACAGCCCCTGTTCCAGGGTTCTACTGGAAATAACCACACCTTCAGTTTTAAAATATTTATCCAATTTTTGCTTCTTAAGTAATCAGAAGATAAGCATGGAGAAGAGGTTGGGAATCTCCACAGCAAACAGATAGCCTTAGAGCCTAGGCAGAGAGAAGGTTCAAGTCCTGTCAGACTCCGCAACTCTTCCTTTATTTATGGTCCAGCATTTGATTAGAGTGGAATGATCAAGGAAAAATACTCCCTCAGACTGAAATAAGGGTTTATTCCATCCATGCTTGGCCTCAGTGTGGGTGGGGTTTGTACCTACTCAGCTATTGCATTTCCATATCCAAACTGCTCAGAGTTCAGTCTGTGCTTCTGCACAGAGCGGGGTTTTTATTGCAATCTGTACATTTTATGGGAGCTGGGATGCTGTCAGATGGGTCCATAGGGAAGGTTTCCAAAGCCTCTTGAAGTTACATGACCCAGACAAGGATCTAATTGTGTTGTTTTCAAAAAAACACACTCCTGCAGTTAGTCTGAGGGAGCACAGCAGCAGGTAGCCAGACTATAGAGCTGTGGCCCAGTTATTTTGTATGAATAAGTTTTTCTATGGTCTGAGAAAGGAAATATTTACCACTTGCTAAAAGTATGTCTTTGTCAAGCTTTCCTTCTGATCACAAAATATAAACTAGAAAAAGAAGTCAAAATATTTGATTAACAAGGTCAATTGCGAGTGAATGATACAGTTCAGTACTAAGTCGGTTTAGGTAACTCATAAGAAAAAGCCTGTAGAGGTTTTCTGACCAAGTAGCATTGAAGAAAATCAATTTCTAGAATGTATTATTTCAATTTTTAAATACTGACAGAGCACAGTCAGTTGTGGGGAAAGAAGATACCTGCTGTGCAAAGGTGTTCTACCTGCTTCTGTAATGTGTCACAAAAGAAAAATGACCTCCTGGGATTGCAAGTTGAGTTTGTGCTGAAGAACTGCCTTTTCTCCAGCCTGTTTGATGATTTATATTGCTGTTTTGAAATATTGTAATCATTCACTTTTATCTTGTGCATTAGGAAGTGCATTTTAGAGTGGTGAAAGTAATTGCAGAACAATGGAAAGCTGCACAAAAATGTACTCATACACAGGGATGGTTCAGCCACTTGTCCTGTGTACACCAGATGTTTGCTATTGCTAAATGCCTGTTTCACTTGTCATCCCTCAGGGAACAATTAGTGTGGGAATAGATGCCACTGACCTGTTTGATCGCTATGACGAGGAGTATGAAGATGTGCCTGGGAGCAGCTTTCCCCAGATTGAGATAAACAAAATGCACATATCCCAGTCCATTGAGGTGAGGAGGCTGAACGCTGCCATGCGAGCAGGGCATGGGCAAACAAGGCACCATGGAACACAGAACATGCTGCTCAGGGCTTCTCAATGGGATTTGGGGGTGGCCAGCACAGGTGGGAAGAGGCAGCTTGGGGCCAGCAGAATGGTGGGTTGGCTCTGTAGCCTTTGGGTGACTGGTCTGTGGGCTGCAATGGTCCTGCCCTCCTGCCAGTGGGGATGCTCAGTTCCCACTGAAAGGGGTGTGTGCAGTGGATGGAAGCAAATGGCACCCAGGCTTGAGGATGTGCATAAGGAAAAGAATGGGAAGCATTTCCTCTTTCAGAGAGTTGTAGAAATTTAGTCTGCTAGAGAGATTAGAAGGGCTTACAGCTCAGGGTCAGGACTTCAAGGTGGTAAATTACAGGTGTCACAAGTGTCTGGACTATAAGAATTATCTGACTTTTTGCCATGCTTGATGTTTGACTATCACAAACCCATTTTTATCACAAAACCATTTACACTGTGCAGTGGTGATTATGTCCTTGCAGAATATGCACTGAATGTGTGAACTGGGATCAGAGTTACTGGAAACAATACATTCATTTTTCAGGCACCCCTGACTTCCACAGATACAGCAATACTGTCTGGTAACCTTTCCACCCAGAATGGGAATGGAGGGGGATCAATTAATCTTGCACTGAGACGAGTGACATCTGCTAAGGGATGGGGAGAGGTAAGAGTACACCTGTTATGCAGTTTTATATTCAATCTGTTACCTGGTGTTCTATTTTAGTGGGGAGGAGCTTTAGCTGTGGTTCATCTCTCATTTTCTATGTTCTGTAAAATGTAGAAAAAGGAATTCTTAAAGGACTTTGAAACAAAGGGAAGACCAAACCTTGTTTTTTCTTTTCTCCCCTCTCCATTTGGCCATGCAATTTGGACTTCACTTGTGCAGACAGAATTGTTACCTGATGTCTCTAGTCTTTCTGATTGATCTGTCTGAAGGCACAGTGCTGTAAGGAGGCCTTTTAGGGCAGCGTGATAGTTGCCCCTTGCTTCCAAAACTGCTTTTGAAGAAGTTATGGGGGAAATAGTTTGACCCCCCAGTGGATATGGACTGAGCAGCTGGAAGGTCCCATGTTTCTCCTGCAAGCTGGGCTGTGTTTGAGGTGCTCGTGGCATTGCTGGTGTAGCTGACAGCTGCCTGTGCCTTCCTTCTTGCACATGAGCTCCTGCTAGCCTGCTTCCTCAGTTTGGGAGAGTGGGAGTCTCCCTCTCGTTTAAGATTCACAGACTGGAGGCTTTTTATTTGCATCAGGATTTTGTGAGGGAGTTTTCTCTACATTCCCTGGAGTGACCAAAGCAGGTCCCAGTAGCAGTCACCTGTACCTTTACAAAACTGGCTTTGTTTTACCCATGAGCTCCAAGTCAGCAAAGCACCTTTTCATCTTCTGAATGCAAAGCTGCAGAAAAGGGAGGGTGCTGAAAGAGGTGGTAAATGTTACTCAGATGTGTAAAACAGCTGTGATGAAAATTATGCTCGTGACACACTTTGTCACTGTTGTAAAGGATATTTTCTTCTAACACTCTGGCATTGTGCATTCCAACAGTTGGAGTTTGGAGCTGGAGACCTTCACGGACCTCTCTTTGGGCTGAAGATATTTCGTAATCTTACACCAAGATGGTAAATACTAGAAAAATGGCCTAGTGGTTAATATTCCACAATAAGGAACTAAATGACTTGAATTCTTTTCCACATTGATTTTGGATTTGTTTGCTGTCCTACAAAATAAGGTATTGTCACTTTAGACTTAAGGTCATACTTGTATTGTCAAAATGCTTGCATTCTTTCTGGGTGTTGGTGCCCTCCCTTTTCATATTTCCAGTTTAAGGAGGGTTTGTGTTCCACATCCTTAGATTTTTACTTGATCTTCTCATGATTCGTGGTACTTGAGGCAGTATCTCAAATCCGAGCAAAAGAAATTTGCTCTGGGAACAGAACAAAAAACAGGAAACTCTTCTGATGCTTCCATGTGTGAAAGACAGCAAAATAGGAGATGATGTATCATATTTCAGGGAAATAGTGCCAAATTTGCCAGTAGTGTCATGTCTGTTCACAAATGAATAAGGAGAATACAAGGTAAAGACTGCGATTGGAACCACATGTCAGAGCATCATAGGAGCTTGTGTAGGTTCCTTCTGTTTATATTTTTTAATTTAGTAAATATACCATTCCTCAGAGCTTTTACAGGATTCTTGTTCCTCAGAGAGTGCTTTAGCGCTGTTTTTTAGAGCTGATGCTCAAGGATTATTAAATAGCAGGGCTGCTCTGTGCCAGCAGCCCAGTGTGCTGCTCTGCAGTGGCCAGGATGTTATCTGCACAGGGCAGGAAGGAGAAGGCTGGGTGCGAACAGCTGCCTGGGCAGCGTGGTGCACAGACAATAAACCAGGGCACAGCCTTCTCTCCTGGATGCTGCTGTGGTCAGGGCACTCTGAGCTGGTTTTTACATTTCCCCAAAAGCCTCAAGCATCATGCTGTTTCCTGGACGGTCTCTGGGCACTCAGTGAAGTTCCTGGGCAAGAAGGAATCTTAGGCCACCTGGGAGGCTGTGTTTTCTTTCACTGACGATGAGTTTTTCCTCATTTCTCTAGTTTCATCACCACAAACTGTGCCCTGCAGTTCTCGTCCCGCGGGGTCCGCCCCGGCCTCACCACGGTCCTGGCCCGCAACCTGGACAAGAACACCATGGGCTACTTGCAGTGGCGGTGGGGCATCCAGTCAGCCATGAACACCAGTATTGTCCGGGACACCAAAACCAGCCACTTCACTGTGGCAATGCAGGTGAGAGCCACAGTGGGACACTGATCCCGCCCTGTGGGAGAGAGGGGCCTCACCTTCCTCCCCCAGCAGTGTTTTGCCTTGGGATTAGAGGTTAAGGAAGTAGTTGGTATATCTCATGTTAGACCTGATATAGGTAACCAGCTGTTTGGCAGAGCACAGCTCTTGGCATTGTCATAGCTGATGTGGGTCAGCTTTGAGTAGGGTCAGAACAGCATGGACAGCAGAGGTTGTAAGTGGCAAGCACTGCTTTGCGTTCTGTGCTTCAAGGATGAGAAAAGAAATTGGGGGGTGGCAGTGGCCAAGGGTCCGTTTTCATACATTTGTGCCTCTTGTGTTTCAGCTGGGAATCCCTCATTCTTTCATGATGGTCAGTTACCAGCATAAGTTTCAGGATGAGGATCAAACACGAGTGAAAGGTTCTCTCAAGTAAGTGCTCAAGAGGGAATTCACATTGCTCACAGCCTGAGGAGTCTGTCCTCTCCTGCTGCTGTAGGCCTCCAGGTTCCACACAAACCAAATGCTTCTGTGGCCTTTGGGAGCCTGTTTTTCACTCTTTAAATCTGGCAAAGGTTGAAGTGAATGTCTTGGAGACTTGGCCCTGTGTGCCTCTGGAGTTAAGTGGAACTTAAAATACTTGTGTATGATATCTCTATATCATCCCCAATAAGAAAGCCAGCAGCTCTTGTTTACTGCTTGGCAAGCTGGAAGGGCTAATCTCACCTTGGAGATACTCAGTGAATCTTCAGAGGCCAACATCTGCTGCAAACAGATGCATTTCCATGCTTTACTTGTTTGGGAATTACAGGATTCAGTAAAGAGAAATTCGAGTGTCTTCCCTGTCTTAATAGTTCTTGGTTCTGTCATTCTAGGGCGGGTTTCTTTGGGACCATAGTGGAATATGGAGCAGAAAGGAAGATTTCCAGACACAGTGTTTTAGGAGCCACTGTCAGCGTTGGTGTTCCTCAAGGAGTGTCCTTGAAAATCAAGTCAGTTCAAGATCACAACTCTTTATTGCAGAGGCTGACCATAACCTCCATTATTCTATTTCCAGTATTCAGGTGGGAAGGTTCCAGTCCCAGGGCAATACAGGTGCATTGATACATCACTGGGAGAGGGTGCAGCTGCCCTCAACCCTAATGCAAGCTGTAAGCCCATCATAAACAGTGGGTGCCTTCCATTGGTGTGACTCACAGCCTGAGCAACCTCTGTGTGTGTGTGTGTGTGTGTGTGTGTATGCATCAGAATATTCTGAAATACAGCTTAAACAGATATGGGGTGCTCCTGTAAGGGAATGGAAGATTTCTGAAAACGTTAGTAGAGCTGGATTCCGTGTGTATTATGCTGTACACAAGTGTATGCTTGAATTAGGGAATTACCATTACCTAATGCAGGTGATTGTGCCATTAACAAGGTGGAGTTCCCAGAGCAGCAGAGCTCATTAAGGGTCCCTGAGCTGTTGTGCACTTGAATTGGGGCCAGCTATGGGTGGGGTGTGCAACTGTGAAGGGTCTGAAGAACTCAGGCCCAAGGAAACTCATGTTTTCTAAAATAAATATTGTTATAAACATCAGAAAAATATTCCTGTACACCTGCCCTGAAGACCCATGCCAGTGTTATGAACACAGGCCTTCTCTAGAAGCATTTTCTCTTCTTTCATGAGGATATTTGTCCCTTTTTCTGTTGAAATTAATGACCAAGCAAATTCCCCTAAGATTAAAAAAGTAACTTTAGAATGGTCAGGTACTATCACGAGCTGCTACTTCAAAGTCTGGCCCTGGCTAGTGTCAGCTGCCTTTCCTACCGTTGGCTTTTTCAGTTTATTGGGCTTTCACATTTTGAGCTCCTCATTCATCTCCCCTTGGTTCAGCAGCTTCTAAGTGTGCTTCAGCAAGCACATCCAGCTCTGCTTTTCCTCTTACCGTCCCTCTGCTCTTCTTTGTTGCAGACTGAATAGGGCCAGCCAGACCTACTTCTTCCCTGTCCATCTAACAGATCAGCTGCTTCCCAGCGCCGTGTTCTATGCCACCGTGGGACCTCTCGTCATCTACTTCGCCATGCACAGGCTGGTCATCAAACCCTACCTCAGGGCACAGAAGGAGAGGTGAGCTCCCACAGTTCTGAGGAAGTATCACCCAGGCTCATCCGTGTGAAGTTGTGGGTCAGTTGTAATTGGGGTGGGTAAGCAGACCCTGCCAGTTTCTGCCTGAATCCCAGCCATGTATTCCTGATGAGATGTTGCCTTCCTTCTGCCAGGGAGCTGGAGAAGCAGCGGGAGAGCACAGCCAGCGACATCCTTCAGAAGAAGCAGGAGGCTGAAGCTGCAGTGAGTCTTTCTTGTAACTCCGTCCTCTTAGTGAAAGGAAACTCTTTTCACTCTGGACTGTTTTCTTTTGACCACAGTGTCTGACCCTGCGTGATTTCTGCTCTGCCACTTGTGTTGTGACAGGTCCGGTTAATGCAGGAGTCCGTCCGAAGGATAATTGAAGCAGAGGAAGCCAGAATGGGTAAAGATGATGATATCATTTACTTGTTCTATAAATTTGGAGAGAAGAAGGAACAAAGCAAAGGTGTTGTTTCTTCATTCCCACTCCTGATGAAGTGCAGCGTAGTTGCTGCTGCGCACGTAGTGGGGGAGCCCCATTATGACTCAGCTCCAGGTGCCTGAGCTTAGGAGGGATCACAGAATATTATCTTGGGGCATGGTGTGAGGTGGATCAGCAGACTGAAGACAACTGTCTGGATTCACCTCTCCACCAGAGAGAAGTGCAAAAGTTGTAGTCTGAAGTTAAGCTTTCACTGATTTCTCCCTTACATGGTTTGCTCCTGGATTGTAGTGGGAATCTGATCTCTGATAATTACTAGCAATTTTCCACAGAATGTTCCAAAGTGAACTGAAATCCACTTGGACTGTCACATCAGTGTGGCACTGAGGTTCTGTCACTCCATTCTAGTGCTGAAGGTTGCTAACACCCAAGTAAAAATGTTGTTCTTTGTTGGGAAGCGTGGGTCCAGGCCAAGAGAATTAAATCTCACTGAAAGCAAGAGAAAATGCTGGGATGGTCTTTTTGTCAGTGGTAGCCTTCCATCACAGCTGTGATTTCCTGGGAAATGCAGGTCTGATTGTAGTGAACGCCTGGTATGGGAAGTTTGTTAATGACAACAGCAGGAAGAATGAGAAGGTGAAGGTCATAGATGTGACTGTGCCTCTGCAGTGCTTGGTGAAGGATTCTAAACTCATCCTTACAGAGGCCTCCAAGGTATGTAGCTGTTCTGTCAAAGCCCAGATTCAGGGACTCAAATGTGTGGCCCAGAATTTTGGTTGGACTGTTTGGTGTCCTGCCAGGGGATCTCTCCAGTGGCTCTGGAGCAATTCACAGATGCCATTTACATACCAAGTATTAAGAACTTCCAGGAACTTCTTTTTCTCAGGGCTTTTCCAGTACCAGTGTCTGCATTGTGGGACAGTGGGTGTTACAGACCTTGGGGCTGTACACCAGAAACTTCCCAATCACCTGGTTTACTTTTATACACTGAAAACTTGTGGAGGTGATTCCCCAGTGTCTCATCTTGCTGGCAGCCAAACTCCTTTTTTTTTAATGACACCTTGTCCGGGCACTAATAAATGGTTTTGGCCAGCTGGAGAGCCATGAAAGTCCATTCCCTGATGCTCAATCTGTCCTTCTCTGGTTCAAGGCTGGGCTGCCAGGCTTCTACGACCCCTGTGTGGGTGAGGAGAAGAGTTTGAAAGTGCTTTATCAGTTCCGAGGAGTTCTGCACCAAGTGATGTCCGCTGACAATGAGGCCCTTAGGATACCAAAGCAATGTAAGTAGCACAGACTGCCCAGCATCTTCCTTGGGGAACCACTAATGGGCTACTTCAGCTCTGTGGTGAAGTGCACAGAACTGGGGTTCTGGGGTTCAGAACTGGGGTTACTGGAATGAACTGACCATGACTTGCCTCTGGGGTAAGGCCCAAAAGAACTCAGCAGCAGCTCTGCAGCTGTTTGTACCAGCTAGTCTGTGTCTCTAACTGGGGTGGAAGCAGAGGTCTCCCACAGGTCCCAGTGTCCTTCTGTGCAGTTTGCAGCACTGGATGGCCATTTTAGGGACTGAATTTAAAGTATGGTGGTCTGAGTCTGATTTCTTCCTTGTCCCCATTTATCTTACCTGCCAAAATATTTTCCCTGCTGGAATAGCTCTGTGGAACTAGTATCTGCTTGTGACAACTTTTACTGGCACCCCCTGGGTCTGGTGGATTGGCTCAAGGGCACAGATCTTTGTTTGCCCTAGACCAGCTCCCTGCCCAGTGTGAGCTGCACATCCAACTGACAGAGCCTCCAGAAGTGCACTGGAGGCAGATTTGAGTTGTGTCTAATTAGCAGCCAGAAATGTTCCTGCCTGTCCTTGGTACAATGGTGGCCTCCAGCATGTGTCCATTCCTTGTTGTCCCCCACAGCTCACAGGATCGATGCCGATGGCTAATCTGGGTACACGCATCTCCCACGGTCCCTGGGTCAACGGAAACTGCAAAACCTCCCCCGGACGCTGCGAGTTTGAACAGAGACACTTTTATTTTTACTGTCTGTATAGCAGGCGGTGTCCTGCCGGTTCTGTTAGGGACAAAAGGACAGACCCTGCTGCTCCAGGCGGCTCCCAGGCAATATCTGAGTTGTGGCTCGGTACCCAATAAAGCAGTGTGACTCTGAGTGCACAGTGCTTTCTGCCGAGGGGCTGAGCGGGCATCCTGCTCCCAGCTGGCCACGGCCCGTTCGTGCACTCACACCTCTCTCCTGGCACTCAGCAGGGACAAAGACCTGTTGTTCTCACTTCTCCACTTCTCGCTGTGGTAGGTAACACAACTTCTGCTCATGAGGGGAATTTCAGTTCTCTGGCCACCTCCTGGAAGTCCCCTGTGCAAATACTTTTGGAGAGAGGTCAGTGATTGTTTCAATCTCAAATCTGTGTTTGAAATGCACTTGTTAAGAAAAGTATGTGCTTTAAGTATGAATGAATTTGCCTTTTGAAGTAACATGGACCTCTTCAGCTCCAATTTGTCCAGCTGCTTCATTTTCAACACTGCTCTTCCAGACAAGGACACAGTATATCATAGTTTTATTAATTCTTCTGCCATCCACAACCATGTATCGTCAAGGATTTCCAGAAAAGAGAAAAGCAAGTGAGGGAGAAGGACAGCAGTTAATTTCATTTGATTCTGATGCTGCAACTATCTCTTCACATCTAATTTATTTCTAGTAAAAATAAATGTAGTTCATAAAATAAACCATACCAAAGTGAGGAGAGAGGCCAGATGGATAAAGAGCTGAAAATGTAACACTCATCTGCCCTTTCTGAAAAGCAGCAGTTATGGCATAAATCCATTGGCTTTATCTTGCTTAGAAGCCCTGCCTGGGATTTCCAGCAGAAAGGCAGTCCTGGGCTGGTGACACAGCAGCTGGAAACAGCACCTTGTAGAATCTGCTACACACTGGGTACATCAGCACCACTGAGGCTTTTGCAGAGAGACAAGGAATTGTGCTGGCTGTTCCTTGGTCATAGTTTTGCTCTGGCTAAGTCCAGACCAGCCTTCGTTGCTCGTGGGTGAGAGCAGAGGGGAAAATCCCTATGTCTTGGCAGTGCAGAGTTGCTTTTGACAACTCCTGCTATAACTCCTTTCCTGATACCGACCTGGCCCCTGTTCTGGGCAGCTTTGGTTCTCTGTGCTCAGGTCACTGCACCAGAAGAGTGAGGTTTCCAAAAGAGATGCTCTCCCCTGTAAAAAACAAGTCCATATTATGAAGGGGTGTTCATTTGTTTTTATTAAAACCAAAATTTCTCAGTTGTGACCAGTTCCTGGTGCAGGGCTTTATTTCATTTATGGCCAGCATTCTGTCGATCTGAAATTAAATGTAAAATGTGCAATAAATTATATTCAGCTGAAAGGCAGCTCCATTCCCTTTGCATCTGTAGGGAGCTCTTGAGATGAAACCCCTGGAAAGCAAGGGTTGCAGGTTTTGTAAACATAACAGCACTCTCCATCCCATCCAGCTCATTGACCTCTACTGGGTAGAATTGTGCAGAAATCTAAATCTCCTCCAGTTCCTTTTTGATGTCACTGTGTGAGGTGTATGGGCAGAAGTGAGAAGCCAGCCTGTAGAGACTCGGACATGGCAGAATACTCCCACAAGAGCATCCCTGAGAGCCAGATGCTTGGTCTGTCTTCCCAGCCCCCTTCTCCTTTCTTGTTTTCTGTCAGTGCCAAGTTTTGCCAAGACTGTAAGTACAGCTCCACTGCAGAACCACAGCCTTCACCACCATGTTCTTGCTGTGAGCAGCTGCCATTTTACAGCCACAACTCTCCTGGGACTTCTTTTTATGACTCTATAATTTAAAATTACCAACAGAATTAAATAGAAGCTCTAAGCAAGCAGAGCTGAGCTTCCAGCTTAGCTCCCAGTGTGACCTAATGCCATTTCCAAAAGATTGAGCCACCTTTTCAGTTTGCCAAGGTGTTCAGGCTGCTGCTTTGATGGCAGCTGGCTGAGCAGCAGTGCCTGCAGGATTGTGGCACATACACAAGCTGCAGGGTGGCACCAAGGCTCTGGTAGCTCTTTGGTGGAGTCCTCGATGATGCCTGGTGGTGGGGAGGGAGGGAGCTCTCACAGCTTCCAGAGGGTCCACAGGGGCTTGGTTTGGGTCTGGCCAAGCCTCCAGTCCTTGCAAGGGGAGTGCAGTGCTGCCCCAGGGCTGTTTCTGAGGCTGGAAGAACCTGGTGCCAGTCTGTGCACTCCAACACCATCGGCATCCTGGCCTGAGCCCTGTCCCCTGGCTCAGTCACTGCACCCTTCAGCAGGCCCCTGGCACAAGTCCAGCACAGTGTCCCTGCTGTCCTCAGCCACTCTAGGCAGTGCCTCCCATCCCTCCACCCTGCCCAGCCACAGGGCTCCATCACCATGTCCCACTCTTTCAGCACAGGCTGCTATGGAGCAGCTGCTCCACAGAAAGGTGGGGATACCTGTCAGCTCTTCCTACCCCCACCTGAGTGTATTGCTTCGGGAAGAGCACTTGAAGGGTCTTCCTGCTGCCTGGCACAACAGCTCACAAACCAATAAATCATAACAGCAGACTGCTGAGTTTGGAATAAAACAAACTCATTGTTGATTTGTCTCACATTTAAGAAAAAAACATGGTTCATTAAAAGTTTTAATGAAAAAATAAAGTTCTGAATTAAACTATAATTATACACGGCTGAAAGTGATGAACTAAAAGAATGGAGATGTTACTTTTTTATTTCTCTCTGCTGATATTGTAACGTGCTGGACACCATCCACTGGGATAAATCCAAAAAGGGGACAGAACAAGAGTCAGTCACATTGATTAGTGTTGAACTTCTGTGAAAAAGAGCCAGTTCACTTGACAGTACACCATTTCTCCCATAAAAGCTTCAAGAACACAGTCCACAGAGGTCCAGTTGAACTGCAGACACGCTGTAAACACAAGAGATACCAATTTCAGACCAGGTCCAACTCCTGTGCAGTTCTGGCCACGATCTTCCAAAGCATTTCTGGGGAAATGGCAGCACTGGAGAACTTTGGTTATTTTTCTGGCTGCAAAGGACAGTCAGGCAGCCATTGGGGGCGAGTCTTTGGCAAACTCCTTGGTGGTTCCACGTAGCTTCTGAAGGCAGCACAGCACAGTCATGTTTGTGAGATTTACAGAGGCTGGTTTTCCAAACCCAGTCAGCTGTTACAGCTTGGTGGAATGGGATTTTTATCAAGAACCTGGAGAGAACAGTTGCACGTTGTGCAGTTCTGTCGCCCTGCCCCACACTGTGGAGCCCCAAGGCCAATGTCTGAAGGAGGACACTTGACCCTGTGTGCTAGCAAGACCCTCAGTCATCACCAGGATGCATCTCCCAGTGAGCTAGTCCTCAGACAAGGCAGTGCTGCAATGCTGTGTGACTGCAGAACTCATGGGGACATGTTCCTGCTGGCACAGCTGGTCTGGCTGCAGCCATTGTACCAGCCAGTGCTTCTCTGAGCCTCTTACTGGACAGAGCACACTCTGTTCTTCAGGCATAACTTCAGAGAAACACCTCAAAACATCAATTCCATTTGTGTGGATCTGTCTGGTCATTGAGAAACAATGCCAGCATCTCGCTGGCCTTGTGTATGAGCTGTGACTTCCCATCGTGGTCCTGAATGGATTTCCCATGGGCTAAGGCCCAGGAGGTCCTGTCTGCAGCGCTGGCCAGGGCCTCAGCACTCTCCTGTCCACTCTGCACCTCATTGCACTTCATCCTGTAGCTGCATTGCCTGCATTCGCTTTGATCTGTGTCAGTGCTACCAACAGAATAGATTCTGGCTTTTTGGTTACAGTCCAGTTTCAAAAAACAAACAGCAAAAACAAAAATCAACTCAGCTGTCATACTCAGACGGACATGATCAAATTCCAAACCAGACCTGCCAGGTTCTACATTTCCTTTGGCCCCTTTTGCAATCCATATTTGAATTCTGGGCTGAGAAAAGGGAGAGTAATCTTAAAACAGCACCATAGAGGTTAATGAAGGGACAGGAAATGAAGCAGTTTCCCCCCATACACACATTTGAGCTGATCATGCAAATAAATCACAAAAAAAAAAAAATCACTGTAAGAAGAGACCTTCTAGGAAGGAATCTGATGCTGCTGATCCCCCACGCTGCCTGTCCAGGAAAAGGGCTGCTCTTTCCTGCCAGGGCACTGTCCCTTGGCACAGGAGGGAGCCCCAAGGCTCGTTCGCACTTGGATGATGCCAAATGACAGAACTTCCCTATGCTCAGGCCCGTGGAAGCAGCAGCAGATCACACAGAGGCCAGTAGCACTGAGGCTGACTCCTGAGCCTTAGGATATCTAAGATTGATCTCTACGGACAAATGGGCAGGTATAATATCACATTGAATTTAAAACACAGGGCCATTTACTTTTCAGACTCTTCACACAGACTCCCTCCTCCTCCCCTCCCTCTTTGGGAGGAGGAGTTTTCTAGCACAGAGAAGATTTGCAGTTTCCCAACGGGATGAGAAAACCTACTTGGCAAAGGTATTGTACATCACCCAGTCATCGTAACCAGACAAAATTCCACTGAGCTCAGAGAGCTTCGTCTGTCCCTCGAGACAGTCTCTCGCCACAGTTCTGCCCAGTCGGCCGCTCCCAGCCCCGGCTGCCCGCGGCTCGGCGATTCCTCCTTCCTGGGCCACAGGCCGGCTGGGCAGCCCTCCTGCCTGAGCAGCAGCAGTTCAGGGGAGCCCTCCCCGGCCTCCCAGCCAGCACCCACAGCTCGCCCGCCCACGCAGCGCGTGCCTCCCCCCTAGTCCAGAAAGCGCCTGCGCGAGCCCGTCCGGGAGCGGTTCGAACGGCGAATGTCAAACTTGGAGTCCCGGCACTTCTGGCAGATGTAGATCTCTGGGACGTTCGACTTGCGGATTTTGGCACAGGAGAGGTGGATCCAGGTGTGGCACTCGTTGCACTCGATCATCGGCCGCCCGGCGAAAGGCTTCATGCAGAAGCAAGTGACCAGGTCCCACGAGTCGTCATCTGCAAAGACAAATGTCAAAGATATGTTTTTAGCGGCTGATGCCTCTCACACCAGGAATTTTCTCTCCTTTCACGCTAAATTAACTACCTGGGTTTCAAAGACAGGCACTTTGCCGCTTTTTCCAGGTCTCTCTTGCACGGGAAGAGACTCTCAGCAGTACACGGGAGGTCGTAATCGAGGAGAGGAGAACCAGCTGCTTCTATAAAGTTGCAGCTTTTCACTCAGTTTATTGCAAAAAGAGCCAACCCACCTCCCTTCCCCCAAAAACCCAACTGCTCCTGAATTCCACCCAGGCAGTGCTCCCTGGCATTAGCCTCACACTACAATTAGAGCACCAAAGAGATGACAACAGCACTACTTCCACCTGACCAATCCTCTTGGACAGCCAGGTCACCTACCTGAATCCACCATGATGTCCTCGTCATCACCGGTGCCGTCCTCATCCCGAAAGACCACCTGCTTGCCCTGCCGAATGACCGTTCGTTTGCCCACGCTCTGGATCTCCACCGTCTGCTCGGCCGTCACAGCAGGGTAGGAGACACTGGACGGGGTGTCAGAGTCCCACACCGAGCAGTGCTCAGTCACAGACTGAGGGTCGCCCTCCGACGAGGGGCTCATCGGCGTCTCTGTGTAAGAGTCCTCTACCTCCAGATCCAGCAGCTTCTCCTCATAGTCCTCCTCTGCAGACACCTCTGTTTCCCTCCTTTTCAGCTTTTTCTTCTTCCTGATCTTATCAATTTGCTTTCGTTCTGGCAGGAAGTTGCTGGCCTTTGCCCGCTGGAACAGGGAACCGTATGGTTTTGCTCGCTTAAGCTGACTGAAGTTCTTTCTGTTCTTGGCGGGCAAGGAGACAGAGGAGGGGGTGTCATTGAAGCGGGGATCCCAGCTATCGCTGTCAATAGTGCCTCCAGTGCTGTTGGGAGGGCTGGGGCTGTTCCTCAGCGGCGTTTCCTGGAACACATTGAGGAAGCAGGTAACAGCCTGACTCGGAGCAGACTTGTGTGCAGCACAAGGCGCTGTCCTGTCCCCCAGGGCACTCTGCCCCATCCCTGAGGTGCTGTGCCCTGTCCCCTAGAGCACTGCACCCTGCCCTCTGTTCTCAATGTGCTGCCCCCTGTCCCCGGGGAGCTGAGCCCTGTCCCCCTGAGCGCTGTGCCCTGTCCCCGGGGAGCTGAGCCCTGTCCCTCTGAGCGCTGAGCCCTGTCCCCCGGGGACCTGTGCCCTGTCCCCCGGGGAGCTGTGCCCTGTCCCCCTGAGCGGTGAGCCCTGTCCCCCGGGGAGCTGCCACTCCCGCTCTCCCCACGCTCGGCCCCGGGGTTTCTCCGGCCCGGAGCTCCCGGGCCCGGGGAGCAGCAGGAGCGATGCCGGATCCGACGTTTTTCACCCCGCCCACGCCGGGCACCACCCGCCCCGTCCCCAGAGCCTCCAGCCGTCGCGGTTCCCCTTTTGTTCAGGCCCGGCGCGGGGCCGTGACCGCTGGAGCGGCTGGTCTGACAGACCAGCCCGGTGCCCCTCGGTGCCCCCCAGTGCCCCCAGGGCCCCCCCGTACAACTCACCTCCTGCGGGTACGGGATGTAGCCGGCGTAGGCCAAGACGAAGGTGCAGAACTTATTGAAGTCCTCCACGGTGCGGTGCCGCCGGGAGCCAGGGGAGAAGTCCTGCGGGGGGCGGGGGTGAGCGGCGGCCGCGGGGCCGGGCCCGCCGGTGGGAGGCGGCGCCGCCGCTCCCGCCGCGCCCCGCACCGCCCCCCGCCCCCACAGCGGCGGAACCAGGCAGAGCCCCCCCCATCGCCCCCCCGCCGTCGGTACCGGGCCCCCAGGCAGCCTCCCCGCGGCGGGCACGGCGGGGCGGCGCCGCCGCCATTCCTCGCCCCGGCGGCACAAGATGGCCCCGGCCCCCCGCCCCGTGGCGGGGAACGGGCAGCGGGCACCGGCGGCCGGACAGGGCCGGGTCGGGCCGGGCCGGGCCGGGCGGCGGGAAATGCACCCCCTCCCCTTCTGTTCCTTCCCCGCTCCTCCTTTCCCTTCCTTTTTCCCCCCGGGACTCCGGCTCACCTCGGGGGCGAACGGCGAAGCGCAGGAGTCGGAGTCCATGTCCCGGCGCGGGTGGCGCGGGCGGGGCCGGGGCGGCGGCGGCGGCAGCCGGGCAGTGCCGACACCGCGAGCCGCTCGGTGCCGGCGGGAGGCGGCGAAGGGGCGGCCGCCCGCGCGGGGCCGCCGGGAGCCGTAGTCCGGGCGTGCGCAGTGCCGGGCGCGGGGCGCGCTGGGAGCGGCGGAGGGGCGGGGGCGGCGCCGGGAGCGGCGAACGGAGCGGGGAGCGGTGAACGGAGAAGAGCGGAGAGCGGACCGGTGAGCGGGGCCCGCGAGTGGCTCTTATCGGGTGGCTGTGGGCTCGGGCGGGAGGGGGCGGCCCTGGGCTCACCGCGGGGCCTGGCTGGTGGCCGTGGCAGGACGGGCAGGGCGCCGAAGCATTTACCCCGAGCCGGACCCTCAGCCCCGAGCCGGACTATCCGCCCGCGCTAACGGCGGTACCCGGAGTCAGAACGGGGCTCCCTCAGCGCTGTCCGCGCTCGGGGCCGGCCTTGTGTTCCGCCGGTACCATTGGGCGGCTTCTGCTGAGCGCCAGCCCGGGGCCAAGGGCGCGGGGCTGGGCGCGGTAGCTGCGGGGCCCTGGGACCGGCCCGAGCGGGGCCGCGCTGCCAGCGCCGCCGCGTTACGCAACGGCTGCTGTCGGGGGGCCCCGGCCGGGACGGGCTCCCCGAGCCCACCCGCCGTCTCCTTGCCTGATCTCCCTTTCGCGCCCCGGAGATCGCTCGGGAGTCGGTCCCGATGGTGACCCAGATGCGCTCCCCTTAGGCACGGCATGGCGACCGGCACCGGCGGGACGGCAGCGGCAGCCTCAACCACGGCGGCGGCGACGGGAGAACCGGCACACGCGGTGTCGCTGCTGCGGGGTCTGAGCGCGCTGCGGGCCGAGCGGAGCCTGCTGGACGTGACGGTGGTGGCCGGCGGGCGAGAGTTCGGGGCTCACCGCGCCGTGCTGGCCGCTGCCTCGGGATACTTCCGCGCCATGTTCGGCGGGGCCCTGCGCGAGTCGCGGGCCGAGCGTGTGCGGCTGCACGGCGTCGAGCCCGAGTGCCTGGGGCGGCTGCTCGACTTCGCCTACACCGGCCGCGTGGGGCGGCTGGGCCCCGACATCGCGGAGCGCCTGCTGCGCGCCGCCGACCTGCTGCAGTTCCCCGCTGTCAAGGAGGCCTGCGGTGCCTGGCTGGCGCGGCAGCTGGAGCCCGCCAACGCCCTGGACATGCAGGACTTTGCGGAGGCCTTCGCCTGCCCGGAGCTGGCGGCTGCTGCCCACCGCTTCGTGCTGCGGCATGTGGGCGAGCTGGGCGCCCAGCTGGAGCGGCTGCCGCTGCCACGCCTCCTCTCCTACCTGCGGGACGACGGGCTCTGCATCCCCAAGGAGGAGGTCGCCTTTCAGCTGGCGCTGCGCTGGGTGCGCGCTGACCCCGCCACCCGTGCCCCGCTGCTGCCCCAGCTCCTGGCCCACGTCCGCCTGCCCTTTGTGCGCCGCTTCTACCTGCTGGCCCACGTGGAGAGCGAGCCGCTGGTGGCCCGCTGCCCTCCCTGCCTGCGCCTCCTGCGTGAGGCCCGCGACTTCCAGGCTGCCCGCCTCGACCGCCACGACCGGGGGCCCTGTGCCCGCATGCGCCCCCGGCCCTCCACCGGCCTCGCCGAGATCCTTGTCCTCGTCGGTGGCTGCGACCGTGACTGCGATGAGCTTGTCACCGTTGACTGCTACAACCCACGCACCGGCCACTGGCGCTACCTGGCCGAGTTCCCTGAGCACCTGGGAGGAGGCTACAGTGTTGCTGCGCTGGGCAATGACATCTATGTCACTGGTAAGGCAAACAAGGAATGAGGGGAGCCACCAGGGTGGAGGGTTTTGTTGAAAATATGTAACTTGTAGCACTGACACTTGGCTTTTCCTGGGTAGCAGAGAGTTTGAGACTTGGCTTGGGCGCCTGTAGCCTGCCAGCAGGCATGAGACTCCTGGAGTCGGTGCTGGATTTAGCAGCTGGTCTCAGTCCAGGAGCTATTTTATCATGACTAATGCTGCTGAGCACGCTGGCAGAAGTCACAGATCTTGTAGTTAGAACTTTTTAACCGTCACTGAGGACAGGGGTGATGTAAGAAGGTTTTGGGTTTCTCTCTTTGAAGGAGGTGTTCAGGTTCAGAGTCCCCTGAATCACAAGCTAGGCGCATGCTTGAGACAGAGACATGTCAGAAAGCCCCAGGTTCCTTTGCCAGACCATATGAGTCACAGTACCTTCCCCTGCACAAATCCTGCCTCCTTGCTGGGGCTACAATTACTTCTGTCAAGGTGACACCAATATGTAAATTTGGCTGTTAAGCTGCATGCAGATGCCTCCTTTGAGCTGCATCCCTGTGACAGCTGTAACAGATTGAGGCCCAGGACACCGAGTGCTGTGGAACAGTGTGCCCTTGGTGTGCAGGACACACTGGCAGAGCTTTGAAGAGCAAGTCTTATGCAGGTGAACAGAAAACTGTGTGTTCTTTAGTCACAAGCAGAAAACAAGGCCTTGCTTTAAGGACAGGGTTGTAAAAATGATGAGCTACCACGTGGACACAGCTTGTTTTTACAGAAGCCGTTACGTCCCGTGGGAGCTTCCTGGAGTGATCCTAGGCAGGTCAGTCCTGCTGGGAGCTGTGTGCAGGCTGCTGCTGAGGATCTTGGGCTATTCTGGTCGGTGTCAGTGTGATGCAGGCAAGGCTGGGAGGTTCCCAAGCTGCTGGCAGCACCACTGCCTTGGCAGCTCCTGGGCAGCGACAGAGGGGGGGCTGCAGGGCTGCAGAAGGGGAAAGAAGTGGGTGTTAGAGGATGAAGGTAGTGAAACATGGAAGACTCATTTTGAGTCACAGCTGGGTATGGACTAGGAATGACATGAGAGAAGTCCTCCCTGGCTTGCTGGGAATTAAACTGTGCAAAACTTCGGTTAAAATCCTTGTGGCAAGCCCTGCCCTCTCCTCCGTCGCCCTTCCCTTTGTGGAGCCAGGCTCTGACATGTGTCACACTGTGCCACAGGGGGCTCGGACGGGTCCAGGCTGTATGACTGCGTCTGGAGGTACAATTCCAGCGTGAACGAGTGGACGGAGGTGTCGCCCATGCTGAAAGCCAGGGAATACCACAGCTCCACAGTCCTGGATGGGCTGCTCTACGTGGTTGCCTCTGACAGCACAGAGCGCTACGACCACACGCTGGACAGCTGGGAGGCCCTGCAGCCCATGCTGTACCCCATGGACAACTGCTCCACCACCTCGTGCCGTGGGAAGCTCTTTGCCATCGGCTCCCTGGCTGGCAAAGAGTCCATGGTCATGCAGTGCTATGACCCCGACAGTGACCTCTGGTCCCTTGTCAACTGTGGCCACCTGCCCCCTTGGTCCTTCGCCCCAAAGACTGTCACACTCAACGGCCTGATGTACTTCATACGGTGAGTAGTGGGAGCAATCACTTCCCTCCCTCCCCGTGTCCCCATGAGGAGAGCCCAGAGCTTCTCTGGGAAGGTGGATTTGCAGGTGGTAGAGGGAGGGCACTGGGCTGGGACAGCACAGCAGTGCTTCCCCTGATGGTGCAGGGAGGGCTGTAACACCTCTTTCCTTGTTCTGGTGGGCCTCAAAGAGCTGCGCATAAAATTGTGTGAAAATATCTGAGTGTAACCTAGGGCTGGGGAACAGGCAGGTGTAAATCTGTCTGAAGTCAGCAGCACTGCTTGGAAATTGGCTTCTCAGTTTCTTCAGCTCCTGGTACAGCCCCCCTCGTTGCTATAAATAAGCATATAAGCTCCAAGAAAACGTTAAACTCTAGTGCAGGAGAGGACGTCTTCCGTCTCAGCAGAGATAAGAGGGCTGAAGATGAAGTGATTGGTCACTATTTTTAAGCACCTTTCCAAATTGGGACTTAATTACCCATCTGAAGCTGTCCTGGTGGCGCAAATACTTCAGTTATCCGCTTAATTAAAAATAAACGGGAAGGCATGCTAGGGCTGGAGCATTTCATCTCCCTGTGTTGACTCTGAGCAAACAGAGACTTCTGTGATGGCCCCCAGACACTTCTGGTTTTTTAATCTGCTCTTGGCTTTGCATAAAGTAGTAGCTTTGGCCCAAGACTTATTTGATCCTTTCAGGTCCAGCCAAGTGTCTCGTTGGCGGCTGTTCTGGTCAGCTGGTTTCAGTCCATCCTGCCAGGGTGTTACAGCTGCTCAACTCCTTGTCACAACCTGATTCTATAGAATTTCCTTCTTCTTGCCCATTTTAAACTATTGATGATTGACACTCCGGGATTTTCAGATCAATTTGTGTCTGCAAGAGTCAGTGAGGAGATGATTGGGGTTAGGTGTTCTTCCCTTGTTTCACATGCTATGCGTGGGCTGCTGCTTCATGTAGAGCTGTGGGATAATCTTTGGAGGGCAGAGGTGTAGGTTGCAAGTAAAAGTAGTAAATCAGTTTAATAGCTCAGGCTAAAGGCTCTGAGTGATGATCCCTCATGCTGGGACTAGTTTTATACCTATAACTAAAGCACAGCAATGAGGTTCAGGTGTTCTCTACAGTTGCCCCAGAGCTGACCCAAAGTGGGGAGAGGAGGCCTGGTCTGGCTGCTGGCCCTGCCTGGAGCTGCCTTGCAGCATCTTGATCCCATCTGTACCAGGACTGTCTTGGAAGGACTGACAGCTCCCCTCCAGCTGCCCTGACCTTGTCCTCCACGCATTCTTGTGTCAGCAGCGCATGTCTCTAAGTCACAAACATCCCTCACCTGTCACTGTCGCCCTCCTGTCTGGCGAGCAGGGTGGGTGAGAGAAGCCTTGGGGGATTACACTGTCTCCCCAGCTCTTCTCTCCCCCTGCCCACCTAAATTTGGCTTTGACGAAGAACTGAAGTAGCATTTCTAGAATGCAGAAGAGTAATTTTATGTTCTCTTCCCCAGAGACGACTCAGCTGAAGTGGATGTTTACAATCCATCAAAGAATGAATGGGATAAAATCCCTGCCATGCTTCAGGTAGGATATTTGCCCACTTCCAGGATGCCTTAAGTGTTACAAATGGGTTTCATTTACCTTTGGAAAACCAAGAGCTTTTCAGAATCAGAACCCCTTGCATGTGGAGCTCGTTTAAGTGTGTTGGAGTCACTGAGAAGACAGTCTCAGATGTGGCAGCATGTCTGGGTGTGCAGCCCAGCATGTGAGAGCTGTGGGCAGCACTGGTTCAGAGCCCAACCTGCAGCTGGTGGGCATGAAGTTCCCTCCAAGGAACAGCTCCCAGATCCCACCCACCCCCTCAATCGGCTGCTGGATCAGGCAAACACCCCCTGATTGTGGTGTGTGTTTGTTGTTATGTTGCAGGTTCATGTTGGAGGGAGCGTGGCTGTGCTTGGTGGGAAGCTCTATGTCTCAGGGGGCTACGATAACACATTTGAACTCTCGGACGTCCTGGAAGCCTACGACCCCGAGACACGGACGTGGAGCGTCGTGGGCCAGCTCCCCGAGCCCATCTTCTGGCACGGCAGCGTCAGCATATTCCGGCAGTTCATGCCAGAAACCACACAGGAGGACGACAGCATCACGCTGGACAACACCATCAGCTTGAGCAGGCAGAACCAAAACCTTCACAACCAGAACCTCAATGAGCTGCCTTAGCACAGGAAGCGGCTTGGCAGAGTCCTTCATCCGGAACCTGGGCTGCTTTGGGAGAAGGCTGAAGCAAACCAGTGCTTGGAAACAAAACCATACTGATCACGGAGGGAGCAAGGACTCTGGCTGTTGGACGTGATGCTGTGGGCCTGCAGGCAGCAAGGCCTCCACTGCTTCCCTCTGCCCTTCAGGGTGGGAGACAGCACCGTGCTGCCCACAGGGACCTGAGAGCTGATCCCTGGGGAAAGCGCTCGTGCTGAACCGCGCCACAGCACCGCTGCTTACGGCTTGTGACCAGACACCTTTCACTGGAGCGCCTTCACCCTCTAACGCTTTGTTTGCCACCAAACTCCTTCCTTCAGTTTCTTTCTTGGGAGGGATCTGTCTGGTAAGGCAGTGGTCTGGACACCCCTCTATATTCTGTGCCTCGGAAGGAGACAAGCTTCCTGTGCACGTGTTGGGATTGAAAGGTAGTTATTTTAGATTTTTTTCTTTTTATTTGGGGTTTGCAGTTTTATTTTGGCCTGTGTAAGATTTGCCTTTATACTTGCCCAAGTGCCCTGGCCAGGTGGGCTCTGTTTATCTACCTTCACTGAAGAGCAGCTGCACGCAGTTTACTTGTGGAATGTTTCTGGAAGAAGCAAATGGCTGAACCTGCAGCATGGCTCACTGAGAGCAAGTGCTGCATCTTCAGAACCCTGAAGTGCGGCAGAAGCTAAGGTGTGGCTGGATGCATTTGCTTTTTTGGTCTTTAAATTTTAGCTAATAGAGGAAAACGCTACATTTAAACTGAATTCAGAGATGGAAACCCCGTGTATTTGATCTCTTGCCTCCAGGCATGGATCGAGGAGCATCCGAGCCCCATTTCCACGCATCAGCGTCTTCACAGCTTTACAGAAATGTGTTTTGCCCCAATGCTGTCTGACGCTGCTGCACCCCTCAGCCACGGGGCACCCGGGCTGCTCTCCAGCCTGGAACCCTGACAGTGCCTTGAGACGGCCGCTTGCCAGCAGGGAATGCACAGGGCCCGGCGCGGCTGCCCCTCGGTGTCAAACCCGTGGGCAGAGCCTGGCCGGGGGGTGCAGGGGCCCACGATTCAGGGCAGCTGCTGCTTTTTTGGGAGCAATGGCCAATTCCCGACGGCGCCGCAGCCCCAGGCATTTCTGCTGAGCTATAAATAACGCACCCCGGCGCACGCGGCCGCGCTCGCTGCTGGACCCCCAGTCCCACCCGCTGAGCAGCTACAGATCTGTATTTATTTTTTGTAGAATTCATTGTGTTGAATCCTCAAATACAGTTGAACTCCATCCTTTGAAACAAAGGCATTTTACATTTGCAGATAATGTATTTTTATTCTCATAGTTTGTTTTTAAATTTACTTGCAGCAGTCAAGTTAAATAAAACCTGTTACACAATTTTGTTTTCTGTGAGGGGAAGGGAGCTGGACTGAGATTTTACTGGGAGCTTCTAATTTCAGATATGCTTAAACTGGAGCCTCTCTGCCTCCTTGGTGAGTAGAGGGGGAAAGGGGAGAGAGCGCAGCTGCCACTCTGGGGTGTGGGGGTACACGCAGAGATCTCCCCCTACCCTAGCACCACTCAGGCCATGGTTCTCTCCCAGCAACCCTGGATCAGGTTATTTGGGACACACACCTGAGCACAGGAGCACAGGCACTCTGTGGCTGCTGAAGTGCATTTCAAGTGAACTCACAGCTCAGTCATTCTAGTGCTGAGCAGAAGGGGACATGCCTCACCTTGAACGGGGGAAAAGAGCAACTGAGAAAAGCTTAACAAAACAAAGAAGAAATAAGGCACAAGTTAAACTGAGGAGTTAAGGAATGGGCAGAGCCACTCTCTGTGGGGGAAGGTGAGCTTTAATCACAGGCAGGGTGAGAAGGCTGAGGGGTCAGCACCAGCTCCTCCAGCATCAGAAAGTGAGTCACAGTATGACACAGGGAGGTCAGTCCCATCCCACTACAAACCACACATGGACACTGACTGGAGTGACCGTTCTGAAACATTTCTTCATTTGACATTCAATCACAACGTCATGGTGACCTTTCCCTGCAGCCTGGGACAGGAGATTGGCAGAAAAGGAGGGGAAGTGGCTCAGTTTAATGCTTTACTGTGTTTCAGTGGAAGGGGATGGGTGGCCACACTATGTCTCACAGTCTTCAGGAATCGTTGTCGTTATAATCAGCGACTGCTCAATCACGTCTGCTGGGGAGAAGTTCTCATTTGAGCAGAGTTTCTGCACAGGGACCTCCACGGGCAGTGGCCCACGGGCCAGTGACTCCACGATGACCTCAGCTGAGCCCACCTCCAGCTCTGGTGGCGGCTGCAGCACCACCATCACATCCTTCTCATCCTCGATGATCAGGTTCCGCAGCTTCCGCTGCCGAGGGTTGTAGTTCTCCACTCGGTCGTGGATCTCCATGTGGCGCCTCAAGTGAGCCTGCAAAGGAAGAGAGATCCATGTGGAGAGACCCAGTGAGGGCTGGCTCCCCAGTGCAGGGTGGGGGACCAGGAGCTGGGGAAGGCCTCACCTGCCGTGTGAACTTGTAGCCACACTCGGTGCACTCAAACTTCCTCACTCCCTTGTGCCGGCGAACATGGACACGCAGCTGTTCAACCGCTGGGAAGGGAAGCAAGAGCCCGTTGGCAGCAGCTCCATGTCATACAGGCTCACAGCACTGCCAACCCACTCACAGGACAGAGGCAGCTCCTGCAGAGCCCCATGAGAGCTGGAGCCCCCACGTTACCTTTGAACGTCTTCCCACAGATGTGGCAGAAGTGGGGCCGCCCCTCCTGGTGCCGGCTGGCGACGTGCCTCAGCAGTGGCCCCTTCTCCGTGAAGCGCTGCTCGCAAAACTCACAGCTGAACGGCCGCTCCCCGGTGTGCGTCCGGTTGTGCTTGTCCAGACTCGCTGCCAGTAGCAGAGGGAGAGATGGAGAGTGGCCAGTCAAAAGCACAGGCCATACACCCAACCCCAGGAGCTGTCAGGCTGGGCCAGGCTGGCCAGGAAGGCAAGAGCAGCACAAGCAGTAGCTGCCTGCTCCAGCTAAGGGTCATGAGCAACACCAGCTTGTTCCACTTCTATGCCATGAGGACGGTGCAGGTGACAGGAATGTGCTTTCCTTGTTGTCACTCTGCACTCACAAAAGCATGGCTTTATTCCTGGGGAAGCTGCTTTCTGGAGGTCCTGGATGCTGGAGCACAGCACTTGGCATGACCTGCCCCAGCCACAGCCAGGGGTACCTTGTGTCCGGAAGGTCTTGCCGCAGAGATGGCACTGGAAGGGCTTCTCGCCAGTGTGCGTGCGCAGGTGCATGTTGAGGTTGGCTTTCTGTGTGAAGGCATGGTGGCAGAACTCACACACGTAGGGCCGCTCGTTCCTGCGAGCAGGGAAATGTCACCGTCACCTCTGCCTCTGCCAACTTCCACCCCTTAGGCCTCAGCCCAGCACCTCTGGGAAGAGGGTGACTTTCAGCCAACCCCCGGGCCTATGAGGCAGGGAGTGCAGCCAGGAGAGCCAGGGTGACATAAGAGATGACACAGGTCACATTGTACCTGTGCTTGGCTTTGATGTGCATCTGGAGGCCATTGCGGCTCGAGGCCCTGTGCCCGCACTCCTCACACACAAACAGCTTCTCCCCGCGGTGCTTGAAGGCCTCGTGCAGGCGCAGCTCTGTCCGGGACAGAAAGCACTTGGAGCAGGTTGAACACTGCAAGGCCACAGGAGAGAAGGGGGTTAGGGTTGGGGTACACCCACCCCAGACCTGCTCACACCCAGCCTTTCCCCAGCTGCTCCAGGGACCTCCCTGCGGAAGCCATGGCAGCACCCCCAGCTCAGTGAGATGGGACAGCCCAACAGAGATGAAGTGCTGGTCAGTGCTTGGGTCTGTGGGCTGCTCCTGTATCCAAAAGAGCCCATTTCCAGTAGCTTTGTGCCCCACTCCCCCAATGACTGAGCCAGACAGAACATTGTGCCATTCCTTAGGCCAGGTCCACGCACAAGATCACACCCTCCCCAAAACCCCTGGTCCCTACCGCATGGGGCTTGGGTGCACCGTGGAGCTTTATCATGTGGCTCTGCAGGTCCTTCTTCTGCATGAACTGCTGTGAGCAGGAGGAGCACTGTGAGACAGGAGAGTGTGGTCAGCTTCCAGCTGCCCCCAAAGAGTGGTTTCAGAGCAAGGAGAGGACCGGCAGGGGAGTGGAACATGGATTCCTGGTACAGCCACAGGAAGCCTTTGGCTGTGGTGCCTCCTTAGATCACATTTTGGCTCAGAGATGGGGACCAACCCTCAGTGAGCTATCATGGACCAGAGAAGGGAACTGGTGCGCTCAGGTCTTGATGGACTGGGCTGCTCTAGAAGGGAAAGGCTCGCCCCTGCTCCATGCCAGTGTCCAGCAGCATCCATAGGGATGTCGGGTACAGGCCCCACTGACCTTGTACGGCATCTCCCCGGTGTGTGACACCATGTGCAGCCGCAGCTCCATCCGCCGCTTGAACACCTCCGGGCAGGCCGAGCATGGGAACACCTGTGACAGACGGGGTGGTGTTGGCTTTCACAGGACCCAGAGACCAACCTGGAGCCCACAGCTCAGCCCCCTGCCCAGCACATGGCACAGCCACCCAGCTACAGCATTCAGCCCACACCCACAGGAGCCGGATCTTGTACAGTGCAGTGTCCTGGTGCACTGAAACACAAGTGAGGCCTGTGTTGAGTATCAGACGTGAGTCCCAGCCACAAGGACCCTTGCTGTGGGGGTCCTGGCCATGGAACACATGCCACACAATGCTGATGGGGTCTGTTTGGAGCTGAGCATGGGCTGGGACTGGGAAAAGGCTCCAATTCCCCTCCTGCCACACGGCAGCCACACTCCAGCCCAGCAGGGCAGCTCCTGGGTGTACCTGTTCCGATCGGTTCATGCAATTCCTGGCTTCGTGTTCCAGGAGATTCTCTTTTCTAAAGTAACATTTGCCACACTTGGAACACTCAAATGGTTTCTCTCCAGTGTGTTTCCTGGGGGGATGCAAATACAGAATCCCATCACTGCCTGTCAAAGGCATCTGCACAAACAGGCCCAGGACATCACAGGGAAGGGTGAGGTGGGTACTTCCCCCACCCCCACAGTGCTACTATTCACAGTTGCCCTAAAGCTGCTTTTATACCACTTTTGTGTCCCCTGAACAGCACAGCTGTCAGTGCCCACTGTGCTCCACAGAACACCATTTCTGCAGAACCAAGATTCTTCCCCAACATCAAGTGAAGCAGAGCTTGAGCCTTCACTGCAGGGCCATGCCCTGCTCTCAGTGATCCACCCTGGAGCTCCTCACAGAGCCCAGTCATGCATCCCCCACAACCCCAGAAATTCCCCCCCAGCCCGGGCCAATCTCAAAGCCCAGGAAGGTCTCACATCGCCCACCTGCAGCCAGTGCAGCCCTCGAGGAGCCCCTCACATGGCCTTCCTGAGCCATAGCTCAGGACAGTCGCTGCAACTCTGGAATGCCTTTCATAGACGTGTAACCCTCCCCCAGGCCAGGGGCAGAGGGGACCCTCCTTTACCACCCCGCGGGATACCGGGGTGTTGGGAAGTGCTGGCAGAACAGGGGCCGCCCTTTTTCCCCCCCGGGAAGGGGCTGAGCCGTGGGGGCGGCGCGACCCCCGCGCGCAAGGGGAAGGAGAAGCCGGAGCGTTTACCTGTTGTGCACTTTAAGGTAATATTTGCTGAGGAAGGTTTTATGACATGTGGGGCACTCGACCGGCACCGCTGTACCTTTTCTGCTCCCCGGCGCCTTTCCCGCAGCTGGGGGGCTCTTTTTGCTCTGCAGCACCTTTTTCTCGGGAAGGGGCTCGGCGTCGCCGTCCCCCCGCCCGCCGCCACCCACCGCCGCCTCCTCCGGGGCTGAGGGGGAGCCCTGCGAGGGAACAGCGGCGTCACGGCGCCGCCCCCGCCTCCCCGCCGGGCCCCGGCCCCGCCGCCCCCCTCCCGTCCCCCTGACGCACCGCCTGCCCGCCGGGCTGCGGGGCCGCCGCGGGCTCCGGGCAGGCGGTGGCGGCGGTGGCGCGGCGGGGCCGCGGGCGGAAGGCGCGGCACAGCGCCACGGCGTCGGGCACGCCGAGCTGCTCGGCGGCCGCCAGCAGGCGGGCGCGGTTGTGCGCCGTGAGCGCCAGGCGCCCGGTGTAGAAGAAGTCGAGCAGCAGCTGGAAGGTGTCGGCGAGGCCGTCGGGCAGCGCCACGGGCCCGCCGGGGCCGCGCGCGCGGAAGAAGCGGGAGCAGCTGGCGAGCACCGGCCAGTGCGCGCGGAACTCGCGGCCGCCCACGCCGAGCGTCGCGTCGCAGAACTGCCCGGCTGCGCGCTGCCGGTTCAGCTCCCGCAGCACCCGCACGCTGTGGGCCGCCGCCGCCGCCATGGCCGCTGCACCGGGGCCCGCCGGCATCCGGCACCGCCGGACGTGGCGTCACCCGGCGCCGGCAGTGACGGCTGAGGGCCCGCGGCCGGGGCGGGCCGGGGCCGGGGCCGGGGCCGGTCCCCGCGGCGGGGAGTGCGCGGTGCGGGGCGAGCCCCGCGGCTCAGGCGGCGGCCCGGCGGCGCGTGTACTCCTGGATGGCCATCTGGAAGTGTTCGGCCGTGTTTCGGTGCGGCCGCAGCAGGATGACGAAGGCCCGCGGCACGAAGTACCCGCCCAGCAGTGCGGCGAGCGTGCCCAGCGTGCTGAGCACCCGCGCCGCCGGCTCGGCCCGTCCGCGCAGCGCGCCCTGCGAGCAGAGCACGGCGGCCGTGCAGCCCAGGTGGAGCAGCAGGCTCACGGTCAGGCTCTTGGCCTCGTTGTATGCGGCGGGAAGGTCCGTGCCCGCGTAGCTGAGCGCGAAGCAGCCGGCGCTGAGCAGCACCGTGTAGGCGATGGCAACGTCGGCCGCGGCGCTCTGGGCGCACTCCAGCACCACCCAGTCGGCCCGGGCGCCGTACTCCCGGCGCGGCACCGAGGGGCTGACGGCCTCGGTGACCACGCACAGCGCCACTTGTGCCGCCGTGCTGGCAACCACGAACAGCACCGGCCCCCGGCGCCGCATCCAGGCCTCGTAGAGCGCCGGGCAGCGCGCGTTCAGCTTGAAGATGCAGAGGATCTGGAAGGAGCGGGTCGCCACGCACGAGAGGAACACGGTGAAGCTAATGGTGAAGAGTGGCACCCGCAGCAGGCACGCCGCCCGTGAGGGCTCCCCGAAGTAGCAGAAGAGGCTGCTGCAGGTGCAGGCCAGGGAGCCCAGCATGAGGAAGCACGTCTTCCCACCCGCAGATTTGACCACAGGCGTGGAGATGTTGAGGGCGAAGAGGACAGCCAGTGCCGCTATGAGCAGCATGAGAAGAACAGCTGGGGCCAGCAGCGCCCAGGAGAGGGGCTGGGACCAGGACAGGAACTCGACGGTGCGGTTGAAGCAGACCTCGCTCCCTGCTGGGGCCCACTCGGCCAGGCCACAGGCCTGGCAGTCAAAAGGGTCTGTGGAGGACACGGACACCTCACACACCTCGGACCAGGTAAGAGCTCGGCCGCGGTTTGGGGCCCGGCCTGCAGCCCCCTGGGCTCTGCTCACCCATCGTGGTCTACTCCTTCCTGCAGGCACTCACAGGCCTGGGGGAGCAGAGGGGGTTCTTTTCCCAAAAGACCCCCCACCTAAAGTTTGCCCCTTAGACTCTGCCAAAATCCATGGCATGGGCTGAGACAGGAGCTTGGCTGTGTGAGTCTCAGTGCCATAGGGGCTGTGGGTGGGAAGGGGCCCATGCATCCAGCAGTAACATGGGAAGGATCTGCAGCAGCCCCTGTTGAATGGGACAGGACCATGTAGGGGCAGCTTTCTGCTCCCACCATCCCCAGAGCTACCCTTGCCCACTCCACAGGCCAAGGGTGTCGAGGGACCAGCTGCCAGGAATGGGTTTGTCGTTGTGGCTGGTGACTCAGGCAGGAGACTGCTTGTGCCTGTCCTGGGTGAGAGACATTTCCATATGCCAGGTGCTGGTGACCACGTAGTGCGGAAACCCCGAGCGCCATCTGGGGCACAAAGGCAACCACTGGGTTGAATTTCCCTGGCAGAGGATGCGGTGCAGGAAACGGCTACTGGGCCGGACATCCCCTTTCCCTGGCCACAGGTGAAGGGGCTCTGTTGGGCTCACCTGTGGGCAGTGCTCCCCGGAAAGCACAGGGCATGGGCTTTGCATACCCACTGGTAAGCAAACAGGAGCCAGACTCACTGCCTTCAGGCCAGCTCAGAGGTTTTACTGACCACAGGAGGTGAGAGACTGGGAATGGTGATACAGGAGCAGGAGGCAGGATGTGGGCAGGGGAGGAAGAGGCAGGAGCAGCCCCCAGGGTGTACTGACCCGATGTGTTCAGGAAGGTTCCCGGTGGACAGGCCACGCAGCTGAAGCAGCATCTGTGGCGGCTCTGCTGCAGCCGCATCTCCCCTGGCTGACAGGCCTCGGAGCACACCGAGCTGGGAGCCTGCCGGGAGCACAGACAGGGTCAGGCTGGCAGGCTCAGCAGCACTCTGGCAGCCCCCATGCTCCCTCTGCCTTTGGTTTTGCCCTGCTGTGAGGAGACAACCCAGAACTGGTGGCATTGGGATGCAGTCAGCTCAAAAGTGAGCAATAAATAAGACCTGGGTGCAGAACAGTACCTGGCCATCTTCTGTGTACCACAGGACTTTGCCTGGGTCGATGCTCAGCCTGTCAGGGTTTACACGGAAAGTTCCTATCACATCAGAAGCCCAGTTTGGGCCCCTCCACTTCCACATGACAATGTCGTAGCCTTTATGAATGTCCCCGTTGGCATCAAAAGAGATTCGGCTCTTGTACAGGGTGAAGTTTACTTGCCTAATCTTTTGTAGGAGCTGTAAAACAGAAGAGTAAAGAGAGTAAAGTAAAAAATGGTGTGACTGAAGCCCGCAAGGGTCTTCAGCTGGGATTTGAGCCTTTGGGAAGGACAGGAAGCCTCTGGGCACAATGGAAAAATCCTTCCCTGTGGGAAGGGATCCTTATGGATCTTCTTCCACAAGGTTGCTCTTACCTGCCAGGGATAGACTGTGCCTTTGCTGCAGGCCCCTGAGGCACAGCCCAGCAGATCATGGAGGCCATGGGCCACAGCATACACAGCTGAGTACACGTTGAAGGAGCCTTGAGCATCGTACATGTCAGGGACGGTAGCGAGCGCACGGCAGCCGGTGCAGCACTGGGTGCAGTCCATCCACGCGTTCCCCGTGGATTCCCCACCTGCCCCTGCACTGCTGGCACACTCAGCCACAGCCCCTTCCTCTGACATCTTCCAAGCTTCAAAGCGTTCCAGCATCGAGGACTCTGGCTTCTCAACTGCCATCCCAATCACGGAGCCGATGGTCTGGATGCCAGGTACCTGCCAGACGGTTTGAGCCAACGACCAGTCTTCAGAGGCCACCCACACCATGCCCGTGATGTTCCTCTGCACCACCACCTTGAAGAATGGGAGAACGCTTCCTCTGTTGGAGAACACCACAGTGACATTGACCTTGACGTCTGTGAGGATTCGAGCCAGGTTGTGGAGCTCCAGGTTGCTGGCGTCCGTGTTGGCAGGGATGGTGCCTCGGTAGGCCACACACACGTTGCTTGTGGCCAGCAGCTCCTGCAGGGCATCCAGGCCTGCCCTGCCGTAGGTGTTGTCGCTGCCCAGCAGCACCACCCAGGTCCAGCCAAAGTGCTGCAGCAGCAGGAAGATGGCCTTCACCTGCTGCCTGTCGCTGGGGATGGTGCGTAGGAAAGAGGGGTACAGCCGCTTCAGGCTCAGTGTCTCCGTGGAGGCTTCATAGCTGATCTGCAAAGGGAGCCAGGGGAAAGGAAGATGTGCTGGCCCAGGCAGCTGCACCCCTGAGAGCTAATGGCACAGGCAGCCTGTGTGGGGAAGACTTGGAGCTGGGCAGGCAGTGGACCTAGTGCCAAGCATGCTGCAGCAGGGGAAAGCTGTGATGGATGGCAAGCCAGCCCACTGACTGCCTGGGAAGGATCCTGGGACAGCACACACAGAGGGACTGCATTTTCAGCTCTACCAGGCTCTTCAGCTCTGAGCCCACCCTCCCTGAAACCATCACTCCCTATTCTTCATCAGCCATAGGAGCTGCACTTACCTCCGGTACAAGAAAGAGGCTGAGAACAGCAGCTGTGGTGAGGGCCAGCCGGGTGCTGTCAGGGCCAATGACAGCCACAGCCTGGGGTTCGTAGTGTTGGAAACTGGGGAGCACCTGGACATCCTGCCTGCCTTTACCAGCGAGGGCGCACAGTGTGGCGTGGAAGTTGGCAGGCTCAGAGCAGGTGTCGTAGATGTCGTAGCCCAGGGTGACATTGGGGAGCAGCGTGCTGGAGTTGTTGATCTCCTCCACGGCGAAGCGCAGGGCCTGGGACAGGCAGTAGCCATGGCTCTTGAAGACGGCAGCGCTATGGAATCGAGAGTGGTTGTTAGCGAGGACAGAGCGCGTTGGGAGCACGGGCAGCGCGGGCACTCACTCGTCACAGCCGCGCACCAGCAGGCTGGCGGTGTCCCGGTGCCCGGCGGTGTGCAGCGGGAACAGCCCAGCCAGGCGGTGATCGCCACGGAGGGTGAACGAGGCGGCGGCGGCAGCAGCCGTGCAGAGGCAGAGGCGGAGCAGGGCGGGCGGCGGCATGGCGGGGCGGCCCCGCACCGCGCGGGCGGCTCTTAACGGGGCGGTGGCGGGCGGGGCCTCGCCCCGGGCGGGGCGGGGCCGGCCGAGGGGCGGCCCCGGGAGGCGGAGGAGGCTCGGCGGTCATGCCCGCGCGGCGCAGCCGCCCCCGCCGGGCTTCGGCCCGTGCCCTGGCCCGCGCGAGCCGGGCGGAGGCGGCCTGGCGGGAGTTCGCCGCCTCCTTCACCCGCACCGGGATGGTGCCGCCGGCCGAGCCGGGGCTGGTGGCCGTGGAGGCGGCGGAGGGCACGGCCGTGCTGCTGCTGGCGCCGCGGCAGGTGAGCAGCGCGCACAGCGCGCCGGCCCCGCCGCGCCCCGCACCGCCTGACCGCCCGCTCTGTCCTGCAGGCGCTGACCTTCACCGGCAAGTGCCGCCTGCGCTGCCTCTACGGTGCCGTCCGCCTGCTGGGCTTCGCCGTAGCCTCCCACCACCCGGGACTGCCGGTCTTCTCTCCGGCCACGCACTGCGCGCTCAGCCTGGAGGCGCTGCCCGGCGCCCGCCCGCCCGTCGCCGCCCTCCGCCAGCTGCGCGCCGCCGCCCGCGCCGCCATGCGCTCGCACCGCGTCCGCCGCCGTGAGTGCGGGACGGGCCGGGATCGCGGGCGGGCGCCATTTCACGGGCGGTGCGGGGAGCGGCCATTTTGTGCGCGGGGCGGTGCGGGGCGGGCGGGCGCCATTTCGCGGGCGGAGCGGAGCTGAGGGTGATGGCGGCACTTGCCTCTTGCAGAGGCGCGGGTGAAGGTGATGGCGCGGTTCTCTCCCGACTGCGCCGTGGTGCTGCTGGAGCACCTGGACACACCGGTGACGCGATTCCTGCTGAGCCACCCGCCGCTGTCGCGGCTTTTCGAGCCTCAGGTGAGGCCGGCGCGGTGCCCGCTGCGCCCTGTGCCGTCCCCGCACCGCCCATGCTGAGCCAGCGGCGGCCGCCCCTGTCAGCGCCCGGGCCTTGGCCTCACGCACCCCGTGCTGAGTGCTCACCCTCTCGCCTAGAAAAAGGAGGAGTCTAACTTCACGCCGGAGGACGCGGTCCTGGCGTCCGTGGGCATCGTGAAATGCAGCCCCGACCGTGGGCTGCTGGTGTCGGAGAGCATGTGCCTGGCACTGGAGGAGCTCATCCAGGCCTGCTGTGGTGAGTGCGGGCCTTTGGCCAGGTTGGGGCTTTGGTAGCCTGAAAAAAAGAAATTTCATGAGACCTTTCATGAGTTAAAATTGAGTGGGTGCCCTGACATGCTGGTTGAAGGTTGTATTTTTCTCTATAAAGAATGGCATTCTAGAGCCTAGGTATTTCCTAGGGTGGGTCAGTGATGCCAGCATCAGTCCAGTTCACACTCTGCTTGTCTTTCTAGCGGAAGATGAAGGTGTCCCTGTGGTGCTGGTGTGTGGCCCAAAAAACACTGGGAAGTCGACATTCAACAGATACCTAATTAACCTGTTACTGAACCGGTGAGTCTTCCTGTGTTCTGCAAGCTTTTAAATGCTGCATGAGATTTAGGTGAAGGAAAAAAAGAATGTTTGACAGGACTCTCAGAAGAGCCATCAGAACTGGAAGGTAGATAGCTTTTAAACACAAGCAAAAAATCAGAAAAACAGGCATTCTTGTCCTGAGTTGATTTCAGAAACATTGCCTCCTGAACATTTTAAATTGCCCCCTTGGAGTGTGTGAGCACATTGGGCACCAAGCAGTTTGCGTTCAGTAGGGGACTTAAAATGCTTAAAAATGCACCATCAGTGTGGTTGAGGGAAGGAGAGATTTTATTAGTGAAGTTTAGCTTTGCAACCTGGAACAAAATGAGATAGTGCTGCTGATATGTACACGTCATGCCGTAGTTCTTCTGGTGGATGCTAACACAGTCTCTGTCCTTGCAGCCTTCCTGTGGTCGAGTACATGGAGTGTGACATCGGCCAGACAGAATTCACGCCGCCCGGGTGCGTGTCCCTGAGCAGTGTCACGGAGCCTGTTCTGGGTATGTGTTCTGCTGCTCCTGCACTTACCAGACACTTGTTCCATTTCTGAAATGAACAGGGTGTTCTAGGCAGAGGCTCTGCTTCAGGGGAGGCTGCTGCCACAGCTGTCAGAGTTTCCTGGAGAGAATAAACCAGTGGCTACTTGAGTCTTGTAGAGACATTGAAGCTCCCTGAGTAACACAAAGCTCTTCTTCTGTTCATTTTGTCTGCTTTAAAAGGAGATGATGTTGTGGAGGTGGTAGTGAAGGCTGAGGTGTGTCAAAGGAGATTTTCAGCCTTTCAGATGTGAACGGTCTCTGGTAAAATCTGTATCCATAGATAAAACTAACTTGAGAAATCTAAAGTGGATCTGCACAGATTGGGGTTGTTGTGATGACTGGAAGAAACAGAGCCCAGGAAGCTGCTGGTGTTTGTGGTCTTGCAGATTTGGGTCACTGTGTAAAAGGACGTGGTCAGGCTGGTTTTCTGTTTAACCAGTTTGTCATAGACTGTTCTTTAACTATTTGCAAGTGTATAAGCAGTGATCTCAAACAAAGAAACAAATGCAATATAAACCTGAAACAAAACTCCCAGCCTGCAAGTGCCAGACCAGTTTCCCCTACTTCCCCTGCAGGCTGTGCAAGGAGGACAGTTGGCATGTGGGAAGAGCATGGGTTACTTCAGGAGAGGAGGCATGTGGGTGTTTAGGGATGGGAGTGTTTTGGTTTGACATGGAGGAGGTACTGGATGTTTGGTGCTGTCTTTGCCAGGTCCCCCCTTCACTCACCAGCAGATGCCCCGTAAGATGGTGTACTATGGCCAGACCAGCTGTGAGCAGGACACTGAGAGGTACCTTGATGTAGTGAAGTACGTGTTCAGCTGCTACAAGAAGGAAGTGCCTCTAGTCATCAACACCATGGGCTGGGTGAAAGGTGAATGGGGTCAATCTGCTCTGGAGAGGTGTGGGAGGGAGGTAACAGTGGCACGGCACCACACAGAACAGGAGGACACAGCGCATCCCAGCAGCTAATGCTGCTGTCGCACCTGTTGCAGTAGTAGCAGCAATCGTGTGTTTCCTGTGCTCCTGAAGGTGAAGGGCTGCTGCTCCTCATGGATATCATCCGGCTGTTGTCACCCAGCCACATCGTTCAGATGGATGTGTGTGACTGGAAGGCCATGCCCCCGCTGACCCCTGAGCACGTCCACTTCAGCGCCGGGCTGCACACCAAGGGCAAGCAGCAATCCAAGTGCAAGCAGCTGGGAGCGGGCAGTATGGAGAGCTGGAAGTACCCTGAAGGGGAGGACATGTCAGCTCCACAGCACAAGCTGCTCTATGTCCACCCGGAGTTCCCTCGGGCAGGGGTGGCAGGTGAAGCGTAAGTAGGATTTTGAGTGCTTTGTGAGGTCCATTGGCCGAACAAAACCACACGTGGTCCTTGACATGGGGTTGTTCCTCCAGGCGAGTGCACAGTGGCATCCTGCGTGACATGTCCATCCTGGGATACCTGGGTCACCTGCAGAGCCCAGACATCGGGGCAGTGCTCCCACTGCACAGCCTGGTGCCATATCAGGTAAAGGAGCTTTTTGGGATAGCTTGGGGGGAGGGATGCAGAGAGCCCAACTTGAAGTGATGGGCAATTCTGTTCCTACTGCATATGTTTCTCAGAAGAGGGATAAACATCCTGCTCTGCAGTGTGACTGTATTCAGGGTGTCTGGAAGCGAGGCTTGTGTCGAGGTGCCGGTGTGGCACGTGTATGCTGTGTGTTCTGCATGTGCAGGTGTTGATGCAGAAGATGCTTTGTGTGCCCTACCGTAGTGCTTGTGTGTAGGTGTGGGGTGGGAGCATGCAGGGTCAGTGTACTCGGCAGGGTCTTACCTCCAAACTCAAACTCAGTCCATGTGGAGCTGATGAACACTTTTCTCTCTTCTTTCCCACCTCAGGTACCTTTCAATGCTGTAGCACTCAGGGTTATTCACACGGATGTTGCTCCCAGCAACATAATGTACGCGGTGAACGCCAGCTGGGTCGGGCTCTGCTGCATTCCAGAGGAAGTCCGGTGCCAGACCAACGGGCCAGTCTTGCTGACACAGACACCAGTCTGTGACTGCCTGGGCTTTGGTGAGCACACCTGCAGCTCTGCTCTCACCTGCTGTGTTTTGGCAGACAGGTTACAGAATAACGGAATTACCCGCTGTCCTAAAACCAGCTGGAGAAGTGGGATGAGATACAGGAGTAGTGGTGTTTTCTCTGCTGCTAGAGACTATACTGCAAAGTCCTTGGACTTTGGTTAACAGGTGATAAGAGCTGTGGGAAATGTCCCTGCACGGTGCCACTCAGAGCTTCTCTCAGAGCTCCACAGTGACTCGCTTTCTGGTTCACGTTCTTGAAAGCAGGTTCCATGTGGCTTTTGCAAAATTCCAGTAGTTGTCTCAGTTTCCTTGTGTTATTTAATGTAATGTTCCAATTCGGACTTTGGTGCTCAATCGTGTAAGGATGTGCCAGTAGTGGGCAGGGATACCTGGTGACTGAGCTTTGCATGTGATTTTTTTTTTTAGGAATTGTCCGAGGGGTTGATATGGAGAAGAAGCTTTACCACATCCTGACACCAGTGCCTCCAGAGAATCTGAGACTAGTGAATTGTCTGCTTCTTGGGAACATCGCCATCCCTAACTGTGTGCTTGTGGGCCAGGTAGGAGCTCACAGCAGGGGTGGGAGCTGGCTGAGCTGCAGCTGGCTGGCACGTTTTCCATTTTCTTATTCCCGAGGCTGATGCGTGCTGGGAGATGCCTGGGCATCAGCAGATGGTTATCTCTCTGTGAAATTGTCCTTAAGCACAGAAACCTTGGGAGAACTGAATGTTCTGCTCATACTTCAGATGCCAAAGTGGGGTTTGGTGATTGCTGGGTCCTTCCCACCATCAGCCCCGTCAGCCTGGGGAGGGGTGTACAAGTTCTTAAAGTTGTTCCTGATTTAATTTTTCCATTTTCCAGCAAGGAATTGAGGGAGAGATCCCCTACGTCACATCTGATTACAACTACAGCATCATGGGCTCAGGGAAACTGAGGAAGAAGAAGCAGCATTTGAAGAGGAGGGAGTTCCCCTTTGACTGTGATTACTCTTGAAACCTCCGGGTGCTCAGCCAGGGGTTGTTCATGTAGGACCTCATGTGCTTGCAGGAGCCCTGGGTGCTGCAGAGACCTTGGGCAGGTAGATGCTACAGTGGGGCTGGTTTTGATAATGTTTTGTATGTTCAGTTTGTATTTTCAGTGTTTTGTAATAAATATCTATGGTAAACATTGGTCTGGTTTGGATCTTTTCCTAGGCTGTGACTGACACAGCCAGAGGCAGCTGCCATTGCACGTGCACTGGTCAGGATCTCTTCCCATTGCCTGTCCAGCCCTCAGGGTGCCAGAGCAATCCACAGGGTTCTGGCCCATGGCTCTGGGTGTCCTGCTGGTCAAGGAGAAGGGAAGGAAGGAGCCACCATAGGGAGTCCCTGTCCCCCTGAGTGACAAAGATGGAGCCACTGTGCTGCACTGTCACAGCCCATCCTGTCTGCTGGGACTGCTGCCTCCTGCCCTGTGCACATCAGGTGCTGTAGGGTGAGCTCGGGGCGCTGAGCATGGTCTGGGAGAAGCTTGGGCTGGCTTTGATGTGTCCCCAGGTGTAACAGACTGTGCTATGGATAGAGGCTGGAATGGGATGGGGTGGGGGAAGAATTTGTCACCCAGGTGCTGCATGGAGCCCTGGGGCGGGTGACCCTCCCTGCTCTGCCATGCTGGGACACGGGAGGAACTTTTTTCTTCCCAGCCTTTTGTCAAGTAGCAATTTGCTCCCGAGGGAAGCTGGGGGTGGTGGGGAACAGTCCAGCCCCAGAGTCTGCAGCCCCCTGAACCCAGTGCCCAGTTGGCCCAACCCCCGGGCCAGTTGTCCTGTGGAGGAAGGAGGGATGCAGAGAAAGGAGGAATGTGGTGCACCACTTGGGGCCAAACCTTTTTGGCTGGTGGCTGCCGTGGGTGTGAGTAATCTGCAAAATTGCTTTTATCTGGTTTGGGAAGAGATTTCCTAGAACTCTAGGAATGAGCAGCTGTAAACAAACAAACAAACTGGGATGAGAGGTGAGGAGGGGACAGAGCTGGAGAAAAGCTCCAACAGGTTGTGGTGGTGTTGCAGCCTTGTAAAGAGTTAAACTTAATCCAGGCCTAATTATCCCCATATGGCTGGTCTGGCAGCGAAGGAAGAAGTTGGCCAGCATTGTGGCCTGAACAGTGGCTAAAATAAATAAAGGGGCCATGGTGCAGCCAGGGGGAACATCCCAGGCGGGATGAGACGGGAGCTCAAGTCACAAGGGAGCGCGTGGAAAAAGCTTCAGGACAGGTGAGCTAGGCAAAGGACATGGGAGAAATACCCAACACTAAAAACACTGTAGCCAAGCATCCCCCTTGGTGTTGTCACCAGCTCCCCAGCATCCACCTCACCCAGCTGAGGGCGATGGATCCCGCGGTGGCTGTCCCTCGGAGCCCAGGGACGAGTAACCCCTGTGTGCCAAGCTGCAAGTGTCTGGTTTGGGGCATTTGGGGGGGGGGGGGGGTTACAAGGTGCCAGTGTCTGCTGGGGCCCAGAGGTGGATGCTGCAGCCTGGGGAAAGGGGGAACCTCACTGACTCCCTGAGGGGAAGAGGGACAAGGGGGCAGCTGGGGGCTTTGGAGCATAAACCTCGGTGAAGCATCCCACCAACAAGAACACTGTTCTGTGATCAATGGGAAATCTGTGACAGCACTCCAAAAATTAAGGATGCACTAAATCAAGCAGGATTAATTGTGCAATACGTTGGCATCTGTTACCTTTTTCAGCAGCGATTTCTGATGGAATTTCTGGCAAAGGGTGCCTAGAAGAAACAAAACTCTGAGAAGCACCTGGTGCCTCTGAGAGGAGATGCTGTGATGAGTCTGGAGGCTGGGATGGTCTTGCCCTGGCAGTTTTGCATGGGGCAGGATTAAGGTGCCATCTTTTGTTGTCTTTGTGGGGTTTAAACCCTATCTGGTGCTTTCTTGTTTGCTTGGATTTAGCAAAGGGGAAAATCCCCCTGAAGATCCCTGGTTTTCCCTATGCAGGCTGGGGGCCCCCCATATGCCCACGGGTGCAGGGATACAACCGGAGCTCGGGGCGGCGCATTCCTGCCCCCTCAAAAGCCGGACGGACGGCAGAGCCACCAAACAGCCCCCTTCTTCATGCTGATTCTTTCCATCACAAGCACTTCTTGTCTCCGTGGCCGAATGTCTTCCATAGACGGTGGAAAGTGAAATTTGTGCAATGTCTGTAGGAGGCTGAAGAAAGGCCCTTTGTGCGCCCCCCGCGCGGGCGCTGGGCAGCCTCCAGCAGCACCCTCGGCCGCCCCGCGGCTCCCGCCGGCGGCGTCAATGCACCGCTTGTCCAGAGACCGGGACCCACTCTTAAAGCCGGAGCTGGTCTCCCCCGGTTAGTCCCACCGGTGGCCCCGTCGGGGCGGGCACGGCTCCGGGGGGCCCCCCGGCCGCAACCCCAGGATGTTTCTGTACTGGAGAAAGCGGGGTGCCTACGAGCTGGAGGCTTTGCCGCCCGGCCTGGCGGGGCTGGAGTACGGGGCAGTGGAGCGTTTCTCCTGGAGCTCCAGCCTGGACGTCAGCGAGGAGCTCGGGGGTAGGTGGCTGGGGAGCTTTGGGCAACCGGCAGGCTGTGGCTGAGCGCGGCTGCCCAAAGCCTCCAGCTCTAGCAACGAGGGTGAGGGGTTGGGAGAAGCTCCTGGGTGCCGCCGGGATGCCGTGGGAATGCTGCAGGTGCAGCGGGGGAGAGCTCAGCGAACCGCCCCGTTCCACCGGCGCCGCTCCCCCCGGCCCAGGCAGGCGTTTGAAGCAGCCGGCAGCCGCTGCCGTGCGCTCTGCCACAAGGACGATCCGGTTTCAAAACTCGTTTGCCATCACCGGGAGCGCCGGGTGTGATAGCACAGCCGGCGGCAGGAGAAGGAGGAGGTGACCGGGCGGGGAGAGAAGCTGATGAGGACAGGATCTCTCCTGCAGCCCCCGAAGTGTCTGGTGGGGACCTGGACACCCTCCTGCCTCTGCCACAAAGCGGGGCTCCCTGCGAGGAGCTCGCAGCCCGCGTGTCGCAGGCCCTGGTACATGTGAGACGAGCGGGCAGGCTCGGCTTTTGGGAACGGCCACTCGGCTCTGGCCGTGCCGGCGGCTGCGGCCTGGGGCTTATCCCTGGCACCGCCGGCCGCTTCGGCCAGCCTCTAGTTTTTGGTGAGTTTGGAAAACTTTCCCTTGGGTGCATGAAAGAATTTCTTATTTGTTTCCGTTATTATTCCCGATAGGTCAAGTGAAACGGCAGCGGCGGGGGGCGGGGGCCGGCTCAGCCCGGCGGGCGCTGCGGGGCGGTCGTGGGGACAGAGGCCTCATTGTGCTCCTGCCGCGCTCCGGGGGCAGCGCCCGGCCCCGGCTCCCAGCCCTGCTCCCGGAGGGCCACGAGCTGAGCCCTGCCCGGCTGCCCCTGCACCGTCATCCTGCAGCGTCCATGGTGCCACAGCAGCCCCGGGATCGCCTCCCAGATGGGAGCTTGAGCAACCAGCACCATTCCGAGTTGCTTCCCCCTCTCCAGGCAGAAGCAGCAGTTTTTTCAGTTTTTTCTGCCTCAAAAGGCAGACTGTTTTATCCCGCAGACTGTTTCTAACCCTGGCCTTGGCCGCGGTCTCGCTCGGGTCGGCCTGGGCGCTGTTTTTGTTGGCAGGAAGGATGCAGGAGAGGAAAGCGGTGCGGCGGGGAAGTCCCCGTGCCGCTGGGCTGGTATAATAGCCGTGTCACCTGGTAGAGCCGTGCCATTGTGGTAGAGTCGTGCCATCTGGCCTCTCCACATCCCCGGGAGCGGCTCCCTGCCCAGCCGGCAGCTTCCCAAGGGTGCATCCCTGCCTGCAGAGGGGCCTTCCTGCCAGAGGGTGTCTGTACTGCTCGTTTGCCGCTGCGAGCAGCCCGGAGTCTGTTATTTTTAAACGATTAGGTTCGACACATAACAAAAGCCTTCAAAATAGGATTTGTCCCTAAGGCCGATTTAACTGTCAAAGCTTAAAGTGGCTCCTAAGCCCCGCTGGAGGCTGACAGCGGCAGATTTAGTGTCTCTGCTGCAGCCCCAGGCCGTGCCAGCCCCTGGGGAGCCGGGGCAGGTCCGTGTCCTCATCCTGTACCCTGGGGTGCTGAGCAGGAGGTGCCGGATTCTGTCCCTGCGGAGCACCCCGTGCGTTCCCCCGGCGGGGATGCATCACTGGCTCTTGGGCACGGGATTTCATTCCCCTGGATGAGCTGTGGGGCGGGCAGGAGCGGGCTGAGCCCGAGCGCTTTGCCGAACCCGGGATTCGTGGTGTAGGGGCCTCAGCACGGCACCCAGGCACTGACCCTGCTCTTTCCACAGCCGAGCCGTGCCCAGAAGAGGAGACAGTGCTGCACTGCCAGAACCCCGACTGTGCCGGAGAGAGAAGGGCGGCCAAGGTTGGTCCTGCGGGGTGGGGGCAGCGCCGGGCAGCTGCTTCCTGGGGTCTTGGGAGTGAGAAGGGGCAGTGGACGTCTCTGCCCAACCTGCCGCTCCCTGAAGGGCCCCTGCCCTGGTCGGCAGCCCCTGGCCTGCTGGGCCGGGTGTGCATTCCTTGCTGGTGTCAGGGTCCTGCAGGCATTTCACGGCACGGCGGCGATCTACGCGTTTCCCCAAGCTGCCGTGATTTGCGCTAATCCACTACAGCCCGTCTGTTCCCCCTCTCGCTAACCTGAAGCCAGGGCGGATTTAGAGTCCGTTCTCTCGCGCTGGCTGTGCGGGGCCGGGCCGGACCCACGCCCTGGCTCCCAGCGAGTCCCCGGGGCTGCTGTGCGGGGCCGAGGGCGGTGTCTCGGGCGCAGCAAGCGGGACGGTCCGGGCGCTCCGGGGTGTGCCGCCGTGCTCTGTTTGCACACCGGGCTGGCAGGGCCGGTGCTGCTGGGGCACACGTGGCACTGGGCTGCAGCTGCCCAGGAGTGCAGCTGGCACTGCCGGGAGCGACTGAGGCCACCCCACCGCTGTCACCAGATCCCTGATGGTGCCTGGCAGGTAGCAGGAGGTGGGGGCTGGTCAGGCTGGGGGCTCATCCTGCCGTGTCACGGTGCAGGATCGTGATCCCCCTTGCTTTGTGAGGCACCTGCTGAGGGGCGGCAGAGCTGCCGTGTGCTGGGAGTGCCGTGGGGCTCGGATCAGGAGCTGATCCCTGGGGTGGGCAGAGGGGTTTGGCCATCCCACCTGGCCCCTGCTGTGTGGATGAGTCCAGGATGAGCTGCTGGCACAGGGTGGATGAGGAGCCTCACATCCCCCTGGGGCGGCTGCCAAGGGTCCTAGGGGATCTCAGTGAATGAGTGCCAGCTGTGGGCACTGCCCGGAGCCCGCGGCCATAGTCCCACATGCAGGTGTCACGATGGCCACGACGGCAGCAACGCTGTGGGACACATGGTGAGAGAGGAGGAGGGCTGAGGGGTACGGGTGTCCTGGGGCTGAGGCTGTCTCGAGGCCTGGGATAGGACATTCGTGGATGGCAGGGGGTGCGGCAGAGGGGCCAGCAGTCCCTCGGAGAGAGCGCGGGTGGTGGGAGCGCGTCAGCTCTGACCTCAGCAGCGCCGGGAGGAAGGAGGGCAGGAAGTGGGGGCGGCTGGAGCTGCACAGGCGCTTCCTCCCCGCAGCAGCGCGGTGTACTACAGGCAAGCCCGGGCAGGGCTGTCTCCCCCCAGCAGCGCCTCGCACCCCTCCGCCTGCAGGGTGGCGATGGGGGTCCCACGCGGGGACGGGGATGTGTCAGCGGTGCAGCGGGACTTGCTGGCAGTGGCCGGCGGCACCACAATCCTCAGGAGCGGGACCAGTAGGAGCCCCAGTGAGAAGGGCACTGGCCAGGGAACACAGGCTGTGCACTGTGCTGGGGGCCTGGCCGGGGGTTTAAAAATAACCCGCTGTGAATGCCTGGAGGGGCTGTGGCCGCGGCCGTGGCCGCACACAATCGGAGGAAACCCGCCGGCTTCGAGCATTGTTTGGCTGCAGACGCTCGCTTCCTCCGTCCTGCCACGGGGACATGGCTCTCGTCAGCACAAAGGAGCTGTGGGGTGCCAGGGCGGCCTCCTGGGCCGCTGGTGGGGTGCTGGTGCCACGGTGCAGGTGACTGTCCTGCGGCTCCTTGTCCAAGCCTCGGCATGTGCAGATGTCCCCTGTAGAGCAGGGAGGGACTCTGGTGCAGAAGCCCCTGTGTCATCACCATGTCCTTACAGCACCCCCTGCCATATGGCCATGTCCTGTTCCTGCTGCTGTCCCTGTACCCCGGGCCTCAGCATTCTCTGCGAGCGATGGGAGAGGGGACCCTGCTGCTCGTGGTGCTGGCCATCCCTCCTGTTAACACGCCATAGCTGGCGGCCCTTGGCAGGCCCTGCCTGATGGACTCATGTCCCCGCAGGAATGCCACCACGCAGAGTGCCGGCAGCTGAGCCCCCTCAGCCTGTGTGAGCTCTGTGACAGCCGCCTCCATGGCGCCATGCACTTCGATGGCCACATCCGCTTTGAGCTGCCCCCGCAAGGTGAGCCGGACCGAGCTGAGGCACCGCTGCTCCCGCAGCTCTGCGGCACTGCTGCGGCGCAGGGACGGGGTGATGGAATGCGCTTGGGATTGGTGCAACTCAGGGATGGGAGTGGGATGCAGTGGGAGCCGGCACGGAGCTGGGGGAGCTGTCGCCGCCCAGCTCCATGCCGTTTGCAGGCTCCATCCTGGCCCGCAACATGTCCACACGCTCGTGCCCCCCGCGCACCAGCCCTGCCTCTGATGTGGAGGAGGAGGAGGAGGGTCCGGCAGAGAGCAGAGGGTGAGCCCCCAGCCCTGCACAGCCCCTGTGCAGCCCCAGCCCGTGGCATCCCTGTCACTCTGCCCTCCCTGTGCCCACAGGGAGCGCAGGAGCTCAGCGCTGAAGCTGCCCAAGAAGAAGGCTTGGCGCAGGCACACAGACGTAAGGCACCAGCTCCTCTCCCTGGGGCACTCGGCAGGGCAGCAGCACGGCCCTGGTGGGAGGGAGAGAGGGAGGGACCCCTGGGCGAGCAGTTGCCACTTGCCCCCAGGACCCCAGCAAGGAGTGCTTCACCTTGAAGTTTGACCTTAACATCGACATCGAGGCAGAGATCGTGCCAGCTGTGAAGAAGAAGTCGCTGGGGTGAGTCTACTGGGGACAGGCCAGGGACAATGTGGGGACAGATGCAGAGACAAATGTGGAGCTCGTGTCCTGCAGGGAAGTGCTGCTGCCAGTCTTTGAGAGGAAGGGGATTGAGCTGGGAAAGGTGGACATCTACCTGGACCAGTCCCACACGCCGCTGTCCCTGCAGTTCGAGGCCTATCGCTTCGGGGGACACTACCTGCGGGTGAAAGGTGCTTGGAGGGAGGCTTGGCTGCTCCAAAGCTCCCAGGGGACACTAACAACCTGATACTCCCACAGCCAAGCCCGGGGATGAGCTGAAGGTGGAGCAGGCAGTGAGAGATGCCAGGTCAGCCAGCCTGCCCATCCTGCACCCTGTCAGCAGTGCTGCATTCCTTGGGCCAGTGCTGGAGCCACTGCCAGGACGCCGGGAGGGCACTGAGAGCCTGGTGAGTGCCAGTGGCAGCTCTGGGGAGGGAAGAATTTGGGATAGGATGACATCATGTGTGATCCCCCCATAGCCATTCTTTCCATGGCCTCGTGTGGTGTGGGTTGAAGATCCCCCTGGAGTCCCCAGGAGTCACTTTGTCTCCTGGCTGTGCCATGCTGGCTGTGCTGTGCTGGTGACAGTATGGTAGTGTAGCAGCTCAAGCAGTGGCACCAGCCCTTCTGCTGTGCCAGGTACAGGCTGGCACCAAAGCAAAGGCAAACAGGAGCCCTGGGGGCCCCAGGGGTGGCTGCCAATCGGTGCCGCCCCAGCCCTGGGACTCGCCCTGGCCCCGGGACTCGCCCTGGCCACTGGCCCTCCTCTCGTTGTGGCGCCTGGCAGCTGCTGAGCACAGCAGCTCTGTCCTGCCCCGTGGACCCTGGCCCCAGATAAGGCGTGGGACCGGGTTGGGCGTCGCTCCCACGGGAGCAGAGTGCCAAGCCTGCGGGGAGCAGCTCTGCAGGGTCCGGCCAGGGGGACACGGTGCTTGGTCCTGTGCCAGCAGACCCTGAGGGCGGCAAACTGGCTGCCTGGCCGGGGCTGGTGGCTGCCCGTGTCCAGCACTATGATACCTGGCTACAGGACCGGCAAGGCTCTAACAGGGCCAGGGAACAAGCGGGCAACCAGCCACCTCTGCGGGGGTCTCGGTCCCGACCACCTTCCTGGGGGCAGGTGGGTCTCAAGTGGCACCGAGTGGATGGGGCTGGCAGCAGCCGGGGCACCGGGAGAAATGGTGGCACAGTGAGTAACGGGGATGGTACCCGTGGCACCTCTCCTGCCTGGGTCTGGGGATGTGGCAGGGTGTGGGGCCGTGCTGGCGGCGGTGGCAACAACATGCCACTTCCCAGGGCTAGGTGGCAGGCAGGGAGCCCCGGCTCTGTTGTGTTTTGTGCCACTGTGAGGAGGTGGCAGCGGCCAACATTCCGGCACGGCCCCGGGACACACAGGGAGCAGCCGGTACAGCGGTGCCCGGGGCGGCGGGAGCCGCTTGGCCGTGACCCAGCTCTCGCGACCAGCCGGGGGGCTTTGATCTCCGCCGGTGAATTGTTCAGCTCTGGTAGCTTATCTGCCAAGGAGGGAAATTAGGTTTTCGACGCTGGCCCCACCTCCTTTTGTTTCGGAGGAGCCCGGCCACAGCCTGCCCGGCCCCGGCTCTGCGGTCCGAGCCGGGAGTGCGGCTGGACGGGCGGCTCGACGGGTGCTGCGACCCTCGGGATGCCCTGAGCCCCCGCGCTGCCGGGGCAGCTTGTCCATGGCCGGCCGGGCTTGGCCAGGCAGCACCCGGGGTCCTGCACCCCCGGGGCCCTGCACCCCCGGGATGCAGGTAGGCAGGTCAGTGCGGGCAGGGGAGCATGGCCAGGGGACCCCACTGCCCGGGGCTGCCATCTGGGTGTCTGTCTGTCCCACGGTGCTCGATGTCAGCCAGGCCGCTGTCCCCACCCCAGTGCCACGGCTGCAGTGCTGGGCACTGACCCTGGGGACACTGGCTGTCCCCGCTGCAGGCTCCGGGACGGCGAAGGAAGAACATAACAGAGTTCCTGGGGGACACCAGCATCCCCAGCCCCGAGCCAGCCCTGCACGGCAGCAGCTCTCTGCCCACCAATGGCACTGACACCTGGAAGAACCGCGCCGCCAGTCGCTTCAGTGGCTTCTTCGGCTCTGGCACTAGCACGGGCTCCTTCGGGCGGGTATGTGGGATGCAGGCATGGGGAGGGGGTGTGAGAACTGCCTGTGGCTCTGCCGGGGAGCTGGGATGGGTCCCCCTCGGGCTCGAGACCCTAGTTCCACGGGCAGGGCGAGGCGGTCCGTGGCACATGCCCACTGGCCCCCGCTCCATCTTCCGCTTTTGGCCAGGAGACTGAGAAGCTGGAGCAGCTGGTGAACAGGCTGCACGCCTACAGCACCTTTGGGCTGCCCAAACTGCCACCCCAGCTCCGCTTTGACCGCGACTCGTGGGAGGAGGATGGGGACGACGCTGGGCTGACACTGGAGGACAGCTGGCAGCAGATCATCCAGGGCACAGAGGTAGGGACAGGACCTGGGGAGCCTCAGGGACTCTGCCCAGGCTCCCAGCACAGCGCTGACACTCAGCCTGGCAGGTCCTGTCGCGTCGGCAGTGCCACCAGCAGGAAGCCATCTGGGAGCTGCTGCACACAGAGGCCACCTACATCCGGAACCTCAAAGTCATCACTGATGTGAGTGTTGGCAGCTACTGCACCATGCTGGGGCTGGGGCTGTGGCTGCAGCTCACTGGCTCCCCACTCTCTCCCCACAGCTCTTCCTCTCCTGCCTGGTGAACCTGCAGGAGTCAGGGCTGCTCTGTGAGGTGAGTGGAGGCGGCTGCAGGGGACAGGGTGTTCAGGGGAGTCCTCAGCCTTGCCATGCTGCAGGGTGGAGGTGCCATTCCCCAGCGCTGCCCTTCTCCCCCCGACAGGTGGATGCCGAGCGGCTCTTCAGCAACATTGGGGAGATCATCCAGCTGCACTGCAAGCTGTGGCGCAGTGTCATGGCCCCAGTGCTGGCCAAGGCACGACGGACCGGGGCACTACTCGACCCCATTGACTTCCTTGATGGCTTCAAGATGGTGAGTGGGGATGCCATGCCATGGTGGGGAGCCATGCCATGCTGTGTGTCGCATGGTGACCCCCTCGTGTCCCGCAGTTCGGGTCTCTCTTCAAGCCCTACGGGCGCTATTGCATGGAGGAGGAGGGCTGCATGGAATACATGCGGGCGCTGCTGCGGGACAGCGAGCTCTTCCGCACCTATGTGACGGTAAGGGGAGGGCGGGGACCGGGGCTGGGGCTGGGGCGGTGCCGGTGCTAATGCCTGCGTGCCGCAGTGGGCCGAGAAGCAGGAGCAGTGCAGCCGCCTGAAGCTGAGCGACATGCTGGTGAAGCCTCACCAGCGCCTCACTAAGTACCCGCTGCTCCTCAAGTCCATCCTGAAGAAGACAGATGACCCACACGCCCGTGATGCCATCACCACCATGGTAAGGGATTTAGGGGTTGGGGGCAGTAGGGTCGGTGGCCCCTGGCCCCTCAAGCCCACCACCACTCGTGGCACAGATCAGCTCTGTGGAGCGCTTCATCAACGACGTCAACTCGCGGATGCGCCAGCGGCAGGAGCGGCAGCGCCTGGACGCCATCCTCAGCCGCATCGATGCCTACGAGGTGGTGGAGGGCAGCACAGACGAGGTGGACAAGGTAGGCTGAACATGGTGGAGCTGCCATCTCATGCCATGCCATGCCGTGCCACTCAATGCCATCCTCTGCCACACTGCTATGCCACCCTGCTGTGCCGCCCTATGCCATGCCACCTATGCCATGTTACCCCATGCACCCCATGCTGACACCGGGGACTTCTGGCAGCTTCTTAAGGAGTTCCTGCGGCTGGACCTGACAGCCCCCATCCCCGGCACCTCCCCGGAGGACACCCGGCAGCTCCTCCTTGAGGGCAGCCTGAGGATGCGGGAAGGTAAAGACAGCAAGGTGAGCACTGCAGGGGACAGAGAGGTCTCGGCTCCGGCCCCTGCTCACCCGCCCTTACTCGCTGCACCGACTGGCACCCATGGCCCCACTCTCACCCCCAGATGGACGTCTACTGCTTCCTCTTCACCGACCTCTTCCTCATCACCAAGCCCTTCAAGAAGGCTGAGCGCACCAAGGTGATCCGGCAGCCCTTGCTGGTGGACAGAGTCATTTGCCAGGAGCTCAGAGACCCAGGTGAGCAGCCCTGGGGGCAAGGCGGTCTACAGGGAGGTCCCTGGACACTGCTGACAGCTTCTACCCACAGGCTCCTTCCTTCTCATCTACCTGAACGAGCTGGGGAGCGCTGTGGCCGCCTACACCTTCCAGACTAGCGGGCAGTTGTGCCGCAGCTGGGTCGAGGCAGTGCGCAATGCCCAGGTGAGGGCACTTGGGTGGATGGGGGACCCGTGGGTGCCCCGTGCACACCCCATTCCTCACTGATGCCTTTCCCAGAACCTGCTGCAGCGGCTGCGGCAGCGCCGACGCATGGAAGAGCAGGAGGAGGAGGAGGAAGAGGAGGAGGAGGAGGAGGATGGTGAGAGTGGCACCTCAGCTGCCAGTTCACCTACCATCCTGCGCCAGAGCAGTGCCAGCCCAGACTCACAGCAGTGGTAGGGAGCAGGAAGGGGGGAGCTGCCCACCCTCAGCCTGGCACAGGCCCCTCCTTACCTCCTTGCCTCCACAGCCCGTCTGACGGCTCCACCGAGACACTTGCCATGGTGGCAGCAGATGGTGGCGACGAGCTCTCCTCCCCAGACTGGGATGCAGGACCCTTCAGCTCAGCCTCGGACGGCTCCTCTGTCAGCACCACCACCTCCATTGGCACTGGCACCTCTGCTGAGACCGCCACTTCCACCGAGACCCCCGCCCAGGAGCTGCCTGCAGGCGCCCTGCCTGTTCCCCTGTCCCATGGCATGGCCTCCCCAGGCAGCGGCTGCCGCTCGTCCTCCATCGACAGCGCCTATGGCACGCTCTCACCTGCCTCCCTGCGGGACTTCGGCCAGCAGCCGGAGAGGACAGCCGAGGAGGGGCAGGAGCCCTCCATGGCCCCTCCGGCTCCACGGCCTGCCTCGCCCCGGCTGCGCCGCCGGACCCCCGTGCAGCTCCTGCCCTGCCCGGCCAGAGTGCTTAAGTCCAAGTCGGAGGCCAGCTTGCCCCAACTCCTGTCCCCCACTTCCCCAGGCCCCCTAAGCCAAAGCCGCAGCCTCTCTGACCTCTGTGCTGGTTCCCCCCGGACCAGCCAAGACCCCGCACCTCTGGCTGCCCCCGGCAGCAGTGGCAGCTCCACGTCAGAGCTCTCAGAGCCAGAGGAGCCAGTGGAGAGCCCGGCATTCCTCCCAGGGGAGCCCAGGCGTGACCCCCAACCTCCTGCCCGCCGGACCCTCTCGGACCCACAGTCGGCACAGCACCGCAAGCTGACACTGGCGCAGCTGTACCGGATCCGGACCACGCTGCTGCTCAACTCCACACTGACGGCCTCGTAAGCACTCACTGCCTGCTCCTGGGGGATGCCCCAACCCTTCCAGGGGCTTCCCAGGGACTGAGTCCCAGTGCTGAAGGCATCTCTCCCCACTCTGTGTCTTGCAGGGAGGTCTGAGAGCCGCTGGCGTGGAAAGGACAGATGCATGGATGTACCAAGGAGCTTCTCCTGCTTCTAACCGTAGCGTAATGCCGGGCCGGGCAGAGCGGGCACTGGGATGCCACGCCGGTGGGGACATGGATGGGGATGCAGACCAGTCCCCTTGGCCAGGACATGTCCTGGGCGTGGTGGTGCGGGGCTGGACATGGCACGTGGTTTGTGCTGAACCCCTTGTCCACAGACATGAGAGTTTTCAGGCAGCGGGCCCGGGGGCTGTGGGAGACTGTGGGTCAGCTCCTGCAGGCGAGGAAGGGATGATGACGTCGGCAGTGGTGAGAGGGGAAGGTGCTGAGAGGGACGTGGTGCCGGTGGCACGGTGCTGTGGACAGTGCAGGAAGGAGTCTGGGGCTGGTGGCAGGAGAGGATGGTGATGGTGCAGGGCTGAGGCGGGTTTGCCCTGTGGGGTGGCAGTGGATGGCAGCACCTGGGGCCGGAGTGTGGGAGCCGCGGTGGGACATGCGCGGTGGCCAGAGCCCCGGCTGCCCCACCCATGCTAGGCTGCACTCCACGTCCCAGCTGAGCAATAAACCCAGCTGGTGCATGCTCATGTCCGCCTCGCCTCTCCTTTGGCTTCAGCAGCACCCAAGACCGGCCAGCACCTGGGTGGGCGCGGGGCGGCTGAGGGAGCCCCACCGGGACAGACAAAGAGGGCCTGGGGCCAATTCCAGCCTCCCGTTCTGGAGCTCGGGGTGGAGCTGGAGCTCTGGGTTGGGGGTCAGCACTACTCCCCACACACCCTGCGTCCCCCCGCCACCCCCGCTACCGTGGGTCTGTGCCAAGGGGCAAGGGAGGGCGGTGGCCGGGCCCGCGGCGAGGCAGTGCAGGTCCCTCCCGCGCCCAGCACTCCCGTCATGTGGTTTCGTACCCCTTGGACTCATTTCCAAAAAAGCATTTCCTCCTGCTGCGGTTGGGCGTAAAAGCCTGCCTGGGGAGGGCTGGCGCTCACTCACCACGCGTCGCGTGCTGCTGACGGCAGCCATGGGGTGCCGGGGCACCCTGCCCGGGCACTGAGCTGCCCCGACACCCCACTGCACCTGCTGCCCCGCTCCCCTCACCGCCCCGGCATGACCCAGCCGCATCGGCCACAAGGATGAAGTGTTGCTGCCCGGGGGTGGCTTGGGTGAGTGCGGTGGCTTGGGGGTCCCATGGAGCCCTGGCAGCAATTGTGGGGTGTCCCACGGCTGTGGCCGTAACGGGTCCTGAGGAGGGAGGGAAGAATATGGAGGATCCAATTGCCAAGCGCGCCGAAACCGCTTACCCCTCTGGCTAACAGCTGGGGCTGGGCTCTGCTGCACCAAAGCCTTCACGGTGTGGCGTGACCACGGTGGCCACGGGCCATAAAGATCTCGGCCACAGACAGGATGTGGCCGTGGGAAGCCTGGGGTCGTTGGGCTACAGAGGGCAGTGCCACGGGGAGTGGCCATGCCAACAGCCTGCGGGCGGCTGCCTTCGGGGCTAGCCAGGCACACGGGCGCCGGGAGCGGCGGCTGCGTTAATGGACGGGGGAGGCTCCTGCACAGCCCAAGCGGCGGTGGCTCTCCCCACCGCGCAGCCAGCCCCGGGCCTGCCCCGTGCCCACGGCTCCCCATCCACCGGGCACCTGCTCCCCGCGCTGGGCAGGGGCAGCTGCCCATCTGCAGGCAGGGTGCGCGGGCAGGGCTCCGCTGCGGGACGGTCGTGCCTCAGCGGTGACTCAGATGTGCCGCTGGCAGCCGGGGCTGAGGCAGCCGCCCGGATCTGCAGGCAGCGCTCTGCGAGCGGGGCGGCCCAGGGCGGTTTCCAGTCTGTCGGTGGCGGCGGGTTTAGTAGAAAATGATTCAACTGCCGTAATCGGGGCCATCACGGCTGGGAAATCCAGCCCCCAGCGAGGAATCCCCTGGCTCCCTGCCCACACTGTCAGCGCCACGGTCCTCTCAGCCCCCGGCCTGGCCTGTGGAAGGGCTGTCAGCGTGGGCACAGCTCGCTGCACCCACCGGGGCGGCTTCCAGGGGAGCGGGGCTGCCCTGCGGACAGCACCTGGCACCCCGCGGGGGAGCAGTGACCTACTTTGGGACGCGCGTAACGAGGCGCGATAGCATCGGGGAGAGCGTGAGCCAGGCACGGCTTCCTTTCGGGGAGGAAATCACCTCCTCTGTGAGGGAGATAAACCCCAGGAAAGTCAAAGCTGGCAGTGTTAACCCCTACGCGCCCGGATACCGACACCTCCCTGAGCTGGCGATCTCTGGTACCACCAGCAGATCGTGTGCCTGACTCACGCGTCTCCATCCCTGGGGACATGGCAGGGGTCCTGTTGGCACAGGCGGTCGAGCATCTTGGTGCCGCTCCCCAGCCAGCCTGGAAGCACCATTTGCAGAGCACACGGGGTACCTGACAGCCCCCTGGGGACAGGTTGTGACACAGTGGCCCCTACAGTGCCAGCAGGAAGTTGCTTGTTCATGTACTGTGGGGAAAGCAGAGCACAGGGACTGCCTCGGGGCATTCCCGGCCCTGGGACAGAACACCCATGCGGCTTTGGGGCAGAGGGTCACGGCTCCAGCCGTTCTGCCCTGTGCAGGCACCGATGTCCACACAGTTCCAGGTATGGCTCTGGCTCCGATAACCCAGCATGAGCTGGTGTGAGGGCCGTCCCCACGAGTGCACGGCTCTTGGAGCAACCCGGCTGCCTGCAGCCCTGCTCTCTCCTTGCTTGCAGGTGATCTTGGCAGCGCTGTGCCTGGCGGCCAGCGAATCGCAGCCCCCAGGGTGGCGGGACCGCGCCGTGCCGAGAAGGCAGAGGGTCCTGGTGCAGCCATTACTCCGCCTGCGGAGAAATGCCACCAGACCCCCGTGCCCCGACGGCATGAACTGGATTGAGACTGCTCACCACTGCTGCCGCCAGTGTCCCCCAGGTGAGCACTGCCCGATCCGTGTGGCATGGCACAGCACACCATGGCACCGCAGGTGCATTGCTCCAAGTGGCCGTGCTCCCTGTCACCCTACTGTCCCTGCAGGGACATTCCTGTCCGAGCCCTGCACGATCCCTGGGGATGACAACGTGTGCCGCGCCTGTCCCGAGGGCACGTTCCGCACCCAGTCCAACACCCTCAGAAAGTGCCAGGCTTGCTACGAGTGTGACCGACAAGGTGAGCTGGCACCACGCCACGCCGTGCTGTGTTATGCAGCGCAGTGCCGTGCTGCTCACCACCTGCTTTCTGCAGCTTTCCAGAGTGTGCTGAGCAACTGCTCGGCCACCAGCAACATCGCCTGTGGCTGTGAGCCCGGCTACTTCCGTAAATGCATTGACCTGCTCTGCACCGAATTCTCTTGCCGGAAATGCCAGCCCTGCACCGGACGCCTCATCCAGCAACCCTGTGAGTGCTGCCAGCTGCCCCACGGCACAACCTGCCAGCTGTGCCACCTCTGGCTGTGCCACCTTGCCTCATGTCCACCCTCTCCCCAGGCTCAGACAAGCAGGACGCAATTTGTGACGGCAGCTGTGAGCCTGACTTCTACAAAGAGGGTGACGAGTGCCGGCCGTGCCACACGTAAGCATTGACCCTCCACTCAGGAACACATGTGGGGCCCATGGCATGGCACAACATGGCACCCATGAGTCCCATCTCCTTGCAGGAGCACTCTGGACACGTGTGGCAAGGAGTGCCAGCAAGTATGTGGCAGCAACAACGACCAAGGTATGGGGACAATGGGGCCAGGGGCAGTGGTGTGCAATCACCATGCCTGCCAGCTGATGGGAATGTTCCTGCTCCTCCTTGCAGGCTCAGGTCTGGAGTACATCCTGCTGGGACTCACCGCACCATTCTTCCTGGGTGCCCTTGCCATCTACCACAAGAGGAAGAGGCTCTGGCATGATACCCTGGCAGGTGGTCCCCACCCCACGGCACAGGCCGCCACCTCAATGGCCGGGGCTGCAGCCACACCATGGTGCCACTTCAATGCCCGGAAGTGGGACAACCTGTGCTGGACTCCGCCATGCTCCCCACAGGGGACAGAGCGTGCCACTGGCACAGCAAAACAGAGCGTCAAACACCAGACCTTGCTGTGTAAGCTGCCCAGTGATGAAGAGGAGCCCTCTGCAGCCCCAGAGCCCCGCGGTGCCCTGCTGCAGGGCAGCCAGCTCTACGCCGTCATCGATGTGGTGCCAGTACGGCGTTGGAAGGAGTTCATGCGGATGCTGGAGCTGCGGGAGGCAGAGATTGAGCTGGTAGAGCTGGAGGTGACCCACATCCGTGACCAGCAGTATGAGATGCTGAAGCGGTGGTGCCAGCAGACCAGTGCCACACTGGACCGCGTCTTTGCTGCCCTGGAGCGCATGGAGCTGGCCGGCTGTGCCGAGGCACTGCGCCAGAGTCTGTCCACGGGACCCTGATCCCCAGCGTCAGCACCCTGGCACAGGGAGGTCCTGACACCTCCACATCTCACTGGGCACCTCATCCCAGCCATACCCCTAAGTATTGTTACTTATGCCGTGTAGACATTTTATGTCAGTTTTATGTTCCCTTCCCACCTGCCTGTCCTCTCTATTTATGTCCCCCTGCTCCCAGGGACGGGGAGGACCCCATGCCCCAGGACGTCGGCTCCCCAGCCACTCGCGGGACGAGCGGGCACCGAGCCCACCGCGAACCCATGGGATAGTTCTCAAGGCTGCCCGCTGCCGGGCGCTCCTTCCCCTGCCCCAATAAAAGAGGTGTGTTCTCCATCCGCCAGCCCTGGCCCTTCTTCCCAAGGCTGCGTTGGCCGGGCACCAGGGCACTGCTGGCCTCAAGGCCACCACTGGTGATGTGGCCACCACAGGTGACAGGCAATGTGGGCGCTGGCAGAGATGCAGGCGGTGTGGGTGATGGGGGTGATTGCGGTGATGTGGGTGAGGGGGGCACCGTTGTCGGCGAGCATGGTGTGGGTGGGGGATGGTGTGGGCAGCCCCAGGAAGGCGCGGGGCACTGCTGGCGGGGTTTATCGTTTTAATCGCTGGAAAGGCAGGCGGTCTGGGCAGAGGCGAGCCGGAAGCTGGCCTTGAGCGGCTCTGGAAGGGCAGGAGTGAGGGCGAGCGCGCTGCAACGGCGAGTGGTGCCAGCGGGGCGTGCGGCGAGCCCAGCCGCAGCGGCCGAGCCGGGCAGTGCACAAGGAGCCGCGTGTCCCAGGCCGCGGCAGCTCGCTTTGCACCGGGCAGCACAGGGTGGCGGTGGGCTGGCGGCAGCGGGATGTGGGGGTGGGGGGGACTACGGGTGCCTGGGGCGGTGCGGGGGGCTTCTCTGGGTTGGGCTATGTGGCCATCCACGGCAGGAGGAGGGTGCCGAGGCATGTCGCGGTCCAAGGGAGGACCTGCGAGCCTCCTCCTGCTGCGAAGAGCCAGGATGCGGTGTGGCGTGGCTAGTGCTTGGCTATGTCCCCCTTCTTGAGGATGATCTGTCGCTGCCAGGGCGCCAGCTTTGTCTCATCGTACCCGAGAGTCCTTAGCTTTTCCGACTGCTCCTTCTCCTTCTCCTCCTCCTCCCGCTTCAGCTTCTCCTGCTCTTTCCTGCTTAGCAGCAGAGGGCACAGGGCGCCGCGGTCACCAGAGCCGCGGGAGCCGCCGTGCCCGCCCACCCAGGGAAGGGGCTTGCGGCACTCACCGTTTCTGCTCCCTGCGAAGGCAAAGAGAAGAGTGCGGTTAGCAGAGCCGCGGGAGTGACCGGCTGGTGCGGCATCCCCCGACCCTGGCTCACCTCTCTTCCTCCAGCTTCTTGCGCAGGATGTCCCTCCTCCAGGCCGGCATGCTGGCCAGGCGCGCCTCCTCTTCTTTCTCCTGCAACAGACAGCCGCGTTACCGGCACTGCCGGGAGCCTGCCCTCACTGCCGGCATCATGGGGCCGCAGCATCGTCCTGGTGCGTGGCATCACATCCTTCTGGCATCCGCCCTCCTTTGCACGGTACTGGTGGGGTTCACCAGCACACGGCTCTCCGACGCGCCCCTCACTGCCCGCCTTCCGCCGGCGCCGGGAGGAGGAAGGAGCGCGTGGCGTGGCCAGCCCTTGCAGCACACCACAGCTTTATTGCAAGACACGCGGGGGCCCACGCTGCCCCGGCACCGCAAACGCCACACCAGAGGGGAGCGCAGCCCCGCCGCTGCACCTCCCACACAACACACAGCCACGGCAAGCGGCACACACTGCAACCTCGGCCCGGGGCCGCGCAGAATAACACCCATCCCTCTGCCAAGCTGAGCTGCACCATGAGCCACAGAGGCAGGCAAGCACACCCCGGGCATCAGCCCACAGCTGTCCCCTGAGCTTGCTACCGCCCCACGCCACACCACTGGCACAGCCTGCAGCATCCCGCCGGACTCAGGTGTCGAACATCTCTGCCTCCTTCTCCTTCCAGAAGGAGAAGCTGCGGTCAATGAAGCGACAGACGTCCTCCTCGCTGAACTCTCCCAGCTCCGGCACTGGCACTGCTGCCCCCTGCCCTTCCGGGGCCATGGTGGGGGGCTCTGGCAGGCTGTCTGCCACTGCCACAGGGTCATCCCCAAAAAACTCCTGCACGAGGTCCTCAAAGCCGTCAAGCCAGTGGCGGTGGCCAGCCTCGACCTGCTCCAGCACGGTGCGGTGGAAACGGCGGACGTGGTGCCAGCTGTGGCTGCCCAGGCGGTCAAACATCTCGTAGCAGAGGAGGTGGCGGAAGCGCCGCTCCTCGGGGCTGAGGGGCATCTCCAGCAGCTGGAAGTACCCCAGCATGAAGAGGTCGAGCGGGAGGCTGTCGTGGGGCATGGGCGAGCCGCCGACGTGGGGCAGGAAGTGCTGGGGCCAGTACAGCACCGTGGTGCGGCTCAGCCGCCGGATCTGACGCCCTGGGACCCGGCGGGCGACACTCCTCCAGCGGGCCAGCAGCCGCCCCGCTGCCGGCCGCCGCCTCCCCGGCCGCCGCGGCCGCTCCTCCCCAGGCACTGCCGCGAGTGCCCGCTTCTTCCAGTGCTCCAGGAAGAGGAAGACGGCGCGCTCCTTGCACCCCTTGGTGCGTTCATGTGGGCTGCTTGGCTCTGGCGGCACTGGCCTGCTTCGCCGCAGTGCCCCATCCCCGTATTCCTCCTCCAGGATGGGCCGGCGGGTGCTACCAGGGGGCTGCACCCGCTTGCGCTTAGTGACCCTGGGGGGAGGTGCAGGGGGCCCCCCTGGCCCCTCGTAGTTGGCTTTGAGGCTGCGGACAGAGACACCGCAGCCCAGGATCTCGCGCCGGGCGTCGTGCTGGGCACCAGGACTGCCCACTGCTCCCCCCGCCCCAGGGCCCTCCCGGCCCCTCGGGGTGGCTGGTGGTGCGGCCGCGCTCCTCGGCAGTGTGGGGGACTGGCAGCCGCGGGCAGGCGCGTCCTCGTGGGCGAGGGCGAAGCGCCGGGGTGCCGGGGGGGCGGAGAGCGGCACGAGTGGCGACAGCTCCTCCTCCGGCCCCCCTGGAAGCGGCTGCGCTTCGTGCATCACCCGCAGGCTCCCCAGCTGCCTCTCCAGGTGCTGCATGTCCTCCTCCCGCATCGGCTGCCCGGCGGGTCCCGGAATGCCCCCGCGGGCAGGTGGCCCGCGCCGGCACAGGGGCGGCGAGCGGCTCACAGGCTGCGGCGGGAGAGAGGGCAAAGGGGCTCTTGAGGCCATGCCGCACGCACCTTGTGCCACTGCCGCCGTGTGTGGCATCCCCGGGGTGTGACGCCCCTGCATGCAGGTAGGGTGCTTCCCAGCCCAATTGGGAGCCGGAGGCAATGCCACGCACGCCATCTCGCCAAGTCCTGAGCTGCTTGGGCCATGCCCGCGCCGCGCTCGCCGCCGCAGCACGTGAGACCCCCCTACCTTGCGCCGCTGCTCCTCTTCCTCCTGCATGCGGAGCTGCAGCTTGCGAACCATCACCTGCCGCTTCCACTCGGGGATGGGCCGCCCCTGCTCGTCCTGGCTCGGCACCAGCGCCTCCACCTCCACCGCTGCCCCAGCGCCTGCTGCCGGCACCGGTGAGCTTCCGTTCAGCACTGGCTCTGGTGAGCCCCCTGCCAGGCAGCGTGGTGGCCCAGCAGCCTCGGGGGTGGCCGGCGGGGTGGGCGTCCTGGTGGGTGACGGGGAGGACACTGGCGACTCTGCCTGTGGAAGGAGGGAGGGAGGGCGGTGGGCACTTGCCGTGCTGTGCTGCGCCGCGCCACCGGCTCCCCTGGCCCCCATCACCACCTACGTTGGCCCCTGCCTGGCCGCTGCCGGAGAAGACGGTGGTGAAGCCTTTGCTCTGTGGCGTTGGCTTGAGGCTCTTCCCAGCTTTTATCTCGGCCAGCAGCTCCGAGTTGTCGCCGGTGGGGGACATCATGTTGAAGGACTTGGTGCCTGAAGGGTGGCAGAAGGGGCAGTAAGCACCCTGCCAGCACTATCTCCCTGCCCCAGTGAATCCCCCATCAGCTTGCAGGGTAGGGGAGTAGAGGGATAGCTGGGTTACTGCCCCCTCCCCGCCATCCAGGAGCCCCTGAAGCAGCAACCTGACATCCAGCTCACCGGTCCACAGGAACAGCACATCACCAAACTCCTGGGTCCATCAGACCCCAGCGGAGCAATTCCCCAGCACTCAACAGCCTGGCACCCCAGCTCCACAGATCCTCCATAAGACCAGAACTCCAACAGCAGCTTACAGGGTCCATGGCACCCTGCTGCAGCAGCACCCTAGCACCCCAACACGCAGCTGCAAGGGTCCCAGCCTAGCCCCAGCCCCGAATGCCACCCAATGCCCCCGAGGCATTATGCTGCAACAGAAGTGTGCCTCTGGAGGGATGGCTCCACGGCCGGTGGCAGCCCTGCCACTGCAGGACGGCTCCTACAGTCCCCTGGCAGCTCCCGGCAGAGATGCACCGACAGCCTGAGCCAGACCCCCTGCCAGTCCGGTGCCCAAAGGGCTGCGTGGCACCGGCACCCCGGGGATGCTCATCCCACTGCTCGTGCCACCCGCCCCGCGAGCACCCACCGTCCGTGCCAGCCATGCGTGAGTCCCTAACGGCCCATGGTACCGTGCCAAAGCAAAGCCCCCTCCCCGCGGCCGGCGCCCGCAGCTCGCTCCGCTCGGCTGCGCCACGCCGGAGCCAGAGGGCTGCGGGTGCTGAGGGCACAGCGGGACGCGCGCGCTGCCATCCAGCGCCGGCTGAGACCCCCCGGTCCCGGGAGCCGGCGCTAATAAAGCGGGCGCCGAGCAGCGGCCAAGCCCGCCGGCTGCAGTCAGCGGCGGGGGAGCGGCCGGTGCGCTCACGTGGCGGGGTCACGCCGGCCGGCTGAGCGCAAACAAAGGCTCTCTGTGTGCGGGGCCGCGGGGCCGTGGGGCCCGGCTGCCTGCCCAGCCCTGCCAGCCCTGCCTGGCGGCTTCGGCAGCCCCGCACCAGCGCTTGGCCTCCCGCGTGGCACCGCCGGCCGGCGACGCGCCGCGAGGGCTCGGCGGCAGGAGCGCCGCGGGCAGGTGACAGCCCCAGCAGCCGTCGATGCCCCGTGGCTGCAGCACAGGACGGCGCCGGCACGGGCCCCTCCGGCTGTGCCCCTCGCCAGGGCACCACCCCCTGAGCAGGGAGGAGCGTGGGGCCGCGGTACTTACTCTTCATCTGCCTGAGCGCCTTTCCTCCTAGGGAGAGAAGCAGAGAGGCGGCGCAGGGCGCGCGGCAGAGGAAGGATTTGGCCACCGCGAGACAAGAGAGAAGAGAAGCGGCCAGCAGTGAGAGCAGGCAGGGGCGAGCGGGCGTGAGGGCCCCCGCGCCGACACCGGAGGAGAGAAGGACAGAGAGGCTGTCAGGAGCCGCGCGGTACAAGTGCCGCGGGAGGAGACGACCCAAGGCGGTCAATGCCACAGTGCAGCCAACGGGACAGTGCCCAGGATCACTCCCCGTGCCCACCCGGCACCCTGCCACTTACTTCCCGTAGAGGAGGAGGAGCGGCGGGGGCCGGCGGGAGTCTCGGCGAGCGGGGGCGGCGGTGGGGGCGTCGGGCAGGCGGTGTCGGGCAGTGGTGGGGGCGGGGGCGGGGGCGGCAGCTCGGCACCAGGCTTGCTCTCCCCATTGCTCATGGTGTCCGCCGAGATGGGTGATGTCTGGAAGAGAGCATGGGCAAGCGTTGCTCGGTGCCGGTGCCACTGAGCTGTGAACAGGCTCGCGGCGCGGGGCTTACCTCCTCGGTGTGCGCCATTCGTTGTGGGCCTGGCTGCTCGACCACAACGTGCCCCAGGTGCTTGTAGTAGTCACCGGTGCTCGGCTGCTTGCCGAAATTCCTTGACCGCCTGCTGGAGTCGGCCCGGCGCAGGCCCTCGGGACTGCTGTCACGCGATGCCAGCTGCAATGGGGACCCCACCTCAGCACAGCCGTGCCCAGCTCTGACCGTGGCTCAGGGCCGTGGTGGAGTAGGACCGTGCCAGCTGTTTGCCTTGGGGCAGATGCAGAGCTGGGACGGACAACAGGTGCATGCCCTGGGGTCTGTTCGGCAAACGGCTCTACCAGGGGCTGCGTGCCATGGTGGCAGCGTGCGGCATCAGTGCCTGGCACTGTGACCCCATAGCCTGTGCCCAGGATCCTGGCCAAGCCTCCCCCGGGATAACCCCCTGGGAACAGGAGTGCCGAGCCCCAGCCCCGCGGATTACCGGAAGCTTATCCCGCGCGGGGCTGGGGCCCGGTTCCAAACCTCCCTCTGAACAGGGCTCTCAAGCAGCGCAGCCTCAGCTCACCCCGGCGCATTCCACAGCGGCTTTGCGAGTTATGCTGCCGAATGCAGTGCTGCAGGGGGCTGTGCCTGCTCCCTGGGTTCGGGGTGCCACTGCGGCATAGCCCTGCTCCCCTTGCTGGGGGCCCCGCTATTTGCATTTCCCTATACGCCACCTCCACCCATGACATTTTCACGGCGAGCCCGGGAGCTCGCCGCCGCCGCCAGCCCCAGCTAAGTCAACAAACGTCAGATCGGTGTTCCTTACTCCAGCTGCCATGGGAGTTGTGCCAAGCCTGGCTCCCGCTCTGGCAGTCCCAGCCCCAGACTGATGCAAGGGTCCGTGCCGCTGAACCCCGTCTAATGGGGCATCCACACCACCGTGGCACTGCTCCGCCACGCGCCCACACCTCCCCAGGGCAGCCCGTTACTCCGGTAAGCACTAAAGAGCCAAGGCCGTGCGCAAGGACTGTAGGGTCCCGAGCACGCCACGTGCCTGGCACACACTTACTCTGCCGAGACCCCCACCCCATGTGCCCCGTCCCGCAGAGCGCTGGGCTCTGCCAGTGCCTTGACCATGCCCAGACTCCTGTCCTCTGTGAGGTGGCGAGAGCCATGGTAGGGGGTCAGGGCGGCCCCAAACCTACTGCATCCCTAAGCCCCCCCCCAGCCTGCCATGGAGGGCTGCACCCCTCTTACCTGTGCACGCCTGGCTGAGCCCTCTCAGCTCCTGGCAGCGCTGGCTGTGCCACCCGACACCTGTGGCGCGGGCGACACCGGAGCTGGCCGCTCGGGTTACCGCCTGCGCAGCTGCCCACGCCCAGCTCGGCATGGTGCCGGTGCCATCGCCGGGGCCGCATGGGCGCGGCTGCCATGGCATGATGCTGTCGGGTGCCCTGGCCGGTGTAGCAGTGCAGTGGGCCCACCCAGTGCCATGGAGCCACCAGAGAATCACTGGCCCCAGCTTGCTGCTTCCTCGCTGCTGGTTGAGCCCCAGCCCCACCCAGTGCATGCCAGCATTGCAGGCATGTGGCCTCCAGCTGGGACTGTGCCCTCCCAGTGCAGGGAACAACTCCTCAAGGGGATGGGTGCCTGGTGGCATGTCCCTCCCGAGTGGTATGTCCCTTGAGCTGTGTATGGGGCATGGTGCAGGGGACACGGTGCATGGGGCCGTACCTCTCGGCGCAGCGCCTGGCTCTCCACATGCCGCAGGTTGTTCTTGGCCCGCACGTAGATGTCGGCGGTGTGGGGGGCAGCGGGGGGCGCAGGTGCAGGGTAGCCGGGGGGTGGTGGGGGTGGCCGGGTGGCAGGGGGTGGGGGCGGTGGTGGGGGGAAGGCAGGGGGTGGTGGCGGCGGGGGACCCTCGCCTGCTGGGCCCCGGCCCCGTGGCCGCATCTCGGGGTCCAGCATGTCCATGTACGCCTGCATGTCCGCCAGCGCCGGCTCAGGCACCCCTGCGCAGGGCAGGGGGTCAGGGGGGGCTGGACCCGCACCCCCCGCCCCGCGCCCCCTGGCCCCGCACTCACGGGCGGCGGGGGCCCCTGCGGGGCCGCCCCTCTTCTCCCCGGTGCTGGACTGGCTGGAGTGGCAGGAGTCGTAGTTGGAGAGGGTGCTGGCAGGGGAGCCCACCTCGAAGCGCGCCTGGGGCACCGACGCCATGGTGTTGGGCGATGACATGCCCGAGTCGGGCTGTCGGCATTCCCCATCCGCCGAGGGGTCTCGTGACAGCACGCGGTGCTCTACGCTCTGCTGACACAGCCGTAGGGTCAGGCACCAGGGCAGGGGTGGCGAGGCCCTGCGTGCTCCCTGTGTGCTCCCCATGTGCTCGTCCCCCGGGTACCGGCGTACCATGTTCTCCACGGTGCGCAGGTACTGGGCGCAGTGGCTGTGGCCATTGTAGTCGGCGAGGTCGGCTGCTGTGTAGCCATCCTGGTCACGGATGCTGAGGTCGGCACCGTTCACCACCAGGATCTGGCAGCACTGGGGAGAGTGGGGGTGCATGGCAGGGCTGGAGGGAAGCCCCACCCCCCGCCCTGACACCCTGTTGGCCACCAGCACCCACCTCCAGCTCGCCATTCTCGGCGGCATCATGCAGTGGCGTGCCGCCCCAGCCGTCGGCGGTGATTTCCCCGCCGTGCAGCAGCAGCCAGCTCAGCACCTTGGCGTGGCCGCGGCTGGCAGCGAAGTGCATGGCCGTGGCCCCCTCGGCGTCCCGCTCCGACAGGCTCACCGTCGTGAAGCTCATCTGTGTGGGCAGGCGGGCTGAGCACCGGGGCTGTGCGCCCTGTGCTGTGCCACCGCACTGTGCCACCACGCTGTGCCACGCCGTGCCTGGACAGCGCTTACCAGCCATACGATGACAGTGTTGTGGCCCATCTGGGCGGCGGCGTGCAGTGGGGTCATGCCGTCATAAGCGCGTGCGTGGGGGTCGGCCCCACAATCCTGCACCAGGTACTGGATGATCTCCAGGTGGCCCTCCTGGCAGGCGAGGTACAGCGGGGTGGCCCCCGTCTTGGTCTGGGCACTCAGCGTACTGCAAGCGGGGCACAGCGCCCGTCACCTGTGGCCACTGCTACTGCCAGTGCTGGGACAGGGGGCAGGCAGGATATAGGGACATGGGGACATGTGGGACACAAGGAAAATGGGGAGGCACAGAGGACACAGCTGCGGGCAGGCAGGGCAGTGCCAGGGCTGGGAGCTGTCCACCCCATGGCTTCCCATAGGTCCCCGTGCTCCGGCGGTGGCTGCAATTGCAGCGGGAGGTCACTAAGTTAATCAGCCTGCTTAGGCTAAGCTTCTTCCTCCGGCTGTTTTTGGACACTGCAATTTAGTCGTATTTTAAAGTAAGCTGCTTACACAGCACCAGCCGTGGAGCCAGCGGGGAAAGGCCAACCTGCGCCATGGTGCTGCCCGGCCCAGCTGCCAGGCACCAGTGTCCACTCACTGCCCCAAAAGGCCTTGGCATCCTTGTGTCTCTCATCCTGAATTGTGCATCCCAAATTGTGCAACCCAAATCCTGAACCCCACACCTTTTACCCCACATCCCCCATAGACCCGTATTCTGCATCCCACATCCTGCATCCTGCCTCCCGACCCCACAGGAAGCTGTTTTATTAAGTGCTCCATAAAAAAAACCTGTTGAATATTTAAAAAAGGAAGAGCAATAAATACTCTGCTCTGTTATCGCAACGATCGCAGGCCCTTAATAATTGATCCCTGTAACTGTGAGACGGGCCGTGGCCAGCACTCCCTTCCCGCTGTGCCTTGCGTGCCGTGCCACAGAGTGCCTGCCCTGCGGTCCAGCAGTGCCAGGCTGGCACAGTGCTGGGTGCTCCCGGAGCAGGGGCTGGGGCAGGGGCTTGGGGCAGTTGCAGACTGGGGTGCAGGGGGCAGCGGGAGCATAGGCACAGGGTCAGTCCCTGATTCCCATTTCTCAGTAATTGGGAAGGGGTTAAGCCACTTGGGCAACACCAGTAAACTGCTTTGCCAGATGGCTGAGCCCCCATGCTGGGTCACCGGCTGCCGGGGGCCCCGCGGGCCGGTGCGAAGGTGGGCTGGGAGCGCCAGCATCCCGCAGCGGCATCAGGGATTGGATTTCGCGGCTGTAACGAAGCCTTCGGGCAGGCGCGGGGCTGGGAGCAGGGCCAGCCCTAAATAATTCAGGGGGAAGGCGGTGACAGCAGCGGAGCAACCTCGGCAAGCAGCGTGAAAGGCAATGCGAGCGCCGTGCCACACCTGGGCTGACACAGTGGGCATCGAGCAGGCGCAGTGGCTGGTTTGGGGCTGGGCTTGGGCTGCAGGGGTTAATCCCAGAGGTGTTCCAGGGCTAAACTGGCACACCTGGGGAGAGGAGATAAAGAACTGGGGCTGGGACAGCTCCGGCCAGTAAGCGCCATGGGATGCAGGGATCCTGGAACGATCTCTGTGGCCCTGCCTGGAGAAAAGGATGAAGGGCTCTGGGGTTGTCTAGAGATAGAGGGGTGCCGAGTGCTGATTCTCTTCCCGCTGCCTCAGGACTCCCTGGATGTGGGAGAGCTGGGCAATCCCTCTCATCCACAACCCTGGAGCCTTCCAGGGACAATGTGGAGCAACAGCGCATCCCCCCGGCTCCGCTTTGGCCGGGTCTGTGGGTTATTTCTAGTGGCCTCTGCCCACCACAGGAAATCGGATTAGCGGCCACCTAATCTCCTGCTGCAGCCTCGTGGCGAGGCCCGGCATCGCGGGCCCTGCGGGCTGCTATGCCATGAAACCCGGGAGCAGCACGGCTCCAGGTACCGCTCCGGAGGCAAAGCGGGGATGCTGCCGCGACGGAGCCGTCTGAGAGGGGCTGCCATGTCCAGCAATGCCCACGGACCTGGGCAAGCGGAAAGGTCGTCTCCGGCGCGGGAAGCAGCCTCTCCTCGGCGGTCAGCCTAATCCATTTACATAACAGCGGGCGGACAAAGGCGGCTGTGTTATCGCCCCGCGCCAGGAGCCGACTCAGCGGCCAGTGACAATAATTCTGCCAGCGCTCGCCCCTCTCCTCCTCGCCCTTTCTTTCTGGGCCATAAAGAAGGTGAAGCTGGCTGCCCAGCCTGATAACGTGGCCGCGTTGCCCTTGGAACTGGGGGATCAGGGTGGCTGCAGCATTCGTCCCCAGTGCTGGCACCTTGCCCAGTGCCTGGAGGGAGGGTTGGGGCCACAGCTGGCACCCTGTTCTCCCACTAGCCCCTCTCCTGCTGGTGGGTGCCAAGCTTCCGGCAGACCCTGTCTCGCTGCCAGCAGTGGGGGCTGTTACCTGGGGCAGTGTCCCAAGAGGAGTCGCAGGGAAGGGAAATCCCCTTTCACGGCGGCGTAGTGGACGGGCAGTGCTCCCGTGTTGGTGGCTGCCGTGGGGTCGCTGCCTCCAAAGCGGAGGAGCCAGTCGATCACCTCATGGTGACCGAAGCGGGCTGCCAGGTGTAGGATGGTGGCACCAGAGTTGTCTGTGTCCTGCAGGAGGAAGCGGGACGGCTGTCAGGACCAGAGACCAAGCCCTTCCGGCAAGGGGTCTGGGGACCGCAGGCAGTCGTGGGGCGTCCCCCAGCCCGGAGCTGGTTCCTGGGGGTGGCCACGGTGGAGTTTCTGTCTGTACGGAGCAGGGCTGCAGCAGGAGCACAGGGCATTGGAGTGACCGTGGGACCAGCGTGCCTGCCCTCTATCAAGGGCCTGCGTCCGCACACAGTGAATGCAGCACAATGCCCTCCTTGTTCTACCGGCCGCGGAGCCCCTAACCGCGGGAACTTGCCGCCGAGCCCCGCTGTGCCGCCGGCCCGTCCGTCCTCCACGCTCGGTGGGGCGCGGGTGGGGCTGGCCCCTGGCCAGGAGGTCGCCGATGCGTGCTGACCCCTTCCTTCCCGATTAATCTCCGCTCCCAGCCCCGCCGCCGCCTCCTCTTCCTTCGGCCGTCACATGTCTTTAACTCTCGGCCGGCCCCGGGGCAAGCCGCTTACCGCCCCGGTCCCGCCGTTGTGTAACCCCGGGAGGGGGCGGCAGCCCCGGGGAATATGTGCTGCCCTCGCGGCTGAACCCCTCCGGGTCCGTCGGATGCCGCCCGCTATGCACGGCGGAGCCCTGCCCGCGCCGGCTAGGACGGACCTCGGCTCGCCGTCGGCAGAGTTGGGAGTACCACGCGTGACCGTCTCCCCGCGGCCACAGCCACCCACACGGGACCGCGGAACGCCTCCCCGGCCGCCCGCGCCACCGAAGGACCCTCCGCCGCCCCTCGCGACCCCGCTCGCACCTGCACGCCGCAGCCCCCCTGCGTGAGCAGCCACTGGAGACAGGCGAGGTTGCCGGTGGCGGCGGCGTCGTGGGCCGGCGTGGCCCCGTTTCGCGCCCGCGCGTCCCCGCGGAGCGCGGCCTCGGCTGCCAGGTACCGGAGGCAGGCGAGGCGGCCGGCGCGGGCGGCGTGGTGCGCGGGGGACGCGCCCAGGGCGTCCCGCAGCCCCGGCCGCAGTAGCCCGGCCGCCCGCAGCCCCCGCAGCGCCTCCACGTCGCCCTGTCGCGCCGCCTGCAGCGCCCGCTCCAGCGCCATCCCGGCGGCGGCCCCGGCCCCAGCGGCCCCGGCGGCGGCCCCGGCGGCCCCGGCCGCCGCTTGGCACTGCGCGGCGCTCCCGCCCCGCCGCCCCCCGGCCCCGCCGGCTCCTCCTCTCCCGCCCCCGGGGCCGCCCCTCCGCCCGCCCCGCCCGACGGCGTGGCGATTGCCCTCTGCTCGGGACCCCCGCACCGCTCCCCCTGGCCTCAGCTGGGGCAGCCGCACTTTGCCGAATTGCGGCCGGGACCGGCACCGGAGCTGATGAAAGTCCGGGCAGACCCCAAAGCGGACCGCGCGCGGCTGCCGGCGCCGCTGTCCGTGGCCTTGGGGAGCGGCCCCACGGGTGTCCCCGCCCGCCGCCCGCCCACGCAAGAGGCGCGGCAAAGATGGGCTCCTCCGGCAGCCCCGACGTGCGCTGCCGGTCCTAGCAGCGCAGGTAGAACCGGGTGGGCGGCTGCTCCGCCTTAGCCGGGCGCGGAGTGCCGGCAGCAGGGCACGGTCCGCTTTGGGGTTCACTCGGACTTGCACCAGTCCCGGTCCCGTCCGCCACTCGGCAAAGTGGTTTTATGAATCGCCGGCGGGGCAGGCCGGGAGGGCCGGGCAGCGGGCGGCGTGGTAGGGCAGGCGGGGACCGCCCCGCTGTCAGGACCGCGGACAGCGGGGGTGACTCTCGATCAGCACCGAGGACAGAGGCAAGGCCGCCCTGCCCGCCTCCTTCCCTGCCTGTCCCCCGCGCTCCCTGCCCGGCGCTCCCGCCCTGCCCCGCCGGCGGTTCACAAAGCCGGTAGCGGTACGGAGAGCGGGAGCGCCATGTCCGCTCCGGGCGTCGCGCGGCAGGCACCCCGGTTCCTGCGCCCCGCTCTTGCCTCCGGCAAGCTGTGTAAGGTGAGAGCTCCAGCATTCTCGGCCCCCCGCGCCCCCGGGCTGCCCCGTCTGACCGCAGACTCTCCGGTCCCTCATGGAAACGCATCGCCACGCTCGCAACAACGAGAGCCGAGAGCTCGCCGTCGGCGAGGCCGTGAGTGCCGCGGCTCCCGGCACTCCGTGTCCCCCGGGCCGGGATTCTAGACCCCCTCCGGACCCTGCGTGCGCTCCACTGCGAGCTGTCACTGCCTGCTTGGGACTGTCGCCACCATCCGACCCAAAATCCCCGGGCGCCTACGGGAGCCGTGTTCCAACCGGAGAGAACCGACGGCGCCGGGAACGCGGGGGGGGAGTTGAGTGCTGCCCATGCCGACCCGAAGACCCTGTCTCCCACGCGTCCCCGCGATGACAGGGCACTCCTGGGCGCGGGGGGGGCCCCGGTGCCGGTGGGGTCACCCGGTTCCGCGGGCAGCGCCGGAGCCCCTCCCGCCCCGGCTCCCCGCGGCCCCGCCGCTCCTCCCCGCGCGGGGCGTGGCGCTCGCTGTCCGCCAATGGGGCTGCGAGGCGGGGCGTGGCGGGGCGTGGCCGGGGCGCGGTGGGGCGTTGCCAAGAGCGGCGGTGCCGCAGCGCCGCTGCGGGCGGGGCGCCGGTGCCGCCATGTCGGAGCCGGGGGCCGCGGGCCCGAGCCCGGCCGCCATCCAGGTGTCCAGGTACGGCCCCGCCGCGGCCGGGGGCCCGGATAGAGCTGGGCTGGGCAGGGAGATGGGCGTGCTGGGGTCCGTGGGCGGGTGCCTGTCTGCAGCCGAGATGCTGCCCGCCCTACTGCCGGCATCGGCGGCGCCGCCGCGTTGTCACGCTGTCAGTGACACCGGTCACGGGCAGAGCGCAGCAGCGCCGCGCCCGTGTTCCGTGCTGCGGGGGCTGGGAGCGGACAGGGCTGCCGCGGTTCTTCCGCCTGTGTCCCCGCGGCTCCCGGGCGCGGCCGCCCTGAGACAGCAGCTCTTGTCCGGGCCAGCGCGCAGCCGCTGCCTCGGCATCCCCGGGCCGTTATTCGCCGTTGGCAGAAAGCGCGGCTGCTGCCGGGAGGCCGCGTGGAGCAGCGGCACGAGCCCGGCTCCGTCTGTGCCGCACCGGCAGGGGTGCGGTCCCGCTGAGCCGCCGGCTGCCCCGGCAGAGGCGCCCTGCTTCCTTCCGCTCCCAGCGGTAATTTGGAGCGGTTTCAATCGCCGCTTACAGGAAGCCGCATGCGAGCAGCGATGGCCCGGCAGCTCAGTCGGTGGGGGATACGCTGCCTCCTGGCAGCCGCTCCGGGACCGGGCTGGGGGCGCGGCAGGGGTTGTGAGTTCTCATGTGCCTCCTTCGGCAGGATTATGCGCCCAGATGATGCCAACATCGCGGGGAATGTCCACGGGGGAACCATCCTGAAGATGATCGAGGAGGCAGGAGCCATCATCAGCACCCGCCACTGCAATTCCCAGGCCGGGGTGAGTAGCTGCCGGAGTGCCTGCCAGCCTCTGGCGTGGTGACTCGTGACCTCCTGCTGTGTCTCAGGGGCAACAGAAGTCCCGCACTTGGGAGTGTTTGCTCCTGCATGCAAACCACTGGTATCTCAGGTGGCAGCTGGGGCAGGGTCCCAGTAGCTAGAACTATTCTGCTGAAATTGTGGTTTACCAGCAGAAACATTATTGCTCATTATTGCTGTTAATGTTTTAACTCCTGAGAAAGGCGAGTTGGGGCAACCCTGGTGTTGGTGTTACAGAAGGAGAAGGAAGCATGGCCAGTGGCTGATAAGGTGGCGGTTGAAGTATCCGAGCCGCACATGGCACGGCCGGTTTGGCTGGTCTCAGGGAGCTGCCAGCTGTGGTCCCACGTGGCGGGGCTGTGATCACTACCTTGGCTGTCTCCCCGTCCCCAGGAGCCCTGTGTGGCTGCACTGGCACGGGTGGAGCGGACGGACTTCCTCTCGCCCATGTGCATCGGTGAGGTGGCCAACGTCAGTGCCGAGATCACCTACACCTCCCGGCACTCTGTGGAGGTTCAGGTCAACGTCATGTCTGAAAACATTTTAACAGGTGGGTGGCTGCTGATGGCCGTGTTCCAGAACTCCAGGAATAATGGTGTTAAGCCAAGAGCTTGCAATGGTGACCCCATCCTCTGCTCCGTCACTGGCAGCATTTGGCAGAGAGCAGCTCCAGCGTGTTTATTGACAAAGCTGGGGCTGCAGGGAGGGCTGGTGCTGGGGAGGGAGGCCAAGCAGGCCCCCTGGGATTTATGGCTCCATTGTAGTGAAAAACAGCAAAATCTGCTCGTAGCTCTTCCTGCCTGATTTGCTGCCTGTGGCTGTCTTTGGCCTGAAAAAGTCCCTTTTTCTGCTGTTGCTGTGACAACCAGTTCCGCTTGCTGGGACACCTTCCCAAAAGAGTGTTGTCACATCCACTACGAGATAAAACCTGGCAGGAGCCAGCAGGGCAAGGGGCCACCAATGCCAGCGGCATTGCCGGTGTGTGCCGAACCCCAGACCGGTGGCAGGTACAGCACTGCTGGCCTTGGCACCACCACCTGCTGCCCCCTTCTCCTCCAGGGGCAAAGAAGGTGACGAACAAGGCGACACTGTGGTATGTGCCGCTGTCCCTGAAGAATGTGAATAAGGTCCTTGAGGTTCCCCCCATCCAGGTAGGACAGCTCATTTGAGTCCCCCAAAACTGGAACTCGTGCTCTCTGTGGAATGGCACTAACCTGGCCCTGTTGGCACTCCCAGCTGTGCCAGTGGCTTTGCCAATCCCCTTCTTACCAGCCTTCTATTCCAGTATGCAAGAAAGGAGCAGGAGGATGAGGGGAAGAAGCGTTATGAGGAGCAAAAGCTGGATCGGCTGGAAACTAAGCAGAGAAATGGTGACGTGATCTTACCTGTCATCAATCCAGGTAACATGGGCAGCGTGTAGCCAGTGCAAATTGCCCAGCAGTACTGGGAGACCAAACTGGTCCCCAGGGCAACTCCAGCCATCCCCATGGCCCTGTAGCTGCAAGTGTATATTCTGAAACACCACACCAGGGATGGGGATGGGATTTTGGAGCCACAGTGTGTCAGTGGAAGGGGAGCTGAGTGGATACCTCAGGGGCTGGTGGGTGAGATCCCCTCTCCAAAACCCTGTTCCTGTATCACTCCTTGCATCCCTTGTGTGCTTGTGTGCAGTTAGAGCTGGTTTTGTTCAGCAAGGGGTAAATGCAAGTGCTGGGCAAGGGTGGCCTCTAGGCCTGGCTGTGGTCTTCAAGCAGAGGTGGAGAGGTGGTACATGGGGAGTGTTGGGGGAGGTGATGGGGAATGAAAGTTGCTCAAATGCTTTTTTCCCCTCTGTCCTCCCTGCTCACAGACAGGCAGACAAAAGGTAAGGCTCAGTGGGCACTGCTGAATGGGTGGTCACCTTGAGTGGGACTTGGCTGCTTTTCTTTCCTCTGAGCTTCTTTAACATCTCTTACTAGATAGAAACACAACCACTTTTGAGAGAGGATTTCCTCTGCTGGGAGTTTGGGGGTGTGACTTATGTCACCTGGAGGTTGTAGTGGGACAGAGGTCACCAGGATGTGCCAGGGTTGAGGACATGGGGGTGAAGATCTTCCCACCAAGGGGAAAACAGGGGCTTGATGCAGCAGGGTCTGGGAGGTTCAGCTGAGGGGGGAAAGCAGGCAGCCGTGTGACCCAGTTCACTCCTGTTTGCTTTCATGCTCTTTGAAAGCTTGAAAAGAAAGAAATGAGCTGAGCTAGAATAAAGTGGATGGGTGGGGATTAGAGGGAAGCAGCAGCCCATCAGGTGGTGAACAGTCTCTGCTCTTGGAACTTCTCCAGCCTGGTTTAAACACTGGTTTCAACATAGTTCAGCTTTGCACAAGCCAGCCCCATGTTTTCTTCCTTTGGACAAGTTAAGACAGGGGTATATGGTGGTGAACAGGGGCCAGCTGAGCAGCTCTCACCTTGCTTTGCTCTCTAACCAGAGCCGCACACTGTTGGCTACAGCCAGTCCAGCCTGATCCACCTGGTGGGGCCGTCGGATTGCACACTGCTGGGCTTTGTGCATGGAGGTGAGTGAGCACTGCCCCGCACAGCAGCTGGGTGCCAGGTCCAGGTGGCTTTTCCTTGAAGCAAAGTGTGGTTGGAGAGTGACTCAGTGCTTTTGGTGGGCTCTGCCTCTAGAGGCACACAGGCCCTTTTGCATTGACTGTTAGGATCAGAGTTGCTTCAGCTGAGACAAAAGCTTTGTCTTTTTCTGTGCCCCAAAAACTCATGTACTCGAACTGTAAATCCTACAGTTTTGTCATCCCCTCTGAGACTGCAAATCCTGGAGACAAACACCCAGCGTGTGACTGCAATTAGCTGAAGTAATTTCCTCTTGGTTGGCAGTGCCCATCACCTGCAGGGCTGGCACGTGTGGTGTAAGCCCTGGGAGAGGTGTGTTTGCTGAGGCTGGGACAACACATTTAATCCTTAAAAAAACAAAACCACCATGGCTCAGAGCTATTTGGAGGTTTGTGGGACGGATCTTGCCTTGCAAGGGTGAGGTTTGCTCAGAGAAATTCGGGAAGGATGGAGCTGACCTTAATCTTAATCACAGGCCTGCGAGGATGTTGCCCTGGTATTGACCTTGTGCTGGTACTGAATTTTCCTGAAGTTGGGACTCAGTCTCCAGTCCAATTCCCCAGCGTAGCTTTGGCCATGCTAAGGCCTTACTGACCTTTGCATGGTTTTCCCAAAATCCCAGTGACTTCCCTGAGACAGGACCCTCTGCTTCCCCTCACAGGTGTCACCATGAAGCTCATGGATGAGGTTGCTGGGATTGTGGCTGCCCGCCATTGCAAGACCAACATTGTCACTGCCTCGGTGGATGCCATCAACTTCCATGAGAAGATCAAAAAAGGTACCAAGGGTGGTGGCAGGCACTGTGATCTCCCGTGTTGCCACACCCTGGCTCCCTTGGGTGCTTGCTCAGGACATGCTGGCAGAGAAATTTAGTCCCTGTTTGATTTGTCCCATGCTCCGCTTAAGCATAAAACATGCAGGACCCCTTCCTCCCTTCACCAGCCCCTCTCTGTTCCACAGGCTGCGTCATCACTGTCTCAGGACGCATGACATTCACAAGCAATAAATCCATGGAAATAGAAGTCTTTGTGGATGCTGACCCGTTTGTGGATGAGCCTCGGGAGCGGTACCGTGCCGTCAGCGCCTTCTTCACCTACGTGTCCCTGAGCAAGGAGGGGAAGCCCCTGCCCGTCCCTCAGCTGCTGGTAAGAGCTTTTGTCTCTGGGCTGGAGCCAGCGAGGCCATCGCTTCTCCTGCTGCTCCTGGGGCAGAGCCCAGCTGGCCTTTTTGTCCAAGAGATCTTCTTCCCTTGAATTACTCAGCAGAAAAATATGACGAACAAGACTTTCCAGGGCAGGCTTCACGGGATGTTGTTTGTTTTGTTTATGTATTTATTTTGATATTATTTTTATTTATATTGGTTTTGTTTTGTTTTGTTTTGTTTTTTTTATTTCTTTTGAAAATTGCCAATGTGGAGGTTGGGGATTGCTTCCACATCCCTAAGTGCTGCTCCCCGTGGTGTCCCCATTCCAGCCTCCCGCCTATTTTAGCTCCCCTAATCCTGGCAGGGCTTTGTGGACGTGACTGGGGGTATTTGTTGGTCAATATTTGACCCGGCACAGATCTCCTGCTTGATGACTGGCTGTCACGTTGTGTGTTTGACAGAGGGCAGCTTTTCTCCCACACTTCTGTGAGGGGAGGCGCATTTCCCTCACAAATGCTGACGCCACGGCTTTGCATTCTTTCTGTGTCCTCAGACGGAGACGGAGGACGAGAAGCGTCGCTTTGAGGAAGGGAAGGGCAGGTACCTGCAGACCAAAGCCAAGCGGCAGGCGCAGATGCAGCAGGCTGCCCAGCAGTGACCTGCCCGGCACCTTCGCCTCCAGCGCCCGCCAAACATCCAGGTTGTTCCCGTTTGTTTCGTGTCCGGCCTGCGCCAGCCCCATGCCTCCACCCGCCCCAGCCTGCTGCCAGCGCCGCTGCTTTGCTGCTGATGGGCTCAGCACCGTACACCTCGTGCTTCAGGCAGCTGAAGCTCCCTGAAAGCCCCCAGGAGTCTTCCCAGGCACTCGCCATCTGCCTCTAGAGCTGTTGTCGCTGTTTGATCCCGTTGGCGACGCTCCCGCCTGTGTCAGAGCCAGGACGGAGGCGTGTGGTGGCTTGAGGGGCGCGTGAGGCCGCGAGTCTTTGTGCTGCTGTGTTCGACTCGCTGGTTTGTCCTACCATGCACACCAAAGCTTTCGTATGTGCCGTGCCGCGCTGCGCCGGGGCCGCACTGAATGTCTGTGACATCTTTAGGTAGTTCTCTGTGCACATCTAAGTTATTTAAGGAATCCTGTGGCATAAATAAAGTCTGTTTCATTGACTGGAATGAAAGGCTGACACCTTTATTTCAAACAATTGTGCTTTTCCTCCCTCCCCCAGATCCGCCTGCGCTCCCCAAGTGGCGCCAGGCGCTCCCAACCTTGTTTTTAAGGAAGTCTGGCTGTTTTAACGGGAACCCCAGCGCAGTTCCTGCTGGAATGGGTTCCCGGTTTGCGATATTCAATAATAAACTACATGACAGGAGGTTGTAGTGAGGTGGGGGCTGGTCTCTTCTGCCGTGCCTGCAGTGAGAGGACAGGGGCTAATGGCCTCAGGCTGAGAGTGGAACTGCAGAACAGCTATCAGAAAACGCTATCCCTGTTCCGGTGCTCAGGCAGCAGGAAGGTGGTGGAGTCACCACGCCTGGAGGTGTTCAGGAGCGCCTGCACCTGGCGCTGGGTGCAGTGGTTTCGGGGTTACGGCGGCGGTGCCGGCGGGCGCTGGGACAGGCCGGTGCCAAAGGGGCCCGGCCCCGCCGGCTCCGTGACCGAACCCGGCCCGCCCCACAGCACGGCCGCTGCGCAACTCTCGCGAGAGCGGCGCCCCTCGCCTGCTGCCGCGGCTGCGCGGGGCGGGGCTCTCGCGAGAGCAGCGGGGCCGTTTCCCGGGCGACGCGGGCGGGGCGGGGCCGCCATGATGGCGGCGGCGGTGGCGCGGAGGGGGCGGCTGGGCCGGGAGGGCCGCGCCAGCCTTTGCTCCTTCTGCTCGGCGCCTCGGTGGCGGTCCTGCCGCTGCTGCTCGGCTCGTCCCCCGCCCTGCTGGCCGCTCCCGGCCTGCGGGGCCGCCTAGCTCTCGCCCTGCACGTGGCGGGAGTGAACGCGGCGCTGCTGCTCCTCTACCCGCGGCCGCTCTACAAGGTACAGGGGTGGCCCCGCGGGCGGCGGGGTGAAGTGCGGCTGCGGAGGGTCCGGTCCGGGTCACGGGGTGCAGCCGTCGGGTAACCCCGGGCCCAGGGAGCGGCGGCGGTAGCGCGTTCTCCCCTCCCTGTGCTTGCAGATCGCCGTCCGGGCCTGTTTCCTGGGCTTCGCCTTCGGCTGCGGGCTGCTGCTGAGCGCCGGCCGCTCCGCCTGGCGCCACTTCGGATGGTAAGGGCAGGGCCGGGCCAGGCAGCCGGGCGGGCGCGGTGCCCCCGGCCCTACTAAACCTGCCCTCCCTCCTGCCGCAGGTACATGTGCTCCCTCTCCCTCTTCCACTACTCGGAGTATCTGGTGACAGCCATCAACAACCCGCGCAGCCTCTCGCTGGACTCCTTCCTTCTCAACCACAGCTTCGAGTACAACCTGGCTGCCCTCTCCTCCTGGGTGGAGTTCACGCTGGAGAAGCTCTTCTTCCCAGGTCGGCCACCCTGCCTCTCCCTGACTCTGCCCAGCCGCACGTGGCTCGCCTGGGGTCCATTTGTGTGGTAGCAAAGTGCAGGTGACCCTCAGCTTGCTGCCCCGTGACAGCCCTGCAGCAGCTTTGCCATGGTCATAATCCCTCAGTGCTCAAAGCCTCTCGGGTTGGATCTCGGGAGGGCAGGGGGGAGCCCCCCCCACTCTGACATGTCAGGCAAGGGGATCTTCAGCCCTTTCCTGCCTTGGTGGTACAAGAATGACGTGTTGGGTATACCTGGGCGTCACCTTTTGACAGGAATAAAATCAAGTCATGTAAATCTGTTGCTGGTTGCCCAGTCTGAGGTAAACTGGCTGTGCTCATCTGTTTATCCTTGGGAGAGGGAAGCTGTTCCCCTGTGTTGTTTTGTAGCAGCCTGAGCATGTCCTTGGCTGTGCTTTGTGCTGGCTTTGCTCAGCCCCTACAGCTGGGCCCCACGGGCTAATCCATGCTAACACCAGGCAGGGGTTGCTGGTTTTATCTGTTTGCTGTGGGATGGCAGTGCATGCCTGCTGCTGTCACACATTTTGCTTTGAGATGGGGGGCAAAGCCCGCTCAACAAGCAGCCCCCTGCACCCCTCGAGACCTGTGCAAACCCGTTGTGCCCATCCCTGTCCATGCAGAGCTGAAGCAGATCACCTGGCTGAGCACCGTGGGGCTGCTGATGGTGATCTTTGGGGACTGCCTGAGGAAGGCAGCCATGCTGACGGCCGGCTCCAACTTCAACCACATCGTTCAGAACGAGAAATCTGACACCCACACTTTGGTGACGAGTGGGGTGTACGGGTGGTTCCGGCACCCGTCCTACGTGGGATGGTTTTACTGGAGTATTGGAACACAGGTACTGTATCCAACGTGCTCAGATTATTTTGTCATGACCCTAGTCTTTACCCTCAATGCTGCCTATGCTGTGATGGGGTGCAGACAGCACTCCATGGCACAGATGGCCTGGGCATGGATTCTGCTGCCTCCCACTGGCTTACAGGAAGTCAGGATACCCTGAGTGCTCTGCCCCATGTGATGTTTGGGAAGATCCTGTTCCATTAATTTTCTCTGTCCAGTAAGGGGTGGTGGTGGAGCTGGGGTTTGAGCTGGAACCTCCTTGGAGGCTTGGTATGTTATTTGCTGCAGGTCTAAAGCTGGTGTTCAGAGTTTTCTGTATCCCTGTGGTCAAAATACCTTTCTTGAGTGGTCAACCTCAACCTGGCTCCTGCCTAACACCAGTCCTGTGCTTGAGGGCAAGAAAACTCCTTGACTAGAGGGTCAGCTCTGGCCAGCTGCAGCCAAGCCATAGCTCAATGCTGAGGCAGCTGTGTGTTCTTGTGGCTGGCTGGGGGTGGCACTGGATTGTATTTCTCTGAAGAGAGTCCATAAGGGTGGCACACGGAGCTTCTGAGAGCTGGGGCAGTGGAGCCAGTGCTACCTGTGCTCTGCTTTCTTCATTCTCAGGAGAAGCTAGTGCTTATGAAGTTTCACAGGGAGTGTTGGGATCTTTTCTTTTTCTGTGTCAATGTTACTGGATGGGGATGAGCTGTGGGGCCGGGGCAGCCTTGGGTTCTCACCAGCAGCATCTGTTCCAGGTGTTGCTCTGCAATCCCATCTGCGTGGTGGGCTATGCACTGGCGTCCTGGCGCTTCTTCAGGGAGCGGATTGAGGAGGAGGAGATCACACTCATTCACTTCTTCGGAGAAGAGTACCTGGAATACAAAAGGAAGGTGCCGTCGGGCCTCCCTTTTATTAAAGGAGTCAAATTGGAACTGTAACATGGGTGAAAACCAGACTGGCTGAGCAGATGCCCAGCTCCTGCTGCGCCCAGTGCCTGTGTGGCACTGGCATCGGGAGGTTCCTGTTGGTATTTCCCGGCCACCCAGGAGGAGCTGGTGGAGGGCTGCGGTGTTGGGCAGCCTGCTGGGTCACCTGCAGTTCAGAAGCTCATTCCTCCTCCTTGAGATCAGTCCTTTGTTGCACATTCAGGGATCTTCCAGATAACTTAGCCTGTAGCGACCCTAAAGAGAATGAATTCCTCCTGCCTGCAGCAGCTGACTTGTCTTGGGACGTATCTGGAACTGATTCTACCAGAAAACAGCACTGCCTTCCTGGCCCTGGGTGGGGAAGGTGCTGGGCAGCAGATTGTTCCTGTTGCGTAATTCGATTTAAAGCTTTCTGACCTCGTGAGCCCGGTGACTCGGCTTTAATCTCCTCGGGCCCATCTCCTTGAGCTGGCACTGGGGCGCCTGTGGGAGCAGCCTCCAGCTCTGTCTGCCCTCAAAGTGCCAGAGTGCCAGCAGCACGGCACCACTCAGTTCTCTCTAGGCCGTGGGGTCTGCAGGGAGGGTTCTGCTGTTCCCCTCGTGCCACTGGATCCAAGCACCTCTGGGCCCACTCCTCCTCCCTCGGATGCTGCTGTGGATGCGGTGTCACTGCTCCAGCTGCTGCCTCCTGCTGCCACCTCTGTTCCTTCTTCCTGCTTCCAAATCACGCTGCTTCCTATCCTGCCAGGCTGCCTCTGTCTTGCAGAGATCCCAGGATTTTGGGTTGTGAAAGAACCACAGCTGCCAGGCTTGCTAAGGGCTTTAGTCCCTGAGATCCTCCCCTGCTCTTTTGGGCAAAAGCTGTGATGTCAGGGCAAGTAGGAGATGCTTCTAGGGAAATCTCCAACCAGGAGAAGAGTTGGGCTAGCTAACGCTCTTTTATAGTAACCATTTGGAAATGGTTCCCACTGGGCTGTGTGATATAACTTTGTTGTTATATACCAAAGAGGTTCACTGTTTTCTTGAGTTCTACATTATTCTTCCTTGCTGGAATGGAAATGAGTTGCTTGTCAGTTCATGCTTGGAGCTTGTGGTGTTCCATGGGGAAGGTGCTGCGGTACGGCTCAGGAAGGGGCATTTGGTAAGAATGGCTTGGGTTTGGGTTTAGGTTTTCTTTTTTTATAAAAAAAAAAAAAAAAAGAGAAAACATTGCCAACTTCTGTGTGGTTATTTGAAGGTCTCTTGAGGTGGCATCATGGCATGATGCTGGTGGCATCATGGAAACTGGAATCCTTTATAATTCCTGGTGGGTTCTCAGAACATGCCAGCAGTGTGTTGAGGCACGATTGTGACTCGGTGACTTGTGGGGCTGTGCAGCCACCGGGATGAGGCTGACCCTAACCCTAACCCCGACCCTCCTTGCTGAACTGATGCAGAGTCCATCCTCCACTGGGTTTGCTTGATCACAGAGCATCTGCCTGATGCCCTCGCTGGTGACTTGTCCTTTGCTGAGTGGGGTTTTGGCTTGGGAGAAAATAACAGAGGTGAAAACGTACCAGTCACAGAGTGCTGATCTGTGCTGGGCTCCCACTCGGGCTGTTCATGTCTCAGGGAAGCTCAGGGAAGCACTGGTTGCGGCCAGTGGTGCCTTAGGCAGGTTAATCTGTAGCTAATTTTTTTGTAGGCAGTAATGTTCCTGCTATGCCCTTGATCAATGGAACTTTGAAATGATCAATTGTCACTTGGGTTTGATGTGCTGACAACAGAAACAAAGTCTCATTCCCAGATTGTTTTTCATAGTAAATGCACTTTGATCCTGATTTCACAAGTGCTGGTTCCAGCTGTGCAGGCTCTGTCCAAGCAAGATGCGTTGGCACCGAAAGAAAGGGATAAACTTCACCCTGAGCAAAACCTTCAGTGTCTCTTGATGTTTTTTCTCTTAAACTTTTCCCAAATCCTGTGACCAGGAGACAGCAGCTTACCGGGTGTGAAGGCATGTGAAGCTTTAGGGAAATCTGGAGTAATCTGTGAAACCCTGCCCTCTGTGCCACAGCGATCGGTGAGCTCTTAGTTCTCAGATGGGCAGGGAACTTCTAGAGCAGCTGTTCTGGCACCCGGCCCATGTTGGTTCATTGCTGCCTGGCACTTCACAGGATGCTCCAACGCCCTGATGTACCCCTGGCCCTGCCCTGCACCAGGAGTTGTTATTTTTCCCCATAATTTGCAGACGCTATGGTTTTAGGAGCAGCTGGACACCCTGAGCCAGCAGATCCCTTTTGTCAACACTGCAGAACCACGCAGACATGGACAACTGCTCCCTTTTATTTCACTCTGACACACACAAGGGAGAGCACAAAGACAGTTTTTCAGAAGCAAGTCCACCTGAGGCCTTTGTATGTGCTGCAGACATAGCTGTTTCCTGCCCTGCCTCATGGCACAGCGCAAAAGGAGCTGGTCAGTGACCAGGGCAGGTCTCTGCTCAGCAGCTCTGCCACGTGCCCAGCACTGGGCTCTACGGTGCTGGCTCTTTCAGGGTAGCACTCTCTCTGCTCTTCTGCTGGCCCCTGCAGCAGTCTTTGTTTTTTGGGGAGGGTTCTCCAGGGCTGTCCCTGGGCATGAAGCCCTCCCCAGGGCTGGCTGAAGCCCCCTTGTTGCTGCCAGGCAAGGCATCCCTGGGGAAGGGAAGGCACGTTGACAGGGTCACTGTCTGGGAAAGGGCGTGGGAGGAACTTGGCACTCAGGTGCTTGCTGTCACCTACCTTGGCACCACTTCATTGTCATCACAGATCTTGAGCAGCATCTGGGCCTGTTCTTCTTTGGGCTCCTGGGGCTCCTGCAGCCTGTGGTGGGACGGGTGTGAGCCATGAGCTACGTCCCCCCAGCCCTGAAAACCCCTGTACCCCTCACCTGGGCTCCAGCCGCTCCTTCACTTTGGCGATGGAGCGGACGTAGGGCGCGATCTGCTTGGTGATGGTGCTCAGGCAGCTGTTCTCCTGCCGCAGCTGCAGCAAGTCATGGAGCTGGGCTGGGGGTGAGAGGAGTGCACTGGGACATGGCCACCCCTACAATGCAGGCACAGGGGGCACGGGGCGGGAGCACGGGGTCAGCAGTACCTTCATAGATCTCCTGCTCGTTTGCTACCCGCTGGTAGGTCTCCTCCCAAACCTGGAAGGAGGAGAGGGAGCCGGGCAGTGTGTAGTGGTACGGGCACAGCGGGGCCCTGCTCTGCCAGGATGTGCCAGCTGTACCTCCTCAAAGACGCTGCGCATCATCTCCACGGCAGAGTAGTGAGCTGCGATCTGCACGTCCATCTGCAGCGACTTCTGCAGGATCTCGCTCATGATCTCTGACTTGATGAGTGAGTGGTGCTTGGTGAGGTCACGGTGCAGCTCCTGCACCTGGTCCTTCAGGCCCTGGATCTCCGTCTGCAGCATCTGTGGGAACCGGGGGACACGGCCATGTGAGCAGCACCAACCTGGCCCATCCCATCCCATCCCATCCCATCCCATCCCATCCTGCTTTGACCCATGCTCCCTACCCGGTAGGTGTTCTCGTAGTTGCGGCAGTGCTCGGCGAACGGGGTCTCGCGCCCCTCGGCCAGCAGCACCTTGGTGCTGATGTACCGGTGCATCGTTGGCTTCTTCACCATGGGGCCAGTTGACATTTTGTCAGTGGTGGGGGGACAGCTGGGCACCATGAGGGTCTTGGAGCATTGGCCGCTGGGGAGCCTGCATGGAGAGGTGACAGTGACACGCTGCAGGTGAGCAGCAGTGGGGGTGAGGTGCCAGGGACCATGCCACCAGCTCAGCTCAGCTCAGCCCCTTGGCTCTGGTGAACGTGGGAACGTACCAGTCCTACATGTCCCTTCCCTCACCGAGCACAGGGGTTCAATCAGAGGTGCCTTATGTTGCCCCAAAAATGAGGTTTCTGTGGGCTGCTCTCCCGATTCCTGCAGCTTTGGAAACAGCTGTGGCAGTGAGAAGCCAGGAGTTCAGCTCGGCACCCTCCAGTTTGTAAAGGGCGGGATACAGCTCGCTCCCTCACCACTGGTATCTCCTGGCCCCTTGGCAGGCAGTACTGCCCCTGTGCTTCCCCCCATCCCATGGTCTCCCCATGCTAACCACCACCACCATTGGTCCTACCGTGCAGCGCCGTGCTCCCCCTGCCCGTGCTGGGGCCAGCAGCCCCCAGGAGCTCAGCCACTCTGCAGTGCCAAGCCTGGCTGGGAGCGAGGAGCGGTCCCCATGGGGCGGCAGTGCCTGTTTGTCCTCTCTGGTCGGGAGGGCCTGGCAGGGCCAGTGCTGCCGTGACATCAACAGGCCTAAATATATCCCTGGTGAAGAATGGCTGAGCACTTCTCTGAAATTCTGATAAAAATAGTGGCGGGCAAAGAGGCTGCGGCACCACGGGCATGTGGGTGAGCAGGAGCTGGCTGAGATGGAGCACCCATGGAGAGGGGGCAGAGCCCTCCGGGGACCGTGGCAGGGGCCGGGCTGGGGAACAGCGTGAGGCTCAACCAGGCCCCCAGCTGCCAGCCCTGCTGCTGCACACCTCACTGCCACCCACCCCACTTCCCAGAAGTGTCACTTGAAGCCTGTTGTTCATCAGTGCAGCTGTGCCTGTGCTGTCCTGGTACCACTGCTGAGGTGACAGGCTCAAGGACAGCAGCAGGGGCAAGCTTGTCATAGATGCTGAGGGGGCTGTGGAGTGTGGCACGTGGCAGGGGACACAGTAGCACATGTGCCCTGGGTGCAATCCTAGCACCTCACATGTTCGTGCCGGTGATGCCAGGACCGATGACACCAGCATTGCCCACCACAGAGCGGCGGGGGCTGAGCATCAGGAGGGGCTCCAGGCAGCGGGCAAACTCTGCTCGGTACTCGCTGTTGATCTGGGGGGCAAGAGAGGAGAGTGTGGCTGGGGCTGTGGCAGAGCTGGCAGCTGGCACTGCCCGCAGGCACGGCAGGCAGGGCTCTACCTTGCTGGTCTGAGCCGGCCGCAGGCGGTGTGGCAGCTTGACGATCCTCTGCAGCCTCTCCATCAGTTGCTGAAAGGCAGTGATGAAGCGTGGTGAGGGATGCCCAGCATGGTGAGGGGTGCCCAACACCTTGCCCATGAGCTCAGCACTGCTGCAGGATGCTCCGACCAGCCTGCAGTGGTGGCAACACTCACATAGCCCAGGTCCAGGAACTCGGCTTTGTTGGCAGAGCTCAGGAAGGCCGAGCAGGTCACCAGGTGAACCTGTGTGTGTGGAGGGGTCTGTCACTGCCTGGCTTTGGTGTCAGGATGTCCCTGCCTGGTGTGAGGTCCTACCTGCAGGGTGGGCAGCAGGGAGGCAAGATGGGCAAGCTGCTCCTTGAATGCCTTCTCCTTTTCCTCGTGCTGGCTGCAGCAGAGCAGGGCATGGCACAGTCTTTGCAAGACCCCAGGGAGCCATCCAGCCCCTTGGACAGGGCTTAGCCCATGGTCCCTCACCTCTGCACAGCTTTCAGGAGTGACTTTTTCCTCTCGGAGAGCTGCTCCTGCAAATGGCAGAGCCGCCCTGTGTTCTGCAGCCACCCCAGTCCCTTCCCACTGCCCTGGCTCTGTCCCGCGGGCACAGGGCTCAGCGTGCAGGTGGCTGCCTCGCACCTGCATGCAGCTGAAGAGGGAGTTGATGGCTGCCTCCTCCTCGCTGGCGCTGTTGCGAACCTCCTCGATCATGGCCTTGAGCAGGACAATGGCCTCGCGCGTGGAGGTCTGCAGTTCCTTCACAGCCTGCCCGGGGTGGCGGGGCAGCTGCAGCGTGGGGGACAGCACTGCAGCCCCACACCACCCCCACACCCCCCAGCCCTGCCCACCATCACTGCCTGGTCCAGCCGCTGGCAGCCCTGCATGTACGCTGTCTCAATGTCGATGCAGTGTGCCCGGCTCTCCCTGCAGGCACAGACATCAGGGGAAAGCACAGGATGGGGCACGCAGCAAGCATAGGGCTGGGGCTACTCACCCTTGCATGTCCCTGAAGCAGTTGATGCAGAGCATGGACTTCTTCTCTGTGGAGAACATGATGTAGGGCTCCTCGTGCAGTGCTGCAGGGGACAGGGACATGGCATAGCCTGGCACGGCGCAGTGCAGCATAGCATGGCACAGGGCAGCCTGGCATGGCACTCACGGCACTTCTTGTGGATGTCTTTGGTGCGCTTGGAGAGGGAGACGATCTCGTGACGGGCAAACATCCTGGCACGGTGGGTCTCCTCGCGGCACGGGGCACAGAGGGGCTGCCCACAGGTGTTGCAGAAGTACATGGTGTCCAGCTCCTGTGTGAGGGGACATAGCTGGTGGCAGGCATGGCCGTGGCAGGGCTGCCCTACCCATCCCACCTGTCCACCCCGCTGCCCTCACCGCCTTGGTGCAGCACCGGTCACAGTTGGCACACTGCACGTCCTCCTCGCTGTCGGCTGAGCTGTCCACCAGGAACTGCAGGAGCCGGTCCACGGGGGGCAGTCCCGTGCCTCCCCTCACCACTGAGGGGTGCCTGCGGTGATGAGATGGGGACAAGGATAGGAACACCCATCCAGGCCAGGGGGACGACTTTGGGGATGCAGGGAGCAGTGCTGTGCTGAGCTGCCAGCCCTGTGCTGTGCCCCAGTCCTGGCCATGCCCCGGGCAGGGCTGTCCCTTACCCGCAGAGTGGGCAACGCAGGCGGCCATCGCTGGCACGGCCTCGCAGGCAGCTGGCACAGAAGTTGTGGTAGCAGTCGAGCAGGCAGGGGTGCTGGTAGGGCTCGTGGCAGAGCAGGCACACCAGCGGATGGCAGTTGGCCTTCTCCAGCTCCGAGCAGCTCTCCAGTGGGGAGAAAATGCCGCCCGCCATCTGTAGAGTTGAGAGCCAAGCCCTGTGCCCAGGGACCCCGTGTGGCACCAGTTTGTGAGAGCACTGTGGCTGCCACAGAAAGGACAAATCCTGCCCCAGGGCCCGCGAGCTGCTGACTATTTTTAGGTTATGAGCTGTGTGGCACGAGGCTGCCCCCAGTGCGCCCCTTCCCCCAGTATCACACGCTGGGGACTGTGGTGCTGGGTCGGATGGTCCCCACAGCAAGGTGTCCCCCTGGTGTGTGTCCCCCAAAGCAGGAGCATCCCCTGAGATGGGCTGTCCCATGCAAAGGAACATCCCCTGCAGCAAAGCATCCCCCAGGCCAGGGGTGGGGGTTTCTCCAGCACAGGGTGTCCTCCCGGAGGCAGCATTCCCTGCAATGGGGTGTCCCCTGCCCAGGGAGGTGCCCTACAATGGCGGCCTGGCAGTGAAGGCAGCCAGGTGCCCCGCATGCCGGGAGTCCCCGTTCTGGGCACAGGTGTGTCCTGGCCAGCTGAAGGCTTTACCTCTCCCTTTGTGTAAGCCGGGGGATCCGAGCCGAGCTGTGCTGCTGCTCACCGTGTGCCGGCAGGAATGAGAGGCGGCAGGGCCCGGCGATTCTGTGACGTGGGGCCCCCTGGCACTGCCGATCTGCCACGCCACGGCCCAAAAATAGCCCCGTGTGCTCCTCGGGGCCCTGCGGCAGGGACAGCCCTCGGCGCCTGGGGACACAGGTCTGCGTAGCCACCGAGGCTGCGGGGACATGGGCACCTGCATGGCCTGGCGACAGCCCGCAGGAGGTGCGGGGGTCACCCTGTGCACTGTGAGGAGCCCTGGGCTGCGCCGGGCGCTCTGTCCACAGTGAGAGCCCCGGGATGCTGGCTCACCCCGTGTGCAGTGAAGCTCCTCGGGGTGCCGGGGGGTCACCCGGTGCCCAGTGAGGAGCGCTGGGGATCGGGGGTCACTCTGTGTTAATCGGGGGTCACTCCGTGCCCATCAGGGGTCACTCGGTGTCCATTGGGGGCCACTCCATGCCCAGTGAGGAGCCCTGGGGTTTGGGGGTCACTCGGTGCCCATCGGGGGTCACTCCGTGCCCATCGGGGGTCACTCGGTGCCCATCGGGGGTCACTCCGTGTCCATCGGGGGTCACTCCGTGTCCATCGGGGGTCACTCTGTGTCCATCGGGGGTCACTCCGTGCCCATCGGGGGGTCACTCTGTGTCCATCGGGGGTCACTCGGTGCCCATCGGGGGTCACTCCGTGCCCATCGGGGGGTCACTCTGTGTCCATCGGGGGTCACTCTGTGTCCATTAGGGGTCACTCGGTGCCCATCGGGGGTCACTCTGTGTCCATCGGGGGTCACTCTGTGTCCATCGGGGGTCACTCCGTGCCCATCGGGGGGTCACTCTGTGTCCATCGGGGGTCACTCGGTGCCCATCGGGGGTCACTCGGTGCCCATCGGGAGTCACTCCGTGCCCATCGGGGGTCACTCTGTGTCCATCGGGGGTCACTCGGTGTCCATCGGGGGTCACTCGGTGCCCATCGGGGGTCACTCGGTGTCCATCGGGGGTCACTCTGTGTCCATCGGGGGTCACTCTGTGCCTATCGGGGGTCACTCTGTGTTAATCGGGGGTCACTCTGTGCCCCTCAGGGGTCACTCTGTGTCCATCGGGGGTCACTCTGTGTCCATCGGGGGTCACTCCGTGCCCATCGGGGGTCACTCTGTGTCCATCGGGGGTCACTCTGTGCCTATCGGGGGTCACTCTGTGTTAATCGGGGGTCACTCTGTGCCCCTCAGGGGTCACTCTGTGTCCATCTGGGGTCACTCCGTGCCCATCGGGGGTCACTCTGTGTCCATCTGGGGTCACTCCGTGCCCATCGGGGGTCACTCTGTGTCCATCGGGGGTCACTCCGTGCCCATCGGGGGTCACTCTGTGCCTATCGGGGGTCACTCCGTGCCCAGTGACGCTCCCGGGCCGGGGGGGGGCGCAGGGCACGCGCACCCCACGCGCCGCCCCCGCGCTCCAGAGGCCCCGCCCCTCAAAGACCACGCCCCCATGAGGCCCCGCCCACAGCCGGGCCCCCGCGCTCGCCCCGCCCCTCCCCGCCAGGCAGCACTGTCCGCTCGCAGCCGCCTCGCCGGGTGGGACCGGAAGCGATCGACGCCATCGGCGCTCGGCTGGGGCGGCCCGAGCGTGGTTGTGCGCAGGCGCGCGGCGCGCGCTCCCTTTCTGCCCCGCGCGGAGCCGCCATGGCGCCCGCGGTGAGTGAGCTCGGCACCGGCACCGGCCGCCGCCGCCCCGAGCGTCCCCCCGCCGCCGCCGCGACACCCCGAGCCCTGCCCCGAGCCCCCGACACCCCCTGCGGCCCCGCCCCCTGTCCCGGCCCCGCCGCCTGCCCTCGCCCGCTCCTCTCCGCGTGGGGCCGGGCCAGGCCCGCGCCTTCCCGGGGCCCCACGCGACGCCCGCCGCTCGTGCGGATCGTGGAGGCGGTGGCGGGTTAGCGCCATGCCCATCCCGCCATCCCCCATCTCGATCCGTGCCTGGGCCTTTCCCCTCTCCGCCAGCCCGGAGCTGGGCCCGGCCCCTCCCCGCGGTCGGTCCCTCACGGCGCTTCCCCTCCCTTTCTCCCTCACTCTCCCTCACTCTCCCTCACTCTCCCTCACTCTCTTTCCCCCTACAGCAGAAGAAGCCCGCGGCGAAAGGTGGCAAGAAGAAGAAGCAGGTTCTGAAGTTCACGCTGGACTGCACGCACCCCGTCGAGGATGGCATCATGGACGCCGCCAACTTCGTGAGTGCGGGGCCTCCCCGCGAGCCGGGATGGCTCCGTCGCTCCCGGGGGCCTTCCCAGGGTGATGGTCCGCTCCCAGCGGCCTCGAACATCCTCGGCTATCCCCCGGCTCTGCCCTGCGCCGCTGAGGCTGTCCCGTGGGCAGAGGATCATGGAGTGCCGGGGCTGGGGATGAGGCTGGGTTTGGGACGCTTTGTAGTTAAAACGCAAGCAGTGTCCCTGTCCATGGACAGCTTTTCTGTCCGTCTCTGCTGGGTGAGTTCCTGTCACGGCAGGGATGTAGCAAGGCCAGGGATGCTGTAGTTTGGGATCATGAACCTATGCCCGTCCAAACTGCACTCCAGCATGGGTCTGGGCACGGCTGGGGCTGAGGGGAACCTGAGCTCACTGTCCTGCCTGTCCTCTTGGAGGGCAGGGAGCATCCCTGCCTTCCCAGTCTGATATGTTCAGGCCTGAGCACCTCACCCTGTGACTTTGAGGGGTGGATTAGCCTGGCTTGAGGAGGGGGCTCTCCTCTGCTCTCCCAGGCTGTGGGGGCACTGGTGTCTCTTCCCCAGCTCCAGAGCACCAGGCACAAGCCTGCCAGCAGGGGCTGTGTCTGGCAGGAGCTGTGGCCCCGGCTCACGGCTGTTCCTCCCACAGGAGCAGTTCCTGCAGGAACGGATCAAGGTGAACGGCAAAGCGGGAAACCTGGGTGGGGGCGTGGTGACCATCGAGAGGAGCAAGAGCAAGATCACGGTCACGTCAGAGGTGCCGTTCTCCAAGAGGTGAGCTGGGGCAGGCCCGTGTCCCTCTGGGGCCAGTTGGTCAGTGTGGCTGCAGACTGTCCTTGGCATGGGATGACCCGTGTACACTGAGAGCCTGTGGGCAGGAGGGGCTGGCAGGGTGGAGATGTCTCAGTGCAGGAGTTGTGCTGGGATTTGTGCTACCTGGCACTCGCTGAGTGGCTGCTTTTCCCGGATGATATATGAGAGAGGAATGTACTGGGCTGGGCAGTGAGGGGACCTGCACCCAAAAGACGTTGAGTGAAAAATTCAGGGGTATTCGCAGCCAAGGTCTCTTGAGTTGTTCCCCTCGTCTTGTGGGGCTCTCGTCCTCTGCCGCCTTCTCCTGGCTACCTGTCCTTGGATTGGCATCGGCAAAACGTGATTGTGCCGAGGTGTCCCAGATTGTTCCCCTTGTCCCGTGGTGCTCTGGCTCTCTGCCTGCTTCTCCTGGCTGCCTGTCCTTGGCCCAGCATCGGCAAACCAGGTTTGTGCCACGGCAGAGGTGGCTCAGGAGCTGGGTGTGCAGAGTGGTGGGAAAAGCAGAGCTTGTATGGGCAGTGGGCGTGCCCTGCCCTGTGAGCACCCGCCTTCCTCCCAACGCTGTTGCTCCACGTTGCGGTGCCACACCTGGCACATCCTAGCAGCGGGTATTCACCATCCCAGTGGAGATTCCCTGTGGGGTGGGTACAAGACACTGGGGTTGCAGCCTTGTTGGGGCAGGAATGATCTCCCCGGATCCGTGTCGCAGCATTGTGGTGTGATTGTCCTGGCTGCAGTGTTTCCTGGCAGGAGCTTTGCTAGGAGGCGGCCGGTGGGATGTGTTGGTCCTGCTGGGGGTGGGAGCCCACGGGAATAAGGACTTATTAGCAAAAATGCCACTTGGGGGACTGGCAGGGATAGAGGGGTACCACTGTCAGCTGTGCTTGTCCCACAGGTACCTCAAGTACCTGACCAAGAAGTACCTGAAGAAGAACAACCTGCGGGACTGGCTGCGCGTGGTGGCCAACAGCAAGGAGAGCTACGAGCTGCGCTACTTCCAGATCAACCAGGATGAGGAGGAGGAGGAAGAAGAGGATTGAGCCCCGCCGCCGCTTACGGCCATTTTGTACAGTTTCACTTTTCTGGAATAAACAGCGGCAGAGTTGTTCATAGCCCGTGCTCGGTGGCGGCTGCGGCCCCGGGGGGCGGTTTTGGGGGGATTCGGGGCTTTTCAGGGAGCGGCGGCGGGGGCGTGGCCAGGGGCGTGGCTCGAGGCGCTGGGGCGTGACCAGGGGCGTGGCTCGGCGCACGGGGCGTGGCCAGGGGCGTGTCCCCGCAGGGGGCGGGGCCGGCTCTCGCCATCTTGGCGCGGAGCGGCCGCGCCCGGCTCGGCCCCGGCGCTCGGCCCGGGGCGGGCGCTGCCCCGCCCGGCATGCGGGGTCCGGCGGCCGCTCGGGAGCTGCTGGACGACGCGGACAACGAGGAGGACGTGTCGGGTAGGCGGCGGCGGCGGCGGGCGGGGGGGCACGGGCGGGGCGCTGACATCGCTCCCCGGGTCGGTCTGGCCGTGCCGCGGCGATCCCCGCTGTCCGTGCGCCCCGGACCGACGCGGGCTGTGCCGAGTCCTCCCCAGTAGCCGGTTTCCCCCCGGGCGGTGCCTGGGGACGGGCTAGTGCCCCGGGCTGGGCTTGATTCAGCGATGCCCGCCCTTTCAGACCTAAAGCAGCATAGTGTGAATCAGAGAATCATGGAATCACAGGATGGTTTGGATTGGGAGGGATGTTAAAGCCATCCAGTTCCACCTCCTGCCATGGGCAGGGACACCTTCCACTAGAACAGGTTGCTCCAAGCCCCATCCAACCTGGTATTGGTATTGACCACTTCCAGGGATGGAACATCTACAGCTTCTCTGGGCAACCTGTGCCAGGGCCTCACAAAAGTCAAGAGATCAATGCACCCTGATCGCTCTGAAATGATGTTGCTATATGATCTCAGAAATTAAAAATGAAGACACAGGTCTGCAGCTATGTGGAGGCTGGCTGGGATGCTCTGGGTTTGGGGAGATAGAGATGGGAAGGGGAGAGGTGTGTTGGCATCAGTGCCTCTGCCCAGATCTGGGTCCCTGAGCTGGTGTGAGCAGCCCAGAACAACCTGGCAGCTGTGACACCCATTTTCCACATGAACCCTTCGTCTCCTCCACTCACTGTTTTTGTGAGCTCTATCGGGGGATTGGAAAGGTAAAAGCCAGGTGCTCTCCCAGTGTCTGCAGGCCCAGGTCAGTAGGAGCAGCAGCACATGGGGTGTCCCTGTGCCCGCCTCCGAGAGTGCAGTGTGGGCTGCCCACACCTCCATGCTGGGTGTGAGTGGCACGAGGATCTGGGTGTGGGAGGAGCTGGGGCTGGTGCTGCTGGGCAAGACCCTTGAGGGGCACCAGTGGGGCAGCTGCTGGTGTGAGGGTCTGCAGGAGAGGCCACAGAGCTCTGTGTCTTGTGGCCTGAAGCTGCTGTTCAGGTGTGCTCCTCTGTGATGGTGAGCATGGTGTCCTGTGCCTGTGCAGTCTGTCCACGTGAGCTGTCCCTTTTGTCCCCAGAAGATGATGATGGGGTGCTGGAAGGATTGGATGAGTTTTTTGCAGAAGATCAAGTCATAGTACAGAAAAAGAAGAAATCCAAGAAGCTGAAAGATGGCAAGGCTGCCAAAATCAAGAGGAGGAAGAAGGAGGTAACACTGCATTTTCTCACACTGGGCTGGGACTCCTCAGTGTGGTGCAGAAGCAGCAGCTCAGAGTGCTGCTGCCAAGCACCTCTTGGGTCTCCATGGATGGAAAGAAAGGTCATTGTCAGGGTTTTCCCTCTCTCTCTCTCAGCCCTGGGAGGTGACCCTCTTGCCTCTAGCCCAGCTTGGCTGCTCAGGGATGGCAATGTGCCCTGCAAGTGGTCTCTGGGGAGCAGCTGAGGGGAGAAGGGGCCTCCATGCCTCCTGGAAGTGATGCAGGTACCTGCCCCACAGAGCAGCTCCGTGTGTGCTGCGGTACCACCCGGCCTCTTTTGTTGTCCTCCTGCCCATGCCACAGGGGCAGCATCCAGGGACAGCTGCAGTAAATCTTGCTGGTGTGTGCTGCACCAACACGGCATCTCATGTTCCCAAGGAGGGAGATGCAAACCACAATGTTAGGGCATGACTGGGGCAGGGCTTGAAGGTTTCTGTTGGATACTGGTGTTGGCTGCACTAATTCCAGGTGTTTGCAAGTGAGATGGTTCGGGGGCCTCTAGGACTTGGAGCATGGAAGAACTCTTGGGCCTTCTGTGGAAAATAAAGGTGACAATTTGTGTCCTCAAGGGTCAGCCCCTGAGGCTGCACTGGAGGTGTGCTGCTGGGTCGAGAAGGCTGGCTGGCACTGCTCCCAGAGCCCAGCTCACTGTCGTGCTGTGCCACACAGGCTCTGCCTCTCTCTGTCCTGTCCCTGGACAGTGCTGGATGTGAGGACAGGAGCAGACATCTCGTGTGCTGGCCCTTTCCCTGCCTAAATGTAGACAGGCTGCTGGGAGGAACGGATGAGCAGTGATGGTTCCTCAGCCCCCTCCTTCCCCTGCTGTGGCTGGGCAGAAGTCACTCAGCCATCACAACTGGGCACATCCCTCCTTGCCAAGGCGGGGCTGGGTGCTGCTGATCTCCCCAAGGGAGCTGTAAACAGGTCAGCTGGATGAGCTATTGCATTAAAGTGCTTGTGGTACAGGTGGGAGTGTGATGAGCTGCTGCTTTAAAGACAGGTGATTCCATCCTGTTCTGCTTCTTGCAGAAGTCGTGGTCCTGAGGGTGCTTGTTTCTGTCATGGCCATGGTGATGTTCTCTTTCTGCAGAGACCACACAAAGCAGGCTCAGGCCCTCTGCCCCCTCTACCTCTCCCATTGTTAGGCACAGTTTTTTCCCTGTGCTGTTTCCTGAGATGGGGAAACTAAAACACAGCTCCAAGGTAGTTTCATTTCTGCCCCTTTTCTGTCATTGCTGACCTGCCTGAGCTCTGCAGCTGAGTGTGCAGCTTGTGCTGAGCTTGGCTGCTGCTGAGCTGGGGGTGAGGAGGAACTAACAGGCTGAGAAGACTCCTGTTTTTTAATTAATGCCTTGTGTGGGCAGTTCTGACCAGGTTCTGCCTACGGATGGACTGTCCCCTCATCCGTCAAATCCAGGGAGAAGCTGGAGCTGTCAGTTGGCATGAAGCAGCACACAGGCTGCCCTTGGGGTCAGGGGTAAAAGATAGAGGACCTTGAATGGGGCTTTCTTTTTCTGAACTTCTCAAGAGTTTTGGGGGTAAATGAGCCTTACCCGTGCTAGAGGAGGGTGGGAGTGAAGTGCCCGCCTTGGTGTGAGGCCAGGGGCTGTGCCCGCTGCAGTCCCCGGGCGCTGTCGGGGCTGCCACGCCGCACTGCCGCGGGAATTCGGCGGCACCAGCCGCAGTGGAGCTCGCACGGATCGGTGCTGCAGCCCCCCGGAAAAAAATCCGCGCGGAACAGCCAGGCTGTGCTTGGAACCTCAGCGCAGGCAGATGAAGGTCCTTGGCAAGGAAGGCAGCGGAGAGGGAGATTCAACCTGTACTGCAGCAGTTCCCATGGAAACCAATTATCCTGTGCCCAATTCCAGCTGTTCCTAACCCCGCTGAAGGAGAGGCGCGGGCTGCTCGGAGCCGGGAGGGACCGGCCGGCCGCGATGGCAGCCCCGGGGAGCAGCGCCCGGAGCCGGGGCGGTGGCTCCGGGCAGGAGGGGCGGAGGGAACGGGCCCGGGCCCGGCAAGGGCTGGCTGGGCTGGGCGCTGTCCGCTGTGCTGGCAGCAGCCGGTCCCTCCTGCCGAGCCCTGGTGCTTCTCGGTGCCTGCGAGGGATGGGATGGCGTCTAGAGGCACCTGGACTGGTTCCCTAGTGAGAACCTCGTGTAGTTCAACAAAACCAAGTGCAGGTGCTGCACCTGGATCACGGTAACCCCCAGTATCAATCCAGGCTCGGGGATGAGCAAAGCGAGAGCAGCTCTGCCGAGAAGGACTTGGGGGTGTGGGTTGGTGAGAGGCTGGGCATGCCTTGGCCATGTGTGTTGGCAGCCCAGGAAGTCACCTGAGTGCTCTGCCCAGCAGGCGGCCACATTCCTTGTGATGGTAATTCTGTCACTGTTGTGCAGAGGGTCACGATCTCTCCCTGAAATAAACAAAAGCATCCCCTGAGCAGTCCCTGCTGTGGCTCTTCCAGCACGGTGTAGCCATCAAGTTCTGCTCCTTTCTGATCGTGGGGAAGCAGAGTGCATCCATCTGCTGGAGATGGGACAGTTTGTGGGAGGAGAACCAAGTGGAGACAGGCTTGTTCTTCACTGTCCCTTTCTGTTTTAGGGGAGCAATGATGAAATGTCAGAAAATGAAGAGGAGATTGAGGAGAAATCAGAAAGCGAAGGGAGTGACTATTCTCCCAACAAAAAGAAAAAGAAAAAACTGAAAGAAAAGAAGGAGAAAAAGCCAAAACGGAAAAAGAAGGATGAAGAGGAGGATGACAATGAGGATGGAAGTCTAAAGGTACAAAAGACTTCTTTACTCTGAGCTGGTGCTAGTGCCTGAAGCCAGGCTTGGACAGGGGGAATCGGGGGTTTCATGAGAAGCTTGCCTTGAGTTTGGCAGGGATGAGATTGCAGGTGAATGACTGGGACAGGAGAAGTTCTGTTTCCTTGGTGCTTATCTTGTGTGCAGGGAGAAGTTGAGTTTCTTGGAGCCGTGAAACCTGCCAAGGCCTTGTATAGTGTTACATGGTGGGGACATTTGCATAGTGCCATGTTAATTTGTTTCTTGGGACTGCATGAAGTATTAATTTGTTAAACACTTGCATGTGCTGTTTCATAAATGCCAGAAACAAATCCTTGCATATCACTGACTAGAGAGATGTGGAGCACATGACAGACCCAGCTTTGTGCTGCTCCTCTGCAGAGCCATGGCTGTTTGTGTTAATGATGATTCTCTAAATCTCCAGGAGCCCAAGAGCTCAGCCCAGCTCATGGAGGAATGGGGTCTCGAAGATGTAGATTATGTTTTCTCAGAAGACGATTATCATACTCTGACGAATTACAAGGCTTTCAGCCAGTTCCTCAGGTAGGGAGCAGGGGACCTGGTGGTTGAGGTTTGGGCATTGCTCAGCAGATGAAGTTTTGAAGTCAATTCTGCTCCTTGGTGCTTCTTCCTCCCGACTCTGTCCTCAGAACTCCATTTATTAGCAGGATTGACCGGAAACCGCTGAAGCATTTGTCTCTCCTGCTCTCCAAAGCCCCATATTTTGTGTATGTTTATTTGAAAAGTTTCAGGAGAAAAACAGTGTTAATGAATTTCTGCTTGTACCATGAGCCTTTCAGAGCACAGGAGGTATTTCTGGGAAGGGCAGTCTCTGAGGAGGTTTAGGTGTGCTCCCCTTGCACACGTTTGCTTAAGGAAGCTCTGCTTTCTGCTGCCTCCCCATGAGGACATCACTGCCACATCTCTTGGTCTGAAGCACCAGGACGTGAGGGCAGGGTCAGACGCACAGCACAACACTGCTAACGCACGGTTCTCCCTCACCCCTGCCCCACAGGCCTCTGATTGCCAAGAAGAACCCCAAGATCCCCATGTCCAAGATGATGACGGTGCTCGGTGCCAAGTGGCGAGAGTTCAGTGCCAACAACCCCTTCAAGGGCAGCTCGGCGGCGGCGGCTGCGGCAGCAGTGGCTGCAGCTGTGGAGACTGTCACCATCGCCCCGGCGCTCCCCGCCAGCCCCCAGCACCCTGCCCTGCCCACCGTTGTCAGGAAGGCCAAGACCAAGGAGGGCAAGGGTGGGTGCCACTCGTGGGGGGCTGCTCTTGCCAGCGGTGTGCGGCTCAGCTCTGCCAGCAGAACTTGCACAAAGCCTCAAAGCGCAAGCTTTGGCAAACTGGGGAGGAAAAGCTTGCTCAGAGGGGTGTCTGCAGCTCCTGTTGCCCTTGCAGAGGTCCTTGAGAGGCATGTGGTTCATAAACCATGGTAGATTGAGCCTCTGGGTCTGCTGGATGTTTGGCAGTTTGGGGCAATTAATTAAGCTGAGCAGTAGTGGGAAAGGGAGGGATCTGCCTTTGTGCCATGTTCTGCCTTGGGAAGTTGCTGTTCCACTTTGCTGGGGGGTGATTTGGGTGGCAGTTGTTCGTAGAGTATCAAGCAAGTTTTCAATTTCTTCAGGTCCAGGTGTGCGGAAGAAAATCAAGGGCTCCAAAGATGGGAAGAAAAAGGGGAAGGGGAAAAAGATGGCAGGCTTGAAATTCCGGTTTGGAGGAATCCCCAGCAAAAGGAAAAAGGGCTCCTCTGTAAGTTTGCAAGGGCTCTGGGTCTGGGAGGGAAGTACTGGGACAAGCCCTTGCTGGGGATGACACAGCCACCCTGTGTCAGGGGTGTCACAGCCTCATTCGTGCCCCTCTGTGGGGCACCAGGCCCTCATCAGCACATCCCCTGCACCCGTGTCCAGGCTCAGGTTTGTGACACTCGTGTCTGGCCACAGTTTTTGCTAAAATCACGTGACCCTGTTTACTTTCAGCAGTGTGGGTGGTAATGCCATAATTTCAGATTCCATTTGCAAAGGAATTCTTCAGGGCTTGCACTGCAGCTGAACCGTACATCACAGAGAATTCTGGGATGCTTTAATTGCATTAGCAGGGCCTGCCCATGGCAGCTGGAGTCCCATGGCATTGCCCAGAGTGCTGGAGCTGCCCAGCCAGAGTGCACTGGGCTCTTCTCAGCACACCAGTAGCAGGCGTGTTCCAAGGAATTAACAGCACTTTAAAGAATAATTTCCTTAGATAACTAGTGACTGAAAGTGGGGCTTTTCTAGGTGTTAATATTGGTAATATTGGTCAAACCCCCTTAGCTCACTGTGTTGAAGCTCCAGCTCTGGTTCCCATAACACACCCTGTTTGCAAGCACCTCTGTGCGCTGAAGGCTGAAGTGCAGGAGCCACTCGTTGCAACAGGTTTTCAATCATGTATCACAAAATATTCCTCCCATGCTCTAGATCCAGATTCACCTTCCAGAGAGTCACAAAGAGCTGGGGCTGCCTCCTGCAGCTGGAGCCCGAGCACCTGGTTAGGAGTGTGCAGGCTGGGGATTTGCATGCTTGAGTCTCCCGAGCAAGAATTCAGATGTATTATTATGTTTTGACTCCATGGAATGCTGGGCCTGTTCTGACTCCTTTCATCTTATGGGAATGCCAAGTGTGAATGCCTGCATGTATGGACACAGGAGGGATGGCACGGCTGAAATGGGTCGAAAGAGAGACAGGGAGCAAAGTTCTGCCAAGTACTGGAAAAAGGGGCCTTTGGATGCACAGGATGGGAGTGTAGGGTTGTTTCTATCCATAAGAACACAGTCTCCTGGAGTGGAATGACAGCTGGGGTGTCAGCACTTGGACTGGGTGTGCTTTGCTTTTTCTCTTTGCAGAGTGAAGAGGAGGAACGGGAAGAATCCGACTTTGACAGCGCCAGCATCAACAGCTCCTCCATGCGCTCAGAGTGCTCGGCTGGCCTGGGGAAGAAAGGGAAGAAGAGGAAAAAGAAAAAGAGGAGTAGGCCATCCTTTGTACTCAGTTCCTATTCTGTTTGGATTTTCCTGTTCAGATGGTGCTTCCCTGGCCCGTGCAGCTCCAGGCTGTGTCTGGCACTGGCTTGGTGGGAGAGGATGTGCCTGTGCCTGTCTGTGTGAGTGGAGTGTGTGAGGTGCTCTCTTGGTGTCCAGGCCCTGCTGCTGGTGGGCTCATGCCTGCAAGGAAGTTTCAGATTTTGTGGGGTTTCTAGGGAAGTGATTTTCTGAGGAGCAGCCCCTGGAGAGCTCCCAGCAGGGCAGGGCCGGCTGTGGGTGAGACGGTGTGAAGGCGAGGTATGTTTTGTCTGTGTGAGGTGTGCAGTCAGGCAGAGGCAGGTGGCAGAGCTGTGGTAGCAGTGCAGGGACAGGGAGGCACGTGAACCATGGTGGAAAGGATCGGTCAGGATCTGCCACCGGCTGTGTGACCACATTTGTGTGCGTGTCCCTTCATCCTTCCCAGGTGGATGTTGTGCCATGGCACCTCTATCCTTGTGCTGCTCTGGAGAGCAGCCCTCTGTGCTGAGCACGTTACCTTTCCGTCTTGTGTCCTTGTTTAGGATGAGATGTTTCGGATCCAGGTGCATCCTTTGGCTTCTTAGCTTTTCTGATGGATTTTTCCTTCCAAGACACGGAAGGGCTGGGGATCAGTTAGGGTGTGACACTGACCAGCCACCCCGTTGGTCAGCAAGGCTGGGCTGGCTGACTGGCCCCATGTCTTGTGTGTGAAGGGCATTGCTTGTGGCTTGTTGCCCTTGTGAGGGCCCTGGTGCTGGAGGTGGTCAGCTCCTGCTGCATCCTGGAGGAGTTGAAGTTCGGAGTTCCATGCCAGGAGTTTGTGGCAGAGTTTGGAATTGAGCTGAGCCATTCTGGCACTTGCAAGGCCTTGTTCCTCTCCACCTTTTCCCATCCATGCTGTGTTGAGAGTGCTCCTGCGTGTGCCAGGGAGCCCTGAGGAAGAGCAGAGTAGTCCCAGGAGAGGAGTCCTGTCCTTGGCCGTGTCACCCTTGCATGGTGCGTTTGCAGCTGGTGCTGGTGCCTGGGGAGGTTTCTCTGACCGGCCTCCCTTGCAACCTCTCCAGGTTCTGGCATTCTCCATTGAGAGCCTGAAGGAACCAAAGGATGATACAGTGTGGAGAGAGAAAGAGAGACAGAGGTGAGATGATGCTGTGTGCAAAGGTGAACTGTGGTGCTGAGGGACAGAGAGGCAGTGGGAATTAACAGGAGGGGTCTGAGGTGAAATGCCGTCCTTATTTCCTTAACTGTATGGTAGAGGAGCAAGTGTCCCATTCCCTCCGGGAGAGCCGGCTGCTCTGCCACTCCTCTGACTGTCACCTGTCCCTTGCTTGCAGTCGAAGATGGGGACGGGTATGAGACGGACCACCAGGACTACTGTGAGGTGTGCCAGCAGGGCGGGGAGATCATCCTGTGTGACACCTGCCCCCGCGCCTACCACCTGGTCTGCCTGGACCCTGAGCTGGAGAAGGCCCCCGAGGGCAAGTGGAGCTGCCCCCACTGTGTGAGTGGGGTCGGGGCCCCGTGGGAGTGGGTGGCCTGCTGGTGGAAACCCTCGGTGTTACCCTGGCTGTGTTTCACCAGGAGAAGGAGGGCATCCAGTGGGAGCCAAAGGAGGAGGAGGAGGAGGAAGAGGACGGTGGCGAGGAGGAGGAGGATGACCACATGGAGTTCTGCCGGGTCTGTAAGGACGGAGGGGAGCTGCTGTGCTGTGACACCTGCCCCTCCTCCTACCACCTGCACTGCCTGAACCCGCCACTGCCAGAGATACCAAACGGTGAATGGCTCTGCCCACGCTGTACAGTGAGTGTTACCAGCATTCCCATTCCTTACTCTGTCCCTGCTCCCACAACCTGCCTGGCCTGCCAGTGGCTCTTGTGGCTGGTGCTGTCCCTCACAGCCCTGCCCTCTGCCCCAAACCCCTCCCTGAGGAGTGTCGATGCCAGGTGCGTGTGCCAGAGGGTGCTGAGTGGCTCTGGAAGGCTCTGCTGCCTCTGTGGTCTCCCTGTGGGAATTGCTGGCTGGCAGCTTCCTGGCCTGGTTTCTGATGGGATGTCAAGTCTTGTTTGATATGTGGCCTGTGGAGAGGAGCCTTTTCTGCCTGGTGGCAAGACCCGTCCCCATGGGGGATGCAGAAGTGTCACAGACACTTCTCAGGCACCCTGTGCTGCCTGCCGTCCACTTGGCATAGAGGGGCCCCTTCTGCCCCCCAGTTCCCTGGCAGGGTCTCACCTTAAGCTCTGTACTCTTACCCATTTGCTTCTGTATCCCCAGTGTCCCCCCTTGAAGGGCAAGGTCCAACGCATCCTGCACTGGGCGTGGAAGGAGCCGCCGGCCGCGCCGCTGCCGCCCGTGCTGCCCGCTGCGGACCCGGAGCTGCCTCTGCCCCCGCCCAAGGTGCTGGAGGGGATCCCGGAGCGCGAGTTCTTTGTGAAGTGGGCAGGCCTCTCCTACTGGCACTGCTCCTGGGTCAAGGAGCTGCAGGTGAGCCCGCGTGGCGTTGGTGTAGAGCCCCTGCCCGGCCCTCTGCCCTCAGCCCACGGGCTGAGCGTGGCTCCCTCCTGCTGCAGCTGGAGCTCTACCACACCGTGATGTACCGCAACTACCAGCGGAAGAACGACATGGATGAGCCGCCAGCCTTCGACTACGGCTCTGGGGACGAGGACAGCCAGAGGGAGAAGAGGAAGAACAAGGACCCTCAGTATGCCAAGATGGAGGAGCGGTTCTACCGCTATGGCATCAAGCCCGAGTGGATGATGATCCACCGCATCCTGAACCACAGGTGAGGAGCCTGTGAGGGAAATTGTGCCATCCTTCTGCAAGGCCAAAACCTTGGGCTGCTGGAATTCCAGCTGCTGGCTTGTGCTGTGGTCTCTGTTGCCTTGGAGGTTTGCTTCTGGGGTGAAGCTGAGGCTGGAGGGGGATCCATGCAGCCTTATTTTCATTTCTGCTATGTTGCTCATTAAAAATAGAGTTACAGCAAATTTTCCCAAAGGTGGATGCAGTGTTGTTCCACTCTTCCCAGTCATACTGTTTGGAACCTGTTATAGCTTAACCATTCTGTAACTTCTGATGCTTGTGGGGATGGTGCTGAGGGGAAGAGTTGGAGCATGTGGCTGACTCCCTTACATAACCTTGACACTGACGTTTCATTTCTGTGGAAGAAATTCCCTGCGAATGAAATGTGCTGTGCAGATGGGCTTTCTGCATCGAGTGGCTGGAGACATGTTTTTGTTTAATTTCTACATTTCAAGTGGCAGCTTGAAATATCAAGCAGTAGCAGCAGCTCTGCTTGAAGGCTGCGTGGCAGGGAGAAACTAAAGCTACCTGTCTGATTTTTGTGTAAACTTTACACTCACACAAAACACTACCACTAACAAGGCAGCAGGTTTCCCTGTAGGCACATAGTCAGACTTGGAACTGTGTTTATTCTGTTTTTAGTGTAAGCAGAACTTCCTAGAGTGGTGAATGCTACAAGCAAGAGGGGAAGCGCTGGTATCCACCCAGGCCCGGCGAAACAGGGAAATTAGGTTGTTCAGTGGAATTGAAAAGCAGCCTGTAAAGCTTAATGGTTTGACATGGTCACAGATGAACAGACATTTCTGCTGGAAGTGTTGATACTTTGTTTTTCTACCTCAGCTTGGATGTCCTGGTCTGTAGGTGAAGGCAGAGGATGAAGCATCCAGCTCTGTGAAAGCAGATCATGGTGAGCTGCTCCTGGGGGCTGGTGGCATTCACTGACCAACTTTCCGTGCCCTGTGTCACAGCTTTGATAAAAAGGGAGACATCCATTACCTGATCAAATGGAAGGACCTGCCCTATGACCAGTGCACCTGGGAGATCGATGACATAGACATCCCCTACTATGAGAACCTCAAACTCCTCTACTGGAACCACAGGTATGAGCCCACGGGCAGTGCAGCTGGGGGAGCAGAGGCAGGGGAGCCTGTGAGGGTGTTTGGGACAAGGGGGACACAGAGGTGCCTCCCTTTTGAACACACTGGCACTGCTCACAGCAACTTCTCTTCAAACAGCAGTGGCCCAGCACTGACGAAGGCCGGCCCCCCTGATGTGCCATTTCAGGGCTGCTGGGCAATCCCTCCTGCTCTTTTCCAGCCTGTGCTCCCCTTCCCCTGTGTCTGCATTGCTGTGACACGGTCTCCATGGCCGTGCTGCCTGTCTGTTTTGGGGGAAAACCACAGTGCTCTGAGTTTGCTGTTCTTCATTCTGGAGACTGTTGTGTGGACTGTTGGGAGGGGAAAATCAATGCCCTGTGAGTGCCTGTGCTGACTGGGCCAGAAGAGCTCCTGTGGGGAGAGGGGCAGTGGAGTGTGGGAGATGTTTCTGTCCCTCGGCTCGGAGCTGAGGGAACAGTGACCTCCTGCCACCCCTGACGTGTGCTGGCTGTTGCAGGGAGTTGATGCTGGGGGAGGACACGCGCCCTCTGAAGAAGCTGAACAAGAAAGGGAAAAAGCTGAAAGAGGAGAAGCTGGAAAAGCCTCCAGAAACACCTCTTGTGGATGTGAGTGAGAGTGGTGGGGACAGTATGGCAGCATGGGAACTCGGAGGGTGGGCTGGCTGTGCCCTTGTCCTGTGACGTTTTCCTGCTCTGGTTCTTTTGGGGACCCTGTTTGTTTTCATTGAAAATTCTGGAGTGGTGTTGCTGTGAGGAGCCTGGGGGCTGTGCTGTGCTGGGGACTGTGTCTGTGTCTGTTTTGGAGCTGTTGGATGTTACAGACCTAAAGAAGGATGTGCTTGGGTGCAGGGGAAGGAGGGGCAGGTGGTTTTCACTGCTCTGTGCCATGGCTCTCTTTTCAGCCTACAGTGAAGTTTGACAAGCAGCCGTGGTACATCGATGCCACGGGGGGCACGCTGCACCCTTACCAGCTGGAAGGGCTGAACTGGCTGAGATTCTCCTGGGCACAAGGGACGGATACAATCCTGGCTGATGAGATGGGGCTGGGGAAGACTGTGCAGACTATTGTGTTCCTATATTCCCTGTACAAGGAGGTGAGTGGAGTGCCTGGCAGGCCCCGAGGTGGCTGAGAGCTGCTGGGGATGAGGAGTACAGCCTGGGCTCTGTCTCCCTGAGCAGGGTCACTCGAAAGGGCCGTACCTAGTGAGTGCCCCCCTCTCCACCATCATCAACTGGGAGCGTGAGTTTGAGATGTGGGCACCTGACTTCTACGTCGTGACCTACACGGGGGACAAGGAGAGCCGGTCGGTCATCCGGGAAAATGAGTTCTCATTTGAAGACAACGCCATCCGGAGCGGGAAGAAGGTCTTCAGGATGAAGGTGGGAGCTGAGTCTGTGCCTGCCCTGACACTTTACCTGCCAGTAAGAAGGGGAGAGGAGAATTTGACCTGGTTAGATCCCTAATCAGCTGTGTCCCACAGAGGGAAGCTGGCATTGTTTACAAATGTAAGAGATTTCTGATGAACTTTGCAGATTTCTGCCAGAGCTTTTTATTTCTGTTGTTTCCTGCTTAGTTATCATGTTTGGGTGTTCTGCTGGCATGACTTGGCCCTGCTGTGTGCTCTGTGCCAGGCAGTGCAGCCCCTCTCACCTAGGGTCACATGCAGCAGCAGCAAAGGTGGAGGCTGGCTTGTTCCCTCTTCTCTTATCCCAGCTTTTCTCTCCCTCTGCTCCTCCAGAAGGAAGCCCAGATCAAGTTCCATGTCCTGCTCACGTCCTATGAGCTGATCACCATTGACCAGGCGGTGCTGGGCTCCGTAGAGTGGGCCTGTCTGGTGGTGGATGAAGCACACAGGCTGAAGAACAACCAGTCCAAAGTAGGTGGCAGGCATTTGTGAGTGATTTTTTTTGTCTCTTTAGCATCCTCTGGCATTAAAAGCCCTTCAGCAGCAGGAGAGGCAGCAGCCTTGGCTGCCTGACAGTTCTTGGACAGGTTGTCATGGAAGGGAATTGATCCCTCTCCTTCCCCTCCCCTTTACCTGAGACTCAGTGCAGTCTCCAGCCCCTGGGACATTCACAGTGTCCCTGGTGCAGGAGGAGGCAAGTGCTGTGAGCCAGGGACACCCAGGGTTACTGGGAGCAGGACATGCTGCACCCTGCTCTGCGTGCCCAGCACAGGGGCCACTGCTCAGTCTCTCTGTGCACCACTCTCTGCAGAGTCCCACGGGGACACGTTGGTTCCTTGCAGTCCTTGTCATCCAAACTCATTTCTTTTCCAGTTCTTTAGAGTACTGAATAGCTACAAGATTGATTACAAGCTGCTTCTCACAGGGACTCCGCTCCAGAACAACTTGGAAGAGCTCTTCCACCTGCTCAATTTCCTGACTCCAGAGAGGTTTAAGTAAGTTGCACTTTTCCTGGGCCATTAGGGTGGCTCCTTGCTCTGGCTTTGGTGCAGGCACACGAGCATCATCTCCTCATATGCCTCGAGAGCTCTGCCCTGGTTTTTAAGTCATAAAGCAGCAGATCCTTTTGCTCTCACGTGCCCCTGTTGCTCAGTGCCCTGGGGGTCTGGCTGCTTCCACAGCAACCTGGAGGGGTTCCTGGAGGAGTTTGCAGACATCTCCAAGGAGGATCAGATCAAAAAGCTCCATGACCTGCTGGGTCCCCACATGCTGCGGCGGCTCAAGGCCGATGTGTTCAAGAACATGCCAGCCAAGACAGAGCTGATCGTGCGAGTGGAGCTGAGCCAGATGCAGAAGTGAGTGGTTCCAGTGCATTCCCCAGGGGTGTCTGACTTCCCCCAACACAGCTGAAGTGGGGATTGAGGGGTCAGAGGCACCCTGCTGGCCTGGGGCCTGCTGCAGGAAGAGTGGGAATGTTTTGTGTCTCACCAAGGAGTGTGTTCCATGTGGTTGAACTGGGCTCTGTGCAGTCCTGGGGGCATGGCAGGCTGGCAGTGTGGCTGTGCTGGTTCTGGGGGCACAGGGAGAGCACTGAGGCTGAACCCCCTTCTCCCTGGTCCCAGGACATGGCCTGTGCTGCCAGTGTGCCTGGGTCAGCCTGGAGTGTCGCTGCTGCCCCAGCTCTGGTTGTGCCAGGCTGACCTATTCAGCTTCAGCAGGATCTCCTGCAGCTCAGGGCACCTGCAGGAAGGGCCTGTTGCTTCTTCTGGTGTGGTAGGCAGGAGGGCTTGGCTGGTACCTAGCAGAGGGGCATGGTGGAGGTGCTGTGCCCCCCAGTCCATCTCACTGCCAAGGCTTTGATCCTCCCAGAGCACCCAGCCCCGTGTGCTGAATTGCTTTCAAAACCCTCCAAAAGTCCCTTTTGCATCTCCAGTGACACTAGGGGGGTTTAATTCAGTGCCCTCCTGTTTGTGCCAGTCCCACACCTGCCCCAGCTAACATGGTGTGTGTCCCATCCTCCCTCCTGCAGGAAGTACTACAAATTCATACTGACGAGGAACTTCGAAGCCCTGAATTCGAAAGGTGGTGGGAACCAGGTCTCACTGCTCAACATCATGATGGACCTGAAGAAGTGCTGCAATCACCCCTACCTGTTCCCTGTGGCAGCTGTGGTATGTCCCCTGCCTTTGCACCCCTGGACATGTCTCAGAGAGTTGGGTGGCAGCTGCTTCCATCATCCTGCTTTGGTTAACGCTGTGGGTCCCCATGCGAGTGGTTTCATACGAGGACTTTGTGGTTTTTTTTTTGTTTTGGGAATGCAAGTGAAGTTCCCCATGAGGTTAATGTTGCTTGTCCTTGTGGGCACTGACCATGCTGCCTTCACAGGAGGCCCCAATGCTGCCCAATGGATCTTATGATGGGAATTCTTTGGTCAAATCTTCTGGGAAACTGATGCTGCTCCAAAAGATGCTGAAGAAGTTACGGGATGGGGGTCACAGAGTTCTGATCTTCTCGCAGGTGAGAGCAGGGATATTATAATTAAATATGAAATTTATTATTTGATAATAAATACATTTTCTAAGGAATTTTTAAAAAGTATGTATGCAAAATTTGTGCTGGCAACAGACAGAGATAGGTGGAATAAATGGTGACAGCTTTTCCCCAAGGCTGCCATGGCAGTAAAGATGGAAGGGCTGTGTCCCAGCTCACTCCTGAGGGAGCACCTGTCATGTTTAAGAGCTCTGTTAGCTGGGTATAGAAAGGAGACAACAGTCATGAGGCTTCTCTTTGGGGAGGGACAGTTAGACACGGTTCCTTCCTGCTGGCAGAGTTGCCTGTAGAAGACGAGATGCGAGTGTTGCTCCTCTGGCAGCTGCCTGTTGGCTGTGCTTGCTTTGCTGACCATGCTCTGCCGCCTCTGGGCTGCAGGCAAGGATCATGCCAGGGCAGAGCAGGTCCCCAGGGGAGGCAGAGGTGTTTGGCCATGCAGACCCTCTCATGCCAGGGTCGCCTTGCCCTGTAGATGACAAAGATGCTGGATTTGCTGGAGGATTTCCTGGAGTATGAAGGTTACAAGTACGAGCGGATCGATGGGGGCATCACCGGCGGCCTGCGCCAGGAGGCCATCGACAGGTTCAATGGTACTCGCCTTCCTGCCTTGCTGAGGGGTGGGCATGGGGGGATGGCAGTGTGTGGCCAGCAGCAGGTTGTCTGCCAGTGCCCAGAGCTTGTGGCACACTCGCAGGTCTGGCTTCCTGTGGCACGGTGGGGGCTGCTCGTACCGCGCCGTTAAGCCCTTGAGTTGGTTCCCACCAGGAACTCTGAGTGTGCCAGCAGCTGTTCAGCTGGAGGGGCTCCTGCCTTTCCCTTCAAGACCTCAGCAGATGACAGAGCTTCCCCTTTGCTCTGGAGCTGGGTTCTGCAGTACCTGGTTCCCAGGGAGCGATGTGTTTTCACTCCCTGCCACCCCTGCCTTTTGCTTGTCAGCTTTGGAAGTCATTCTGTCCCTCCAAAATGGTGCTGCTCCTCTCTGTGAGCCGTGCTTCTTTCTGTCTCACCTGTTCCCACCTCTGGGTTTGTCGTTCTCAGCTCCTGGGGCTCAGCAGTTCTGCTTCCTCCTCTCCACCCGCGCCGGTGGTCTGGGCATAAACCTTGCTACGGCCGACACTGTCATTATTTATGATTCTGACTGGAATCCCCACAATGACATCCAGGTTTCTGACTTTCCCTTTTCCTTCCTGTATAGTAAGTACCTCTCTGGGCTCTGCCCTCTCTTTGCACATCCTCTGTGGGATTTCAGAATCTTCTCTTGAGAGCTGCTGACACTTTCTGCTGTGTCTGTGGGTGTTTCTGCTCAGCAGCCCCCTTCCCGCACCCTCTGGCCTTATCCTGGCCTCTCTGCAGTCTAGGAGAGACCTGACACATAAAGCTGTGACATTCTCACTTCTTCCTGATACTTTCCTCAACTGGGTGCCTCTCAGGCAGCTTGGAGGGTGAGAAGCATGGCCCTGTTGCCCAGCTGGCACGGTGCCACCCTCGCCAGCTCCATCCTGTGCCCGCAGGCGTTCAGCAGAGCTCACCGCATCGGGCAGAACAAGAAGGTGATGATTTACCGCTTCGTGACCAGGGCCTCGGTGGAGGAGCGCATCACCCAGGTGGCCAAAAGGAAGATGATGCTCACCCACCTGGTGGTCCGCCCAGGGCTTGGCTCCAAGTCAGGCTCCATGACCAAGCAAGAGCTGGATGACATCCTTAAGTTTGGGACGGAAGAACTCTTCAAGGATGATGTGGAGGGTGAGGTGGGAATGCTCCGTGTGAGGCAGGGTCCTCTGTGAGCTGCTGGGGCTCACTCTCCTCTCCCTGTGCCACAGGCATGGTGTCTCAGGGACAGCGGATTGCCATGCCGGATGCTGTTAACCCTTTCTCGGACACACTGTCAGCAAAAGGGGGTGCAGCAACTCCTGGCATGAAAAAAAAGCACGGTGGCACCCCACCAGGTGTGTAGCCCCTCTTTGCTGGGGTGACTTGTCCCCTTCCCTGTCCCTTCACCTGACCTGAGCTTGCCTGGCTCAGGAGTGGACTGTCCAACAGCCTGATCTGCACTGCCATTCCCCTCACTTTGCTCTCCAGGTGACAATAAGGATGTGGATGACAGCAGTGTGATCCATTACGATGACGCTGCCATCTCCAAGCTTTTGGACCGAAACCAGGATGCGACTGACGACACGGAGCTGCAGAACATGAATGAGTATCTCAGCTCCTTTAAAGTGGCTCAGTATGTTGTGAGAGAAGAGGACGGTGTGGTAATGTGATCAATATCATGTCTTACAATCACCCCCTTGCACATCCCTCCGTGTTCCCTCTGCTCCCTCTCCTGTCCCTGTGAGTGCTTGGCACGGGGCAGGACCCTCCCAGCTCTCTCTCTGTGACTGCTCGAGCCCCTTGTCTCTGGCTCTGCAGGAGGAGGTGGAACGTGAGATCATCAAGCAAGAGGAGAATGTGGACCCTGACTACTGGGAGAAGCTGCTGCGGCACCACTATGAGCAGCAGCAGGAAGATCTGGCCAGGAACCTGGGGAAAGGGAAGAGAATCCGCAAGCAGGTCAACTACAATGACACCTCACAGGAGGACCAAGGTATGGCCACAGGTGCTCGGCTGCTGGCTGGGCTCATGGGTCACTTGGTGTCTTTCTGGAGCTGGTAGATTGCCTGGGTCTGTACTTCCCAGATTCCTAAACTTTCCAGTGTAGAAATTTTCAAAGATTTTTTTTCTTTTTATTTGTTGGTCTGTAAGCTCTGGTTTTGCTGGAAGAATCTAGGAAAGACATGTCTGTGGGAAAAATATTTCAAATTGGGTTTTTGCTGCATAACAGAATGTTAATTCTGTAAAACCTGAGAACATGATTTCCTGTTGCTGTGTCCCCCTCTCCTGCCACCTGGCAGTGAATGCCTGTCATACCCATACGCAGGCTCTGACCTGTCTAGCACATCCCTCTCAGGCAAAGTCTTCTAACCTGGCCTCCCTTGTGCTCTGCAGAGTGGCAGGATGAGCTCTCTGACAACCAGTCAGAATATTCCATTGGCTCTGAGGATGAGGATGAAGACTTTGAAGAGAGGCCAGAAGGCCAGAGTGAGTTGATGTGTTTGATACTCCCTGGGATTTGGAAGTATTGGGAATGTCTGGGTTGGAGGGACTGGTGTGCCCTATTCAGGGGCCTGTCCCTGCTTTCTGTCAGGTGAGGAGCTTTCCAGGGCAGGGAAGGCAGACAGCTTCTTCCTTGGCATCTGCAGGACTGTGGTCTGGTCCACCATGAGGACCAGGCATGGTGTCCCCTTGCCTGGGAAGGGCAGAGGAGTGTCCTGGCCTGAGGAGTGGTGGCTGGAAGGGACCTTGCAGTCTGGGCAGATGCTCTGGCAGGTTCTGCTCCCATCAGGAGGGAGGGCAGGACGTCTGGGGCATATGAAATGTCTTTTCTTGCTTCTTGGCCCATCCATCACTGAGGCTGCTTGGCTCTAGGTGGCAGACGACAATCCCGGAGACAGCTGAAGACTGACAGAGACAAACCTCTCCCTCCTTTGCTGGCAAGAGTTGGGGGGAACATTGAGGTGAGCCTCAGCCTCAGCCAGAGCATGGCCAATGCAGTTGTGCCTGGGCTGCCTGTGGGTTGGATCCCTCTGTGCTGAATCACTGGGATGTTAGTCCTGGTCTAGCAATGCCTGTCACAGCTGTGAGGCTCCAGGATGCCACAGGCTGCTGAGGCCACTCTGTGATCCCAGCAATGCCTTTGCTTCCTGCAGGTTCTGGGCTTCAATGCCCGGCAGCGCAAGGCGTTCCTGAATGCCATCATGCGCTGGGGAATGCCACCCCAGGATGCCTTCAACTCCCACTGGCTGGTCCGGGATCTGCGAGGGAAGAGTGAGAAAGAGTTCAGGTATGGAAGTTGTGGCAGGCAGGCAAGGTTGGGAGCCTGCACCCCTTCACTGTGGGCTCTTCTTGGGGAGGCAGTGTCTGTTTCATTGTGATGACATCTCTTGAGCCCTTCCTGGGTGTGAGCCTTCCCTCATCCATGGGTGACAGGGGACCTTGGGCGTGCTGGGTTGAGCAGGGAGGCCACGGGCCAGGACTGAAGTCTGGCTTCCCTGGCAGGGCGTATGTCTCTCTGTTCATGAGACACTTGTGTGAGCCCGGGGCAGACGGCGCCGAAACCTTTGCGGATGGAGTTCCCCGGGAAGGGCTGTCACGCCAGCATGTGCTGACCCGCATCGGGGTCATGTCACTAGTAAGGAAGAAGGTGGGTGAGTCAAATTATGAATGGGCCATTTCAGGAATGTTCTGGAGACTTTTCCCAATGGGGTGGGTGCAGCAGTCCTGCCACTTGCTCACTCTGTGGGTGAGCAGCCCGGACACGCCGACTCCGTGGCACCAGCTGGGAATGTCCCTGCTCTGTTTGACCTGATGTTGTGTGTCTGTCCCAGGTCCAGGAGTTCGAGCATGTCAATGGGAAGTACAGCACCCCAGACCTGGTTCTTGAGGGCCCAGAGAGCAAGAGATCCAGCGAGGTTGTGTCTTCGGATCCCAACACGCCTGTCCCGGCCAGCCCAGCTCACACACACACGGGACCAGGGGCCCTTGCAGGTATCCAAGGGGTTGTGGCTGGGGTTTGGCTTGGGAGGGAGGTAGGCCAAGACACCAGGAGGTTTTGCAGGTGCTTGGCCCATTGGGCCCTGCTCAACAGCTTCCTGGCTTTGCTCTTCCTACAGACAAAATAGAAACACAACTGGGGTTCCATGAGGAAAAGGACCCAGTAGAGCAGAAGCCTAGAAAGGTGGCTGACAGCCAGGTGAGGTGGCTTGGTTCAGCATCTCCTCCAGGAAGTTTCCCCTGCTCTGCCTGGGAAGTTGGGGTGCTCCTCAGGGAATGGAGGGCTGGACTGATCTGGAATGGGTGATTGGCATTTAGATGCCTGCAAGTACTGAGGTGGAGAGTGAAGAGCACCCGGAAAGCTGTGACAGCAAGGAGAGGCCAAGGGAAGAGAAGCAAGAGGATTGTGAAAAGGCTGAGCCTTCTTCCGAGTCCCTGGTGAAAGGTGAGGCTGTGTATCTTCTCTGTGTCACTATGTGTCACAAAGTCCTGCAGAAATTCTTGAAAAAACAGGTTGTAAATTGCATGAAATGGTCATTTTGGAGGGCATTTGTTCCTCCAGATGTCTCAAGGAAGAGGGAAAACTAAATACTTTTATTTGATAAAATGCAGAAGAATGTTCTGTTTGAAGATTTTTGAGCACCTTGAATGTACAAACAATATAGTTACTTTACTAAAAGGGAAAGTCTGTCTGGGTAAGTAGGTTGTTCCCTGCAGAGCATTTTCCATGTCAAGCATTTCTTGTAGGCCTGTTCCCTCCTGCAGATGAGGGGATTCAAGAGCAAGAGAAGCCTTTGGAGAAGGCGGAGTTGAGCAGCAGCCCAGGGAAGGGGGAGGATAAAGAAGTCAAACCAGGTGAGGCATGAGGCTTTGGAGAGAGGAGAGTGGGAAGAATTCCCGGAGTGAGGCCGGTGCCTGGCGCAGTGGCAGGGTGTGCCCACAGGGTGGTGGCAAGGATGCCATCAGCACGGCGGTGCTCAGGAGCCAGCGGTGGGAACAAGACCCTGTTGGGGTGGGCACGCCTGTGCTAACAATGGAGCCTGCTGGGAGGGGTTGGTGGCTTTTGCAGCAGTGACTGGCTGTTCATGGGGCAGGGGTGGCACGAGTGGGTCTGGTGGTGGGGCACAATTAGACAGGCCAATTCCTTGTGTTTGCCAAGCAGAGGATGGCAAGGAGGAGGAGAAGGAGCAAAATGATGCCCAGCAAAACGGTGACAAAGATGAAGAGGAGGAAGGAAAGAAGGATGACAGAAACATGAACTTCAGATTCATGTTCAACATTGCCGATGGCGGCTTCACAGGTAAGAATGAGAGACGAGGTGTTGGCCTCTCCTGCAAAGCTGCTGCAGAGGCTCTGAACCTGTTCAAGGAATGTGACCCTTGTCATGGGCCATGGATGGGCTGATGCTTTGCTGGCAGCAGCAGACGTGGTCTGTGCTGTGCCTGGGGCCCTGGGAGGTTCCATTGCTTGCCCTGCCCACATGCTGTGCATTGACCTGCAGCCCAGCTGCCTGACCAGGCTGTCTCCCTTCTGCTTCTGCTTCCACAGAGCTGCACACGCTGTGGCAGAATGAGGAGAGGGCTGCCATGTCCTCTGGCAAAATCTACGACATCTGGCACCGCCGACATGACTACTGGCTGTTGGCAGGAATTGTCACGTACCCTTTGACCTGGCAGAGCAAGAGGCAGTGAGGCGAGAGAGGCCTCTCGGGGGGCATGGGAGCTGGGCTGACACTGCAGTGATGAGTGGGGAGGAGGTTTAGGGCCACGGTGTCGCTGTGGGGTGGAGGGCAGGCTGCTGGCTGGCTGGTTCTGCCCTTGACACTTCCCCCACACCAGTCATGGCTATGCCCGCTGGCAGGACATCCAGAATGACCCACGCTACGTGATCCTGAATGAGCCCTTCAAGTCGGAGATACACAAGGGGAACTACCTCGAGATGAAGAACAAGTTCCTTGCCCGGCGGTTCAAGGCGAGTGACAGGTCCAGGGCTGGTGAGTCCTCACTGGTGGGAGGACCAGAGCGATGCCCTGAAGCCAGGGGGGATTTTGCCAGCGTCTTCTGTGAGTGAAGTGAGGAGTGGACTTTGCGAGGGGCTCTGTGATTTACTGGTTTATAGTGGGGTGGGGTCTGGTCCTGAATCTCTCCCCTCATGCTCCTCCCAGTTGCTGGAGCAGGCCCTGGTGATCGAGGAGCAGCTGCGGAGGGCGGCGTACCTCAACATGACCCAAGACCCCAGCCACCCGGCCATGGCACTGAACGCGCGGCTGGCAGAAGTGGAGTGCCTTGCTGAGAGCCACCAGCACCTCTCCAAAGAGTCCCTGGCTGGGAACAAGCCTGCCAACGCTGTCCTGCACAAGGGTGCGTGCCTGCTGGGCTGGGGGAGTCTGCTCTGAGGCTAGGAAGGGCTCCCCACCCTGACCTGGGGAGCCTGGCCAGGAGCTGTCCCCATCTTGTGTTCTCTCGTACAGGAACTGCCTGCTCCTCTCAACCTCCTGGGTGTGGCAGGCATCCCCCCAAGTACCTCCTGCTTTACTTGCAGTGCTGAACCAGCTTGAGGAGCTGCTGAGTGACATGAAGGCTGATGTGACACGCTTGCCCTCCATGCTGTCCCGCATCCCACCTGTGGCTGCCAGGCTGCAGATGTCAGAGCGGAGCATCCTCAGCCGCCTGGCCACCCGAGGAGGGGATCCAGCTGCCCAGGTCTGTGGGGATGGGCACAGATTGCTCACTGTGAGGGTCATGGTCAGGTCAGGGTGGCAGGCCCATGTCTTTTCTCCCTCCTTGCCTCCCCAGGGCTCTTTCGGCTCTGCCCAGATCTTCAACAACAACTTTGGGCCAAATTTCCGTGGTCCTGGGCCAGGTGGGATTGTCAACTATAGCCAGATGCCTCTGGGACCTTACGTGACTGGTAGGTTGGGGTTTTGCTCTTGGGCAGAGAAACTCAGAGGGTGGATTTGGGCAGTCCAGGAGTGCTGCCAAAGAAGAATAGTGAGCAAGGTGTTTCCTCTGTCACCACAGATATTTAGCAGTTCCCATGATTTTCCCCTGCAGCTCCCACTCCCAGCCGAGGTAAGGCTGTGCTGCCTGCTCTTTGTGCTCCATTTGCTGGGGAACATGAACGGGTGGGGGGCTAAATGGAGGCTCCATTATGGGCTGCCCCTCCAGTGCCACTATCTGGCTGCGGCCTCTGACTCGAGCAGCCGCAGTGGAGGTGGGAGCAGATCCTTCCTGCAGCCCTTCCCAGGTGCCCGAGGGCTTGGCACAAGGGGAGGCTCCAGATTTGGCTGATGGGCAGCCCTCCCCTCTTCTTGCAGCAGCCCTGGGGGACAGTCCCCTGTCCCTGGCCAGGAGCCACTGTCACCAGAGGTCGGCAGGGGAATTGTGCCAGCGTTGCCTGCGTGGAAGACAAGCTGCTGCCGGCGCTGCCGGGCTGTCCCGCTCCCGCTTCAAGTGTGCTTTGCCTGCTGCGGCCCCCATGGGAGCGGCGGGGCCGGGGGTTTGTGTCCGTGTACATTTTTTGCACTTTCATATTGAAGACTTGAAGAGTTTGTCTGGGCAAGGTGGGCGGAGGGGAGGGAGGGAGGGCTGGAGTTGCGGTGTTTGTCTGGTTGTGTTGGCACGTGTGGGGGTGAGGGGAGGCCAGTGGTGCCATGTCCCAGCTGGCTGTGCTCCCCAGCTTCCCCTAAGGGCCGTCTCTGCATCCTCCTGGTGTTTGAGCAAGCCCATGCCTGCTGCTGCCCTGCTGGAATCCCCCACCTGCTGTGGTGGGGCTGGGGGTCCTCATGTGCCAGGTTTGGGGCAGGCAGATGGAGGGGGGATGTGGGTGGGACAGAGGGGACAGCTGGAGCTGGGATGGGGATACCTCGAGCGTGGTGACACCGGCAGCTGTGAGCAACGCCCCTGCATCCGCTTCGTGCTCTGTGTGTCCCGGTTTCTGTTCTGTGTTTTAATAAATCCTTTGGGAAGGACGCAGTGGAGTCTGGCAGGGGAAGGGATGGTGGGGTGGCCTTGGGAGAGGCCTGGCTACGGTCTTGGTACCCCTGTTGTCCTGCACACACGTCCTCACACACACAGGTGTCCACAGAAACAGACACACGCGTCTGCACACACACGTGTACACAGGCACGTGTGCATGTGGAGACACAGTGACACACACACACACACACACACATGGACACAGACATGAGAATGTCACGTGGATCTACACAGATAATGTAATCTCTGCATGAGTGCACATATATGTACATGTCTGTGTCACCCCCATACGTGTATGTACCTCTTCATGTAGAGCATGTGTAGATCTGTGTACACGCTTGTAGATATACACAGAACTGTAAGTTTTAGCTCTCTATGTGTGCATACATATCTCTATGTGAGCCTACACAGCTATAAATACTGATTTATTTAGGTACTGCTAAGTGGGTGTGTATCTGTACATAGACACCTGTATATTATACATGTTTATATAATATATTTGTGGTTTTCATATATGTGTACTTGTGTACATATATACTTGTGACTGTGTATGTAGACACAGGTATGGGTAGATAACAGATCTATACATGGTATGGATGTATAGATCTATATTTACAGAAGTGTATATATACATACATGTATCTGTGTATGTAAGAATACACATTACTGTGTTTTCGTAATTTGAATACATGCACATGCATACACATACATGTGTAGATATATCCATTTATCTACACATCTCTATATCTCCATATCTATATCTCTGTATGGCTGTATAGGTGCATTGATCTTTGTGTGTATGTACACAGACACACATGTATTTGTAATTTTTACATATGTATACCTAAGTGTAGATATAGGTAAAGGCATACAGCTATCCTAGACAGAGATAGTATACGTGTGTGTATATACACAAACACATGTGTACTTGTCATTTCACACATATATATGAGTGTACATGTTTCTGTTTGCACACAAACATTGATGTAGTTCTGTACACAGATGTACATGTATTGATAAAGCCGTGCAGGTATAGCTGCAGGTAAATCCATGTACTGAAAGGTGTAGGGGTGTGGATGTGGGAGGTGTGCACACAGACTCTCAACCATATACAGAGGGGAGCTCCGATGTCATGAGTTTTTGTATTTATGTGTGCACAGATAGAGGAAACTCTGTATAAATGTATGTGGATATGGATACATATATCTATAGATATATATAGATATTGGCAAAAATGTTTGTTCTGCGGTGTACAGAGAGCTATAGATAGATACATGTAGCTATAATTATATTGCTTTCTGTATAGCTTTATATATCTATCGTACATGTATCCATATATATAGCTATAGCTAGATATACAGCTATATATATGTAGCTGTAGCTATATCCAAATTACATATATCTGTATCCATGTGTATAAATAGCATATGTTTATAGATGTATATGTGTATGTATGGCATATGTATAGTTATAGAGCTGGGTATGGATATAGAAACATCTACACATGTAACTGTATACACACATCTATCTGCATATACACACATTTAAGTACATGTCAGTAATTTTCATTTTTGTATGGATAATTATCCATACAAACATGGATATGTACACATCTGTATATTACATGTATGGATCAATACACAGAGCCATGTGTGTCTGTATATACACAAGCACACATGTCTATGTGTGTATTTATATCCATTATATATGTAATTTTCAGAGATGTGTGCACACATCGACGCACAGGTATCTATGTATGCAAATAGGTATTGATCTCTCAGAGACTGATGTCAGGGATAAAGATGGAGGTAGAGCTACATCTGTATCTACATCTGTCCGTGTGTGACTCTCCGTGAGTGTGTTTATGTCTGCAGACACCCCTGTAACAGCTGTATGTGGGTGCATGTGTAGAGGCTTTCAGTAGCTTTGTGCCGATACAGCTGAAGGTGTGTGTGGGCTGCGTTCACCTCCACAGCTGCCGTCTGCAAATCCACACGTCTCTATTGTCCCTGCATGTCTGTCTGTATGTCCCTGTGTCTCCGCGCGTGTCCACGCACACAGACAATTCCACACTTGCCCCCACACACTCCCCCAGCCCAGCCCTGCCCGGCCCCTCCCCTCCCCGCAGCAGAGCACTGCCCCATGCCCGGCCGGAGCCCCCCAGGCTCTTCCCGCAGAGAACTCCCTCCGTGTCCCCATCCCACCCACCCCCTTCCCCGGGATCAGACGGTGCCGGAGCCGCGCTGGCGCTGCCGGCGGCGCAGGGCAGAGGCGAGGGCCGGGCGCAGGCTGGGGAACAGCTTCGTGTTGTTGGCCTCGTGGGCGTACAGCACCCGCGTGCACCCCGCGCCCACCGCCTCCGGCAACGCGGGGGCAGGAGCCACGCATGCAACGCGTCCCCGCGGCGGCTCCGGCTGCGGGCAGAGCGGCCGGGCAGCTCGGGGCTCGCCTCCCGCTGGCCGTCCCTGCGCCGCAGAGCCATGTCCGGGGCAGCGCGGGCGGGAGCGCTGGCTCTCGGCGCTCGCGGTGCAAACCACACTCTCCACTTTGCTCCAACAAAGCGTAAAGCAAGCGAACGGGCGGCGAGGGCTGCGCGGCGGGCGGCGCGCTCGGGCGCGCTTAGGATCTGTAGTCCTTCTTGCTGTATGGTTTGTTGCCCAGGATGCTATCGATCTCGTGGACGATGGAAGACGACAGCTTTGGAAGGACCTGCGGGGGATGGGGACAACGCTGGGAGTTGGGATTGCGACCCTGGTGTGCGCGGGAGGATGCTTCACCGCCTTCACCCCGCCTCGTTTGTGCCACGAGCCCCAGCTTGCCGGCTGGGTGACCCAGTTAGGGAGAGCTTGAGTCAGGCCCGACCCTGCCCCCTCAGCCCAGCAAAACCTCGTCTCTGCTTCTCGCCTTCATGACAAGCAAAATCTGTCATGGAGCTGGGTTTGCAACCCTTTCTTTCCCCACACAGTGCAGCACAGCAATGTTGCAAATGTTGCTCCTGCTGGGAGGACTGACCTGTATTGCTCCAATATTCTCCATCAGCTGGTCAGCATTGGAGGCCCCCAGTAAGACAGAGCTGACACCCTCGTTGCGCAGGCACCAGGCTGGGACAGGAGGGAGAGCAGAGCTTGAGCACAGCCCAGATACCCCCAGTGTCACCCCCATCTGTCCCCCATCCTCTTACCAATGGCGAGCTGGGGCAGAGTGCAGCCCAGGCGCTCAGCAATGGCCTGCAGCTCCTTCAGCTTTGCCTGCTGCCGCCGGCCCTCCTCACTCAGGATCTTGTCCTTCAGCCACTGGTATCCCTGGGGAGCAAGATGGGGTGTTGTGGCGGGATGAGGGTGCACCGGCACCTTACACAGGCAGGGCATCTCCAAACTCCCTGGATTGTGGTTCCCGGAGTTCCTGTTCCCATGGGGATTTTGCAAGGCCCCTGGCCCTGCTCCCCCAGCTCTGACCATCCCCGTGTGCCCTCCCAGAGGTGCAGCTCACCTTCAGCGAGGCACGGGAGTAGGGGGGGATACCCCCATCGTACTTCCCCGAGACGATGCCACAGGCCAGTGGGGACCAGGTCATGGCTCCAACGCCTGAGGATAGAGCAGAACAGGGAGATGACACTGCTGCTTCCAGGTCGCCCAGGGACCTTGGTGCCTGGCCTCAGCAGCACTGGTCTTGGGGAGCACTGTGCTTTGGGGGGCTGGGGAGGAACCCCCACCGTCATACCTATCTTGTGGAAGAGCTCAGGGAGCTGCACCTCCACCTTTTCCCGCTGGAACATGTGGTACTCGGCCTGCTCGCAGATCGGCGGGATCAGGTTGAACTGCCGGGCTACCGAGTATGCCTCCTGCAGAAGAGCCAGGACCCTCAGTGCCCTGCCGCTCCCCCCGAGCCCCCTGCCAAGCCCCCCAGCCAAGTCCTGAGCGGCTGCCCCGAAACATAATTAAGGTTTAAGTGCATGTGCACACGCTTGGCTCCCAACAGCTGCTGTCTAATTAAATCAACGTCAGCGGTGTCGCTGGGGCTGCTCTGCTGTGGCCGCCCTGGTCCCCTGGGCCCCTACCATGATCTCCATGGAGCTCCAGCGCGAGGTCCCCCAGTACATGGCCATCCCCTGGTTGATGACGTGGGTCATGGCTCGCACCGTCTCTGCCGGGAGGGAAGGAGAGAGTGGCAGGTGGGGTTTAGCAGGGGCTACAGTGGCAGAAGAGGGCTCGCACCAGGCTGATGGGTGGTGAGCATCCCATCCCACTGCCTAATGCTGCGGTGGGAGCTGGGTGGTGTCCGGGGGATGCTTTCAGAAGAGCAGGATGGGGACAGAGGGAGCAGCCACTCAGGATGCGCTGGGGACCACAGCCAACCTGACATGCCACACGCGGTGCCAGGCTCTCCCTGCATGGAGAGCAGCCTGAGGTTTCTGCCAGTGGCCCCATGCCCTGTGAAGTTACCAGCACTGGCACTGCTGCAGGGGGAGGACTGATGCATTGCCCACACACAGAGACCCAGGAAGGGAAGCCTGGACCCTGTGTGAGATGCTCAGGGGTCTTGGGGAGAGCCAGCCCTGAGCCATGCGGGCCAGAGCCAAGCCAAGGCGTGCTCCTGCAGCCAAAGGCGGGCAGCGGGGAGGGCAAAGGGCACGAGGCTCGCCCGGCCGGCACCAGGGCACACACCCCAGCATGCTCATAGCTGCCCCGGCGGAGAGGGACCCTGCTGCAGACCCTGGCATGTGCCAAGGGCACCCCATGGCAGGACCCTGGGGGGTGGGAGCCTCTCTGCTTTTTGTCCTTTAAACTGCAGTACAGTCTGAAGGGCCGGAGGGTGTCCGTGTTGTGCTGCCACTGCCTCTGCATCTCATGGCGGGGTTTGCTTGAGAGGGAGGAACAGGGATGGGGGATCACAGAGGAGTGGGGGCTCTGCCCCAGGAAACACCGCTGGGACAGGCAGCGGCTGGCGGGCAGAGTGCGGGCAGGGAGTACCTTCTACGATGAAAGTCCTGGACTTGGAGGAACTAAATGGGTCCCCTGGTGATAAAAGAGAGATTTAGAGAAAGTGGAGTCACCACTGCTGGGACAGGGGCAGTGACCTGCCACCGCACTGCCAACACGCCCTGCCGCGGCCCGAGAGGGTCCTGGCGCTGGGCAGGGGGTGGCAGAAGTGTGACTGTGGCACGGGCCGACCGTGGTGGCGGAGGAGCGGGTTCTGCTCAGGAGGGAAAATGCCCTTGAAACACAAGCCTGGCGCAAACCAACCGCGAGGGCGATGAAAGGCGGCGGGGAGGAGCATGGCACCGCGGCACGCACCCACCTTCCATCGGCGTGTTGGGGTCGGGCCGGTTGGCAAACACCACGTCCACGTATTCCAGCTGCAGCCGCTCCAGCGATGCCTTCAGACCTGCGGATGGATGGGGCTGTCAGGCGTGCTGAGCCCCGTGCTGCCGGCAGCGAGGCAGACAGTGAGGCACAGCCTGGCACCGGAGCCAGCAGTGCCTGGTGAGCGCCCTCACCCCTACCCCTACCTTCTATGATGTGTTTTCGGGACAAGCCCCTCTCAGTCTCAGCCCTGGAAAAGGAAAGGTGGGTGAGAGCCTGGGGTGAGAGCCTGACCCGTGCCAGCTGCTCTGCTGCAGGACAGGTGTTACCTACTTTCCTCCCCAGAAGATTTTAGTGGTGATGACCAGGCTGGACCGTCTGCAGGGAGAAAGAGAGAGTCACTGGTGGTGGTGCCTGCAAAGCCCCATGCCCCCTGCCTGGGATGGCACATTCCTGCCCAAGGCTGCTCCACCAGCTTTCCCCAGCCCATCGGGACTACAGCGATTATTTTGCCAAATAGGGACGGTGTCTGACTTACCTCCACCCCTTCTTCTTGATGATGTTCCCCAGCACCACCTCGGCCCTACAAAGGAAGGGGACATCAGCCATTGGCACCTGGCTGCTGTGGCCATGGGGAGTGGTGGCAGCCAGCAGGGACAGTCCCAGACCCTGGGAGAATAAGAGGCATATGCAGTGGCTGTGGGGACTGTTTGCCCCTTGGCTGCAGTGCCCAGAGCCGAGCTGCCCCCAGTGCATGAACTTGCTGATTTTAAGTGAATGAATGGGCACATGCCAATGCCCTGGGCCAGTGTGCCCTGGGTACAGCTACTGCTCACTGTGCCGGGAGGGTGCACGGCTGCACCTGCATGATTCAGGCCACCAGGGGAAGCACGGGACTGCCAGAACCACGGCCCCCCCCCGAGCAAGCACTCATAGCCCCGTCCTGGCAGCTGCTTTGCAGCTGGCAAACCTGGGACATTCCCAGTGCCACGGTGGCTTGGTGGGAGCCAAGGGTGTGGGGCGAGACGCCTGTGGCGCTGCCAAAGCAGGCTACCTACTTGCCAGCAGCGTAGACTTCTGCCGTGTCGAAGAGATTAATGCCGTTGTCATAAGCTAAAGTCATCAGCTGCTCCGCCATCTGCGAGGAGAGAGTGGGGTCGGGTGAAGGGGGTGGCCGGGAGCCGGTGCGCGGGCGCGTGCGCAGAGCGCTGGTGAGCTCCAGCATGGCGCATGCAGCCAGGCCACAGCCACGGCTGTGCTGGCCCCATCCCCTCCCCACTCACCAGGGAAAGGCCGGGGAGGGACAGGCTAAAGGAGTGCAATCTTACCTCATCTGTGATTTGCCCTCCGAAAGTCACCCATGTTCCTGCAGGGGAGAGAGAGGTGTGTGCATGGTGAATGTGGTGAGCAACGAGAGCTGCCACAAGCGACCTCAAGCCCCCGGCCGCCCACCCTGGGTCCCTCAGCACAGCCCTGGCATGTGGTGGCCACAGCTGGCCCTGCCGCGTGCACTGTGGTGCTCCCAGCACGGCCCAGTCGCTTCCTATTGTGTCAGAAAAAGAGAAAATAATTTGACGATTTCTGGGCCGTGACTCAAAACAGCCGCAGGGCGGAGGAAAACCCTTTCCTTCCCTTTGCAAACATTGCTGGGGCAAGCGAGCGCTGCCCTGGCCAGGGAGTGCCGGCAGCTGCTGCGGAACTGAGGGGACGCCGAGGGGCTGTGGCAAACCCTGGCACTTACCCAGACCCAGGCAGGACACACGCAGCCCGGACTTCCCGAGGTTCCTGGAAGACAGAGACCATTAGGAAAGGCGCCAGAAAGCCCCAAAACGCTGTCTCATGCATCCTGCATGCCACCAAACATGCCGGGCGTGAGGACTGGGAAGTCTGGTGGTGGCCCCTGGTCCCAGTCCCCACCTGGGATGGTTCTACAATGAGAGTCCCTTCTCAACTGATTAACGAGCCATCCCAGGCTGGGCATCCCGCAGCTCGGTAGTGGCACTGCCTGCACCTGCGCAGTGATGCCGTGCCCGGCAGGGCTTTTGGGAGAGCAGTGACCTTGTTAAAGCAGCTCCCCGTGTGATGAGGCTGGGGTGTCCGGCTGCCCTGAGAGTGCCACTGGCACTGGGGAATGAGACTGGAGGAAGAGGAGCCAGCAATGCTGGTGGTCAGAACTGAAGCATCCCATACATGGCATGAGTTGTGCCTGTTCTCTGCATCGCGGCACAGGGAAGCACAGGCCTTGCACCAGGCAAGGGTGCTCAGGAGTGGAGCAACATCCTGGAGAAATGGAGCACCCCAGAAAATCTGACCGGCACAAGGAACTGGAGAACAGCTTTTAGGAAGGGGGCCAGGCTGGCAGACGCCTTCGCTGTGGTGATGGAGAGCCAGTTACTTGTTAAAAATGACAAAGGCTCAAGAAATGAGCGTTAAAATAAATAAAGTGTAGGTGAGCCGCGGCAGCTCGCCCGCGCGGGTGTCGCATAGCAACCGGAGGCACCGCCACCGCCGGCACCGCCGACACGGGCACCGGCAGCCGGGCAGGGAGCGGCTGCGGCCCGGCCACGGGCAACCGTGGGCTGCACCGAGTCAGGGCAGCATCCCTCTGTGCTGCCAGGTTACTGCCCAGCGTCTGGAGGCACTGGCGCTCCCCCTATCCCGCGATGTTTTTAGAGCATTTCGCAGTGGGGAGAGGCCATGGCCATGGGGCAGCAGTGGCTCAAGCCCCCGTGATGAGGGGTTGCCAAGTGGAGTGGAGAGCACCTGCCTCATCCTGGCCATTCCAAGAGTATCGCTGGGGTTGCCCTGGGCAGGCAGCCATCGCTGCTCTCGGCTTCCCAGCCCAAAACTGTGTTGACCAGCTGCCCAATAGGCCCCCAGTCTGCCAAATGGCAGACCTTGGGAAGGCCAAGCATCCCCCCACACTGTGCTATGGCCATCCTATCCCATCCATTTGCTTGGAGCATCCCCCTGTGCCACTGTCCCTCCAGCAGCCACAATGGGGACCCCTGAGCTGATCACCCATTGCCTGGGAGAGGCTGTTGCTGGTATGCTCCTCCTCTGGATGAGGACACGACTGTGGGGCAGGAGCACTGAGCCCTGAGGATGCCACCGCGCCTTGCCCCAGTACTGCTGTTACCACTGCAAGGGTTTGGTGCCCGAGAGCTGGACAGAAGTGGAGCAGCCCCCTCCCCAGTGCCTTTGTAAGGAGACTCGGCTGATTTGGACGACACTGGTTGGGTGATGGCCAGGCTCACCCCAGTGCTCTGCTGGCCTGACACACTTTGTGCCTAATGCTGGCACATCTGGGCTGCGGTGGAGGCACGCAGACACTGGCAGCTGGACCATGGCGTGCAGGCTCATCTATGGGGGGCCATACCCTGTCCTGGGGTCTCTGCTCATCCAGGGGGAGCGCCAGCCCCACACCCGGGTGCACACTCAGCCTCAATGGGAGAAGTCTGCAGCGTTCTGCCCCAGAGCCAGGATATGGGGTGCGTGAGCCCTGTGGGTGCTGGCCGGGGGTCCCCACATGCACACACCAGTCCGTTTCCAGAACCACCCTGGGCAGGCAGAGCTGCTTACGGCTCTGCACTCGCTTCGCAGGGCACTGAGTCTCCAGCAGCACCGAAAGGATGCCATGGCAGCCCGGATTAACGCTGCCGTGACTCCCAGACCCCCCCGGCTCGCCAGCCAGCCCAGCTTGGCAGATACTGAGGATGCTACTAATCCTACCCCGAATTTTAGGGTCCCTTCTCTCCCCCATCCTGAAGATTTTACGCGCGGCTGGATCAAAGCTGCCCTGGGGGGACACGAGCAAACAGCGAAGAAGCGCACGGAGGCGCACGGTCAGCACTTTTAGCGACGAGAAACCGACAGAGCCGGACGCAAACCGGAGATCAGGGGAGTGCGGCGCCCCTGGCTCCCAGTCCCCCCGAGCCGCCCCGATCGCAGTGAGGAACAGGGAAATCCCCAGGAGCGCCCGTTTCCTACCGGTATTTCATCCCCGGCTGCTTGACACTGGACTCGCTGGAGGAGGGGGCGTTCTGCACCGAGAGCTGTCCCAGGCTCCGGGCCACCATGGCCACCGCGCGGAACTTGCCGCGGGTGCCGAGGCTGGGGCTGCCGGCATTCTGTCGGTTCAGCCGGTCCTCCGCGCTCCGGCTCTTGATGCTGTGCTCGGAGCACACAAAGGAGACCTGCATGCTGCTCCGCCGGGCAGCAGCGCCAGCTGCCTAAATTTAGCCGGCGCCCCGGGCGAGGCGGGGAGCTCCTCCCGCGCGCCGCCAACGTGACGGCGGGGGGCTGCGAGGCGGCGGGCGCGGAGCGCTCCCGTCAGCCCTCCTGCCCTCAATATTTGATGAGCTCAGGAAGCGAGCGAGCGAGCGGCACGCGGGCAGGTGGGGGCAGGAGGGGCAGAGCCACTGCCGGTGCCCTCCGGAGTGGCCGTGGCGGGGCAGGGCTCCCCTGCGCCCTGCTGGGCATCCCCCCGCGGCTGCGGCTGCCGGCCCAGCCCCGGTTTGGGGCACAGCGAGGGCTGAGGCTGCGGAGTGAAAGGTCCTTCCTTGCCTCTCCCCCCCGCGCCACGCACAGCAGCGCGGATTCCCCTGCACGGGTCCGAAACCAAACCCTCTGGCAGCAACGCGTGTGCGTCGCCAACCCCACGGCTGGGTGACAGCGCAGGTGGCGGCGATGCTGATGGCTCTCCCGCGGCAGAGCCCAGCTGTTTGCCGAAGTTGTCGCCCTTAGGGCCACAGCCCCAGCGGCACATTCCCCCTTTTTTCCCAGTGCAAGCGAAGTCGGGTGAGGTGAACTCCAGCCTAGCACCTCCTGCCGAAGCAGGGACACAAGTTACCACACTACAGCACCGTCCTGCAGCCGGGGCCACGTGCCGGCTGCCAGCACCTGCCGTGCCCCTCAGGATGGAGCAAGATGCAGCGACGGGGCTTGCAGGAAATTATGCACATTTTGCCCCAAACATAATGAAAAATCTTGTAATCTCCTCTGCTTCCCTCTGTCGCAAAGCTCCTTAGCTGGTAATCCTGCCAGCACCAGCGCCAGCGCCAGCGCCAGCTCCAGTGCGGGGGGGACCTGGCAGCAGTTGTCAGCCCCCAAAGGATGATAAACCCCACAAATTTTGGGGGCAGCGGGGACATGCCCAGAGAAGGAGCACCTTTGGGGTGCCTGTGCCAGCTGCTCCCATCAATAAATAATGTCCCCATGAATATTAGATGAGCTCTTGCCACTGTGTAAATGTTACCGCGGTCACTGTGAGCGGAGGGGAACCTGACCCGCGGCGCGGCACGGCACAGTGCAGCACGGCACGGTGCGGCACGGCAGGAGCCAGCAGAGCTGCCAGCTCCCGGGGGCTTCACTGCAGTGGGGGACAAGAGGCACCCCTGTATTGTCACTGGAGAACAGCCACTGTCCTCAGCCCTGGTGCCCCTCAAAGTCTGACCTGGGTTACTGGGGGTGCCCACTGCCCCACCCGCAATGCCAGCGGAGAGTGGGGAGGAGTGTGCTAGGCAGAGCAGTCCCATCCCTCTGAGGGGCTGTGGCCACCTCTCCAGCTGCCCGGAGTGTCCTCCTGACAAAGGACATCGGCTGAAATCCTGATACACCTTGCACCAGCACCCACATGCAAAATTAATGAATCACCCGCTCTGTGATGCACACCCATCGGTCAGGAGGAGACGCACACCCATCAGGTGGAGATGTACCCCCGTCAGATGGAGATTTACACCCATCAGGTGGAGATGAACCCCTGTCAGGCACAGATGTACCCACATGAGTTAGAGATTTACACCTCTGAGGCAGAAACAGCCCTTCAGCGGCTGTTTGCTCCAGGTGCCTAATCTTTAAAGTTCAGAGGGTGTTTGCATCTGCAGCAAACAGCAAACAGAAATGTCAAGCGAGAAGCTCAGAGATCACCAAGTAGGAAAGTGCTAACGGTGCTGATCAGCTGCCGCCTCTCCGGCGCATGCCGTGCCAAGGGCATCGGTTCCTCCCAGCCTCAGCCAGGCACAGGGGAGCCGAGGTGAGCTCAGGTGAGAGCCGTTCTCCTGACGAAGCGTCAAACCAGCACCAAGCATCGTCCCCTGTGTCATCCCCTCACCTCGGCCCTCGCGGCGCTGCCTTACCTGTACTTCATGCCAGTGGCGCGGGCGGTAGTGTCGGCCAGGGAGAGCCCGTGCATCCGCAGGAACTCCTCCAGAGTCTTCGCCCGCGCCGCTGCCCGCACGTCCCGCAGCCGCCGCAGCTCCAGCCCGTCGGCCGCCCGGGGGGCTGGGGGCAGCCCCCACTCGGGGCTGGGCCGGCTGGCCACGCTGCGCAGGCTCTCACTGTAGGTCATGGAGAGCATCCTGCCACCCGAGCGTGGGCTCTGCCGGACAGCCACGCCGCCAAACACTCCGTGGTGCTACGGAGAGAGCTAGGAAAGCACAACGTGGGCTCCCTCGACGCTCAGGGCACAGCCCTGCCTGCATTACCATGTTGGAGTGGTGGCACCTGCCCTCGCCAGGACATGTGGGGATCCGAGCAAAGCCAGTCTCTTCAGTGGAGCAAAGCCTTGGCATGGGGGCTGAAGCACAACAGGAGAAGCAGCAGGACAGGGATGTGGCACTGTCCATGTCTGAGGCTGCAGTGGTGCCTGCCACAGTGGCCCCAAGCCACGATGCAGCAGTGTGGCTCGTGGCCCAGCTGTGCTGGCTCCCAGCTTGCACTGTTTGGGCTGGTTTTGCCCTGGTTTGCACCCCCGTGAGGGACACAGTGGGTTGCAGGAGCTGGCCGAGGCATGGTGAGCAGTGGCACAAGTACTGCTGGTGAGAATCTGGCACCATGTGCCAGTGGGCAAGGAAAACTGGGATGAGAAAGGGGTCCCCATGGGGCTCCCTGGAAGGGGTGGACAAAGGCAGAGGGTCTGTGGGCACTGGGTGCTCGCTGTGCCTGCGTCACGCTGCTGCAACGTGCGCCACCAGCCAACACCTTCCCCACCACCGCGGCAGCGACCTCCCAGCCGGTGCGACTGCCGAAAATAGCGTGCCGCAGGGTGGGCTCCTCACACACACAAGTCCTTGCTGCCTCTATGGCTGGGACCTCACTGGTGGTGACACTGGCATTGATTTCTGCGCCTCTCCCTGCAGCTTCCCTTGTTTTCACTGTCTGCAAGGAGCAGGGACTGGGGCCAAACTGTGGTGTTGGTGCCGGAGTGGCCACTGGGGATGCACTGTGACAGATCTACACCGGCATCAGGCTCCAGCCAGGCTCCCACTGGTGGTTTTTTCTTTCCCTGTGAAGCTCACACTGACATCCGCATCAGCTGCAGGAGCCTAAAGCAAAGTGCTATCTGCCACTGAGGTGTGACCTCCAGAGGAAAGGAGAAGGAAACGCAGAGGATACGGAGTAGCAGCTGGCCAGGTATGACCAAAACCTGGGGGGGGTCTCCTTTGACATCTGGTGCTGCCAGAGACCACTCCGTGCTCCTCCTGCTCTGTAGCAAGGCCTTGGGAAAGTCAGGAGACATGGAAAGGAAACCTTTCCCTCTGTTGTGGCAAAGCCAAACTAAATCCTGGTCATCAGCCTCTTCCTGCCACACCTCAAAGCTGGAGACTGGACCTGGCACCTCCAGGACCAGCCCTTCTCCATGGCTGGTAGTTTTAATTACGGCAGTGCTGGTGGCTCCTGCTGGGTATGGGCACTGGTGGAATCTCCTTGTTCCCAGTGGGATGTCTGGTAGGATCCCCTCACCTGACAGCAACAAGGAGAAGCCTGAGCTGGCTGCACTGCTGCTCTACAGCAGCGAAATGACTGCAGCAAGCGGAGCTGGTCTGGGCTGCTCTGAGGAATGGGGCGGGAATCCACCGGCCACCCTATCTTGACACTTCCATGATTTTCGGCAGAACAGAACTGGATGGCAGAGAGAGCATGGAGGCAGGGGGTGCATTCATGGCCGTTTGATAGCAGAAATCCCAGTGCTCCTGAGACGAGCGGCAGCAGGGCTGCAGGATCTGCCCAGGATAAGCTGTGCCGTGCCCAAGCAGGAGAGGCTGTTTAGCAAGGAAGGAGCGGGGATGGGGGACAAAGCGCAGGCTCTGCAGGTAACGGAACTGTTAGCAGCATCAGGGGCACAACAAGTGGGTGGCAGGCAGGGCAGCTGCCCGGAGAGATGTCTGGCCAGCCGGGCTTGCCAAGCTGGGAAGTTGGCAGCCACCAGCCTGCCTAAAAGCCAGGAAGACCCCAGACTCCGGAAGCAGACCACCCTAAACCATCAAATCCCAAGTCACCCTGCACAGAAAAATCTTGCCTGCTGCCTGCAGCAGCTCCCCCATGGCGGTGCCCATTCCCGTTCATCCCACCACGCCCAGCCCCGCTCGCCGCCCGCGCTGCCGGCCCCGACTCACCGCGCCGGGGAAGCTGCTCAGCAGCAGCGCAGCTCTGGGAGGCCGGGCTGCCCCGGGGCAGATATAAGAGCCGCGGCCACCGCGCTGTTTCGCATTAGGGGAGTGTCGGAGCTTGGCGTCCAAAGCACTTGGCGGCTGCGCCGGGCCCCCAGCGCCCGGCTTCTCGCCGCGCTCCATTAGCCCTATTAGGGGATTTTCTTCCTTGCGAGGGGGAGCTAAATTATTCATGGCGCCTCGCTAAAAGCCCGGGGAAGCAGCACTGCCGCTGCTTTATCAACGCTGGCACCGCCGCCCCTCGCCCTGCGATGACAAGTCCCCCATCACCAACACACGGGGCAGTGGGGACAGCTGGACACGGGGGCCATCAGGGAACGGAGATAGTGCCCTGCGACAGACACAGCCCTCCTGTGGTCCCCACGGCAGTGGAGTCGGAGATGGGCTGCGGCAGGACTGAAAGGCAGCCTCCCCCAGGAGGGAGCCCCGAAACAGAACCGGGTGGTGGACACAGGTGGCTGCTGCCTGAAGGCAGCTTACAGACAAGCTCCTGCCTGTTGGCCTTGGGAGCCTTTTGCACTAGATGTGTCCAGCGGTTCAGGCCAGTCTGGCAACCAAAACTCGACCATGGCTGGGACTCAGCAGTGCCAGCGGCAGCACTGGGATGGACACTGTCAGTGCCACTGAGCCATCCCAGTGCCGGCCGGCCTCACCTCCTCCCATCATGTGCGGGATGGAGTAGGGGGAGCCGTTGCTTCGTTGAGGGGTAGCCCCCAGTCCTCCACCCCACGGCAGCCAGGCCAGACCCAGTCCCACACCACCGGGCTGCTGTGACCCTGGAAGCACTGGAGCAGCTGCTGGCACAGTGTGTGGGGAAAGTGCCACCCTCACTTCAGACAGTAAGAGGGTGGTGTGGGCGAGTGTTGCCTCCTGAACCACTTAATGAGACTGCTCCTAATGGCAGGAGCCACGGAGCAGCTGGCTGGTTTCCCAGAGCTGCTCCTGAGAAAAGCCAGGGGCTTCTCCAGGCACAGCACTGGCATGAGACGCTCCCCCCAAGCTGAGCTGAGCCCCACACCCCACAGTGGCTGACCCCCCCAGCCATACGGCCACACTCTGCTGCTTGGACAGCCCATGAGGACTGTCCCCCCCACCCAGCCATACCCCAGGGTCCCCACACCACGCTTCTGAACCCGTGAGCAGGTGACGAGGCGATGCCACACCTGTAATGCCCATCCCACACAGAGCAACCCTGGCACAGTGGGCAGGGCAGTGCTGTACCAGCATTATCTGGACACGGGCAGGGGCCACAGCCACTTGCTGGGGGGATTTTGGGGTGGGGGAAGGGCCTGGTTACCTGTAGAACTGGAGCTGGCGCTTGGGGCTCCCGTACCTCGCGCTTCCGACAGCAAAGGGGAGAGAGAAGAAAGATGCCACAAACCCCGTTAGAAAGGAGGAGTGGGACTGAGTGGCAGAGTCATTGGCTGTGGGAAGGGTCAGTGGCACCCACCCATGTCACATCACAGTGGACACTGTGCAGCAGGCACTGGCACGACCCAGAAAGTGTCCCCTATGCCCATAACAGGCACCAGCACCCCAAAAGGCTGCTGCTGCTACTGTCTGGAGATTTTGTGCTGGAAGCTTTTGTATGAAGTGTGCCGGGGCAGTTTAGGAGCATTGGGGCAGTTTCAGGGAGCGTGGTGGTTCTGGGTTGCCACAGGCTTGGGTCTGAAGTCCCACAGAGTCCCCCCAGCACTTGCCTTGCACCCTTACCTGTAAATCATCCCTGGGGAGCCCGTCTGCCGCAGCGAGAGTCGCGCTGGGGAGTCAGTGGTGGATTCGGGATACATGGAGCCAGCCTGGGCTCCCCGGAGCCACTCGCCGCCTCACCCCTGCCACAGGGGAAGAGGAAAAGAGGAAGAAATGAGTTTTTTTGGGGTATGCGCATGACGGCACTTCCTGTTGCAGGAGCTCTCGAGCCGGATGGGCATGTGGCATTGGCAGCGGCGTGGGCACGGCAGCCCTGCCAGCCCCAGACCCTGGGGCTCACACCCTGACCCACCACTGATCCCAAAACCATCCTGCCCCAGCCCTGTTCCTCTGACTTCCCAGGCTGGCTGCTCTCTCCAAACTTCTGGGTGTCTTGAGACCTCAGGAAATGGTAAGGAACCATGGGCCCAAAAATGAAACATTCTGAAAACCCTGAAGCTGTCCCTGAGGGTCCCTCTGAAAGGGACAAGCTAAGGGGAGGAAAACAGTCTGGCTTTCCCTGCAGCTCACATGTGACTGTGTGCACAGGGGTGAGGGAGCTCAGATGCAAAGGAGAGCTCACCCCCAGGCACCCCTGACCCTCCTTGTCCCTGTTTCCATGCATCCAGCATGACTCCCTGGGAGCTGTGCTCCTGCTCTTGCAACACTGTCAGCAGTTTCCAGTATCACAGAAAACAATGACACTTCCCTACAGAAACTGGGGCTGGGATTTAAATTTATCCCATCTTTCTTTAGGCCGGTGAGATGCCATCTTTACGCTGCAGGTCACAAGCTGCTCTGTTTCCCAGATGGGGACTGAGAGAACTCCAGGCTCCCTCCCGGCTGCCCTGGGCTCAGCAGGAGCATGGCCTTACACAGTGTGCTCATGTCCTGGCATGCATCCCGCCTGCATTCTGGCACAGTATGCCTGCATCCTGCATCCCTCCCGCATTCTGGCACAGTGTACCTGCATCGTGCATCCCGGCACAGTGTGCCTGCATATCACATCCTGCCTGCATCCCAGCGAGGCATGCTTGCATCCTGCACCCACGTCCTGTATCCCTCCTGCACCCCAGCATAGTGTGCCAGCATCCTGCATCCCTCCCGCATCCTGCATCCCTCCGGCATCCCGGCCCGGCGTGCCTGCATTCCGGAACGGCCCCTGCAGCCCACGCAGCCCAATGGCAGCAGCTGCGGCAGCCGAGCCCATCCCCGCGGAGCCGCCCACCCGCCCACCGCGGCTCCCGGCCAGGCTGCAGCCTCCAGCACAGATCCCCATCGCCCCCTTCCTGAGCGCTGCAGGAGTGCGTCTCCTTTGGCCACAGTCGCGCTGGAGCCGGAGCCCAGGCAGCATCAGTAAAGCCGGGTCAGATTCGAGAAGTCAGAAGCGAGCCACTCTCTCCCGAACCCGCAGCACTGACCTGAGCCCGGAGCAGGACCCTGTCGAGCCCTACGACCAGGACCCGGCTGAGCCCCCCGAGCCCTTGTGACCCCCCGGCTTCTCCCGGGTGCTGCGAGTGTTGGCTCCGCAGCTCCCGCGGCCTCGCCTGGCAGTGGGCAGCTGCCCGCAGCACCGCCGGGTCACAGCAGCCACCGGCCGGGCACTGTCCTGCCCGCTCATGCCAGCTCTACGTCACTTCACTAGCGGCAGCATAACAAAGCTGAGGGAAGCTGGGGGACACCTGGAGGGGGGGACAGCCGGATCCCCGTGTCCCAGAGCAGCCATGCAGCTCCTTGTTTGCACCGCCGCAATCCTGGACTCCTGCGTGGCTCAGGACTGGCCCATTCAGTATCCCACGGGGTTGTGGTGCCAGGAATTCAGATCTCCACAATTTTCAGCAGGACCTCAAGTCCCTTCCCTGTTGTCTCCCAGCAATGCTGTGGGGACCAAGCACAGTGGCAGGCAAGTCTCCGGCAGTGTCAGAGGGACTTTGCTGGCAAGCACAGCTGGACCACGGGCACACAGCTCAGGGCTCTGCACGCTGAGGAGCCAAACTGTCCCAGCCTTTGGGGCCAAGTCATCCCTCTGAGCTCTCTGAGCCAAAGGCACTGCCAAAAGCCCAATCCCCTGTGTGTCAGCAGCTTGGTGCTTCCCCGAGACTGCTCCTGCACCTCCAGCTTCCTCATGGCACAACTCAGCTGTGAGTCCGCAACTGCGGGAGTTTCAGCAATGGCCCGAGAGGGAAGGAAAGTGTTTTCTTCTGCAGGATGCACCCAGGAGCCACGTGAAGGACACCCTCATGATTTGTGCTCCCACCAAGGTCCATTCCCGTCCCTGGCAGCACAATGGGTTACAGGAGTGTGGGTGCTGTGGCATGGATGGTTTTTTGCTGGGAAGCCCCCGGAGCTGGGCCAGTGGCGGGGGGATTACATACTGCAGCCTGCCAGACATGCTGCCATCAGAGCAGGAGCGGGTGAAACTGGACAAGTAATTAATGCAAATGTAGGGACAAAAATGCTGCTTCTGGGGAGCCTGATCCTCCAAGGGTGAGGCCCTGGGGCAGGAAGAGCTGGGGGACCGTTGCCCTGGGCACCCCAGCATCCTGCCCAAGTCAGGTGAGGGATGAAGGTAACGTCACAGGGAGCATCTCCCCACGCCAAGTGCCTGTCCCCATATTTCTCCCCCTTTTCCACTGTGTTTGCAGCAAATCCCCCCTCCACGCCACGGGGAAGGTGACTTTAGCTCAATGACTCACGCTGCCCTGCTCTGTCACCTCGGCACCTCCTGCCACCTCCTGCCGTCACCTCTGCGCTCATGCCCCGTGGTCCCGTGCCCCCCCTCCCCCGGCTGCACCGGCGCCGCAGGGATCCGCAGAGCAGCAGCCCTGCCCCTTCCTTCGGCCCGGGAGCCTCTGCTGCGGCACAGCATCTTCCAGCCCACCGGGTCCCTCTGACTACCCGGGTGGGCTCCCGCGCCCTTCCCAGCCCATCATCACGACAACGCAGCAGGCGGGCGCTGGGGACTCAGCTGCGACACGTGAGGTCGCCCGTGACCGCCGAAGCGCCGGCACCGGCGCTGCTCAGCTGCCCGAGTCAATGACACAGCCCAAAAGCACACGCGGCGCGCTGGCCGGGGTTATTCCCGCTTTGCCGTCACGTACACCGGTGCCAAAGTAACGGGGTCCAGCGGGCTGCCCGCGGGTCCCCGGTGTGTGACATTGCCGGTTCCCTGCTGCACCGCGGCTGCCGGCCAGGCACGGCTGAGCCACGGCCGCGGCCCCGGCGGCACCCAGCACCGCACCTACCTGTCTCCAGTGCTCGGACGGAGGGCGATACGCGGTCGGGAGGCACAAGGAAATGAGTCAAACCCGGCTGCCGGCGGGCTCCGGGGGTCTCGGGAAGCGGCGCCGGTGCCGGCGCAGAGCAGCTGCTACAGCCGGCGGCAAACGCAGCGGATGACGGTTCCTACCCCATTCCCGCTCTGTCCCCGGGAAAAGGTGCCTGGAGGAGGGGGAAACCGAACCCTCCGCACCCCAGGATGCGACAGCACCCAAGGATGCTGCAGAGCCGTCCCTGCCGCTCTCACATCCTGACTCGGCAAGTTTAGCTCCGCCGGTGGCTGCAGCCGGCTCCCGATCCCGCCGGTACCTTAACCGTGTCGGCGCCGCAGCCCGGCACCGGCAGCGCGTGGGCGAGCAAGCGGCTGCCACCAGCCGCCCCTGCGCAGCTCAGGCGGGGGGAGGCTCGTCCGGGGCCACGGGGAGCCTGGGCAGGAGCTGCATCATCGCTGCCTTAAACCGCGCCCGGGTGTGTTTCTCTTAAAAAAATCAAATAAAGCGTCAGCAGCGATGCTGCGGGGCTGCCTCCAGCACCAGGGTCACCCGGCTGCCGCGTTCTGCCACTGGTCACCCATCCTCCTCGCGCCCATCACGCCTTCTCAGTGCCTTTGGCTTTTTGGCTATCTTGGGCAAAAAACCCACCCCGGAGCGTGCCACCTCAGTAACTGGAGCAGGCTGGTCCCTGTGACAGCACGACTCAGTGATCCCGCAGTGATAACAACACCAGTGCAGCTGGATCTGACAGGAAAACTAGAAGCCAAGCCAGCAAAAAAGGGTCAGGGTTTGGGACAGGCTCCTCATGCAGTGGTGCTCTGGCAGCTATAAATTAGGAAAACCTGGTCCCTCTCCCTCAGCCGAGTCCTGTTCAGCTTCACGGCAGCATCTTGGCACTTCCTCTGCCATTTCAGCACGGTCCTGGCAGCGATGGGGCCAATAAGCACAGTGCCTGCTCCAAACCATGCTGACACTGACAGGGACCACTCAGCACTGCCAGGGTGGGTGATCCCAGCAGGCTGCCTGCTTTCCACGCCACAGCAGCTCCAGGAACAGCCAGTAACAGGCAGGGAGGGTCATAAACCCCGTCCCATTTGGGGACGCTCCCAGCACCAGACCATCAGTGGCTTTGCTACCCCCACAGATGGTGGGAGCCATGTGCCAAGTCGATCTGCTCCCGCTCCATGATTCATCTGACCCACAGACCCGCAGGCCATGAGCAGGACGTGACAGCTGGCCCGGCCACCCTCCTCATCAAAACAGTAATAGTAATAACTAATAAAATCAGCAGCTTTCTTGGAACTGCCATTGGCAGTCACGTATAAAGGCATTTTCTGCTCACCAGCTGGAAAATCACTGCATATATGCAACAGGCCTGCACAGAGGATGTGATACAGCCTGGGTACATCTCGCCCAGCCTGGCACTCACCCACGGTGCTGCGCCGCGGCTCCCAGCAACGCTTGGGGAAGAAACCTGTGCTTTTGGGAAGCAGGCTGGGTGCCCTGCCCACACCTGCCAGTGGCACAGACCACGTCTCACCTGGACGAGAGCCTGCGGTGCCTGCGTGAGCAGTCCCGTGCCCGCCGCAGGCTGAACAGGCAGGGGGCCTACGGGGATCCCCATCACGAGGAAAACAGCCCCAAAAAAATGGAGGCTGGCGAAACAGAGGCCCGCGAGCTTCGAGCCTGGCAGAAGAAATAGTGAGGCAGCGGCGGCAGCAGCTGAGCTGCGAGGGGACCGGGGACCCGCCACAGGGCTCGGGGCTCCTTCCATCCGCAGCCCTCCGGTCACCGCGGCAAAGACAAGGAACGGACGAAGGAACGGCAGAAAACTGAAGGAAGCTGCAGGAACTGCGGCGTTTGACTCGCTGTGCACAAATCGCCTCGGGGGAAAATCCAATGTTCCCACCCCCGTGTCACCGGGGCTTTGCCGGCGGCTCACACCGTGTCACCGGCGCTCGCGCCCTGCCGCTGCCGGTGTAACGGTGACAGGCCGCAGGCCACCGGAGCACCACGAACAGTGTTCACCTCGCCTTACTGTGAAGAGACAGCCAACCTCCCCCCGTCCCCGCACAGCCCAGGGTCCCACTGGGCCGAGAGCAGGCGGCGGGGCGAGGGCCCCGCTCTCCGCACCGGGGAGCGTCGGGAGGGGCGTGCGGCGGGGCGGCCTCGCCCGCAGCCCTGCCGGCGGCCCTGCCCGGCTCCATCGCCCCCGCCGCCGCCCGGCCGCGGCCGCGGCCGCAGCCCCGGCCCCGCTCCCCCCGCGCCCCCGCACCTGCCCCGCGTCCGCCGCTCCCGCCGCTCCACCGCGCGCCCTCGTGGGGGGCGGCCCCGCCCCGCCGCGCCTGGCCCCGCCCCTCCCGCAGCCCATTGGCCGCGCCGCCCGCCTCTCGTGCCGCATGCAAATGACGAGGTCGCCGCGCCGTTCCCATTGGCTGCGGGGCCGGCCGGGCCCAGCGCGAGGCCCCGCCCATCGCGGTGCGGCACCATCGCCCTAGTAACCCGATGCTGAGCCGGGCGCGACCACCCGCGCTGGAGGGGGGAGGCCTCCGGTGCCGCCGCCGCTTCCGCCCTGCCGCCGCCTCCCGCGCCGGTGCGGGATCGCTCCGGAATCGTCGCGCCGCCGAGTCTTTCTGCTTCCCGCCGGCAGTGCGTCGCGGGAGGTGGGCGGTGATGCGGTGAGCGGCGGCGGCTCGTCCGTCCCCCCCCTGAGGGCGGCGCGCGGTTGGTCGGGTCCTAGAAGATGGCGTCGGGGCGCGGTGAGTGAGCGGGGGGGATGCGGGCGCTGCCGGCCGGGCCCGGGTCTCCTCCCGCTCCCGGGGATCCCGGGGGTGCCTGGATGGGCGGGCGGGCACGGGCAGGCCCTGCCCTGGCTGTGCCCATGTGCATCCCCAGGCGGGTGCGGGGCGGGCCGGGCGTGGGCAGCGGCAGTCCCCACCCACGTGCGGTCGATGCGCGGGGCTGTGTGTGCTCACCGTGCGGGCTCCGTGTGGCTGTGTTCCCGCAGGCTGCGTGTCCCCTGGTGTTCCAGCCCCGCGCCCGCCGTAGCCGGCGCCGGGAGGCAGCGGCGACCCCCGGGAGGCGATGGGCGAGTGGGACCGGGTGTTCCGGCAGCACCTGGCGCTGCCGCCGCACCCGCAGCGGGGCCGGGCCCGGCCCCCGCCCCGCTCCAGCGCCTTCCGCTGCGTCCTCAAGCACCTGCACGGCGCTGCCCTCTCCCAGGTAGGGGAGATCGGCCCCGCGGGGGGACCCCGGCAATGTCTTGCTGCGCCGGTTGTTTGTGCTGAGTCTCACTATTCGTAGAATCATGAAATTGTTCGGGTTGGAAGAGACCTTACAGATCATCTCTTTCCACCCCCTGCCATGGACAGGACTACTTTCCACTAGACGAGATTGCCCTTTCCAGCCTGCTGGCTTTGAACACTTTCAGGGATGGAGCAGCCGCAGCTTCTCTGGATGACCTGTGCCAGGGCCTCACCACTCTAACAAGGAAGAATTTCTCCCTAAGATCAAACCTAAATTACTCCTCTTTCCTTTTAGCCCCACTCCTCCTTATTCTGTCACTTTCTGTGGATGTACAAAGTCACACTCTTTTTTCTAAGCCCCTTTCAGCATTCCCGTCTGTGTGTGCGGGCCTGAGTTCCCAAGAGTGGCTTTTAAAACAAGGTGGTTTTGGGGGGAACTAACTGGAAATCTTCAGGAAGCACAAAGGTGTGTTTCAATCCCATGCCTTATTACCTGCAAATCTAAGTTAGCATTTCGTTGATTTTTGGTTTAGTTTTTTGTTAGTTTAGGTAAGTATATTTAAATTAAAATTTCCGAATAGCACGTTAATATCATGTGTGTCTTTATTCTATGCTTAATGCTCAATTTTCCCACTTTTCCTTTGCTCTGTCAGCCTCTGGTTTGGACTCAGGTTCTGCAGCCATGCATTAAGCTGTCTGTGGCCATGTGCCCGACTTGGGCATCCCTTAAAAAATGGGAATTATATCTTTTACCGGATGTTCTCAGCTTTGGGGGCACAGAGCTGGCCTGTCCCCGCGTGTCCCCCAAAGCTGGTGCATTGTGCCTTACAGGGAGCCAAGTACCAGCTGCGTCTGTCCCTTTTCGATGCCACCTACCACCACTTCTTTGGGAGGACGTGGAGGAGCAGCTGGCGAGCTGCCGGTGCTGCCCCACCCCGCTCGGCCAGGGCGACCTTCAATGAGGTGGGCCTGCCGAGGGTCTGGGGAAACCACACCAAACCCTTTTCCCTCCCTTTCCTGCCCTTTTGCCCAGGGTGCATCCCAGACACTGCCCGTTTATTAAGCTTTATGTACGGTTTGTTGGGGAAACTGGGGTGCTGGGTTTCCTCTGAGGCTGGTGCCACCGTGGGAGCAGTGATGTGCCACCGTGTGCCACCTGCGGTGTTCAGAGCTGGCAGCAGAGAGCAGTGTTTCCTCACAAGTGGGAAGGAGGGGAAGGAGCAGCTGCCCACCCTCCTGCACAGTGTTTCTCTCTCCTTATCTGGGAACTAAACTCTCCCAAAACTATGCTTCCATCTGCTGCTGGTTCCAGCAAACCAGGGTGTCCCTTAATGGGGAGATCCCACTGATCCCTAGCATGACCCATGCTTTCCAATTCATAGCTCCTTTTTCTGGCTCCTCAGTGCTGCAGGTGAAGTGAAGCACGTATTTGCCTCATGTTCTCCCTTCCTTTATATCAACAGTGACATTGAGGGGCGTTGATGTGTGCGTTTCTCTCCCTAGAGTTTCAGTACCGTCCCACCCCGGCTTGTTTTGAAAAGGGATGGATTAAAACTAGGGCAGAGAGTGCTGCAGAGAGAGCTGAATGCTGGGAGGAGCTGCCTTTCCAAATCCATTCCCAATGTCTGCAGGCTTCCTGGGTGTTTGCCATGTGATTGGGAGCAGCTGACAGGAGTTTTGGGGTGTTGGGGGACTGTGTTGCAGGCTCTCTGTGGTGGCCGAATTGCATTGCCCATCCCTGCAGCTGCCGAGCTCGGGGTCTGACAGAGGAGGGGTGGTCTGCACACTGAGTGGGATCTTCCAGCTGTGGGAAAGTCAGCAGCTCATTGTTGGGAACAGTTCAGGTGGAGCTGGAATTGATTTGTGACAGGTGAGGGAAGGAGGAAAGTCACTGCTCCTCTGCCTGCATGTGCTGCGTGCACGCTTGCCAGAGGTGTGAGGACAGGGATCAGAGTCTGCATGTGTGGTGGGTTTTGTCCTCAGGACCTAGGGGAGAGGAATGCAGTGACAGAAACCACTTCGTGGATTCAGGAGGGGCCTTCGAGCTCAGTGGCACAGGGGATCCCCTGTAAAGGCTCCCCGTGCCTTTGCAGGGTGAGCCTTGCTCTGCAGGCACAGCGGTCAGGTCGTTAATCCAGCACCTTGCAATAAAGGGTAATGGAATAACGATTTATGTCCTGGGGTTGATGTGGGAATGTCTCTCTTTGTTATTCCTTCCTGACAGCCCATATTGCAGTAAACGTTTTCCCTGAAACACTGCGGTAATGAGTTTTTAATAGAATGATTGACCTAGCTTTAAATTCTGTCCTGAGGAGGTGACCTGTGTCCTGTCCCCTCCTGCCTTTAAGTCCAGGCTACTTTCATGTTCCTCCCTGCTGCAGGAGGGTATTCAGCTCCTTTTTCCTGCTCTAATGGTGTAGGTCTGGGATGCATCGAATCCCCGCTCGTTCAGGGTCTGCAGCCTGTGAGTTACACTGGAAAACAGGTGTTGGCAACAAAAAAAAAAAGTCAGGAAAAAAATAAGATGATGTTTGAGATTTAAGGGCTGAGGTTTCTTGGCAGTGCCAGCAGTCATTTGTCATTAGCTTCTGTCTGGAATTTTTAATGTATGTTCTGGTTGTGCCACTGACTGTCCCAGCGCAACAGACATTGCTCTGCCTGCAGCTGCCCGTGCCGACTTTGAAGTAGCCCATCTCTCTCCTTTCCTGTCCCAGGTTGTTTATTTCCACACCTCCTTGAACCACCCTGGCATCGCTGCTGTCGTGGAAGTGGTAGTGGCAGGTGGGAAAGGGGATGGTAGCTCTCAGCATCTTTCCTGTGGCTTTGGAATCATCCCCCTCTTCCACGGCGGATCAGAGGTGACAAACCCGGTCACTGAGGACAGAGTGTAGGTTCTCCTGCTGCTGTGTGACAGGTCACACTAGAAATTGAGGTGGCAATGGGCATGGCTGCTTTGTGGGGAGAAAGGGTGGTCCTGGGGCTGCCGAAACAGAGCCAGCATTTAGAAACCTGGAATTCTTCACTCTGGGGAAGCAGTGATGGGTTTGGAAGGGATGTCTGTCCCTTCCTTAAAGGACGGGGCTTTTTCAGAGTGGGTTGGGTGGGTTTTGCTGCTGAGCAGGGGCTGTGTGGAAGATGGAGATGACTGCTGCACATGAGCTCTTTGCTTTCAGGCTGAAGCTGTACCACGGGACGCCACGTGCCCTACTGCACCCGCGCTTCCAGGACCCTGTGGAAAGTAAGCAGCAGCCAGACATTGCATCTTGGTTCCTTCTTGGTGACTTCTCTTACCCAAATGTGTGTTGTATGTGTCTGCTTGATGTGAGATGTGGTCCATGCCCTGCTCACTGGACATGCCTTACTGCCAGCTGGGATTGGCCTGGCTGGGCAAACCCAGGTTTTCCTTTGCTTCTAGCATGTGTATTCACAGATAATGATTCATTCAACACTGGGGCTGTGAAGCTGTTTCCTCAGTCTTGGTCATTTTGGGATGTTTTCTTTTCTTCAGAGAACAAATACATGACGGTGATGGAGAAGAGCCACCTGCAGTATGCCCTGAAGTCCCACCAGGCCCTCGAGGCGGTATTTCACCTCCTTCCTGAAAACCTGCTGATATCTGGGCTGCAGACTGTTCCTGGCTTGCTGCCAGCACGTGGAGACACAGGTAAGGGCTCCTTCCTTTCCCTCTGCCTGTGCTGCTCCTGCTTTAAGGCAATGGGTCCCTGGGAGGCTGTGGGCTGGGCAGGCAGGGCACTGGGATGGGATTTCTGGGATCACCAGTGGTTTCTCTATAGTGTCTCTCCTTGTCAAGAGCATCTCCCCTTCGTGAGGCCATAGCCCTCATGCTCAGAACTCAGTCTGGAATCCATCACAATGGCTCAGTCAGTTTCCTGTCCGTTAATTGCTTTGCTCCTGGGAAGCTGCTAGGGATAAGTGATGATTGGTTTAATTACAGTCGTTCAGTAGAGTCTTAGAAACAGCTTTTACAGCTTGTTTAAACTCCTCAGAGGTGGGTTCAGCATCACTGGGGCCTGGCAGGTTTGGGGGGATGAGCTCTTGGCCGCTTGGCCTTTGTTAATCTCTCCCTATGGCACGTTGCCCTTTGAGCTTCTGCAATTAAAATACATGAGCTGAAGATTCAGCGGGTAAAAAATTCCTCAGAGTTCTGCAGCTGAATTGTTCTTCAGCTTCCTGCCTGGAAAACCTGCTAATGGCTTTGGGGTAGTAACTGTTGGTATTGAAACTGAGCAAGGTCTTGAAAGCAGCTGAGTCCCTGCAGGTGTTCAGGCCTGTGCTCAGAAACTGAGTGGGCAGAGCCACTGCTGGCACTGCAGGGTACCTCAGTACAGCAGTGATGGCTTTCTGTTTGCTTGGGAAACCTGTGGCCACCACCTTGTCTTTCAGGTGACTGCTTGCAGAAGCCCCGGCTGATGAAGACGGTCACGTGCTATCTGGAGCGGCTTTTCATCCAGTTGTACCCTTCCCTGGAGGAGTTTGAGGAGGAACTTCTGGATTTACTGAACAGTGATCGCTTACTGCAGGTAACTAGAGTGATGTGAGGGTGGTGAGGCTCTGGCACAGGGTGCCCAGAGAAGCTGTGGCTGCCCCATCCCTGGAAGTGTCCAAGGCCAGGTTGGACGGGGCTTGGAGCAACCTGCTCTAGTAGAAGGTGTCCTCTCCCCATGGTAGGGGCTGGAACAAGATAAGGTTTAAGGTCCCTTCCAACCCCAACCATTCTGTGATTCCATGATTCTAGGTACTGCCTAGAATGTGGTCGGGGCAGGGGAAGGCACAGTGTAGAGCAGTAATTCTGGTGTCTTCTTTATGGGTGTTATGAAAACGTCAGATAAATTATGTTCATGCATTTGTTTCCCTTGGAGTCTTAAATTTTTTTTGCTGTGGAAGCCTTTAGCTTGCTTCCCTATTGGATTAGCATGTGGGTGCTCTGCATGGGCTTTGTTTTGAACATCCAGACACCCATAAGCAGAATTTGGGTTCGCTTTGCTGTGGGAAATGCAGAGGTGAAATACAGTGTGTATTGAGTCCATCTCTTTGGAATGAGAGCCACTGGCCAGGTCCTTTCTTGCCAGACTTGTGTCAACTCTGCCATAAAGACAAAAGTTTTTAACATCTATGAGCTGCTGGGGGAGAAAGTCCTGCTTTTTGAATTTCTGAAGGGTTGCCTGAATCCTTCTGGCTGTGGTCAGCACGGGGAGTGACGCTGTGCCACCCCGTGCCACTGCAGTGCCCAAGGTGGAAAACATTCCTGTCACAGGCTAACGCTGCTCCAGACGGTGAGGAGCTGGTGGTTCGGGAGCGGCGGCTGCACGTCGGTGTCCACAATGGCCTGCGCTTCGTCCGGGCACCGCAGGTCGCAGTGCTGGTGCCAGAGGCAGAATTGTCACCAGGTGGCTGCCGGGGGGTGCCCAGCTCTGGAGACAGGTAAGGGGGAGCCCCTCTGGTGCCTGTGCTGCTTCCCTCCTGCCTTGGATGCCTCCCACAGCCTCTTCTCCATCCCGCACAGGGATGCAGGTCAAGCCCTGGTGCTGAGGAGCCGCATCCAGCTGAGTGAAATGGTCCCTCACCCGGCATTTGGGGTCTGCTTCCAGCTGGAATACGTCTTGTGCAGCACGGGGAGAGCTGGTGGGAAGGTAGGACTGAGAGTGTGTGCACCTTGTCTCCTGTGCCTGTGAAAGAGCAGGGATCCACGCTGGAGGAGTGAGCCCTGCTGAGGAGCTCCTTCCTCTGCCCCTGTTTCACCATCCTGCTCCTCCAAGTTGCAGTAGCTCCTCGTTGCATGGCTGTGCTGTGTAACGCAGGGCCCTGCAAAGTGTGCAAGTGCCTTCCATAGCATTGCACAAAACAACCTGTGTACAGGCTTGGTGAATTATTTTAATTACATGTGGTTGCATTTCTCCAGTGGTTATATGTAAATGGAGGAGTGTAGCCTGCAGCATTCCCATAGTGTTCTGACAAACTAATTTGGAAAATTCCATCTTTTTTCGTAATATAAAAAACACTTTTCTTTAGAATTTGACATTTGTGCTGAAAAGAGGTTAACCCCTCCTGCTCCTTTTTTTTTTGTTTTTGCCCTGAATGCTGAGGTCCTTCTGGGTGCTTCAGCCTGATGTTCTCAAACTGTAAAGGCAGGAGAAATCTCTGACAGTGTTCTCTGCAGTCAGTATACTCTCACCTACTTACTGATCGTTTACTTACATCTTAGTTTAACCTTTCTGCAGGTTAAACCCAGCTCAATGAGTACTGTGTATCCCCTCCAGAGACCTAGTGCTGTTGGAGCCATCAGCTCCTGGCTGGCTGAATCAATGGCCAAGCATTCGTTAGGAGGCTTTAATCATTGCGCTGAGATGTTCATTGAAAATGTAGAGAATGCCTCTTGTTAAGCTGTCCAGAGCCAAAGTAGGGGAAATGGGCATTTATAAAACAGGATGCATGTGCCAAACCAGAGGGATTTGTACAGAGAAGGAAGGAGACACTGAGCTGTGCTGTTGGAAGTTGTTGTTGGGTCCAGCTCTGTTGGAAAGCTGAAGCCAAAGGGCCCACAGAGATTTGGGGTTCCAGAGACAGATCCGTTTGGCTGTGTGGGGAGTGCTGGCCAGGGCAGCGGTGGAGCCAGTTCCTGTGGTGCAGCCCTGGGGCAGAATGGTTAATCCCAAAGCTGCTTGCAAAGCTGATCACCTTGTCCTTGTCCTCGGTGCCATAATTAGCTGTGAGGGGGATGGTGGGTGCTGTCAGAGCCCTCTCTTCTTTCTGTGCTTCTCCTTCGGTTTGAGGGAGGCTGTAGATGCGCTGGGTAAGTGGAAACCTTTCCCCTCTGCCAGGGATGGGGGTCCAACAGGTATCCCTTCGTGCAGACGCTTGAGGGAGGGGCTACAGAGGCATAAGGTCCTGGAAAGTGAAATGCCTCCAGAACGGGATGAAGAGCAGTGGCTTCTGTGATGCCAGAGCCAGGTGTGAGAGGAGGCGCGGTGGGGGATGAGAGCCAGTGCCTGTGTGGCAGCACCCATTCCCCAGTGCTGACAGTGAGGTGGGGCTGCCTGGTGCTCACTGCACTCCCCATCCCCCAGGCCCTGTCTGCAGTGCCCGCAGCGAGGTGGCCGACATGCGCTCGGTGCGCTGGGCTGTCTGGAGCCCTGTCCCCAGCACTGGTGACACCGAGGTGGTCCTGCCCCTGCGTGGCGGTGCCAGCCGTGGCCCCTGCCAAGCCTTGGCCTACCAGACCCCACCGAGCAGCAGGAGCTCCCGGCAGGTAAGGGTGCGCTGGCCTCTGGCAGCTCTGCCCCTGGCATCAGGGCGAGGGAGCCGCTGTCGGAGGCACGAGGGAGGCTGCGTGTAACACACTGTCTGAAAGCATTTTCGTTGCCAATTTCAGGGGAAGCACGTGGAGTCTGGGACTGTCCAATTCCATGTTTCCACTGATTCGGAAGAACATCTTGTAACTGCTGCGGAGATCCTATGTAAAGACAGGGACGAGTCGAAGCAGCCTCCTACGCCATCGCTGAGTGAGTGTTTTCCAGATCGCTGACATTTAAAATATAGAGTGTGGCACTGGTGTCTGCTCGGGAGAGAAAACAAGACTTCAGTGAGTTTCAGCGAGCTAGTTATGAATTACTGGAGTGAAGCAAGTTTTTGTCAAGTTGAATTCAGCTCTTACTTTTGAACTTGCAAAATTCCTGTGTGATAGTATTGAGCCATGTGCAAAATCCCCAGGGATTGCCAGCACTGTCCCAGCCTGCTCCCATTCTGGATCACCGGGTGCAATGGTCACACCAGCAGCACATTCTCACTGCAGGTACTGCTGCTCCTCTCTCTGGTCTCAGAGTCTCTCCAGACATGGGGACAAGAGAGATGTCAGTCATAGGCTGAGGAAAAGTAATCTGGTTATGCCACCACTGAGGGGGTGTGACAGCAGCCTAGGTTGGGCTGATGTGTATGGGGTGCCTGGCTGGGGAAGAGCAGGCAGCATCTGTGTGTGTGCACAGATGCATCTGTCTATAGTTTGGGGGGCCGTGTGGTTGGGGTTCCAGCACCCCTCTGCTCTGTTGGAGATGGAAGGAAAAATACTGTGGGCTTGGATTTGGGCATGAGGTTGTGTCCATGCACTGTGCTCCTGAAAATTCTCTCCAGCTTGTTTCTCTCTTATCCTGTTTGTAATTGGTGGGAAGCAAACTCCTCTTTCTCTGCAGTGCTGCTCCTGCTGGGGTCCCAGCTGTGTCTCGAGGTGATGCTTCTGAGAGCAGGCAGTGTTTCAGTGTGTGTCACATCTCCCCAGCTTTCTGATGAGCCGCTTTGTGCCAGCCCATGGGCCAGGCAATGCCCACTACAGTGGGTTGCTGTTCCATTCTGGCTCCAGTGCTGTGGTGCCTTCCACAAGATGGCAGTGGCAGCATGGCTTTGCTGTGACAAATCCTGTGTTTCTGCCGGTGAGGAGCCAGAATTGCTGCTGGGAGGGGCTTTGAAGAGGAAAGGTTTAGGGGGAGATGAAGGGGTCTGGTGATGTTGGGGTTTGTGGGGTTCATCTGCCTGCAGCACAGGCTGCATTGTGACTGGTACCTTCCTGGTGCTGCTTGGAAAGTTTTTCCTGGTGCCTTTCAGCTGTAGGTGGCTGGTATGCTGATGGAGTTGTGGTGAGGGGAGAGGGAGGCAAGTACTGACATTGAGCTTCCAACCAGGTGCTGGTGTGGAGTGCTCCAGCTTGGGGGAGTGTGCTGGGCTGTGGACTGTGTCCCTGGTGAGGGGAGATCCCCATCAAGGTGATTTTCAGGGACAGATTCCATGGAATTTCCCCATCTCCAGGGGACTTACAGCACCACGGAGAGCTTGCCAAGTGCAGCGATGGTCCCAGAGCTGTGCCCCTCCAGCCCATATCCCAAGGTGCTGAAGAGACTGTCGGGTTAACTTTTTGTAGAGCTCTGTTGAGAAACGTGCTGCTGTCTGGCCCAGGGGAGGCCAAGAGTTTCTTCTGTCAGCTCAGATGCTGGTGTTGCTGCTGTATCTGTCCATCCTCTTCTTAACACCAGCCAAGGCCGTCCTAACTGGAAGGAAACAGTATTTCAGGCATGAGGGAGATGGGGTGGTTTCCTTTACATAGCAGCCAGCATAGAATAGCTGGCATATACGTGGTGGGGAAAGCAAATTAAGGTCTCAGCATCACGTGGATGCAGAGATGGAACATCTGTGCCCCTGCTCTGCCACGAAGGACCCGCAGCCCCACAGCGCAGCAAGCTCAGCTGTGACAGCGCGAGAGAGCAGCCTAATATAAACACGATAAAGCTCCCACCGTTTCGGGGCACAAATGCTCGAGCAGATGAAGGGAGTGACAAAAAATAACAGAGAAGCGATGAAAACCTTAAGTATCCTAAAACTTTCACGTCTCATTAAGCATCCCACTTAGGCAGCACCGCGTGGCCATGGGGCACTGCGACGCTGTCAGGGGATGGGGGAGCTGTTGTTGTTTGTGGCAGAGTTAGCCTCATTCCTGGCAAAATAACGGATGGATCTGAAGATCTGCTGTGTTAACCCCCAAGCAGCAGTCTTATTGGGAAATAAGTCAAAAGAAGTGTTTGGGTGATGGTAAGCTGCTTCACTGCGCTGCCTTCGCTCCTAAAATAGGAAAGAGCTGGTGGAAGAGCAGGGCAGGTTTGGTGGCAGTGGGTGCAGCTGCAGTTGTGGGGCCTGAGGGTGATGGCTCCTCTACAGCATCTCTCCTGTCCCTCTCCACAGGAGTGCCAAACCCACGGCGAGTGCCATTCTCCCCACGGGGACCAGGGGTAAGTGCCACATGCACCAGTGGATGCGGATGGTGGCAGCAGCATTCTCCAGGGGATGGCCCACATGTTGGATGTGCTTCTGGACCCATCCCCTTCCTGTTTTCCTGTCTGCTGCGGCCAAGAGGCACCAAGTGTCCTCAAATCCACCTCCTCCAGGCATCAGAACAGCTCCTGCCTGTGATGTGCTGGGCGAGGTTCCCTGTGCTCTTTTCACACCCCAGGAGTGAGGGCAGCTCTGGTTTTTGACAGCCCAGATTTGCTGGGTGCTGTCATCCCCGGTATGTGCTGACAGTGACACACGGTTTGTTCGTGCAGAGCTCCCAGGATTTAAGGAGAGCTGTGAATACTGAGAGCCCTCTTTATGCTGTTTTATATCTTGATGCAGGAATCAATGCACGCAAATATTTTTGATGAAATGAAATGCCTCATAAGGCCACATTAAGCAGTTTGATGTTCCTGCTGCATTTGCTCATCCCTCCTCTTGCCAGGGAGCGAGCAACAGGGAAATGGCAGCAGAGGTGCAAACCCTTATGTAGCCAAGCTGTACCACTTCTTGGTGGAATGACAACACTGGGGCATGAGTGGTGTCTGAGTTCCTTTAGCACAGAGGGGCTACTGGCCCAGCTTGCCACAGGGGCTCTGGGTGCTCACACTTGCTGCTCTCTCTCCAGCTGTCAGTGTCCCAGCTCACGGCCTCGCCACGGGGCACAGGTCAGACCCTGCAGCAGGAAGGGAGCATCACCCACCTGGAGGCAAACCTGTGCTCACCAGACACAGAGCCCTGTGCCAGCGACCAGCTGCGGGCACTGCCCTTCACCCCACTGCAGCTGCCCATGGCTGCTGTGGGGCTGCAGGCAGGCAGGTGATGCTCAGCTGCCCCTCCCCAGGCTCCTGTGGCCCCATCACCTGGCCTGCCAGGGTCCCTGTGGCCCCTTCTATGGAGCTCACCCCTATTTCTCCACCAGTTCCCCTGTGTCCCTGTCTCGTGCTGCGCTGGCACGCCTGCACGCTGCCGGCTTTCCAGACATCCTGGACCGCAACCAGGAGCCAGTGGAAATCTCCGAGCCAGTGGAGCTGGGCAGTTTCAACCTGAGGCTGGAGGAAGCTGACCCTCTACAAGGCAATGAAATAGTCCTGCAGTTCCTGGCTTTTGGCAGGTGGGATTGCAGCTCGTGGTCCTGTGTGGGCAGATCCCAAAGGCTTCCTGGACCCTGGACAGAGTCCTTTCCCCACATTCCCCCAGCCTGCTTCTCTGTCCTTGCAGGGTGCCTCTTCTACCACTTGCCATGGAGGCAAAGCTCCAGAGGGTTTTATGATGATGCTTTTCTCCTTCCTTTTTAAGTCATAGTCCACTTTTTTAAAAATTGGATCCATGAGCCACAATGTGATGTCAGAGCTCATTAATGCAGGGTTTCTCCAGAAATGCAAATGGACTTGGGAAAGTTGGCACCCACGAGGTGGCTTTGGCTGGATAAGGCCCCGTTTCTGTTTTTTCCATGGCTGGCAATGTGCTGTGGCAAGGTAACACGCTGCCTTTGCTGGGCGCCTCCATCACAGCATATGGCAGGAGACAGCTGGAATTATGAAGCTTTTTGGAAAGTTAAGGCAAACCGTATGGCAGCTGTCTTCAGAAAAGTCCAAATACTTGTGGTGCTGCCAATCTTCTCTTGTTCTTCTGCCTCTTGGTGTGTGCCAAATGCGTGAGGAGCTCGTGACAGAGTGGCAGTGCTGTTCCACAAGTAACTGAAGCCCCTCTCTCTCCTCAAGGGATGCTCAGGGCAGCGTGGAGGGGCCATGGCCAAGGACTGTCTTCCTCACCTTCCAGTTCTACCGTTTCCCACCGGTCACCACGCCCCGGCTGCAGCTGGTCAGCACGGATGGGGGGCCAGCGAGTGGGCTGGCTGTGCCATCACAGCTCCTTGTCCGTGTCAGTGAGGATGGGACCCTAACCAGTAAGCTCTGAAGCTGCTCCTCTTCTGTTGGGTTGGTGAGGGCTTGCCTCTGCACCAAGGGTTCGGCTGGTGTGTGTTAATAGCAAATCTCTGCTGGTTAGCACATCATGAAAAACATTCAAAGCATCCAATGTTTGAAGTAGAACACCGCGTGTCAGTTGTATGAGGTGCACATTGAGGCTGCCCACCACGCCAAGTGCCATGTCTGTGACAGCATGGTGTCTTGCAGGATCACCGGGCTTGCAGCTGAAGTACATGGTGGATCCAACTTTCCTGCGGCCTGGGGAGCAGCACTGGTTCCTGCGGTACCTGGCCGAGCACAGCCTCCAGATTGATGTCTGGGATGGAGACTCCCTGCTCCATGTTGGGTCTGCTGCTGTTAAATTGGAGGTATTGGTTGGACTGAAGGTCTTTTCCCATGGCTGTTAATGCTGAAGGGCCCCCCTGCCTGTGTGGAGTGCTAGAGCCTGGCTCTCCCTTTGGTCCTGGGGTGAGATGCTGTTGCCTTGTCCTTGTGTCTTCAGTAATGGAGATGCTGTCAGCCCCTCTGTATAACCGAGTCTGCTGTCAGCTTGACAAGCTCCAAATCACAGAATTTGTTATCTTTTCCTCCAAAGTGATGACAAAGCATTAACTTTTTTCGCCCTTCCCTGGAACTCTGGCAGTATTCTAGCACTAAGCCTTGCAGAGCCAGGACATCCAATGTCATTTACACCCAGACCCCTTCTCCCCTGCAGACCAGACTCCCCAGTAACTGGTTGCACCTTGTCTGTCCTTGCCTTGTCCCCAGCCCCTCCTGCGCCAGGGCCAGACGGCTGTCAGGACCTACCATGAGCTGGAGGTGGCCACGACTGAGTACGAGCCGGACGGGACGGTGCTGGGCCGGGAGGCTCTGCGGCACGGTGCCCTGCGGCCCCTCGGTGTCCGAGTGGCTGTGAGGGGCCGCCTCCACCTCTGCCTGGCCAATGTTGGTGAGAACCCGCTGCTCATGCAGCCCAAAGGCTGGGGTGGGGCACGCAGCACGTGCAGGGCTGTACCTGAGTGAGACCCAGGCTGGCGGGGATGTCATCCTTCCCAGAACCTGCTGGCTGCTTTTATTTTATGTATTTAATTCTGTGTTCTATAAATGTGCAGTGACTCCAGGTTTTAAAATCTTATCTTCAGAGGAGAGATTAGCTCCATATAAGATATCTTAAATCGTCATTTCCATACTTTGCCTGCAAAGGGCTGATAAGCTCCTAGGAAGGAGAATCTGAGATCCACAACCCAGGGAGTGGTTTAAGTCGCACCCTGACAAAGAAGAGGGAGGGAGGGAAAAAGTAGAGCTGCTGTGCCAGGACAGCAGCTGCCCTTTGATTGGTATTTTTCCCATGCTCTTTTTTTAAAAAAAATTTCAAAGTACTGTTAGAAACAGGATGGCAAAGCTTGGTACCCTTTCCCAAAGGATGGGGACAGGATGTGTAGGCTGGGCAAATGCCTGGTGAGTTTAGACCCTTGTGTGGCCCCACTTGGCACAGCCTTCATGGGAGTGGGGAGATGCAGCAGTGCGTGGCCATGCTGGGGGAGGCAGAACACAGAAGTGAAAGCAGGAGCTGGTGAGGGGCTCAGGATGGTGTGAGCTCTTGGTGCTGCTCCACCTGCTGGGCAGGTGACTGTGACAGAACAGGCTCTGGGGAGCACATGGGGCTCACAGGGCATCTGGTTTCCAGATATTCCCTCCTGCTTGTGTAAATTGGCTGAACAGATCTAGCAGGGAGGTAAAAATCGGCAATAGATTTTATAACAATGAAAATGGGTGGTTTCCATTCACTCCTGTCTCCGCTTGTGGCAGGTCACCCATGTGAGGACACCCCAGGGCAGCTGCCATCCCGCTCCCGCATTGTCACTGCCCCAGACAGCACTGTCACCACCCCAGGTGGCAACTGGCGCTCCCTGAACACTCCTGGTGGTGAGTCCTGCTGGGGCCTGGTCTGTCCCCCCATGGGCTGAGGTGGGCAGGGTCTCTGCTGCTGCAGTGCCAACTGTAGGTCAGCTGCCCTCTCGGGGTGCTCCCCTTTCCAGCTCTGCAGCACTGTGGGAGCCCTGGGGGCTGCAGTATCTGGGGGGTCCTTCCTTGGTGCCACGGTGCTCTCCCCGCAGGCGGGAGGACGGCGTGGGCACGGAGGCTGGTGGATGTGGACAGTGAGCTGGAGGCCGCGCTGCGCAGTCGCCGACCAGAAGTGAGCCTGGGCTCCCTGATCACCCTCAGTGAGGCCGTGTCCACCCACTGGCTGCAGCACATGGTGTGGCTGCATGAAGGTGCTGCTGGCAGGAGAGCACGGGGCCAGAGCCCCTGTGGTGGCTCCAGGCTTACGGTCCCTTCTCTCCCGGCAGGGCTGGCCAAAGCAGCATTTCTGGGACCTGCAGGTCATCGATGCCTACCGGGATCACATCAAGGGAGAAAGCATCTACCAGATGCTCAGCCAGGCCATCACAGCCACCCGCACTGTCCATGCTGTGCTGGGGACAGCTGAGTTCTTTGAGTTCGCCCTGAAGAACCCGTACAGCGTCCAGCACACCGTGACCATTGAGGTCGACCACCCTGAGCTCAGGTGGGGGCTCCCCTGTGTGCGTGGGGAGATGCCAGGGTGGTACCAGCTCCCACCCAGTGCTCACCAGCACCTCTGCTGCTCACTGCCCCAGTGTCATACTGGACCCGAGGGAGTGGCGCCACTTCAAGGAGCTGACCAAGAGCGTTACACCGGTGGAGGAGGATATGTTCCATCTCCGTGATGACCTCAAGCCTCAGGTCTACCTGCGCCCCAGTGAGACTGTGCACATCCCCTTCAAATACCAGACCTTCTCCGCAGACCCCGCCGTGGTTGCGGCACAGGTAGGCACGAGCCCCTGTTTTGAGCTGTTCCCAGTACTTCTGCTGAGGGGAACACTCTGGAATTGTTCCCCTCAGCTCTGCTCACACAGAACAGGTTGGAACAGGCATGGGGAGCACCAGCAGCCGCAGCGATGCTGCACCCTGAGGAAACTCACTCTTGCACCCCACAGGGGCCGGCTGGGCTGGGCAGTGGTGCCAAGGAGAACACTCAATCGCCTGGGAAGAGCGGGGCCAAGCAGGCAAAGCTCATCCAGGTTAGGGAGCCAGGTGAAACACTGCTTGAGGGGCTGTGTGGGAGGGGCAGAATCACTGGAAAACCCCATTCCTCTCCTGCTGGCCCCCGGGACAGGTCTCCTTCCAGGTGAGCGGGGGGAAGCCCATTGCACTCCTGCGGGTGAAGGTGGAGCCTCAGCCCCATGTGGTGGATCAGACCTTCCGCTTCTATCACCCAGAGCTCACCTTCCTGAAGAAAACCATTCGGCTGCCTCCCTGGCACACCCTCCCTGGTGAGTCTGTGGTGTGCCTGGTGGGGCTTGGGCTCTTCCCTGTTAGTCACCATCCATAGTTCATGGATTTCTGGAGTTTCTGGAGGCACAGCAGCATCCAGGGAGCACATTGCTGCTTCCTCTCCCCTTCACGGCACTGGGCTCCTCACTTGCTCTCCATCCATCTTTATTAACTTTATTCTGAATTCCCTACACCTGCACACCTGTGTGGTTTGCTGGTAGTCCAGCATGAGGGGTTGTGTGTGCAGCTGCGTGGGGTGCAGGGGAGAGGCACAGGCAGAGGAAAAGCTGAAGGTGGTTTCCTCTGTCCCTGTCCACAGGCACGCCAGTGGGGGCACCGGGCGGGCAGCCCGAGATGTTCGTTCGCTGCAGCGACCCCGACATCATTTGTGAAACCAAATCCTTGGTATGTTACACTTTGGCATCGCTGTTCCTCGTGTCTTTCTCCTGCAGTTTGTTTGGGTTGGCAGAGAGCTGCCGATGTGGGTGCAACCACAGAGCATCCCCGTGTACCAGCCCGTGGCAGTGACACAGTGGCAGCGATGGAGCTGGAATTGCTTTTTATTCCCAATTAAAAGGAACTGCATTGTTTTGGCGGGGGAGGCTGAGCGTTGCCCCTTATCGCATCATGCAGCAGCCTGTGCTCACTTGTTCTTTTGAGCGAGTACCAGATGATTCAGATGCTGGGGAAGAGCAGCCTTTTGTTGGGCTGGGATAGACCTTCCTGCTGCTCGGGGTATCCGCAGCCGCCGGCAGCGCCTGGTGGGACGCTGTGTCCTTGGGGTGCACAGCCAAGCCTGTCCCTGCTGAAGGATGCTGGGCAGTGGGGCAGCTCCATTCCCAGCCCTGCACCAGCCCACTCCCTCCCCAAGCAGGAGGCTCTCCTCTGCTGACTCCACAGCAGGAGGGGGTGGAAGAGAAAAATAAGCTTGGGCATGTCCGTGCAAATGGCGATGAGGGATAGTTGCTAATTGCTGTTGCGGAAATGCGTTAGTATGGTAATTGGATTAGGGCTTGTTAGAAAACTTGCGGAAAATTTGCCAAAATTTGATTACAGATACAGACCTGGAACGCGATAGGCATTTGTATCCTCTTTTGTAATTAAAAAAACTGGGAGAGCTCAGCCAAGCTGTATAATAACTTAATAACATAGTTTAACAAGGTGCTGAAAGCATCTGCTTTCGTAAGGGAGTTGGAGGTGGTTCCCCCATTAATGGGAAGACCCCCTGGGGTCCTCATTAGCTGGTAAACTGCTGGGACAATTCTCCGGTGTTTTTGCAGGGGCCTGGCGAGCCACAGGACATCTTCCTCAAAGTAGCCGGAGGACCAAGCCCGCAGATCAAAAAGTTCTTTGTTGCTATTTATACGTAAGTAGCAGGGCCCCAAAAGGGTGGGGGACGTTGACTCTGTGGTGTGTGGCGAGCGCTGTCTGTCTGTCTGTGCACAGGGACACCTGGCTGGCAGCACCTGTCCAGATCTGGCAGTTCTACCTGCACTCGCTGCAGCGCCTGGACGTCGCCTGCACGGCCGGGCAGCTCACCCGCCTCTCCCTGCTGCTGCGTGGCACCGCGGCCCCGCGGAGGGTGCGGGCCTTCACCTCCCACCCCCAGGAGCTGGAGGTAACCCCCGTGGCAGGCTGGGGGCTGGCTGGCCTGGGTCAACCCAGAGAAACCCCCTCCAGAAAGCAAAAGGCAACCCACTCGGAACTGTGAACAACTGAGAGCCGTAAAGCGTTTGTGATAATTATCTTTTGATTAGAGCTGTCATGTGTAGGATCATTGGCGCGAAACCCCGGAGGGCAAATTATCTGCGTTAATGAGACTGTCTGAAGACTCACAATTTCTTTAGAATTTGTTCGTCCGTAATTGGAAATGTGAATAATAAAAGGCAGAAAAACTCCACTGCTGTCCTGTAAGGGAAAGGCAAAGGCTCCCCAGGCAAAGCCTGTGTGGGGAAACCCCTGGACTGGGGAGCCCCTGGTTGTTCCCGAGTGGCTCTTGTTCTTACTGACACGAATTAGTCCCAGAGTATTCCTGAGGATAGGGGGTATGGGATTCAATAGTGGTGGAATAGGGGTACAGGCTTTTAAGAGCAACTGGGTCTAAATCATGCTCCAAGCTGGACTTTTCAGCCGTTGTAGGTGGCTGTACCTCCAGGTGTTGTTCCACAGGTGGATCCGAACGGTGCCTTCCTCCTCCCCGCCAACGGCATCCAGGACCTGTACATCGGCGTGAGGCCACGGCGGGCTGGCAGCAAGTTCATCTACCTCAACCTGGTGGATGTGGAGTCCCACCAGCTGGTGTCCTCCTGGCTGCTCTGCCTGTCCTGCAGGCAGCCTCTCATCTCCAAGGTACGCCAGCTCTCGCCACTGAGAACCGTTGTGATGGTGTTGGATCAGTGGTCGCAGTTCAGCCAATAACTTGGGGCCATCTCCTGCTTCTTCCTCTCTTTCCATCTGTGTTTTTTTTGTTGCTTGCCACCATAAACACACATTTAGCCCTTGGGGTACTTGAATAATCTCACTGAAGCCCCTGGTAAAATGTCTTTTAGGCTGTTTTGGAGGCAGCCCCACGCTGAGGAGCAGCAGCTCGGTAGTATTCCCGGTTGTGAAATTAGAGCTGCAGCATGCTGCTTTCGATTAGCGCTGTGCTGGCGGAGGCCTTGCCTCAAAGACAGAAAATTAGATTTCCTGGCTAATGTGTTCCTTCTAAAAATGTTTTCCTGAACCTCTTGGTACAGGGAAAGGTTCAGATTGGCTTTTATACTGATACCCCATTGTCCTCCCACATGCTGCTTGTGCTGTGAGGTGTTAAGAGAATCAGAGTAGTTGGGGCTGGAAGGGGCTGTTCAGGGTCATCAAGTCCATCTAGTTATCTGAGGGAAAACCACAGCTCTCCCTGGGAAAGAGAAGGAGCTGGCTAGTCTCCACTGCTCTCCCAGCCCTTTGTCCTTCACACTCATAATTAATTGTTGCTGCTTTTGATCAAAGGTGGGTTCTTTCTGCTGGCTAGCAGAGCAGATGTGAGGTGTGGGAGGGGAGGGAAGGGAAGGCAGCATGTGGGAGGCAATTCTCTGTGATCGGGTTGGGGGAGTGCCCGTTGTTACTGCTGCCCACCCTGCCATCTGTGCCGCCTTGCCACAGCCCCTGCTTGCCCCACAGGCTTTTGAGATCTCGCTGCCTGCAGGAGGTGGGAGAGGCTGCAACAAGCGCATCACCTACACCAACCCTTACCCCTCGCCCCGGCTCTACTTCTTATGCACCAACCGCCCCGACCTGCTGCAGTTCAAGGAGGACTCCTTCGAGGTACGTCCTGCTGCCAGCACTCCCCCCTTGTCAGGCCCCTCATCTGGCCAGACCAGGCGATGCTGGGTGGGTGCCGGGCGTGAGGACCACCCTAGCCAGGGGAGGGTCTGGCCAGGTGCTGCTGCCTCCTCCAGCCCCCTCTCCCACAGGTGGCCGGAGGGGAGGTGTACACCATTGGCCTGCGCTTCGCCCCGAGCCAGACCGTGGGGGAGGAGGAGATCCTGATTCACATCAATGACCATGAGGACAAGAACGAGGAGACCTTCTGCGTGAAGGTCCTGTACCAGTGAGGCCTCCTGCCTGCCACTGCAAAGCTGCTGGCTCCTGCGCCAGCCCAGCAGATTTGTCAGCACCGCCTCGGGGGTGCCCGTGTCTGTCTGAGGGTGGTCATGACCCCCGTGCTCTTGGTGTCACCTTGCCAGGCTGGGGGTGTCTCTGTCACCGGGATCCCTGGGCATTACCGTGAGTGTCGGTAGTGCCACGAATCGAGACGAGTGGATGTGTTTGTTACGGCACTTTGTGACTGCAGGATCTGTATTTCTGTTAAGCGGGATGATATTTTTAGGCACTTTGAATCTTTTTTTAACTTAAAAAATTTGCAGATTTGATTCTGCGGAATATTTTTAAAGTATTTTATATTCTACGGTGAGTTTTGTACACGCTTAGGCTGTGTTACGGGATTTTTGATACTTTTTACTCATCCTAGATCCATAAAAATCGCTGTGCACAACTGTCAGAGTGTGGCAGCATTTTCTTCCTAGGGAGTTGGGAATCCTCAGCATCCCTATCCTGTGGAGATGAGTGCTGGAGGTCCCCTGTGTCACCCCCCATCCCCTGGAGCATCCTGGGGGTCAGGGCAGAGTCCGTAAATGGGACTGGGAGGGAAGGTCAGCCCACCTTCTGTGGGAATGCTGCCTCAATCTCCACAGGCCTGAGGCTGGTGAATTAGTGGCCCCGATAAAGTCGGGTGCTGAGTTCCTCTGCCTCCCTCGCACTGATGGGAAATGACAGCTCATATTTTAGAACTGATTATACTGTCTGCAGCACAGAGAGGCCCCGAAGTTGGGTTATTAAAGTAGATTAGCTGAATAATTTTTATTACATTTTCACACAACGATATTTCTTGGGGCATATGAATGAGCTGGTGCTGTACCTGCAGCAAAGGCAGCTCGAGTGGTGAATGATGTGCTAGCATTCAGGGGACACCAACACAGGGATTTCAGCTGAGCTGGTGCTTGAATGGTGGTGCCTACTCCCCTGCAGCACATGTCTGTGGCCCAAAATGTCCAGAACTGTCATTAGGAAAAGTTGATAAAACTTTTCCCGTAGGAAATGCAAATGTCTTGTGTCCCAGCTGCTTGGCATTATGGCCATGGCCCTTGGAATTACTGCTGCTGCCTCTCAAACTCAAGGCAAGTGTAGGGGCAGCTTCCTGGGTTCCCACTTGTTAATGAAGTCATCTCTGCTAATGACAATGAACTTGAGCGCCCGTGCCTGGCATGCAGCTTGGTGTGCTCTTCCCATTTGCATTCGTGTCAGGAAGGAAACTGGATTCCAGTAATGACAGAATTAATTCGCTCTAAAAATCTCGGGTTGTGTCTCATCACCGAGGTGTGCGGGGAGGGGAAGGATTGAGAAGCCCTTCCCCTGGGTTCAGTAATTCTCAGGGGTGTTGTCCCTCTTGGAGCAGATGCAAATGAGACCTTTTGGGGACTAGAGTGTCACTGCCTTGGCAAAGGCATTGTTGGAATGCAAGAGAGGCATAAAGAGAGCAGGGAGACCTGGCCCCAGCACCTGGGCTGGGGAGGTGCAACTAATAATGAGAAAATAAGGTTAAAAAAAGAAAAAATAACATAGGAGTTGGGAGCAAAGCTCCTGCAGCAGTTGAAGGCCCTTGGGAAACTGGCTCTCAGGATGCCCGAGCCTCAGCAGGGTTTGCCGCCAGCCCAAACTTTTAAACCCAGCTTGTTTTCCCCATTATGAGGAGGAAATTGCGACTGCCTGAGAACCCTCTAATTAAACAAAACCTCACCATAATATTTGCTGGGAGCTCGCCAGCCCTGTAATATGACATTACCGGGCATCTTTATTAGCTGAAATTAGTATTTAGCGCCTCTGCCAAACCGAAAGCTGATTGAGGCGCATGGAAGCAGCACGGCAGCATCCAGCAAAGGCTCCTGCGACCTGCTGGCGAGGCAGCATCACCCTGGGGGGCTTTCCACTGAGACAAACCCTCTCCTGGTTATTTCCACGTCACCCAAATCCAGCCCAGCAGCCCCAGCGTGGGAGTTTGGGAGGTTTATTCCCTGTTTCTCCCGCTTGTCTCTCCGAAAGCGCATCACCGACTTGATAAAACCTGATTTAATGGTTACAAAACCCAGAGATAAAGCTGCTCTTAATGGATTTCTTTAAGATCAAGGCTGTCAAATAGGAGGCTCAGAATCCTTTCTATGGTGAGAGCGACTATATTAAGTGCACTCAATCACACCCAGGCAAAGGTTTCCTAAGTGAGACACTGGCTGGAGAAAATGCACTTTATTAGTGTCTCCGGAGAAAGAAATCTGGCAGGAGGGATGAGGAGCCTCCACGCTGCAGAGGCTGTGCTCCCATTCAGCTGCAATGGATGGGATCTGAAGGCCTTTCCTGGTTGGTCCTGTAGGGAGGAGGGTGATGGGCACCATGGTGACATCACACAATGGTGACATTGCATGGCCGTGGCCTCTGCCCGGGACAGGAGCTGGCCTGGGGGAGAAGAACTCCCAGGGGAGGATGCTCACCTGGGGATGGTTCTTGCACAACACACCTCAAAATCCACCCTATTGAGCTCAGCTCCTGCAGGGTCTGACGGAGAGTGGGGCATCCAAGGGGGTGATGCTCAAAGGCTTTTGGGGGTGTCAGATGGGACTCACCCCAACTGAAGGGAGGAGTGAAGGAGAGGAGCCTTGGCAGCTCTGGGCAAACCAAAGCTTAAAACACAGATTAGTTTTTCATAACAATTCGCAGCTCTATAATGAGAAATTTGCAGCAGTTCTAAACTGCCGGTTGCTTTTAAATCATTTCCCGTCTTTCTGTCTCAGGCTTGACATTTGATGATGAATTGAGTCTCTGTGTTCATTTACCCACTGATTTACTGTACGGAGGTGAGAAACCGCAGCCACCTTAGTGAAGGTCAACATGAAGCGTTTTCCTGTAATTTCCAAATACTATTAAGGTTTTTAAATAAACCGTGTGGGTGCTGTAGGCAACGATGGCCCCTCTGGCAAGGCTGCTGCTGCAGAGGATCCTGCTGGGTGGTGAGAAAGGGTTTGTGGGAGCAAGAGCACATCACTTGGCTTGTCAGCATGAGGGTACATCAGACTGCACCCCAAATTCATGCTTAGCACTTTATTTTAGAGGCACAGCAATCTGGGCACTGACAGCTGCTCCTCACCTCCCAGCTCAAATTAGCATTGGGTTCTCATCCTGCTTTCCTCTGTCTCACTGAATCCTGCACTCATCCCAGGGAGGTTGGAGGGAGCTGCCCCACGGCTTCCCCTGAGGCCCCAGCTTTGTCTCCTGCTGCAGGACCCGGCTGTTTGTGGCTGTGTGGATCTGTTTGGCAGGTGTGAGCAGAGTGGGCTGTGCCAGGAGGTTTGGCTGCGCAAATGTCACGCAGATCTTATCTCAGGGGAAACATCCTTCAGTAATTACAGTAAATGAAAAGTTCTGGAATCAAAGCCTTGGAGGCTGCAGCCTTCTGTTTGTCTCCAAAGTATAAAGTATGCGTGGAGGGAGCTGGGAGCAGGAGGTGCTGGTGGCTGCAGTCCCCATGGTGTGGGGACAGTGTCAGGGTCTGCCTTTGCCCAGGGTGCGAGCAGCAGGATGCTCTGAGCTCTGCCTGCATCAGCCATCTGCCCCCTTGCTGCAAATTAATAAGCAAATTCAGGAAAAAAAAAAGAAAAACAAGGTCTCTCGATGGATAATTTGTGCACAGAAAAGGGGCCAAATGAATTAAATAAATCATTTGCTGCTACACTGGTCCCATTCGATTCCCTGCCTTTCAGAGCAACTTTTCAAGCCTAATGGTATCAGATACCCTTTTGGCACCCATTTTCAGAGCTGCATCCCCCCCCTGCTGCTCCTTAATGCAGCTCATCTCCTGCCTATGGCTCCCAGGGCCTCTGCCAAATCAGCACTTCAAATTAAAGCCTTCCCCACCGCTCCCTGGTTTCCATGGAGATCCGGGTGGATGCTCCCTTCCTTCTTCCTCTTGAGCCGATGGAGAGGCCCCTCCCAGGGACAGCCCTCGGTGGGCCTGGAAGTCTCTCCAGAGCATCCAGCAGTTCTGCAGCTGGCTTTGCCATGTGCAGCTGCTGGCAGACCTGGTGGCTTCAGTCCTGGTGTGCTGATGACCCTGTCCCAGTGCCCCGCTCCACAGTGGATCATTCCACACATGCCAGGAGCAGGTTCCCAGTGTAAGTTTTCCTGCCATGTTGGAGCTGATACCACCTGACTCTCCAGGGAACTTGGCCAGCAGAAACTCTTTGCCTCTGGTGGGAATCAGCCCCACAGCTGGATGAGGACCAGGCTGGTTTGTTTGTAGCATCTTTACCTAAACTATGAGTAGACTTCTGTAGTCTGCACACAGATTTCCCAAGCACTGCCTGGAGCTGTTTGGCCAAGGCTGCTCCAGCGGTGGGAATGGTGGTGGGAATGCCCTTGCACGTGTAAGTGAATGGGAAAATAGCTGCGAGATCTAAGGATCGACAGTAATTATGGAACAAAATTGTTATTAATGTTCTAATTTACCTGGGAGCCAGGCTGTATGTAATTACACTTTGGGATCATGATAAGGTTAATGTATTTACCTTCCTAGGTATTTATAGACACTTGCAATTGTTCTCTCTGTGAGAACCACATGTGCATATTCCTGGCCATGTGGGTCTGGCAGCCAAAGGAGGCGTGGGGAGGTTTATTGCTCTTTGCTAATATTGCTCACAGAGGGGTTTGGGACAGCAGCGACCCTGACTCTGTGGCCCTGGGGAATCCCAGGGGATGCTCACCAGAGGGGATGCATTCTGCTGCTTCCCAGAGCCTCTTGGATCATGGCCAAATTAATTTTCTGTGGTGCGTATATCTCAGGGAAGCTGTCCTGGGGGCCACCAGCATCTGGCATTTGTCTGCTTGGAAATCCTCCCAACCTTTGGGCTCAAAAATGCTGCAGCAGCCGCCCAGGCTGGCAGAGGGACCAGCAAACCCAACCTGTTCATGCTTAACAAATCAGAACTTTGCAAACACCTCGGAAACTTTTCAGTTACTGGCAAAAAGCCTCCACCTGTGAGGATGCTGTTCCCCACACCAGGTCACGTGTGTCCTTTGGCAGTCGCTGCTCACGCTGCCGTGGGCACGGGTGCCCCAGAAATGCCAGGCTGGAGCAGGGCTGCTCACCTGCACGGCAGTGGGTGGGGGAGCCCAGGGGCTGCTGCCACGGTGCTGAGCATCGCTCTGGCATGGGTGTGAATAACGAACAAGCAGGGCAGGATCGGACAGACCTCAGAGTCCCCCTCCTCAGGGATGTTCTGGCTTCTCCCCAGCGCCTCGGGAGCTCCCTGCCCTGCTCCAGCCCACCTTTATTAATGTCACACTGGGAAATGTCAGTGGGGTTTGCTGAGCATCTCACGGCGCTGAGCCCTCCCGGCTGCACTGGCTGCACGTGGAGCCACTCGCTCGCTCGCGGGCCAGTCGTGCACGGCCACTGAGTGTCACCAGGGATATTTCTCCTGGTGTCACAGGGGGAGGACAGCAGCAAGATGTGGAAGGTCAGCGCAGCCTTAAAAATATGCCTCTGCCTGCACACAGCTGTATTTTTGGCTTCTTCAGTATCCAACAGACACACTGCTAGTGAAAGGCCGGAGAGGCCAGGGCATGAGTGAGGGAAAGGTTTAATAAGGTTATGGGAGGCCTTGAGGACCCCTTGGCTTGGCCTTTTGCTGATTTACAGGGAAATAATGTGCGAGTGGCTCAGGGGAGCCCAAGGCTCCTTCTCCACTGCAGACCTCTGCAGCAGGGAGGTCAGAAAGGGAATTGCTGGAGAGGAGATAACAAAGACCAGCAACATCCCAAATATATCTCCAGAAAACAATGCAGAGGTTTATTCCTCTCTTTTGAGAAGAAGGGGAAGGGGAAAAGGGATGGAAAAGGAAAAGGGAACAAGAAGGGAAAGGGGATAGGGAGAGGAAGGAGAAAAGGAAGGGGGTTCTGAGCTGCCTGTCAGGTCTGTTTAATTGCATCATGTAAACTCATTCTTACAACAAGCATAAGTTTGAATTATGTGTGTTATTTTTGAAGACTGTTTGCACATGGTTGAATTTCATGATGACAGAAGTGAGTTACTGCACAGGGTTATGCAAATGAAGTACTTAATTAAGAAGGAGTCATACAAAATAAATTACAGCTCCACCAAATGCCCTCTGTTCTTCCTCTGAGTCCAGGTCGCTTCCAAGTGATCAGCTCCTGACTGAGGAACTTCCTGGGAGGACGGTGCTGCTTCTCTACCTTTGCTTTAGAGGAGGATAGAAGGAGGCATCCCCATCCCTGGAGCATCCCCCAGGGAGTCTCCATCTCATCCCATCCCATCCAGTTCCAGCCCCACCAGCACAATGCTCTACCATGCTCTCCTTCCTCCTGCCCCATTAATCACCCTCGAGGGCTCCTCATACGTTATCAGGCCCAGATGTTTCCTGCTGTTTGCTACAAATGTTAATTATCTCCTAATTACTTCTAAGCAGAGACTGGGCTGGCAGAGAGTGGGAGAGTGCCAGCCAAGGGCATTTACAGCCCACAGCAGTGGGACATGGACCAACAGCTGCTTCTGGCAGGGAGTTTGTTTGAATTCCTTATTATTCCCCCTGATTCCCAGTACTTATTGATGAGTTGCCTGGGCAGTGCCCCAGGATGGAGATGCCCTGTGGGGATGCAGGATGTGATGGTGTGGAGCCATCTCTGCCTCTCAAACCCCCAGGCACCAGAACTTTTTTCAGTCTGCAACATCTATGGTGGCCATAGAACTTATGGGGCTGCATGGTTGGCTGCAGGGATGGAAAGCTGATGAGCTCTGCTGTTGTTGGAAAGCTCCTTTGAAGGTGGGGAGTGGCTTCTTTAGGGGAGTTGCAGCCCAAATTCAGCCATCTGTGACTCCACACAGTTTGTGCCATCCAGCATGTCCCCAGACTGTCCCTAGTGCCAAACCATCTTGCCATGGCCATTGTGCTCGTGCCACTGCTGTGGTGCCCAGGGGCACTGGGCACAGAGCAGCACTGGGATGGCCCCTGCATGACCAGAAAAAAGTCTCAGCCCTGCCAGCTTGGGCAAGATGGAGCAAAAACAACTTAAAAAACACCAATCCAAGCCCAACAGAGTGAACAGGAAAACAACTTTGTGGAAGGTTTATTTTTAGCTCTCTCCAGTGCAAAAAACAATTAAAGAAAGTGTCAAACCCCGCTCCCGAATGCGAAGAGTTGGAAGCCAAATGTCACCCCAGCTTTGATCCCCTTGGAGGCAGCAATGCTGCTATCAGTTTAGAAGCATTAATTTGCATATTCATGTCCCCTAATTTGCTCTTCGGGAGCTGGAGCCTAACAGCTAATGAAGAAAGTCTTCCTGTGCGTGCAGAGGAAACCTGGAGTCTGTCACAGACGCACTGAGAAAAATAATCAGACTCAAGTAAGTGTCCATCCCAAGGGAAAGGGTGTCCAAACCAAGAAACTTGGCAAAGACCAAATTCTCTTTCCTGCATGTCCAGGGGAGGGGGCGAAGGGGCCACTGAGTCCCCAGTGCCAGGATGTGCCCCAGTTCAGGTAATGTTAGGAGAGACTCTGGGAATGGGATGATGACGAGAATGTTGAGGGGGCTGGAGACCTGCTTCCTTGTACAGCAACAATTGAATCGTGGAATGGGAACAGGTTGGTTTTAGGGAGTATTGGGCACCCAGGGACCTGCCAGGACCATCAGGAACTGGGTCAGGAGCCAAAGGACTGCTGGTGGCAGCTGGCCAAGCAGGCAGCATTATCAACCACGCTGCCAAGTGATGTGTCCCTTCTGCTTACCCTTAATTCAATTTCTTTCAGCAACACAATAGCTCAGTTTTATGTCTGCCATTCATCAAGAATTAAACTTATTGCCATCATTGCTGACAGGGTATTGATTCCAAGATGGCACTGAGGCTTGCAGGAGGTGGCGACTGCTCCGCGTCTGCAGCACACCCATTCCTCATCCCAGAAATGGGAACACATGGAACCCCCTGTGCCTGTGTCTGCTGGAACTAATGGGATGTACAGGGATCCAGTGTGACCACAGGATGTCATGTGAGTTTTCCACGGCTGTGGAAGGTCAGCATTGAGGAGGGGGCTGGGCTTAGGGCATGAGTGGCCAGGAGCATCACCCTGTCACTCGCCACTGTTGGAGCAGAGTCACAGTTATCTCAGGACAAGTCTTGGATCGTGCGATGCCCTTTATTCCTTGTGGTGCCTGGAGAGCTCCTTCTATCTGCTCTGCTGAGGGCTGCAATTACAGCTGTGTTGTCAGTAGCAGATAAAGAGGAGGTTGTGAAAAGGCCAGGTTAAGGCTGCCTGCCCCTGGCAGGAACTGTGCAGAGAGGGGGAGATCCTGGAGGGAAGATGTGCCCCTGCTTTGGCCAGAGCTGGACTGTCAAAGAGACCCTGTCAGCTCAGCACTGTGTGCCAGCAATGGGGCTGGAAAAAAGCAAACCTAAGCATTGCTTCCTGAGGAGGCATGGAATCATGGAATCCCAGAGAGTTTTGTGTAGGGAGGAACCTTAAAAATCATCCAGTTCCAAGCCCCTGCCACGGGCAGGGGCACCTTCCAACAGACCAGGTTTTTCCAAGTCCCATCCAACCTGGCCCTGAACACTTACAGGGATGGGTATCCCAGGTAAATATTGTTTGACTCCGAGCTGGGAGAGTGCTTCCCAGCATTTCAATGTGTCATGTGACTCGTTAGCCTCTGGTGTGGTTAACCTCTTGATGGTTTAGCATTACTAATTCCTTTGGTAATTACAGCAATAACAATAATCCTGGGAAGTTTGTTGGGCTGTGGTGCATGTATATGCCGTGCTGTTTCATGCAAATTCCCCTTGGGAAAAGTGGCAGTTAATGGGACCTGTCTGCCTGCCTGGGAAACTCCTGTGGGGTAGCAAGTGCTGGGCTGGTGGGCAGGCAAGGCCCAGCGCTGTGATGGCACTGGGAGCAGAGCTGATTTGCTGGGTAGCTCCTCTTGTCCTGCCTGCTTCAATGGGGTTACACTGCAGGACTTCAGGGAAGCTCCTGCCCCAGCTGAATCCCAGATTCCACTGAAAGTCGGGAATTTCAGCCTGAGCTGCAGGACTCGGTTTGAGCGGTAACGTCAGAGGCGGGTTTGCTGCACTGCGTTATCTGCCTCTTACATCAGTTCCCCCTACGAAATCACAAAGAAAAAATCTCCCACATTCTTTTCTTTCAGCAAATGCATTTTAAATAAATTATAGGATAAAAAAAAGTTAAAAGTTTAATCGACTCCCCCATTGTGTGTGAGTTCAAAAGGAACATTTATCAGGCACGAGGTTGGGCCGCAGTTCGTCTGTGCCGCTGGAAGATTTTTAATTCTCTCAACTGGAAACGATGAGAAGAGTTGATTAGATGGGAACTGTAATTTATTCCCAGCTGTCAGCAGTTCTGGCACCCTCAGGGAGTCTGGAGCCTTGGGGCAGCCACAGCAGTCCTGTCCCCTCTGGGACTGGTCTGGGGGGCCCCTCACCAGACCTGAATGTGTTTGTGGTCATGGCTGATGGTGTGGCTCCTTGTGCTCCATGCATCACTCCCTGTCCAAGAAGCTGGGTGAGGAAATCTGTCACAGCAGGGACATTTCAGGGAGAAGCAACATTGTAGTCTGAAGCATCCCAGGGCAGGGATCAGGCTCCCTCCTGGATTGCTCAGCTGCCTCCCAACACATCTGGATTCTGCCACCCCTGTGTGCCAGAAGTGCAGGTCTTCGAAAGCCTCTGGTGTCTCCAGCCCCTCAGACAAAGGATGCAGCTCACGAAGCCAAATCCACTTTATCAGCGTTATCGAGGAAGTGAAATCCTTTTCCATAAGCGGTTCTGTATCATTAACAGCAAAATAAGCAACTGCTGACAGCCAGGCTGCTCTGGAGAGCAAGCCCACATCCATCCTAGAAACTGGGACATGCCGGCACGGTGATGTCCTCTTTCATCTCCTTTTTCCTCTCCTGCCACTCCACTGGGGACCCTGGGAGCGCTGACAGCAGCGGCAGGCGGCTGAGGAAGAGTTAAGGGTCTGTGTTTTCCACCGCCACTCTTCCTTCTCAGGGAAGACAAATGATTCATTATATTCCCCATCATTTTCACTGATGCCTGGCTGCCTCCCATCGAGATGTTGGGCCTGTGCCACGCAAGTCGTTAGCGTGATCCCCAAGAAAAGCCGTGGAGAGCCGTGTTCCCTATTTGTCTGTGGTGGCTCCTGCCAGGGGCAAACCAGCGTGATCAGTTCTAGTTTTCTTTCAGATCTTCACAAAAATGCCAACACACAGAGATGTGGCATGAGAATATCACAGCGACGTCCAGCTTTTCCTGGGCAAAGCAGATGAAACTGTGGCTGCAAGAGGTTTTGCAAGCGGGTGGATGGGGAAGCTGCCCCTGCCCACAGGCATGAGAGGGATGGTCACAGCCTGCCCACACTGAGGGTTTGATGTGGGCACTGCCAGCTTCCTGAGGGTAAATATCCAACTCATCTTCTCCTGGGCAGTATTTGCCTCTCATATCCATGGATGATAGTATTTCATTTAGCCAGAGTCAGGCAGCTGCAGGCAGGGTGCTGCAAACTGCATCCCGACTGTCAAAGCCGTCATGCTCCCCACAGCAAGAGGCAGACAGGGATCTGTCAGGAAACCACAGTCTGAGAGCTGGCGGTGGAGCTTTTGACTAAAATTGCTCCATTTTCACTCACCAGAGCGACCACTGCTGAACTGCACATAGGACTGTGAGTAGGACTGTGAGTAGGATTGCATGCAGGTTGGAGGATGAGAGGGATATTTGTAATGAAGCCTGTATCCAAATCCAGAAGTTTTTCAGACTACAAAGAAGCTTGATTTTGGACCCAAGTCAGACAAGATGATCCAGATTCATGGAAGCTGTGGGAGTCTCCAGCACTGACAGGATCAGCAAGGAACCACTGTGCTGAGAGAGGTCTGGGTGTTAACCGTGGGATGATGAGGGTGCCAAGCAGTAAGAGGGCTGATGTCCGTAAAAATCCAAGACCCCAGTGCAGATCCTCCAAGCCCATGTGTTCCCCAGCACATTCTGGAGCCCTGCCTGGATGGAACATGTTTCTGGCTGGAAGAGGTATGGCATTAACACAGAGTATCAACAGGACCTATGAATACATAAAGAGCGATGTGTATTTTAGCTTCTTGCCACAGGGATGTGTTATTCCTGTTACTGTGTTATTCCTGCTATTGTGTTATTCCTGTTAATATTTTTAACAATCCTCTCCTGCTCAGGGGCAGTGGGGCTTGAAGGGAAGTGCAAATGGCTTGGCTTAAGGCTCTGGGCAGAGAAGTGAAGGTGGCTGTGACTGCAGGGGCAGAGAGGGAGAAATTAATCATGGAAATTAGGGATACTCTTCCTTTGGCACTGGTGATGGCCCTGGTACCAGCTGGGACAGCAGCCCCTCAGCAGGCCCTGGAGCATTTCACTGCAAGCAGAGCTGGCCGCAAGCACCAGGGAGGAGCCGGCTCCCTGCATGGCACTCACGGGTTTATTTTGATAGGCAGGAGCCATTCCTGTTCACAGCCGTTTAATGTAATGTGGGAATTGGTAATTTGGGATTGTGGCTGAAATCACTTTTGAATACATAAAACATAAATACAGCAAAAGCGGAGAAATGAGCCATAACTCTCCCTAATGGAGCCCCGGCCTCTCTGCTTTCTGTGGCACAGGGAAAAATGGTCCCACTATTTTCGACCATTAATTCTGTCTCGGCCTGAGCCGTGCTGCTCCTGGTTTCCCGAGCACTTTTTACGAAATAATGAGGCTATTTATTAGCAGCAACGAGGCTGCACAGAAAAAGGTGTTGAGATAGTTTCTATAGTAACTCCCTGTGAAAACATTTGGCGCTCAACCGTCCGAAGCCGTTCTGCTGCCCCGACTGCTGGGGGAGCGGAGCAGCCCCAGTTCAGCTCCGACCATGGAGCCCTGTGCCCCCCTTTCTTCATCCCTTACAGGACCCATATGATGGGCTCCATAAGAGAGGATGCAGGAGCAGCAGCATTGTCATTTTGGGGTTTATTTGGCAACATTTCTCTGAGAAACCCCATTGAGCAGGTGGGACAGGAGGTGGGATCCTGCCAGCCTGGTGCTGGGTTGCTCAGTAAAAGGACGTGCAGCAGCCTCATGCCCTGGCTGTCACAGCCCCAGGGGTGAAACCCAACAGCTCTTCTCTCTCCCTGCAGCATCTTCTTCTCAACTTCCTCTGCTGTAGGTCATGTTTTCACCAGACATTTAATGTGTATTCTCAACTCCCTCCTTGGAGCAGGAGAGGAGCAGGAGCGGAGTGGGATGGCCTAGTGAAGGCTTGTGAGCATCCTGAAGCTCACCAGGAGAAACAGCCACTCTGGCTTGGAAAGAAGCACTCGGGGCTCAGACTGCTCTCTGCATCACAGCAGAATTTTCAGGAGTAATTGGATTTGGCCATTCAGTTATTTCCACAAATAACAGAAAACTCAATTGTTCGCATTCGCCAGTTGGATGCCACAGGAACTAAGCACACACAAATTCCATTGTTCTTAAGCACAGTTCTACAAATGGTTTGTATTGAGTAATACAAACAACATTACAGTAACTCCCCAGCACTGCTCCATTCCTATGTTCCAGCACATGGAGTGGCCAGGCAGCCCTTTTGAGGGGAGGGTCTGAATACCCACATTTTCATGCCATACAGCTCTGTGTGGGTACTGAATAAATTCCAGGGAGGCAGGGGTACCTGAGGATTAAGAGGAGACTAAATTTAGTGAGGAAACAGTTACTCACTTGGCCCTATCTGGCAGCTGGACAAACAGGCTCGGGAAAGGAGGATAAATCAGTCCCAGCCCATCAGTGTGTGCTGGGGCAGCGGAGCATCCTCCAGCCCATGCTCGGGTTTGCCAGCATCTCCCATCCCCTGCGAAATCGTTATTAAAGCTGGCAAGCCATCATGAGAAATAAAGATTTATCGTGGCGTAATTTCCCAGGAGGGACAGAGATTAATGCTGAGGAGAGGGGAACCAGCAGCCGTTTTCTGTTTGGGTAGCGGATGAGCTTTTTGCTCCCTGGGGCTCTGTGCTCCTGCCGGGAGCCGGCAGCAGTCCAGCCAGGGATGCGGCCTCAGGGCTCCATCCCAACCGTGCTGGCATCCAGCCCATCCTGGGGATACATCCCAGGACACCTCTGCCTTTTTCTTTCTAAAATTTCTTGAATTTCCTTCTTAAATTTCACCCTTTCAAGCCATGCAGCCCCTGTCAAGGGGCTCCCCGAGCATCAGCAGGATCCCCGCACTGCAAACGAAGCACAGGGAGAGGAGGAACATGAGGAAAGCTGCAGAGAAGAGGGACAGTGTAGTGCTTTAGTGTCCTTTACAGAGAAAATATAATCTGTGGACTGAAGAAACTGAGTCATACAGAGACTCTCACAAAAGGCCCCTATTTTTGTTGCTGCTTTGCTTGGACGTGTCACGGGAGGAGGGAAGTGATACAGTAATGCACTTTTCAATTTTGGCTGCAAAATTTTCATCATTATCATTTCAATTAAAATTGCTCTTTGAAGCAGTTTGTCTTCAGGCTCAGCCACACGAATCTTTGCTTTCATGAACATGGAAAACTTGAAAAACAAAAATGACCCTATTTTATCCAATCCTGGTTTCAAGGGCAGGGCTCATGCTGGAGCGCAGTGGCAGGATGGGATGGGATGGAGTGGGATGTGGAGTGTGGTGTTCAGGCTCTGGAAGCATCCCTGGCTTGCTCCAGTGAAGGGAATTGCTCCTGGAGCAAGGGCAATGCTTGCCCCAGCACAATGCTGAGTGAAGTGTACACAGCCCCATCACTTCCCACCTTATGGAGAGTTAAATCAAGTGGAGCAGTCAATGCCTCTTTGGATTTGAGCAGTGCCCAGTGTGCGATGGGGCAGCCATAAATTGATGGGAGCCCTTGGGGATGGCAGAAGGACAGGTCCTTGCTGCCAATACTCACCAGCCTCCCCTGCCTCTGCTGAGATCCTGGGATGGGCCATGAACACCTATGAGCTGGAGATTATGCAACACTTCCATAAAAACAACTGATGTTCAACACTAATTTATGGATACACTGAATTATCTAATGCAAATGTGAATAGGATTTACAAAGAGATATCAGAGAGGCACCTACAATCAAGTCAATCTTCTTTGCAGAAAAGCAGAAGATGGAAGGTGGAAAAGGAGCCCAGTAATTTATGCGTTTGTGTGTCCCATCCCGTCCTCAGGAACGTGGTTACCTGTTCCTGTGCCTGTCCTTCATAACTGCTCCCAATGTCATCTTTTTAATGAAAATTAAGTGCTTTGGTTGTACTCCACAGAAGCTGCGCGGACACGACTAATTGCAGCACTGGGAGATGGCAACCTCATTTGAAAGGAAGCAAGTCCCGGGAGGATTCAGCGCGGACTCTTCCAAACAGCAGACACCATGGACTTAGAAGGACTAAAAATATTTCCCCTGCATCTGCACAAGCCGTTTAATTTCCTCTTCATTTTCTCTAATTTTCTTTGTCTTCAGCTTTAACTGGTTCGATGCATCCTAATTATGAGCACATCTGCCCACTCCCATGGCATTCTGGATGACCTGTGCCAGCATCCAGGCTGGCGAAGAGATGGAGAAGGGATGGACAGCAGGACTGGCTCTCCAAGGACCTGAGGACATCCCTCTGGCCCCGGATGCTGTACAGACATCCCTGAGGAGAACTTTCCACATGCCAGCTTTCCTGTGCTGTACTCCCGTGCTGGGGTGCCCAACTATTTTCCCATAAGTACAGTCAATTTCCCAGGAACAGGTGTGGTCAGGATTGCACTGTCCCAGCTGGTTCTTGGGTCCTGTGAGTAGGACTGGGGCTTGCTTTTTCGGGTTAGCCATTGCTTAGGAAAATCCTGTGTGAATCCAGCACTCAGAAGTCGTTTATTCTGCTGCTAATTTATGACAGTGTTTTTCATCCTGATCTTAAAGAAAATCCATCCTCACATTGGGGCTAAAAGCAAATCCCTGGCAAGATTAGGTTAGCCTAGTAAAACTGAGCCCACAAGCAATTACCCAGCTCTTCCGAGGTGTTCTGTCTCCTGCATAAGGAAATCAAAATCCCCAACCAACGATTCGTGGGGGAAGTGGCTCCAATGCGAGAACAAGATGCGTGTTGTGTCCTTTCTTTAATCAAGTTAATGGTCATCATTTTACATGCTAATGTCTCCTCCGTGGTCCATCAGCCGTGCAGCTGCAGCCGCCTGCAATCCGCCCGTGCCTAAGAGACCCAATTACTGCTCGGCTCGGCGCGGGCTGCCGCGGAGCATTGCAGAGCAGCCCCTGCCGGCACCGCGGCCGCGCCAGAGCTTCCCCTGGCATTGCCGGGGCCAGGAGAACCATCCCGAGGGGTTGCGTAGAAAAGCAAGGAGCAGAACAGAAGAGCAGCTCGTGTTCTGCTTCACTGGGTTACGCAGGAAGGCTTGGGAAAGGCAGAAGGCTATGGGGCACTGGGGTATCCTGACTGAGGGGTCAAGCTCACTCTCTGAGGGGCTCTCCCAAAAGTCAGAGGCTGTGCCTGGGCTCGAGCTCCCTGGACCACTGCCATTCTCATTGCCATCTAGTGGCATTCGCTCACAGATGCTTTTATACTTATTTTTTCATCCAATCCAAAAGAATTGATAATATAATAACCAAGCCCAAATGTTCCCTGTTTCCCCCCATAATCTTTGCACTCTGGAGGGGCCTGGGCTGCCTGGCTGAAATGTGCAAAGCAGAGGTGGGCAGTAGCACAAGGCACACACCAGTTCTCTGTATTTTTTAACAGGGGTTCACTTCCACCTTCACCGAGGGGAGAGGCACCCAGCCTCCCATGCGGGAAACCTGCGGCAGACTCGATTGCTGGCTGGAGCATCCTCCCAGACAGCCCCTCCGGCAGGACGAGGGGCAGAGGAGGGGCCGTGCCCCGGAACGCCCAATCCCGTCAGGAGTGGATGGATGCAGCACCCTGACGGCTGCTCGCAATCTCCAAGGGCTGAGAGATAAGGGGGCTGTCAGGGAAAAGCCGGGCCAGAGAGATAAGAGAGCTTATTCCGTTCAATTATTGGGCAGATAAGGAAGCACAGGCAAGCCCGGCTCTCCTAATTCATCCCAGCCAGCCTCAGAGTGCCGATGCCCTCCCCACGAGCCGTCCCCAGGCGGCTGCGGCGGCACTGGCCGAGGGCTGGGAATGCCCGCTGCAGGCACAGCCGGCTGCCCCGCTCAGCTCCTCTGGAGATGGTACAAGCTCAGGACTGCTCGGACTCGTATTTCCTTTGAAATATGGCCCTGGCATTTCTCACAACCTTTGCACAAAGGTTAGGAGGGAGCGTGATGAGTTTTGCTTGATGACAGGGAGTTGGGACGTGCTGTCGGCAGGGATGATGGAGCGCTCTCTGGGGAAGCAGTGCCTTGCCTGCGGTTTGGAGGGTGGTGAAGAGACGAAGTGAAGGAGTGTGGAGACCTCAGCACGAGACACAACCCCCTCCCAGGAGAGCAGCAGGCAGGAGTCTGCAGCCCCCTGTGCCGTTTAGAGGGTGCTCAGAGAGCCAAACAAGGATGGAACAGGTGGCCAGGCTGTGGGGACCAGGACAGGAGAAGTGCAGGATTCAAAGGGGGAAAGTGATGCTGGGCAAGGCCACTCACACAGGGAAGCAGCATCAGCCTTTGGGGACAAACACCAGTCCCTGACACCTTCCTTGGTGAGGGGACGAAGACCTGCCGGAGCCCCCCTTACCTCCCAGGGTGGGCAGGGGTGGCCCAGTACCAAGGAAGGAGCAGCACGTAGGAAATGGCCTCAGTCTGTGTTTCACCTGGGTGCCTCTAATTTACCCGCAAAATTAATTGGAACTGTAAATCTGCAGCTGCAGTTACTGTGCACACAGGACTGGAGATGGGCATTAAAGTCTTTTCTGTCTCCCTGTCTGGTGGCCAACTGCACATAGATCCCAAAATGGATCCTGTGCTCCCTGGCATTGCCCTCCCTGCAGTGGGATGAGTGATGGGATGGTGATGCAGTTTGTAGAAGGTGCCTGTTCAGTATCCCTAGTCCAGGGCTTGGATCAAATTCCTGCCTGGGAACAGAGCTCAGTCAGCTCTGCCTCACTATCAGCTGCAGGACTGGGAACAAATGCACCCCGAACTCCCCAAAGTGTGGCTGGGTTGATGGGGAGGCAGAGCTGTGGCTGGGCTGGGACAGCTCCATGCTTTGGGGAAACTTCCTCAGATTTTTAATTATCACAGGCAATTAAGACTTTAAATCTGCCAGGCTCCAGCTGCCACAGCTGGCGCAGCTCCAGCGGCATCGCCGTCCTCTCCGAAAGCAGTGTGGGGATGCTGGGCATGGGTGAGGAGCTCCAGGAGAGGGGCTGGTCACCAGAGCCAGTGACAGAACCAAGGACATGCTGCCCATGGGGCATGTCAGCAGCAGCCAGAGCTGGAGAAGCTGGGATTCTCCCAAGAGCTTCTGGGACGCCTGCAAAAGGAGTACCTGGAAAATGCTGATGGTGCTGTGAAAAGTCAAGTGTTTTCCGGAAGGCAGATGAACGAGGAAGAATACCTAGAGCTCCATTAAAAACATCTCAAGGTACAGAGGTGAGAGAGGTGGCTGGGAAACGAGAGCCTGGCTGAGGAGAGGTGGGTACAAAGGAGAGGAAGATGAAGGAGGAAGATTCAGCCGGGTGAGGATGGATGAACAAACTGCCACAGCCCCCAGGGAAGCCCCTGGGGTCCTTGAGGCTCTGACTGTCCCACAAAGCCATCTGGAGAGCCCCAGAGAAGACATGGCAGCACAGAACCAAGCTCTTAAGACACAGATACATCATGAAGTGCTCCGAGATCCACTGCAGCAGCTTTTCTCTTTCCATAGTGGAAATTCATTCCACAGCTGATACAGGGAAAGCCGATGCAGCCACAACACGCTTGCAGGGATACATCTCCCCATGGCTGCCTTCTCCCTCATCACAAATAAATATTGCTGCAGAACCCAGGGGAAACGTGAGCTCAACCTCATCTGGTGTCCCACGATGTAATTAGTGAGCACAGATCAACTGGAGTCTGAAAGATGGGATAGAGAAACTGGAGGATCTCACCCAACAAAACAGAAAACGAGGAGCCTCACCCAATGAATGAGCTCTCTCTAAATATAAACCAGAGCTGCAAAATTGTGTCAGGGAATAATTCATATGCAGAAATAGCTCTAAAGCTAAGTGGAAGCATGAGAGCTGAATAGAGCAAACCCCAAGGAGCTGTGAGGAAATGGCACAAATTCACCGGAAGTGTGGGAGCAATCCAGGACCTTCCATGATTTCAATCCACGATTAGAAGTATCCTGAGACAATTCCTGTGTGCCCAACCTCCCTTTCTCCCCTGCCGAGCCCTGGGCTCCTCGTGCTGGCAGCACAGAGGTGATAAATTCCCACAGCTCCTGACACTGGCTTGTGCCAGCACCAGCACCCTCAGCACTTTGGGGTTATTCTGGACACTTAATTTAATATGGTGTGATTGGATTTGATTAAAAGCTATTGATTGGGAGGACAGGGGCGGGTAAAATTGTGGCCATTTGTCAGTGGCCAGGCAGTGAAATCTCTGGGCTAATAAATCAGGGCTGGCGCTGTTGGTGCACAGCGATTGCAGTGCAGGACATGGTCAGGCTCCTTCCCCTGGCACCAGGGATAGATTAATCCCATTAAAAATTATGAATGTTTCCAAATGGAAACATTACCAGCTCTGGGGAAGAGCTGTGGAGCTGGAGGGTAAATGCTGGGGGGTGGTGTACCCTGTGCTCCCCACTCCTGGATGCAGATGGGATACCCAGTGCAAGGAAATGATTCTGGAGGCCGGCACAGCCCATCTCCAGGGCAGCTCCTTGCTCCAGGTGCCTTTTCCTTCTCTAGGGCAAGAGGGGTTGCTCCTGCCTCTGAAAATGGCTGGGATGGAGGGAGCCCCTGCACCTCCCATAAGGTGCTCCAGCATCTCTCATGGGATGTGTTACCACCTCCACAAGCTGCTCCCGGCGTGCAGGGCTGGAGCACCCATCAGACGTGGCTGCCGCTCTGATTTAGAGGCACTGTCCATGGGCAGCTCCTTCAGCAGCTGTGACACACAGGAAAATTACGGAACGACACTCGCCAGCTCTTTAGCAGCGTATTGACACAACGGGGACTGGAACGATGAGATGTGAGACTTCTGATGCATCTGTATTATTCCCAGCACGCTATCACAGCTCCCAGAATGGGGATGTCAAATGGCTTCCTCCGAGCATTTTGTATGTCTTTAAAAATGAAATGGGCTGTGCTGATGCCTTCAGATGTCTAATGGGTGATGCGAGTGTAAAAGTGCCACTTCATGCTTTGAGATGTCACTACAGTAAATCAATCCCATTTTCGCTGCTTTTATAAGCTGCAAATATTTTCTCAGGACTGCTGAGGAGGGAGGGGCGCAGGAGCCAGGGACTGTCAGCAAAGATGAGCATGGCCAGGTCAGCCTCACGGTCCAGCTTGGCTGGTCCCTCACCCCCTGAAGGATGTGTGAGGGGCAGTGGCTGTGAACCCCCACTTTGCCTGGGCTGCTCAGCATCCTGGGGGCTTGGGAGACATCCCAGCACTATCATCTCCTGCCTCGCCTGGCCTTCTGCACCACCCAGCGAGACCTCCCCCCGTGTATCTCTGCTGAGTCCTTTGTAATAGCTGACACGGAGCCAGGGGAAGCTTGACAGGTCGGCACAGTATTAAAAATGATCTACGATAATAAAAGGGGAGGAAAAGAGGCTGGTGCTTTACAAGGAGTCATCTCTGAAGGCATGGGAGATTAGCAGCACTGCTGTGTTGCACACATGCTGTTGGGTTTGGGGAGAAAACTTCTGCGCTTGGGATTCCTCTGTGCGGGTCAGTAACTGCCAGGAGCTGGCACCTGGTGAGCTGAACAGCAGGATGGGGATGCACCCGGGGTCCCTGAGTGTCACCTGAGTGCTGGAGCTGTGGGGTCCCAGGAGCTGAGTCCAAGGGCTGAGAGAATGGGCAATCCACTCCTGGAAGGGCTCAAGGAGAGCACCAGGTGGCTCTGCCAAGGGGGCACCTGCAGATGAGGCCAATGGCCTGGTCTGGAGCTGAGGGGTTCAGGAGGATCCCCCACTCCTCAACTCCTCAAGAGCCGCACCCGTGGCTGCTCTGCGGTGATTTATGCGTCTCAGTGACTAATGCAGTCATAATCAAAATGGACCATAATCATTACGGCAGCAAAGCCATCCTTGCATTCTCCTATTTACTAATCTTCAGCTTCTCCTTGTGACCTTTACTTCAAAATGTTTCAATATAAATAATGCACTTCTGTGAATATATTCTTCTGATTATTTCCCAAAGCTCTGATTCTCCATGTGCGACGGTCCCTGAAGTGGTAATTTGTTCTCCTTCCTGGTAATTGCAATTTTAGAAATAGCTTTTCCAAATGCTCCCAGCCTGAGATCTTTTTTGATATCTTTCCTTCATTTTCCCCTCTGTAATAAAGCTGCTTCCCAGGATGGGGAATGGGTCTAGGTCAGGGGGTGCCCCAGGGCAGTGGGGTCTCCTACCACTGATTGAGAGGTTTGTGCTGCCCCAGGAGACTCCATCTTTCCATTAGGCCCCTCCTAATCTATTAGGGCACTAGTTAGGAGTCCATTTATAATCTCAGATTAACTCTATTTAATTCCAGTTGCAACTGAAATTTGGTTACTGGGAGATGACAGAAAAGAGCCTGGCAGGAGAGATGGCAGTGAGAGAGCTGAGCAGGGACCTGCTCTTCCAGCAGCTCATCCCTGAGGCACCAGCTCCAGATACACACCAGTCTGAGAGTTAATCAAATGCTCATTCCCACACAGCAAAGGGGTTTGGATTCTGGATCCAGCCAGAGTGGGGAAAGAGGTGAGTGGGACCCCCCCCCCAGGTGGCCTCGTGCCCAGGGGCCACCCCCTACCAGAAGGCAGCTCCCCAGCTTGGGCACATTGCCTGCAGATGAAGCACTTGCAGCAGCTGAGGTCTTCACTTTTGGAAGGACAGGGCAGCCTGGCAAGGGCTCCTTCTCCCTGGGGAGATGCCACGGCATGGCCAGCTCTCCTTTCGGCAAAGCCACAGCCCCCAGCTCTAACCTTGTGCAGCCACTTCAGAGAAATGGTTCGTGATGAATTTAAGCTGAAGGTTAAGAGCCAACATAAGCTAGAAAGTCAATGACTAATCTATTAAGCTCCCCAGTAACTTAATTTACATGTTTTTAATGATTACTTCTTACCTGGGCACTCTGAAAACTAATTGGACTTGAATCGTTAAATGCATTCAGAGGTGGACTCAAATTAATAAGCACCACTCATGGCTGCTTTTAGATGCAAGAGAGAACCAGTGCTGGCTCTGGGGGCTGCCAGACTCCTCATTGCCATGCAGCCACGGCTGCACTCCCTGGGCTGGCGGTGTCTGCTCTCCCAATAACCAGCTCTGCTGCCCCCATTGCCATTTAGGAGTTAAAAACCCGATCAAGGGCTTGATGTACTTCTTGGAAACTGAGGTTTTTTTAATCCATTGGAAGAGAAAAACCTGCTTCAGATTTCGAATGGGCCCCTGGCCAAGAATTGCTTCCAGTTAGTCAGTGGTGCTCTCAGCATTGAGGGGCTGGTGAGGCTGGCTCAGTGGTTTCTCCACTGCTGGGTCATGAGCTGGATTCCCTCCTTCTTCTCTTCACCAGCTCAACTGCAGATTTCATCAACACTGGTCCCAGTCTCACTGCTCCCTCACAGAAAACATGGATCTCAGCCTCAGCAGGTTAATGGGACCCCAGCCACAACAGCATCCAGCTCCTTTCTCCACCACTGTACATTCCCAGAGGACAGAGGGGGCCAGGAGGCAGGGGTGTCCCCAGGAATGGGGCTGTTACAACGCCCTGTCACACTAAAGGTGCCTGGAATCTGCACTAGAGAAACAGTTGAGATGTTTCTGCACAGGCAAGGGAAGCTCCTGCTCTGGGGAGAGCAGCCTGGCCAGAAGGGAGGGAATGTGGCTGGAATGAAAAGCACCTACTTAAGAGATAACCTGAAAGCCCTTTTAATATAATGTAATGGCAAAAGGAAAATGAGGCTCCGAGAAGTGACACTGGTTCCATACTTAAGGCAAGGATGAACACTTACCTTGGATCGATCCATAAAAGGCAAAAAATACCATTGTACTATTTATTTCCCTGAAAAGCCCAGCATCTTTGCTGGCATTGTAGAATATAAAATGAAATCATCCAGCATCAGTTGTGTAGGGCTGTTTTTTGGGCAAAGGGGAGCGGCAGACGTGGATTTGGCCCCTATGAATGACTGTGAGAGGGAGCCAGCTCTGCCACCACCACAATTTGTGGCATCCACCTCTGTCACCTCTTGCTTCAGCAAGGGACTGCACCAAAGCATCAGCATGAACCCGAGGATTTCACAGTTTGCCATCAGCTAATAGCTGAGCAAACAGAACACAGCGCTGGTGCTGGGGAAGATGCTTCCCCCTGAAGAATAGTTCTTTTAATGAGGCTCATCATAATGCTCATTAATTTGTGTACATCTGGATGTTCAGGTTGGCAAATGCGGAGGCAAATAGCTTTGTATTGTGTTGAGTCACACACACAATTGATTCGCTGCTCCTTCTCAGCCTCATGTGGGTCAAGGAGTATTTGCTTTACTGAGAAAAAACTGTTTCTTGGAAAATGTGCCACAGCTGGCAGATCCTGGGGCCTCCTGACAGTGCACTGGACCGAGCAGAGACAGCTGTGGGGCCCTGCACCCCTCACTGCTGCCTTCCCTCCCCACTCACCCCACTGAACACATCCCAGTATTCCCTTTCTGAGCAGTGGGGTTTGCAGCTCAGCTCAGGGCAGTGGGAACGCAGCTTTTTCCCCTTTGTGGGAGCTGTCCTTTCCATCTGTGCCACGGGTGAGGTCCTTGGCCGTGTCCCTGGGGGACACCCTGGCGATGCCCCCACCAAGCTGCACCTCCCTGGGCCCCGGGTGCTTGGGGAAAGTGGATTCAGGGTGGATGGTCTCTCCCTGGCACGGAAAGCGGGGAGAAGCCTCACTCCAACCTGCCAGGCTCTCCTCCAACACAGCTACCAGCTCTGCTGGAGAGAACCGGGTTCCCTCGCTGTCCCCAGGGACTCAGTGTTTCATCCTGGGCTTTTTCATTAGTGCTCCATGCTGGAGTTACACAGATGCTGCCTGCTCCCCCACAATGGCAAGGAAATTATGCACCTGGGCCAGCAGCCAGGATGCCGAGGATTTATGCTTTTCAAGGTCTTTTATTAACTTGGCAACATATGGCTCTATCCTCAGAGCATCTCTTCCCACCTCCTCCTTCTCCTCCTCCTTCTCCTGCTCCTCGTTTTCCTCCCCACAATACTGGGGCTGGACTTGGGCTCTCCCTGGCTCCCTGTGCCCTTCATGCTGGATGTGTTCATCCTTGGGGAAACAGCCCTTTAAGGTTGGGTGGGATGGTAACAAAATGACACGAAACAACGTTCTTATTAAAAGTGTATTTCAATTCCTTTCTCTTTCACAGATGCGAAATCAGTCTTTAAAATGCCAGCAGTGAATATTTAAGACACTGAAAGCTGTTTTCTCTTTGGCATGTACCTGGATTTGAGTAGAGACCCTCCTGAGCCAGGATTGCCGGATGCTACAGTTGCTGTGTGCATATGGGCCTGTGCTTGGAAAGGGCTCCCCTTTCCTCGCTTGACTTTTGTCTTTAAGATTCAGGCTGCGGCTGCCTTCTCCCCAACAGCATCCTTGCATCTTGTGAAATGCAGGGATGCTCTTGGAAATGCACCGTGGAGGCAGTGGGACCATGGGCAAGGAAAACCATCCTCGCCGCTAAAGCTTTGGGTTACTCCAGGAGCAAACCCAAGGGCTGGGCTTGTGCAGGTGGAGGAGGAGGAGGGAGAACTGCCAGGGAAAGACCTTGCCAGAGGTTTCTGTGGGTGACACATGTATGAGGAATGTCTAATGACACTGAACTTCAGCTGGCTGGAAGAATGTCATACTGCAGCCTGGCTACAGCCATGTCTCTTCCCTCCCAGCTGAAACATGGTTGGGCTGCATCCAGCTAAATCTCTCCTTGCCTGTGGACAAACCCAAACACCAGCAGCAATGCCAGTCCTACTGATGGGTGAATTGGCACCCACCAGGGCAGCACCCATCCCACGCCATCCAGGCTGTTCTAGTGACAGTGCTGGAAATGCCATCAGGAATGGAAGGGAGGTTGGGAGTTGCCATTCACACATTCATGAATGTGCCAAGTGCTGTGGCACAGATGTGGCATGGTTGGACCTGCTGCATCTCACCAAGCCACCAGATCTTTCATTCTCTCTGGAGAGCAGGCTCAGTTTTTTCCTTTGAACACCTGCATGTTTTCCAGCCATCCTATCCCGAAGCCGCAGCCTTGTGCACTCAGACCTGCAGGATGATTTCGTTTACCCGCGTGCCTCAAAGTGCGGAGTGTGAGGCTACAGTGGCATTCGAGTAGCGTCGAGTGCTTTCAAGAAGATTACACTCGCTGAAGTAGTAATTAATGTTTGTTTTATTATGTTCTGGGGAATGATCGTCCAACAAGATAATTCAAATAAAGCCGAGCATGTTCCGAGTGAATGCTGCTTGAAGGCTGATTCATTGCAAACTGGCCCGTGCAAAGGACCAATAATTAAGAGAAAAGGCACAAGTAGGAGCATACTTGCCATTTATCTGCCTTTTATGTAATTAAAATGAGGGAAATTATGGCTTAATGAGTGAAAATTGGATGTGCTCTTGAGAGTTTTGCATGTCTTGTTTTCCTACAAGTGTCAGTCTCCAGCCGTGTCCCTCCAGCCATGTCCCCAGCTGGGGGGACACAGCAGGATTGCCAGGGGCCACTTGGGGACAGAAAACTGGCAATGATGGTGCTGACAGAGCTTCCTGAAGGTCTGCATCACCCTGGGTAAGGGAATGAGGGCTGGGAGTGAGGCTTCTCATGCCAGACCGTGGCCAAACATTCAGCACGAGCTCTGCTTGCCGTGATGAACTCCTTTCTAATGTCTCATTAAATTACACACACTGAAACCACTGTGTCACATTATATGGTAAATAAACCTGATGAAGGCAGCACATCCAGCAGCCTGAAAACCACCTGGTTTTATCCCACAGCTGAGGGGTACAACAGGGAAAGGCAGCTCTGCTGGGATGGTGGGAGCTGCCGGTGACGCTGCCAGCAGAGCCCTGGTTGCTCCACATCACAGCCCGAGGCTCTGCAAGCTGGTACGGTGCGGTGCGTCGGATAAATGATGAGAAGAAAATTGTCCTCCATCTGTTGAAATAAATTCCACCACATTTGCTTCTCTCATTAGCTGCACAGGGGCGGAACGTGGTATTAAGCCCATGGAGGCAGAGCGGGGTAATCGGGGTGCCAGCAGGTGCCAGCATGGCCACCCCGTGAGGACTCCCACGCTGGCAGCACCGAGTGGACCCACGCACGCCGGTTCCCATGCCAGGGGGTGGCTTCCCACTTCAGCTCCTCGAGGGAGCATCTTCCACAAGATGGAGCCTGTGGGTAAACGATGTGCGGCCGGGAGGACGCTGGACAGCGAGCGGCTGTCTGTCCGTCCCGCCGCCCTGACACGCAGGGGTCTGTCCGTCCATCTGTCACCCAGGTGATGCCTAGAGAGCGATGCAGAGTGGTCTGTCCGTCCATCTGTCCATCTCCCGTGTGGTGCCCTGAGAGCGAGGCAGAGCGCTCTGTCTGTCTATCTGTCCATCTGTCTGTCTGCCGTGCAGTGCCAGGCAGTGATGGAGAGAGGGGACCAGGCAGCCCTGGGGCCAGGGGTGCCATCTCCGGGTAAGTCAGTGCCAGCCGTGGCGATTTCTGCCCGCACTCAGAGGGCACAGAAAGGAGAGGAGTTTTGGGCTTCCCATCCCTCCCATGGGATGCTGAAGCTGCAGCTGCCTCAGTTTCCCTCTCACCCCACGGGCTGGGCTTATGCAGGGGCTCTGGCTTTGGGTGAGTTCACCTTTCTGTGTCAACATCTTGCCACTTTGCCTGTTAATCCTGAGAGGGAAGTGCAAATCCAAGGTGGATTAAAATAAATGCCAGAGCCCAAGGAGAAATGTCAGCATCTGACAGGGGGTGGCAGGAGTGCGGGACTGGGTGCCCCAGGGAGGGTTCCCGCATCCCAGCTCACCTCTTCCAGCACATGCTGCGCTGGAGAATCCTGGGAGAAAGGCTGGTGCTTGCTTGAGGGGGTTCCCAGCCACCCCCCCACCCCATTCCTGGGTTCTATCCTGCATTCCCCCCTTGCTGGGAAACCTGAGGCAGAGGGGGGCAGCTCCACTCAGCTCTGCTCTCCACGCCATTTCCACATTATGCTAATGCACAGCTGTTGAATCCTCCTTCTCAGCGTGAATTCCAGCAGGTCCTTCCTCCTAAGTGGGAATTACTTCCATTTGCTGGTTTTTTTTTAATTATCCAATGCTTAGGAAAATATCTCAGTGCATGGGCTGTGGCAGCCTGGTGATGCTCAGCACAGGCAAGGCCCCATGGCAGGTAATGCCAGGGACCTTTTGTTGATGCCAAGGACTTTTTGGAGAGATGCTGAGGCTTGAGGAGCTGGTGAAGCTGGCTGGAACACGAGGCAGTTCTGGGTGGCTGAGGGGGCGGCGGCGGCGCTAGGGGACAGCAGCAGTTCATTAATGCCAACAGAAATGGAAAGAGGATTTGGAGAGTGAGAAGGGACAGATCAGCAGTGACAGGGAATATGGAAACAGCCGACTTTTGTCAGCCTGAGGAAATCAGTACAGAGTTACTGGAGAGGCAGAGAAGATGGCTCTGATACAGAACTTTGGGGACACCCAGGCTGGGGACAGCAGTGCCAGCACCACACCAGGGTTGATGAGACCCAGACCTGTTCTCCTGCCCATCATCCCTGAAATCAACCTGACTACGCAAACTAAAATGGCAATAAATTTCAGGGATTATGTCTCTCTGCTGTCCTTTGGAGAGGTCTTTGGTTGGATTTGAGGAGAATTCTTATTTGAACAATAGGTCAGATGTGAATTCACCCTGCTGCAGACATAGGAGTTCCAATCTGGGAGGATTTTAGCCCTCTTGCAGAAAGAGAAAAGGAAGAAAATCCTTGCTGTCTAATTATGCTGGTTACAGGCAATGAGCCTCGCAGCCATATTCTGATGGCTTTTATTTGACACTGATTGATCACACTTTAATCGCCACCCAGGGCACAAGGAGAAACCCTCGTGAGGAGAGAAGTTTTGGAGAGTTACAGCGAGCACAGGGACAGCTGCTGCGGGTCACAGCCAGCGCCTACCCCTGCGCCTGGGAATTGCCTTCACAGAGCTTGGCTGAGAGCTGGGAATGTTCTGAAGGGAGGGGATCTTTGCCTGATCTGTGCCTGGCTCCGTGTCACAGTGCCTGCGGACAACAACTGCAGGCAACAACCCACTGGGAATGGAGCTTCCAAGGGGGAGAGGAGCAGCCAAACACACCTTTGAACATGTTCCAGTGTCTTTTACTGCACTGTAGCACTCCTCCAGCTGATAGTGGAGCAGCTCTCACATGAAGAAGCATGATGCCACTGATAAAAACTGATTAGGATTTTTAAGATAGAAAAGTGCATCAATTCTGAGTGCAGATGCTGGATTTATCTCTGCAGAGAAGTGTGATACTCACAACCTGACCATTCCGTGCCTGCTCCCAGCACCCGCAGAGCTCAGCAGGGCCACAGCACCACTTCATGGGTCTTCTCTATGCTCCCCCCATGCCAGGCAGGAAAACCTCCTGCTGCAAAAGGAATTGAAAAGTGTGATGAGAAATTCTTATGTTCTGTGGAAATGCTGGCCTTTGTACACAGGGACAGTGTTGCAGACACTCGAGGACCTGCTTCAGAAATGGGCAGCTCAGCCCTCTGAGCCTTGGGAGAGGTCTGCATGTTCACCACAGGCTGGTGGTAGTGCTGAGGGTGTTTCTCTCACGTGGTTGCTGGCCACTGGCAGGGCAGCACAGTGATGGGTTGAGGGGCAGCCCGGGCATCCTGGCCTGGGTGAGATGTGTGGGCAGCACCCAGGGGGAGCAGGGCATCCCAGTTTCATGGGATAAACCTGCGGGGAGGAGCTCAGCTGACACCAGAGCAGGTAGGCAAGAGCACCAGGATATCCCAATGTGAACATGATAAAGGAAAATCCTTCCTCTCCCACAGCCACAACACCACATTTTCAGACCTGTGTCATTCAAATGACAAAAGGAGACAACTGTGGTGCCTTTCAGTAACTGTGCCTTTAAATCTGCATCAATACCTTTTAATGCGGCAATTGTTTGGGAACAAGTCCAAACATTTAAATATTGTGGTCAGGACATCACGGCTCAGACTCCTCGTGCCATGCTCCAGTGGAGGACTTGGAGCGGGCACTTGCTTCCTTCCATGGGAAGTGTCAGCAGGGTCAGGGCTGATGCATTGTAAATCAGCGCCTTGGCGGAACAGCACCTTGTTTTACTCAGCCTGCTCTCGTCGGGTTGAAGCTCATGTATAATTCTACCACTTGCTGCTGGGGAAGAGGCTCTCTGGGTGATAACAGCTTCCCTTTGGCACCCAAACATGAACAGAAAACCAAACCATGGGCTGCTGCTGTGGCATCACCACACTGGGAACCCAAGGATGAGGTGGAATAAAAGTGTTTCCTTTCTCTCCTAAGTATGTGGCTGGCTCTGAGGTCTTAGAAAAAAACCCATGTTCTGTACTTCATCTTTTCCATCCCTGCACTGGCACAGGGCTCCTTGCTGGCTCAGGTGAGTTGGTGCCAGAACTGTCCTGTCCCCTCCAAGCCTCGCTGTCCCTCCCTGTTCAGTGGCACAAGGTGATGCTTGAGGTTCAGCACCCGAGGGGTGCCACAGAAAACCCAAACTCCTGAAAAGCTCAGACCAGGCCATGATTATAAAACGAATACTCAGCGTCAGCATCCAACAGTCAATATTCAGCATCTCACCTTGGTCTTGATGCAGTCCTACCTGGCTGGGGCTGCCCACGCAGCTGCGTCGGGATGAAGAGCCCAGGCAAAGCTAACCTAGAAAAGGGATAGAAAAAAAAAGGGAAAACCTCAGCTTTGTATTGAACAAGCAGCAGATGATACAGCTGTGTCTTGTTTGCTTGGAGCCAAGCGAAACCCTGCTGCTCTGGAGCAAAACGGCGAGTTATTGAGGTGAGAAAATGTGTGGGCTGGAAGCTGACCCTCCACATCCCTCCCCTCCCACCCACGCCTCGGTCCAGCCACCACAGGGACAGACCAGCTCTGTAATGAGCTTGCCAGAGCCATTCCTCAGCCTTAGGCAAGGAAAAAGGAGAGATTAAAAAAAAAAAAACCCAGAGAGAGAATTTAATTGTGAACTCTTGATGGTGAAGGCGAAGCATAAACCAATAAGTGGCAGAAATGCGTCTGATAAGCTCTGCGAGGTGAAAATCAGAAATGTGTTGGCTGCACGTGGGAGTGTGTGGGATGATGAAAGGCTTTGGAAATACCTACAGCAGGAGAAAGACTGTGGGGAGTAATAAACAGGGTGCTTAGCAAGGTTTAGGGGAGCTTTAGGCTTTGGTTTTGGTGATGCTCTCACCTTTCCCCATGGAGTAGAAGAGCCGGGAGAGACAGACTTCGCTTGCAGGGAAAACACAGCAAGAGGGATGCGAGGGTTCAGCACGGAGCTGGAGGTATCAGCAGAGGAGCCTTTGCTAATGCTGGCTGCAGGCACTGCCTGCCAGTGATGGGTGGGTTGTACTTACTACAAGTCCGGCTGAGTCTCTGAAGCTCTGCTGCTGCCCTGGATCCACTTGGATCCTGGCAGGGACTCCAGCCCTGGCTCCAGAAGGGGAAGCTGCTGAAGCTCTGCAACCCAGCATCCCTGGTGGTGGAGACCCTGTAATAACCAACCCACTTTAAAAGCAGTATCAAGTACTTTTGGTTATCTGCAGCTGGGAATACACCCAGCTTCAGATATTCCAGTCTATGTAATTGAATTATTTAGGGGCTGGCATGGCGTGATGAAATAGGCTTTCTTCCTATTTTTAGGTTTCCATCTACAGGGCTGGAAATTACAGCCATTAAAATGTTCTATTAGTAATGATATATAAAGGGGGAAAAACTGATCAGACTTTTCTAGTGCACATAGAGCATTAGGATATCATTAATTTTAATGATAGAGCCCAAAATTACAAAGCTATTAGAGTCATACTTGAAGTTTCTGGAAAAAAAAAGAGAGAGAATCAGTCTAAATTGTTGTTAATGAGTAAAAAAATATTTAAATCATATTTAACGGACCTTGCAATTATGGCTGATGTCTCTGTGGGCTGATGATGGCTTAGATTGGGGTTGTTCCCTGGTGCTGACAAAACAAATGTCTGGCACAAGGCAACAGTGAGGGGAGTCCAGGAGGATTTGCTGGAGTGTTCTGGAGGGGAATGGAGAGAGACCATGTTCCTTGAAGGGCTGCTTTTGGCCTTCTATTCCTGCCTCTAAGCCCTTGTTACAGGATTCCCGCTGCCCTGGAGGAGGTTTCCAACTCCATCAGCTGTTGAGCAAAAAAAAAAAAAAAAAAAAATCCCAGCCCTGTGCACTGTGAAGCTGCAGCAATTAACAACCCTTGGAGGGCTGGAGATTTTCATCTTGGTTTTCCTTTAAAAAATAAATGGCTGAGGAACAAAGTCCTTTGGGAAAGCGGATGGGGGAAAAGAAGAAAGTTGGAAAGAAGAACACTTGAGATACCTCATTCTCCCTGACCCACTGGTGTGAGGGGAGAGGATGCAGCACCCGGAAAGCAGCTGGGATTTCCCTGACCTGCAAGCCCAGGCAAGGGGACTGCATGCTGTGCCCATGGGAACTGGATCCTGGATTTATTGAAGCATGCTTGCAATACTTCAACAAGCATCCCCTGGCCTGGGAGCAGTGACTCAGCCGAGTCTCTCTGGAGCAGGGCTGTGACCAAGGGACAATTTACTGCCTTGATAGCTCTGGTCATCTCTAAGTCACCAGACCCTTGACTTCCTCATGAAAGGAAGCAAAAGCTTTTTTCCAAAGGAAAATCCCTCTCTGCTGAGCCTCCCACTGCTCCTGTTTGTTGGCAGCCCTCCCAAAGCCCTGTGAAACACCTGAGCAGAACACCTGCAATAACTGCACAGGCTCATAATGCTCTGTGTGACATTAAGGCTATTTTCCAGGTTCCTGCTACTTGAGACACTGCAATAGAAGGGTCAAAAACTTTTCAAATTCATTAGGCCTCAAAATAGCTGCCTCGTTAAGCACTGCGGAGACGGCCGATAACGGGAGGCGAAGCAGAGAGCCCCGGAGATTGGATGTGCACACCAGGCTGATAAATGGCTTCTCTGTGGCTATTCCAGAGCTGGCAAGGGGAAAAATGCCATCCCACGGATGAACAGGTCTGGAGTTTAGTACGACAACTCTGGAGCTGCCTTGGCTGGAATGAAACATCTCTGCCTTTGTCTTGAGGCAGCAATGTGACCTTCAGGAGAGGGGCTGCAGGAAAGCAGCCAGAGGCCAGGAGGGATCTGCCTGGATGCAGAGCCTCTCCATCCTTCTTCAGGTGCATTAAAGCAGCACCTGCCCTTGTACCTTTTTCATGAATGGTTGTGATCTTAGCACAAGGGCTGTATATGCATCCCTCCCACAGGTTTAAATAATCTTATGTACCAATCCAACCTTTGCAGCACACGGAGAGGAGCCACAGCCTCGTGTCCTGCACCCCCAAAGGGTTTCCACTGAACTCAGCTTGGTCAGCACCAGCTGCAGATCTGGGATGTGCAGTAAACCAGGGCACTGAACTGCTATCCCCTTCCCAATGGATCAGGGGGAGGATGAAGATAGACGGTTTTCTGTGACCAGGGTAATAGAGTCAGCAATTCCACTTGGATAAGCACATGGATTTTATGTCGTCCCTGCGCAGTGTCGAACAAAACATGCCGGTGGCAGAAGATGCACAGCGCTCTCTGCAGAACAGAGCTCCCTACATGGCAGCTTGCTGTTTAGGAAGAAAGCACTTGAACACCTTGGAAAATAGGAAGATCCCAAAGCTGAATTTTAGAGTGCTCATCTTGCAGCTCCCAAGTTCATTACGAGCAGCAGTGAGTGCCGGGTGGCACCGGTCCAAGCAGTGCCTAGCACGCACATCACTTGGAGTGGATCCACAGTCCCAGAGTAGTTGGAAGTGTTACTCATGTCCTAAAAGTTCAACATCTGTCAGAGCTTTTAATGTTGGGTTTTTTTTTCATTTTCTTTTTAACCCCAAGACTGGCACCAGCTTCACTCTTAGACTCACCTTGTCTTTGTGAGGCAGCTGAGGCTGAGGGTCCCATTGTTCCCCCCCATCCTGGGGCTCTTCCTTGGACTCTGCCAACAAGATTTTCCCCACTTGTCCTAATTTCACACCATCAAGGTGTCTTCTGGTTTTTGGAAAGCAGAAACTGAGATAAACACCCCCCACCCATGCACGTCCTTCTTGTGATGCTTCTCCTGATGCTGCCACTGCTCACTGGTTTGGGCATCTCCTTTGGAGAGTGCTTGGGAAAAGAAATCACCATTAATGAGAAGGCTGGAGCAAAAGATTATATTCTGGGTGATGCACATGGGAGAGCTGCCCAGCAGTCAGTGGGAGTGATCAGGACAAAGCCTTCCCTCCTGGAGTGAGCACAGTGGGCAGGTGGGGAGGAGCGAGTGGGAAGCCAAGGAGACTTTGAGGTTCTTCCCGCAGCTACACTGAGGCTTGTCTCGCTGAAGGCTGGCAAAGGGTGCCTGCAAGCACTCGGACTGGAACCACCCAGCAGCGAGGCTTTCTATCCAGCTTTCCCTAACTTTGCACAGCCCATGCTCCTGCTGTCTGCGGTCATCCCTGAGAGTCGAAACACCTCCCCCTAGCATCCTTCCCCGCGGTGCTGCACGACCTCCCGACAGCGCTGGCGTCCTTGTCAGGGGGGGAAGTGTTGCTCTCCTCTTCCTGCCCTTGCCTCTGCTGAAATTCAGGTGAAAGCTGATTTTGGCATGCAGCAAGGGCTGCAGGGCACCCTCTGGCTCAGCTGCCCTGTCCTGCCCTGCCTCTCCTCAGAGCCATGGGGCACCAGCCTGAGCAGCCACAGCTCAGGAGTTCAGCCTAAACCTGCTCTGGTTCACCATGTGGGAGCCAGCTAAAGCCACGATACCTGCAAATTCGGGCTGAGCTTCACCAAATCTATTTGCTTGATCAGATTTATGTAGCAATTCCAGGACGAGGTGAATAATGAAAATGACTCATGAATATTTCATTCTTATAAATCACATAATTCATATCTATTCACAAATATTTGCTTTGCCTTATAAACCAGATGAATAATTTACAGAAATACGGAGCAACTATTTTAAAGGAAATATGAAATCCATTGACTACATTAATCAACAAATATTATTCAACTTTTACGGGTTCAGCTTGCTGACAGGCACATTCCCTGTTTATGAGAGGAGCTGGAACAGCAGGTGACATTTCCCATATTAGAATACGTGGAGATGGAGCTCAGGTCTCCCCATGACAGGATATTTCCATGCTTACCTGCTCAGTCTTGGCCATGGCAGTCAGGGCAGGAGCCCCAGATTTGTGTTACCAGAGGGGCTGTTTGAGTGGAGGGAGGTGTAGGAGGGTGAAAGAAGTGCTTATTGATCCCACTTTTTCTTGGCTGGCAGCTCTGACAATAAGTAGTAAATAAACTGTTAATTTTTCTAATTTTTCCAGTAATTCCCTCAATTATTGAGCTTTTTTAAAAGAATCCGCTGCTTAAACAGAGTATTAAGTGACTGCATTAATCCACCTGTATTTGGACGATAAAGTGATTAATCTGACTCATTTAAATACTGTGATAGTTTGGTGATGAATGTCCTGATGGCAAAAAGGGCTCGATGGCTGGGCAGGCATGGGGGATGCACGGGGGCAGGCACAGCCCCCATCCTGAAAAGGTCACCTTCACTGCTCCAAATTCATCATCAAACAGCTCCGTGGCAGTGGCTCGAGGCATTCCCATTCTCCTTCACCTCGGATGCTTGGTCCCAGGAAACCCTCCTGGACTGGAAGCAGAGGGGATGGCCACTGTTGGAGGCACCTCACATCAACACATCACAGCCACGCTGGAGATGCTGTGGAGCAGGACAGCCCATCAGGGACAGGGCAGGAGCCGAGGGTACAAGGACACTGTCACCTCATGTTTCTGCAATCCAGGCACCAAAGGAGCTGGGGGATGCCAGCGCCTGTCAACTTGCAAGGAAAATCATGGGGAAACCCAGCTGATGGAGCTCTGGAGGGCAGAGCCCCTTCTGCCCCTGAAGGTGCCACTCACTGCTCCCTGGGGACTCTAAGCGCCTGTGACACTTGGTGGCCATCCCGGTGTGTGAAAACCAGGCTTTCACATGGGAAACTGGGAAGAGCAGAGAAAGAGCCTGGTCTGCTGCTTTCTCCTCTCCTTTGCAAAGCAGGCATGGGGTGAGGAGGCTTTGGGCAGCTTTGTGATGTCTAAATCAAACAGCTCCTACAAGCCCCCCAGCCTGAGCTAAGCAGGAACAGGGTGCAAATGTCTGTGTTTGAGCTGGGTCCCCGAGGAGTGGGGCCAAGGCCAACACAGATCCTGGCATTCCATGCTGGCTTCTGCACCCCAAAGCAAGCAAAACTCAACATCCTTTTTAGTATTCCTACCACTGGCAGCCTGTCTTCCAAACTATCCATCTGTAACATTTGTAGGGCTATTAAGAGGGAAATACAATTTCATAGTCACAGATAAGAGATTAGACAGATCAATTTCTCCCTGCCACATGGGCTGGGAGAGAAAACTCGATTCCAAATTGCAGTGGAGGTTTTTGTTCTCCTGGTTTATTGAGTTGTGGGTCCTGCCACCAACTTTCCTGGTTGTTTCCTCATTAAGAGCAACACTTCCATGACTGATAAGACAGGCAGACGTGCAGTCAGGAGGGACCTGGCTGTGGGGAATCCTTTGGGATAAAGGAGGCTGAGCTCGCCTCGACATCCATCCATCTCCGACTTTGAGGCAGCTGTGGCAGAGTGCCTTCTTCCCTTGCCCCCTTTCCCATCTCTGGGGTTTGAGCTGGGAATGATTCCCCCGGGGAGGGTTGTGGCTGCCTGATGGAGCCCGTTTGGGCACGGGGAGCATGCGGTGTGCTGGCACAAAGCACGTGGTGTGCCGCGGCGGGGAGCCGAGGGGACTGTCACCGTACAGCATGTCACACTGTGCTAGGCTGCGAGACGAGAGGCTGTCAAAATATTTAGCGGCAGAGAAACTGAAACCTCTCCATCCGAGGATGGGGAATTCCACACAAACAGCTCTCAAAAAAACCTCCGATGTTTGTGCAAAGGACTGGCAGAGGCGGGCAGAGCCTGGCGTGACCCACAGCCAGCCAGGGGCGGCTGCTCTCTGAGGTGCTCAGTTTGGATATAAAACAGCAGCAGTGGCTTTGGGGCAGAGCAGCTTATGCACGACTCTTTGGAGGGTGATGGGCTTGGCCAGTTGGTTGTGTGGCCCCAGCATCCATGGAAAACTTCTGGCTTCTCCCAGCACCATTGGCAAAGGGCCGATAGCTCCTGCAGCAGTCAGGGGAGTGGGTGATGTGGGTGAGAGAGGAGAAAGCAGAGCCAGTCCAGAAAGGCTGGGAAAGGGACAGGGACACTGCTAAGAGAGCTGCAGGATGGTGAAAGGGCAGCAATCTCCCAGGGCCTGAGTCATCCCAAGGCTCCGTGTGCTCCTCACACCTGCACACAGCAGCTCTGTGCCGGAGAACCCTGAATTATTTATAGCTTGTTATCATCCCCCAGGTATTATTTGTGTAACCATTAGTTTCTGTAAAGTGTATGAAAGAAGCTGTAAAACATCAAGCATCTCCTCACTTCACCTGGGAGCTGATTATTTTCCTGCCTGATTTATCAAGCTTCAGCTCAAGAACTTTAACCCTTTGTGACAGAGGCGTGTGAGCACTTCAGCGTCTTGCCAGCCCTCAGCTGCTCCCCCAAGCAAAGCCTGGATCTTCGTCCCCAAACACAGGGCAGTGTGGGACCCAAAATCCTGCTACCAGTGCTGTCAGTGAGGGTAGAGCTGGAAGCTCCCATGGGGGAAGAGTTTATCCGAGCAGGAGCAGCTCTTGACTGAAAAGCTGTGGCTCTTCTCTGGATAAATACGTTTTTTAAAATAATGATTTATTCAACAGTATAATGAATTCAGTGCCTTTTAAATGTGACAGTGGATAAAATACATCGGCCTTCCACAGGCGTAAATGTCATCTGGAAAGATCAGGCTTTCTCTTCCCTCCCCCGCACTCGTGGGCAGTCCTTTAATTCACTGCTCATTTTCCAGGGACTCAGGGCAGCTCAGGACTGGTGTGGCCATGGGGCACAGCTTCTCCACATCCCTACACCCCTGAATCCCTGCACCCTCGCATCCCCACGTCCCACAGCATCCCTGCCCAAGCCTGACAAAGCGGAATCCAGGGAGAAGGGCTCTGGGGGTGAAAGGCAGATCCCACAAAGCTCAGGGGGCTGCCAGGGAGGTGAAGGCCTTGTAGGGGGTTTCAGAAGATGCCAACGTGTTTCTCTTCATGCCCAAATTAGCAAAACCAAACAGAATTACAGTTCAGTGTACGCAGAGAGCAAACCAAAAAATAAAATAGAAATGACAAAGCTGACTAGCAAATAGCGCTGAAACTCACTTAGTACCGACGTGACAAGGGACTCGGACAAGGCTTGAGAAATAACTCTATAAAGTGAGCACTTTAGAAACCAAATAAACTGTTCCAGAGACACAAAACAATTACCCCAAGCAAGCTCATATCGATTGCAGGCACCAAGCCAAAGTAACAGCACACAGGCCCTCGTGCCAGCAGTGCCCACTTGGCACCCGCTGGCCCCAGCAGCTTCCCCACCACATTCTGTGGGAGAAAGCAGCCTCAGACCTGAGGAGAAGACAGGTGACAGCAATAGGAGAGAGGGGCAGAAAAGAAACCACAGGCAAAAGCAAAGAGATACAGAAAATACGGAGAAAACTGTAGAAGCAGCAGCATAAACATGACCAGGCACTTCCCAGTGATGGTGATAAAGCAGAGAGGAGTTCCCACCTCTGACACCCCCAAATATGACCTTTTGGGGTGTTATTTCTCAGGCAGATACCATTCCCAGAGAGGTTTGTACATTTTCCTCCTTCTCAAACTGTTTTTCTTCTCCTCTTCCAGCCAGGGTCGATGTTGGCATTTTTGCAACCCCTGGTGGTTCTCCTTTTGTCATCATCATTTCCCTCGTCGATCCCCCCCTTGCTCTGTGAGGGGCTCTGTGCTCAACCTACCCACTGGAAATTGCTGGAAAACTGCTGGAAATAGAATTATTTTCTCTAAAATAATTGAACTCATTGGATTAATAGCCATTGGCCATCCCAGGGCTGCAGGGCAGAGTCTGGCCATCCCCACCCACCATCCAGCTGGCCAGAAAGCTGCTCCACAAAGTAGCCTTTAAGTCACAGCTAAAGTCACAGCTCCACAAAGTAGCCTTTACCCCCCTTGGAGAATTAAGGAGCTTTTGGAAATGCACACCAAAGGCACAAACCCATGAGAAAAGTTCTCCAGCCTTCATGCAGGTGGGTTTGGGAGGGGGCAGCAAAGAGGGAAACAGCACATCAGGCAAAGCTGCTAGCACTGCAGACCTGGCTGAAAACAAAAATAGCATAAAGCCTCGATTTCCAGCTTTTAGTGCCAAGGGGGAGGCATGGAAAGTGGGATGTTCACAGGCATCTCAGCTGTTCTCCACCATGGCAGGGAGGGGATGCCCTTGGCACACTGGGCATTGCTCCCCGGGCAGCACATCCGCACCGCCGGCCGCCCGCTGAGCAGCTGCCCTGCCAAAAGCAGCAGCTGGTACACGGTAAAAAACAAGAAAAAAACCCCACATTAAAATGTTTTTCTTTCAGATTATTGAAGCAACTGTAGCAAAAACTTCACATTTAATATGCGTGACCTACTCCATGCTCTCCACTAGAATAAATTGGTGGAACATCCTGCACAGCCAAAGCATCAGGGGGTGGGGCCAGCTGTAAATGCCAGGGGAAAAAACTCCGAGTAAAGTCAGCACGTAAAACATGGACCAATATTCTCACCTTGGCCAACAGACTTTAGATGGGAAACCTGATCATGGAGAACAGAACATCTGGGAGTTGCTGTAGTCCAAGCCAGATCCATAAGGGAAGGGGGAAGTGTGGGGAGCACTCCCAGGAACACGGGCGAAGGCAGGAGCCTTTATCAGCTGTTCCATTAAAAATCTGCTGCCAAACATCGTGTTTTCCAGGGCTTCCATTTAAAGGTGTGTTGTAGCTTGCAGCTTCCTAATTACCTTGGATGTTCTGCATAATTTTTGTTTTTAATTTCAGATGGGAAAAGACCATAAACTTGCTAATTAATTACTTTTTAGCCCCGGCGCATCAGCTGAAGCACACACTTCACACAGAGCATCTCCTCTCCACAGCACTCCACGGGAAACGTCCTCCGTGCCGAGTGCTCCAGCAAGTGACTGTGTTTGCAGGGATTTCACCAAAAACCTTGGGAAATGAAGGAAGGAGAGAACAAGGAACCTGGTAACCCTATTTTTGGCTTTGGCAGCAGCTTCCCACCAAATGCAGCTCCTTGTGCTGCCGTGCCTGGCTGCAGTGGAGGCTGCTCAGAGAAGGGACCGTGGCAGGAGGACAACAGCTGGTGATTGATGGACTTCTCATTTCAAAAACATGTGAACTGCCCAAAAGAAAACGTTTAGGGAATCAAAAGCAGCCGGAAGCAAACTCAGGGTAAAAATAATAAACTAAAAAGGCAAAAAGGCAGAGGAAGGAGCTGGCACTGATGGAAGGATTGCCCGTTCCCCAACCAGCCAGTCAGGGCTTGCTCCTGAAGGTTCCAGATACCTCGGCAGGTTTTGACACTCAGCTCCTCTCTATCTGTTGTTCCTAAGCTCCCTGCCATCTCCTTTCTCCCTGAAACTTCCAGCTCAGGTTTACCTGTTCCCATCATGGTCTATGTCCAAAGATCCTTTAGTTAAAGGCTGGGTAGGATGATGAATCGAGGGGGGAATTATAGGGATCACTCAAACTACCTGGGCAGAAGAGAGAGGGGCTGCTTGGCACACTGAGCTGGAGATTTTCTTTCTCTTTGCTTTTTGGAATCATTCATACTTTCAGCAACTTTAAAAGCAAACAGGAAAATGTAAACAATAGGATTTTGAAACATTGTGAAAACAGATAAGGTTTAATTTCCTTTAATTCCTGCTGAATGGATGTTAATGAGTGGTGGGATCTCTGTGGCCAGAGCAGGGATAACAGGAGACACATCTGAACCAGTGATGAGAAGGGAGCTCGAGCCCAGTCCTGTCTGGTTCTATCCCCATCTCACCCCAGAGCAGTGACACCTGGATTGGGAGGGCAGAGCAGGGCTGGGGACAGCTCCGGGCTGTGAGTGCAGCACCCATTGGGGAGCCCCTGGAGCACAGCTGGTCCCTCCTGGCACCCCCCTTCCTGCCCCACGTGCTGCCAGAGCCCTGTAAGCTGTTTATGCCCCTCGCTCCCCATCAATCATTTTTTCATACAGTTGGAAGATTAGAGCTCCTTATACACTACCTCCAGTCCAGCTTGTCATGGGAAAACTCCGGGGAGAAATTCACGGAGATGTATTAAAGCCATCCAACACTTTCTCCATGGCAACTGGGACCAGCGCAAATCCCATCAGCCCTGCCTGGAGCAGGATGGAGCCTCTGCAGCTCCTCCAGCCTCCCAGATAACGGCAGATAAAGGGGAAACATCTTCATTAGCTGGAGATGCCTCCCAACCCTCACACACAATAACCTTTGATTAACGCCAGAGCACTTACCACTTATGAAATACATCTGTTTGAGGATCCCTGGCCTTTTCCCAGTGTGTCTGAGGGATCCTGTGTTCACAGGCAAAACTCTGACAGCTCAAGCAGGCAGGGAGGGGGGAGAATTGATGTAGGTGAGCAGTGAGTGCTCACGGGGACCACTGACCTGCCTGGCAGAGACCTGGTGAGAGCATGATTACACCAACACACAATTAACACCGCTGTGATTAGTTCTCAGAGCCTTGCTCTTTCTGCAGTGCCATCCTCAGCATGTCTGGGAGCCCCTGGACAAAGTGGGAGAGGGAGTTCCTGCTGCAAGGAGCAGGTTTCAAATGTTTCACACTAAAAGTAATGGCCACAGTGGGTGCTGAAAGGTCTTTAAAAATAGCTCGAGGTCTGTGTGTGCACATTGCGAGCGAGAGGGATGTCCTACATTTCCCGGCTCTCTTAATCCCTTTGCCTGATGACAAAATCCCTGCTCAGCCCCCTGGCAGGTGAGCTCCCAGCTCTGAGTTGGAGAGGAACCTTCCTGTAATAAAGGGCATCACTGTTCCCAGTTAGCCATGGGTTTGGGGGTCACACAAGGTACCCACATCTGGGGTGTAGGAGCTGGATGGGCGCTCTCTGGAGCTGAGCTTTTCTCCACTCACAGCCACGCCCGGTGCAACATTGCCATATCACTGCCTCCGTTCCCCTGCTTGTGCACAGCCACAGAGGCAAGGGGACAAGGACTGGGGCTTGGCTGATGCTGTCCAGCCCAAATCCCTGGAATTCGAGGGAAGGCAGCTGTTTGAACCACTGGAATAAACGTTACTGTGACTCAGCCCACACCAAACCGCGAGGGAGCCGAACCCTTTGAAGTCTGCCATGTCCAATCCATTATTAATCACTGTAAATCTGGTATAATCTCTACAAGCATATTCCGCTCCCTACAAACAGGCTGGTGCCAAGTTGCTCCAATAAATCCTGCATCAGGGCAGCTATTGTGTCGACTCTTCAGGCAGCATTTCCCAGCAGGAATATTTAAACAATAACGCTCTCTATTTGGTGCAGTCACTTTTGTTTCAGTAGACTACGGTCTAACGTGTAACAGATTTAGAGTTTGTGGAAAAGCTGAGATTTATGGCATGCTTTCTTTCCAATGCCTTTTGTATCTAATAATCCCTGCGAGGCATTAAATGTCTCCATGTGGGTTCCTCACTTCATGCCGAAGCAAGAAAACTCTGTTCTTCCTACGTAAAACCTTGTGGCAAATTCCAAAGGTTCCGATGAAATGGAGCATTGCTAAAGAAGCAAAAATACTCCTTGCCTATGGACTAGGAATGACTTGCTGGTGCCTCTGGAGGGCTGGGATGGCCCATGAAGAAAGAGAGGAAGAGCACACATGCACAGGAAGCACTGGGGATGCTCACACACAAGGCAAGGATTGACCAGTTCCCCATCAGCAAGAGATGCCAACCAGCCAAAGCACCCCAAAGTGAGAAAAGCCAAAAATTCAATCCCAAAATAATCGTTGGCCAGAAACAGTCAAACACAAGGTTAAGAAAATGGAGCCCCACATCGTACAAGGGGAAATGGAAGAGAAGGAAGTTTATACCAAGAGCTGTTCTACATAAACATAAACAGGAATTTACCATTTCCATCCCGGCTTCCTCACCCATGTGATCACCTGCCAGTGTTTGTTCTGAGAAAAGCTTCTGTTCCAGAAGAACTGAGAAGCTTCAAGGTCCAGCAGAGATCCTGATGTTTCCCAGACAAGTGAACCTTCTCCCATGGGTTTGTGGCTCGGCATGTCAGCCTCTTGTGGCACCAGCAGCCCTTGTCTCCCTGCTGGCAAACACTGGCACTGATCAGCTCCTGGCAGCTCAGCTTCCAGGGAGCAGGGAGAGATGTGGGACGCTCCAGGGGATTTCTAGATCTGCTGCCTGGGGCACAGCAGCCGGCCTGGGGATGCCCAGCTGCTGTAATGCAAGGGCCGGCTCCAGATGCATCTTTAGGGAAGGTTTAACCATTGCCGATGGCCACAGGACCAGCACTCATCCTCATCCAGGAATGCCTGTGAGCTCAACCAGCTGGGAGGACATTGTCAGTTCCAGCAACAGCTTGTTTGCTCTCTCTAACAAATGAGTTGCAGATCCAAAAGCCATTTAGTCTGGGCACAAAGCACCAAGGACCTGAGGCTGGGGCTGAGGTGCTCCAGGAGGTGAGCAGAGGGCAGCTGTGGCAAACTGTGCTTCCAGGCACTTGGTTCTCACTTGACTTCCTCCACTGGCAGCTCACGGCCAGCTTAAAACTCTCCAAGAGGAGCAGTGAATTCCTGCCCATGCCAAGGACTCCAGCCAGAACAGGCTTTTTTCCTCCCCTGACGCTGCTCATTAATTTTGTTTGTTTTCCCTTTTTTTCTTTTTTTTTTTTTTTTTTAAAGCTTTTGCTGGCTCCCCAATTAAGAGGGGATTAAAAAAGCCAAAGAAGGAAAACTTGAGGCACAGAGAAATCAGCTGGATCCCTCGTGGGGGCAGTGGGGATTGCTGAGACACCAAACCCTTTCTTGGTGACAGTGTGTGCAGCCAGGCCACCACGTCCTCACCTCCCTCCTCCTCGTGCCAGCATAACTCATGCTATGCCTTGCCTGCATTGATAAATTGGCAATAAAATAATGCAGGAACCCCACGTTGGATCAATTTATTTTAATATTTCTGACACAGCTGCTGCAGGAGCCGTAGAACCAACAACACAATTTCCTACAAGAGAGTCAGTGAAATGTTGGGCATAAATTACCCTGAAATGCCACAGAGAATGAGGTTTCACCCAGGAAAGTTCCTCTCTGTTTGACTCACATTGGAAACACTCCAAGAAGGCAAAGTGATGTAGGCACATCATGGCAGAGCCTTTCCAAGAGGATCAGAGATGGTTCCTCCACTGACGCTGTGGGGATTGGGATACTCAATCTCGGAGCTGTGTTTTCCTCCCTCATCCCCCATCTCTGCAGCTCTGAGGGCAAAGCACGTGTCTAACGACTGAAAATCAGAATATTAATGTACACCTTTCAGGGAGTAGTTGGATGTGCCGCTTCCAATGAAGAAAGGTATTAATTTCAATGCTTGTAAGAGCCGTCTGAGACAGTTTCCATCATGATCACGGAGCTGTCTGCTGGCAGCCAGGACCAAAGAGTAGATTTTTCTTTTTTCATTTGCAAAAAGACAAATACACCTCTTCCTCCTGCTCTTGTAGAGCAGATTTCCAGCTGGAGTTTATCACTTCTTCTCACTACTCTACAGTTGGAATCCCTCTCAAATCCTGTCTGGAGTGGTGATTTTGGTAAATAACCTGCTGGGGGTATTCCCTTTGGTTCAGAACATGCACAACCATTTCTAATGGTTTAAATCAGCATTCCCTGAGGTGCAGCAATGACTAATTGCATCTCCTGACACTCCCCTGCTTCAAGCCCGACAACCTGATTGCAAGCACCTCGTTAATTTTCTCCCCCAGTCATACCTGATAGCTTGGGGAGTGAGCAAAGCTGGCAAACGGGCTGCACATCCCATCAGGTGGGACAGGGACCCCAGCTCCGCAGTGGGAGGGCTTGTCATCTGGGGGGTGCCATCCTGCAAGGGCACACACCCTCTCTGTCTTGGCACTTGACAAATTTTATGTGCAGAAGTAAACGAGGGGAAGGCTGGAGCAGGGGCTGCAGTAACGACACGGATCGGCTGCAGTAACGAGCTTTTCCAAAAATATCTCTCCTCGGTCAGAGATGCTCTATTTTTAGAGCTCCTGAGTATCACACTGACAAGCGGCGGGGTCAACGTGTACCTTTAAACTCCCGAAATGCCTTTGCCCTTGCACAAGCACCTTGGTGTTCCAGCTGGATATCAAACAGACCAACAGACACCTCTGGTGAGTGAGACCAGGAGATCTGGCTGTCACCTCCCCCAGAGCCATGTGGGCAGGGCAGCTCAGACATGACTGGACACTGTCCATCCCATGGATTGACAAGTGCTTTACCCTGAGCATCTGACACAGGCCTGTGAAAAAAAAAAAAAATCTGTGATTGTAAACCCCACAATGAAATCTCCAAGTGGGGAAATAGCCATTCTGTGATTTTTGTATCAAAGACGTTGGCACTCAGGACAAGAAGTGACTCCCTGGGTGTCTGGATCCTTTCCTCTGCTCCAACAGATGCAGTGGAAAAGGGCAGGTCCATAAAATCACCATGGATCTGAGAGCTGCTTGACAGCAATGGAAATAGGGAAGGCTACAGTCAGAGCTGTAGGACTCCTGTGTCTGCATAGTGAGCTGAGCACATAGGGTGTAAAATTAAAAATCCAACAGTTCCATTGTTAGGAATAAAAACCCGTCATTTGCATGTTAAAACACCTCGACTTACAGCAGCAATTTCTCTCTTTAACTTTCCTGGTTTACCCAGTTCCCAGGATGAATAATGCAATGGAACTCCTCAGCAGCCACACAAATGAAAAAATTCAATAGGACTCCTTTTTCCCCTCTAAACCTACACATATTCTGCAGGAAGCCTTTCCACTGAGACGTGGAAATCCCTGCTGCCAACGCCTCTGAAAGAGCTTTTTAACAGCGAAGGTTGGGGAGGAGCTGCCAGCCCCAGTGATAAACCCTGTTTGCCCAAATCCCAACACAGCCTCTACGGAGCCGTGTTAACCAGACCTTGCATCGCTTCCTTCAGGAATAAGCAAATTAGCTCATGGGGGAAAAAAGATTATCGTCAATGCAGGCCTGACATCTGGGAGCAGATTACATCAAATTTGAATAATCTAGGTGACATTTCAATTTAAATTGTCCTCGCGTCTGAGGAGGAAAGAGAATTAAATGCAAACTCATCGATCGGTGCCTTGCGGCCGAGCTGCTGCTGCTGCTGCATCCTCAGAGCCAGCAGAGACAGCAGTGCCCACCTGGCTGCTGCACCCCCTGCATGCCCCCAGCCCACCACTGCTTTGCTCACCAGTTCTGCCCGTTCCTCACCCACTCCTGCCTTTTCCCAAACTGCAGGAATAGCTCAGCTGCCATCTCGGGGAGTACGATGTCCCCAAGAGGACAAGGGGAAAGGCTGGTGCTGTCTGTGGCACAGCAGGGACATGGTGTGACTGGAGTCCATCCCATTGTCACTCATTCTGGGAGACATTCCTGCCTTTTTCTCTGCCACCAATTCAATGCAGTCTCAGAGGGGAACACAGCTTTCCCTGGGCTTGGAGGCTTGGCTTTGTGAGGAACAGGAAGGCCTTTCCACTCCAAAACACAGAGAGAAAGGGCATGGAGGCACCAAGGAGCAGCTCAGCCTCTGATGAAGGGATTTAAAGCCTCACCCTCTGCCACCTGAGCAGCTTTTTCTGCAGCTGAGTTCAACTGCTGCACCCATTCACACAGTCCTGCTGATCCTATTCAGAGCTGGGAATTGTCACCTTTCACTGCTGCATGATGAAGGCTGGGGTTGGGCAGGGGTTTTTCTATGTGCAAAGGGACCCACATATACAATTACATGGAGCATTTTGGGTTCCATGTCCATTAACCCACAACTAAGTGATCTGTGTGCAGGTGATGTATGTAACCTGCTCACCAGAGGTAACAATCCTCTTGTCATTTCCCAGCATTTAGTGCTTTTTACTTTTATTATGCACAAATCTCCCACCAAGCACAGTGAAAACACCTCACTGGCTTTAACCAACACCTATTCACTTACAGGAGCATATCATGATCCTGGCATGGGTCAGAAGGATGTGAAAAACATTTTCGAAAGCTGCACCACACCAAGATGGAGGAGCCACCTTATCATTGCTGTCACCTCCACGGAGACACCTCAAGGACACAGCAGGACCTGACCTGAGCCCTCCCACAGCTGACAGTGTGAAACAGTTCACTATGACAGCACATCTCAGTGCTTGGGATGTTGGGAATTCCAGGAAAAGCGAGAAACTCCATTTGCAGAAGGTTCAGGGCCGGAGGCCCCGGCTGTGCTCCACACCAGCGCTGCTCCAGGAACAGGCGTTTTCTATCAATGCAAATTTTTTGCTTGCATTAGAAAATAAAATAATTTCCATTTATACATGTTTAATGAGAATTTCAAAAGCGTATAATGCAACTAATGCTTCCAGGCTGTGTGCAGGCATCTGGAGCTGGAGATGAGGGGGTCTGCTGTGCCGCTGGATCCTGGCCCACAGCTGGGCTCTCCCATCCCCTCCTGGAGCGTGGCCTCCCAAGCTCATCGCTTAAAATGTGAGAAGCATCTGGCTCCCTGAGCCCCCCCTGCCCAGCCGCCCGCAGCAGCAAAAGGGTGGTTCGGCTCAGCCACGAGACCGAAACTCGCTCATTAACAAGCTGTTAAATTATTAATAAGTTTATATGTAATTGCTTCTGTGTACATAATCTCACATTTTTCAGAAAACTATCATCGCTTTTCAGTTAGTTCCACTCGAGGAAACAAGGGCTCCTGCTTTCACTTGAGCAGATGAATATTTATGTTGAGATTGCTCTGTCTGGGGCTGAGGAAAACCAGATTATTGGGCTTCCCAGTGTGGCGAAGGTTGGTGGTGGGCATGGCACGTGCTTGGATGTCACTGGTGCCCATTGGCCCCTCCAGACCTCCCACCCCAGCTAATGGGTCTCTAAAGTGCCTGAAAATTTGGCCAGAGAAGCTGCTGATGTCCCATCCCTGGAAGTGTTCCAGGCCAGGTTGGATGGGGCTTGGAGCAACCTGGTCTGGAAGATTGTGCCATTAATATACAGGACCTATATGGGACCAGGAATGCTCATCTGCTCCACCTTGGAGGACCATCCTTCAGAAAAGCCCAGCTGCCCAGTCCTCTCATCATGTATCCACATGCTGCTGCAATGAGCCACCGAAGGGGTTTTTCGAGTGTTTTAGGTGGAAAGAGTCAAATGTGAGGGTTTCAGAAAAGCTTTGTTCCCTCGGGAGTGGTGGAGGTGGCTGACTCCCTCATGGGGTGCAGATCCATGCCTATGGAATGATGTGACTTGATGCTCTGGCAGCTCAACGTCAAAGCACCCTGAGCTGAACAGAAACCTTTTGATCTCAAAATATTCCTCCCTTGTTTTAATGCCACAAATCTGTGGCTTGCTGCTCCTCAGCTTCCACGCCATGACAAGTCCTTCAGCACCCTCAGCTTGCTGTGGAAACCAAATATTTTGACTTCGCTGTTTATTCCCGCTTTTTAAAGTGTGTTCTGAGTGAATAACAAATATGTTTTGCGAGGCAGCTGGTGCTTCCTCCTGTAATGTACAAGGTAAAGGAGAAACAAACATATTTGCTTTTGCTCCATCTATTTATCCAACAATGGTAGCTGCTGTTTTAACGGCACAAAAATGTAATTACCGCACGCGTTCTCGCCAGCCCTAATTAGCAGCATGCTTAAGCATACGCTTAGAGACACTGCTGCTCCATGGCAGCATTGCCATGGGATTGCCAAGGTCTGGTGGGGCCTTGTCCTCATGGATCACCTTGTGCTGATCCAACGCCGACATTTGTGCACCTTGAAATCCTGGGATTTATTTTTATCCTGACCAGCTTGTGACCGTGGGAATCCCAGACACCAAGAGTTGCATCTTCCCCAGAGACCATCGCACGTGGGAGAACACCAAAGGGATCCAGCACAACAGGCAGTAATGGAGCTTTACAAAGGGTCACGTCCCTCACTTGTCTGTAATCGAGGTTTTGCTAATCCAGGAGATTTTTTATCTTTTCTCCTTTTTTCTCTTTGTATTGGCAGGAACAGTAGCTTAGTGAAAGCATCATTAACGTAATTAAGTGAGCAATTTGCTTATTAACAGATTGCAACCTTTTCAACAAACTTCGCTGGGTTTTCCCTTTTTAAATGCTGGCTCCTTGTGCTCAGGAAGGAAGGCTCCTATGGGGAGGGTTGAGCTGTGTACCCCAACCTCTCTTCATGTCAAACTCAGTCCCCAAGGCTGAGTCTGCTGCCAGTCCTGGAGCTGCCATGCCTCTGGCCCCAGATTCCTGGCTGGGACTCCAGGAATGCTTCTGTTGAGCAATGGGTAAGCTGCTCTCTCATCTCACTCCTCAGGAATAAGAGCCATTGGGGACGGTGAGGCAGGATGGGAAGAGCTCTGACATCACCGGATAGAGAATTAAAAACTCCTGGGAGAGTTTGCCATAATTCTTCACTGCGCGTTCAGGAAAAACAGCTTTTGCCCAGGAGACCCATTTCTGCTCCAGAATCCATCCTGCATTGCCCTTTCCTGCTCTGAACGTAGACTAGTCTTTTATTTTTTCTTTCAATTTTCTCAGTGTGTTCCAAAGTAGGTGTAAGAGAAGTCAGGAGTGGCTCCTTCGCCCTATGTGAAACAGGTTGATGCTTATTCTGGAGCCTGTGCTCTCAACAGCTCATCCCAATGGGAATCTGCCACCATTCTCACCAGAGAAAAGCGCCTGGCGTTTCCCCGGGGCGGTTTTCCCTTCCGCAGTGCTCAGTTGCCTGGATATCTTACACTGCAGCATTAAAAAACATGGATAATTATTACTGTTCACCAGCATAATAGTTTGAAGGATCAGCATCCCTACTTTTTGCAAGGAACACATCCCCAGGCGGTCGCCTTTGCATATGAGCGCACAAAAAAAGTTCAAGTGAGAAAAAACCCCTATCAGCAAAGCACATTTATAGAGATGAATTATTTGGAAAATTTCTGAGCATCCAAACTCTTCGCAGCAGATTTGAATTACAGAATTAAAAGCAACAAGTTCATTTTGACCCTCTGGGCTAAAAAGTTATAATTAGCGCAGGCACCATAAAACTGGCTTTTAATTAAATCAGCCTCGGAACAGAGGGAGTTCTGCAAGGTCCCTCCCTCACTTACATAAGGCAGCCGGCCTGAGCGGCCGCCGCGGGGATGCTGTGGTGCTCCGAGCCCGAGAAGCCTTCTGCAGGATTTTCCAGAGAGCAAAATCGAGAAATGGGAAACTGGGGAAGTGGGGAGCCCACAGGCAGCCCCAGATCTCACGCAGTCGTGGGCCAAGGAGCGATCGCCACCGCATGAACTGGAAGGATGGTTTGTGTGGGTGAGTTGAGCTGCGCTTCTGGGTCCGCGGTGCCCTGGGTTTTGGTGACAGCAGTTCAGGGGGCAGCCCCAACACCCACGGCTTGCAGGGCAGTGTAGCCGCAGGGCATCCCAAGCTCATGTGCCAAATCCCAACTCATGCGGGAAGGGTCAGCTCAGAGGGCACTGCTTGTACTTTGAAGCCTTCAGAAAAGCCCAGCAATATGTCCTGCTACCGGTTGCCGGTATGATAATGGGCTGAGTGTATTCCCAAAAAGCATATGCCGTGGTGCCGAGCGTGGCGATGCCAGTCTCACAGTTGTCTCTTTCTTCGCACTTTCAAAAGGCTGTAGGAAATGATGACATATGGCACCCCAGCGTATGGTGGTTTAACCAACGCAGGTAAGGCCAGGGAAAACAGAGCCAAGCGGCATTCCCCAGGGAGGACACCTGTCCTGGTCCCACCAGGATGCTCCGGCTGCCTCCCATCTCTGCAGGTGCCAGGTCTGGCAGGTGTGTGCGCTGCCAGTGCTGCCCCAGCAAGGTTTCAGCTATGCGCTGGCACTGGGTGATCAAATGAGGCAATTAACAGGCGCCTCCCCGTCAACGCCAAAGCTGAACTTCTAGTTCTGCAAATATATAATTAAAGAACACTCTCACAATTATAAGATTCTCTTCCACTTGAGCGAAGGCGGAGGGCTGGCAGGTGCTGGAGTCAATCCAATTGTTTCCACTCTCTCTCCTTTCCTCCGATGCGTGGCACAGCCTGGGCATGGGGGTGAGGGAGGGTGGGTGGTGCAGCTGAGGGCAGAGCTGAAATGCCTCAGTGGAGGCTGCACCAGTGCCCAGAGTGGTTGCTGATTGGGGCTCTGGATGTGGGAGTGCTGAAGACAGTGCTGTGGCTGACAGAACCTCAGGAAGGATGAAACCCTCTGGTGCTGTCTCAGGATGACTGAAGTAATGAGCAGTTTCAGGAGTCAGTGTTGGGAGTGGAGTCTGTGCTGATCAGGAGGGACAGGGAAGGCTGTCAGCACAAATACCTTGTGTAGCTGGGAAAGAAAACGCTGCTATTTTTCCTTAATATCCAAAATTATCTGCAAATGCCACTGCTGTCATGTTCTATAAATATTGGCTGTTCCCAAAGCCTCCTGCTCAACAGCCCTCCCCGAGCCCAATTTCCCCTTCAGACCATGCACCAAATCGCACTGTTCCCTTCCCAGGGGCGACAAACAGCAGGAACAAAACCATCACAGGAACACCAACACCCAACTCATCATGCCAGACCTGGAGATGGAAACCTGGAAAAACTCTGGACACAGGGAAGACACGAAGCCACAAACCATGAGAATGCATTCATCTCTAGGAAAGCACCCAGAGGATGATGGACATCCCTCAATGCCTGCTTGGACGAAAGGAAAAAAAGCTTTTCATCCCAATGCTGAGCCAGAGAGAACTCGCTGAGGCTGGGTGGCAGTGGGAGGGCACCGGCACTGGAGCCAAACCTGGAGCAGCCACGGCAGCAGCCAGGCAAGTGTGGGTGGGAAGCATCGCCTCCAGAGACCAAACCTAGTGCTGTCCCCAAAATATCTTGAGGATCCAAGGTGAAGGACACCGTGGGGGTTTCCCCCCAAGCTGGGTTTTCCCCAGCATGATTTTGGGGGAAACTGGAGTTAAGGCTCTGACCCACCTCCACAGGCACAAACTCACCTCCGTACCTGTGTGGGCTGCTCAAACTGCGATGCTGGAAAAGCCAACGGAGAAAATCTTAACCACGCCAACCTCCTTCCATGCCCTTGTCCCTTCACCAGGGAAACAATCACTGCTCAGGATCTTTGCCAAAATTAGTTCCTTTAAGATCTGAGGGATCTTTCTGCTACTGCACTGAGCAGTGGGAGTGAGCCCATAAATCCAGTTAGTCACAGTCTCTGGATTACATCGGACCTTGTCCTTCTGCCTTTAATAACACGATTGTTTGCTGCATAAGGAGCTTTATGTAACTGGGAATCAGGGGCGATCCGCAGGACTGTCCAGGCTGGAGCTGTCAACCCCCCCTTCTATCTGGGCTTGTGTGAACCTCCCGCTGCCAGGCCATATCTGAGAAATAAATAACCTCCTTGCTGTGGCAGTTAAAGGTCTGACTCCAGCCTGCTGCGGTGGAGCTCTTGGCACAGGATTTCAGTCTGATAACACACGGGTCAGTATCAGAGGTGATGCAGGGATGAAGTTACCCCTGGAAACTGCTTCCCATCCCGGACTTCTCCCTGGAGGACAGCCCTCAGGTTCAACGGGAGATATTTTGGCTCCCCCGTGGTGCCAGGCAGGAGAGCACCATGCCCCAAAGCCATCAAGGCTGTTTGGGGGCAGCAGTTACCAGCTCCTTCATCAATGAAGGGCAAGTGCTTAGAGGTGAAGGCACCGGGCCTGCAGCCTGCACTGCCCACAGCATGCACAGCAGTCTCACCCAGCACCATTAAATCTCTGTTTTATTGCAACAGAGCAACCTCTGCACTCCCCCCACGCTCTCTGCTTCCCTTTTTCCTCTCCATCTTTTTAAGTGACTCTGCCAAACGGTGCCTGCATAGCCGAGGCCAAGAACTGGTGCTGGCAGATGGGCAGCATCATTAACGTCTCTAGCAGTGAGCACTGCCATTTTCGGAGAAGATCTGCTCTTAAAGGACGAGTTTGGAGATTTGACACAGCAGCACAAGACTGAAATTCCTTTACAATTTCCCAGTGATGGCCCCATGCCATCACTGCACCACTGCTGGGGGTTCAGCTGGGTTCCTGTGGCTGTGTCCCTTCCCCAGGCAGCTGGGACACGGCTCTGGCACCTGCACCACTGCCCTCACTGGTTTGGGCGAGCAGAAAGCTCTGGCATGCGAGACCCTTTTCATTGGAACATGGGCAGCCTTAATCCTCACACAGAGTTAATTTGTTTATTATCTTTAGGTTTACCTGTCAAATGCTACAAAATGAATGTATGGCCTTGTTGCCATGCCACCACCCAGCCTAACTCCCTCGGCCAGCACGTCCATCCAACAGCAGGGCAGCATTATTCACACAATTAGGGAAAGGAAGGCAGGTAAAACTGCCAGAGCAGCTCCTGGCTGAAGGCAGCTTGCAGGGAAAATACCAGAAAAACACAGGAAAAACACTGGCTCGAACTCATCCAGCTACTGGAGGAACTGCTGTCCCCCCAAGCTCAGGTGAGGGCAGGAGCTGCTGCCACCCAGCACAGCTTCACGTCTGACCCAAAACCTCACTGGTAGATCCAGCACTGGATTTTCTGGACAGTGTTCACTGGCTTATCCTGTGGCCAAGACACAAGTCTGAGCTCACCAGTGAGGTACCTCTGGGTGGCACACAGGAGCACGGGTTGGTCCCCAAAACCTGGCAGGGTGAGAACTGGTGGCTCCAGAGGTGGTCACTGGTGCCAGCTCCTGGCAGTGCAGCACACCCTTGGCAGCATCATAACGCCCCGAGTGAGACTTGCTGGAAAAATAAATATTCCAGAGATGCTCCAGGTCATGTATTTTTCATGAGTTTGTTCTGCTATTGGGAGCCGCACCCTTTAAGAAGATTGGATGCATCTGGAACAAAAGTCATTTTTATAGTGAATAATTTACTTGAAAAGCTGACTCTGAATATCTCGGTGCAGGAAATACAGCTTGGCTCCCTGGAATGATCCCGCAGGGACGCAGTGAGGTGTCAAGTGTGCCCCATGGCTCTGCTCTCCTGGCTGCAAACACCAGCAATTCCTGAAGGAAAGTCACACTGAAGCAGAAGTTTCGTGTAGATTCCAGGAGTTTTTGGGGAAAGGCACGGACCCTTCCCAGCCTGAGGGCTGGCTTGGGTGACCCACTCAGTGCTGTCGGAGCTGGATCCATGTGGATTCACAGTGGGAACTTTGGGATCCTGGTGAAACAGCCAGCACAGTATTTATTATTATGCTGAGTTTTGAGTATGGATTTAGATATTGATGGAGTCTGCGCCTCCAAGCAAAGAGTGCTAATTAGCACCCGCAACAGAGAGCCAGCTTTTAATTAAACACAGCTTAGTGAGGGGGACCTGTTAGAGACACAGTGCCACGTGCGAGAGTGATGTGTGCAGGAGGATTTTGGAGCAGGGCTGAGTCTGGCAGGGTGCAAGGCACCAGGATTGGGGTCTCACAGTGGGACAGGGTGTGGGGTGGGCAGCTGCACTGCCGAGGCCAAGGGGAAGCCTGATGCCCTCATTGCCGCCTCCACCAAGAACCATCCCCTTCCTGTCACTGCAAATAACCAAACAAGCTGCACGGAGAAGAGAATAATATTAATATTAAAAAGGCATTTATAGTTTTAATCAAGCTTTGGGGGGAAAAGACAGCTTAACACGGCACTTTACACAGTTGATAAAATGTTTGACATTTACTGGTGCCTGTAATGAATCTTGTCTCAATTTTCTCTTTTAAAATGCCACTCCAGATACTCTATCTATCTGTAGGGTTTAAAAAGCACTTATCCAACAAAGCGTTATCACGATGGAGAATACGAAAGAGTGTCTCAGCAGAGTATCACCAGCTCTAAGGCTTGCTGGCACCCAGGCAGGCCCTGCGTGGGGCAGGCAGAGGAGGGAGAATCAGTGTGGCTCCATGGCCCCGCTATACCCCAGCCCACCAAAACACCTCCATTTCACAGCACAGAACATGAGGCTCAGCTGTGGACCGGTGCCAAGTGCCTGGGATACAGCAAACTCAAACGCTTTGGAGGCAGAGGAGGCTGGAAGTTTGCTTTGTCCCAGAAGAACAGACTTTGGCTGCCAGTGCTGCCCATGGCAGGACAGCACAGGGGCTCTGGGTGTTATCAGGGAGCCGCAGCTCTCCTGTGCAAACAGAGCTGCTGCTCCACGGACGCTGATCCGAGGAGTGTTCCTGCTCCTCCTCTGGAAGGACACTGCAGAGGGAAGTATCAGCAGTGAACACAGGCAGGGACTGGCCTGGACTTCCCTTGGAACAACCACTCCAATGTCCTTTGCTTCTCCCTTTTTTTCTTTGCTTTTTTTCAGAGGGAAGAAATGAATTATTCTATGGAAGTTAGTGTCTGTCTCAGGAGCCTGGTATAGAAAATTAGGTTTTAATAGCTTTGAAATTGAAGCTCTTTGGGTCAATAGGACAAGATTCAGACAGTGAAATCACAGGCCCATAAAGGGAAAAAAAAGCAAATATTTTGTTAGTCATCAGAGAGTCACAGTCCAAAGATAGCAGGCAGGAGCTTAAAATACTGCTGTGCTCGTCAGCTCCCGAAGTGTTTAGTCATAAGCTCCTTTTTTCTCTTGTTGTCTCTCTATATATTAGCTTTGGGAATGCAGAATTTGGCTTTCCGTCCTTGGATGTGCCTGGGAATTCCTCAAGTCACCGCTGGAATTGGAAAGTTTACTCTGAGCTAAAAGCCCTGTAAAGTCTGTGAGGTAACGCAAAGAGAGAAGCCACTAACTCAGGCAGCACTTCAGATCACACAGGATGGAGAACTTCCAGACAAGTTCTGCCAACAGGCACTGGAATTATTTGACTCATTATTAGAGGGATGAATGGGTTATAATTATTCCTAATTTCCTATTCAGAGCTCATTACCACCCCTAAGAAGGGTAGGTGGGGAGTCCTTGAGATCCGGCAAGTTACTTTAAATATTCATATGGCTGAGAGATTTTTCTGATGGTTTGGAGCTGTGATGGGGAAATGGGCCAAATGGGCTGGGAGGTTCCCCCCCATGGTCACTGCTTCCCAAGGGAGCCCATGCTGGCAGCAGCACCAGCCCAGCATTCAAAGCTAGAACACTGTTAAGGCATCATCCACTGGCGAGCAGGAGATGGACACCTCAGTGTTTTATCCAGGTCACTCACTGCTTTGTGGCTGTTCCAGGTTTTAGCTGCAGTGAGGTGAAGCCACGGGACCGGGACGTGGCTCCTGGCAAGAGCTGCTCTCCTCTGACTGCGGGTGACAGCACACGAGGCAGCGCAAGCGGGGACCAGAGACGCGCACCCCGAATGTCGCCTACAGCGCACACGCCCCTAACACATGGAAATGTCACATTGCTACAAGTGTTGCACCCAACTTCTGTCCTCCAATCAGTGCCCAATTTCCTTCCAAGGATAAAGCCGTACGTTATTTTTGGCTGACCACTCCAGCTCAGGGCACTCTCGTTTTCCCCCGTGCACTCAGAGGACAGACGCTTCCCGTGATTGCCTCAGAGCAATGACAAAACAAGCACATTCCTAATGGCTGGCAGAGCGCGTACAAAATATATTAAATGTATTAACTTTGGCACTTGCTGGGTCTCGGGAGGAGCTCTTGGAGCTGCTCCTGTGCTTCGTCTCCACTCCCCCGGCTCCTTTATGCTCTCCCCTTCTGCTAGGAAAATTCCCTGTCCCCAAACTGTGGCTGCCTGTAGGTCACCGACATTTGCCGGCAGCTCATCTGTGCCCCACCGGGAGCGGCCCAGGCCCACGAGGTGAGGCTGGCAGATGGCACTCAACCATCCCGTGCCACGGAGCAGCTGAGCCGGGCCAGCAGTGCCTGGGCTGGGAGATGCTCATTGCTCCCAGGGGCTTGCACAACCCCAGAGCCAACTCACGAGCAGAGTAGGGAGCATGGGAATGTGTCCAGGACAACACGACCAACTGCTCTGTTGGCTCAGGAGCACCCGGGCTCATAATGCCCAGATGCTTGAAGCCTGGCTGAGGCTCACTGCGGGCTGTGCTGCTCGGAGCAAAGCTCTGGGAGGAGCAAGGCTCTGGGAGGAGCAAGGTAAGGGACAAGGCAAGTGGGAAGTCGCCTTCTTGTCCCCATATCAGGATGAACTGCCCGGCTGCCACGTGGGACAGACAACCCCAGGATGCCCGGCAGGGAAATATGAGAGGGCTCCTCCAGTGTGCCACTGCCCAGGGTGGAGCTGTGGCTGGCACTGGCCATGGAGTGGCCACTCACAGGAAATCCAGCCAGCTCCACCTGGGAAGTGCTCCCCAGGGCTCACTCCCCGGCCACACACAGCCTGGAATTTGATTATGTTTTCAATAAAAGAAGTGCTGGAAAGTAACCCCCCTGACTGGCATCTGCCACGTGGGCTGCTGCTGCCAGGATGGGAAAATTGCCCTTTGTTCTGCTCAAATAAATCTGAGGGAAAGCCCGTTCTGAGCAGGCAGCGTTCTCTGGGGGCTGCTGAGGACTTTGCAGGCGTTGCCATGAATAACAGTTTATCTACAGAGTTTCGTTCAAAATGAAGCCTCAGACACAGCCTAAAATTATGGGGATGCTGTGAAAATGGCTTTATAAACTATTGCTTTTTCCTCTCTGAGCAGCAGCAAAGTACAGGCCAGACAAAAGCCAGCCGAGACTCTAACTGTCATAAATAAGTCAGCAGAGCTGATAAAAATAAAGGATGAAATATAATTCAGCCATTCAGTGACAGATCCCATCTTAGCTGTGATATAGGGTCTGTTGAGACTGTCATTGCTTCAGGAAATTAAAGAATGAGCCCATTAGTGAGGATATTTAAAGATGTTCATATTAAGATTATGACTTCCCAGACTCAGCCCGACCAGGGAACTCACTCGATTCCAAATTCATTTTTCACAGTCCCTTTTCAGTGCTGCTCTGAAGGACCAAAAAGTGCCATGGGGGGGTCGTGGGATGAGGGGGAAGTGGGGGCTGTGAGTGACAGCACCCAGCTCAGCTTGTCTGTTGCCATGGCAATGGGAATACCTGTCCAGAGCCTCAAGAGGCAGCAGACAGGGGACACCTGGTCCTGGGAGAGGGATTGTAACCATGTGCCGTTCCTCAGCCGCTCCTTGCACACGTGTGAGCATCTCCACGCTCCCTAGAGCTCCTCTTGGAGCCAGGAGCAATCACTGCCGTTTGCTTCCTCTCCTGTTTGGCAAAGCAAACACGGATCATGGCAACAACGGAGCAAATCACATCACAAGAGTGGGTGCCCCATGAGAAGGAGCCCCAGGGAAGAGGAGGAACGGGGAGCCACAGGTGCTTGTGGATGCCTGTGCCTGAAGGGATGTTGGGTAAGAGAGGAAAGCAATGGCAAAAAAAGGTGAAGGTTCCAGTCCCGGGATGTTGGAAAACTGATGGATAATTGTAATTAGCTTTCAGAATTTTTAATTATAGAAGGGGTATAAATAATCACAAAGCACAGCTTCACTAATGAGAGTCCTTGTGCTCAGAAACACGGGGATGCATTTGTTAGGGAGACTTTGAAAGCTCTGCTGTTAATTAGGTGTCTCACAGCCAGCAGGGTTTCAGGAGAAGGAGAAACATGTATACATTTAAATCAGGCTCATTGTGAGAGGTACCCAACATCAATTATGGGATAGCAGGGTGCTAAAATGAACGAGCTTTGTAATTAGAGAGTGGATCTGAAAGGCAGAGAAGAGCCTTTGCTTCCCCTCAGGTGTCTGCCAAAGGTGTTTAACGTTGGTCAGGACACAGGGGAGGAGATGTGACCTGCCTTCCTCACACTGGGGATCATCCCACAGTGGTGACCTGGCTTCTGTGTGCCCTGGAGGACATCCCATGGCTGTGACCTGCCTTCTTGAGGCTGGAGAGCATCCCATGGCCATAACCATGCACTGCAGAACATCCCAAGGCGTCCTGTGGTGGGCTGGGATGGATCAGAGCTTCAACAGGATGTCACTGCTGGGGCTCGTACAGCCCCATGCCACTGCTTTTACTGGAAGAGAAGCAGAAGGGGTGGGGGAAGGCTAGATTAGTTTAATTAAGCATGTGGGAACAGATTGCACTTCCCCAGCCACAAAACCAAACAAGGCACCCTGGGAGGTGCTGGCCCTGCTCTGGCCTGTACCCAAGAGGAGGTAGGTCCCTGGAGGGAGGTCCAGCCTTCCTGTGATCCTCCATGGGTGCACAAAGTAAAACAGCATCTAAAGAGAGTGAGTGAGGATGTTTTCTCCTTCCACTTCCTTTCTGGGGCCACCTGGTGTGTTTTCTTGGTGGTTATAAACAAGCAGAAAAGGAGATGACAAAGGCTGAGAGATACTTTTTGAAGCTGTGTCTGTTTTTGGCTGCTCTTAGAGCAGCAGTGAGCTCAGACCCCGAGGCAAATCTCCACCGTTCTTCCTTACATTTTCTCTTTTGGCTACAAATTTCAAGCTCTGCCACAGGAGTTTATGTAAGTAATTACGTTTAGTTGGTATTTGGCTAAATCTAATGAAGCAATGATAAACAGCTCAGCGTTTTCTTCCCTGATGGCTAATGAATATTAATTTCTCTGTCAGAAAGGAACCTCTGCTCACTGCAAAAGATTAGATTCCCATGCTAAAACTTGGGAAAGGGGCAGAAGTTCACTGGAAAGGACGGAGTTTTGGGAAAGCCTGCATCTGCAGCAGGCTGGGTTCAGGTGCCTTCGCAAGGAATGGCCATCAATCCCTGTCTGATCCATCAGTTTGTTTTGGCAGAAACCTGTCTGAGCTTGGGCTGTGAGGATGTGTCAGGCACCGAGTGTCCCATGGCACAGGTAGCAGTGACCCCAGGAATCCTCCTGCAGCCAGGGAGTGCCTTTGGCAGGAAAATGGATCAAAAGTCTTCACAGGCGATTTTCCTTACAGCATGTGGCTCTCCCTTTCTGGAACTTTTAGGGTAGGTGTTAATCTGCCACTTGATGGTCATTTCTGGCAGTGTGGAAAATGTGGTGCTGCTGTCACCACGGGAACCTGGCATTGGAGATGACTCCAGCATCCTGTGGGATGTTCCTGCTGCTGGCCCCATGCCAGCCTGGCAGTCCCAAGGGCTTGGGGTGCTCACCCCAGCTCCCTGTTCTCCTCTGTGCTGCTTGAAGCGACAATTCCGTGCCAGCATCGTGTTAAACTGTTCTAACTTTAATCAGCTCGTGGGCTGCAGTGAAACGCACTTCACACATGATGTGAGGGGAGCCGTGTGGCAGCTCCCAGGGAGGGGGCAGCGTGAAAATGGATCTGCCCAGGTGGGCGAGGGGCAGCAAGACCCAGGTGGCCACTGCAGGCCCCCAGCAGGACCCCTGTGTGGTGATGTTTGCCAAGCCATCTCCTCCCAGCATGCTGCCAGCTGGCATCCCTTCTCTGAGAAGGGAATTGGATCATCTTCTTCCCAGCAGCTTCTCTCAACAGCCCAGTAGGATGTGTTGAGTTTCTTGATGTTGCTCTTAAGCATCAGCACCCTGTGCCAAGGGCTGGGGAAGCATCCTGGCCGCAATGGGTTTGGTTCTGTCTGTTGTAAGGGCCACAGAGAGACCAGGGCAGCTCCTCAGCACCTGCATCCCCCCTGCAGGTGTCTTGGCAAGGTACCAGGAAGCTCCTGCAGGAGCACACCCAAGCCAAGGCACTGGAAGGGACTGGAGGAGCAGCATCAGGGTTTACAGTGAAAACAGATGTTAAACTTTGATTTTGGCAAAAGGAAGCAACTTCAGCATCTGCTTGAGGAGATGCCCAGGCTGGGAAACGTGGGAGCTCCCAGAGCCCAGCAGCTGCTTAACCAAGCTCGTTTTTGCTGTTCATCCTTGTGCAGCTCAGAGACAACAGGAAAAGCTCTGACAAGTGCACCCACTGACCAGTTTAAGGCACTTCCACGTGGTGAAACGTTTGCCCACATGGTGGAACTTTATTCTCTGCAATCCAACTTCCCAGCGGTGCTGCCACTCGCTGCGCTCTGCACTGCAAACCTGCTCATCTCTCCAGAGCCAGGCTGGGAAAGGGAGGAGATTAGTGGCTGCTCTGCCACTGATGGGTACAACTGAGTATTCCTAAGAACAAGAATGAGGGGGAGAGGAAAGGGTGCCCTGCGCAAATACCATCTGCATTCAGATTCAAATAAAATTATAGCAAATCTGCAGCACTGGAGATAAAAATGGTAATGAGTTTTAATAGTTCCCTTTGATTTCTGCTATTGAAATTGACTCTGGGAGGCTGATATTGTATCGGGAGATGTGAGATCCCTGGCCACACATCAGGCAGCTGTACTGCTTCCAGGAGTGAGGGAGAGGGAACTCTGGAGCATCGTGGCCGTGGCAGGAATGGAGAGCTGCGAGAGGCAGCCATTAGAGCAGCCGTGTAATTAGTCCAGCTATTGATCGTTAATACACTTTTAATCAATAATCGGGCAAAGCCGGGAGCTGGATTGATGTTGCAGGGGTGTACAGTATCCATAAAATTGTCATCTGAGCACCTAGGGAGGTGGGTTGCTTCTCCACTGCTGATTAGCTGGACGGGGCTGTAATTGGCCAGGGAGAGGCAGGAGGTGCTGACAGATTATTCATTCCCAAGCGCACATCCCTGCCTGCCACACACACTCCCACCAGCACCAGCTCTGCACCCCCTCCCCTCTCTGTGGATCACCATTCCAGCTAACTGTGCATGTTCTTGCGTGCTCATCAACGTCGAAATCCAGGATTGGCACCTGTTCCCTGAGACTGAACTCATTACCGATGCTGCTGATCAATTAACGATCTCTCAGTCCCTCCTCTGAGCAGCCACAAATCCAGATGGAATGATGGACTCGGGAAGGAAGTGCCTCTGCATGCCTGCTGAGTGAGAAGGGCCTTAACCCCAGTTTCACCAAAGGAGCCATCGCCTCACTCTGGAGTCAGATCATGTCACCGCTGTGAGCTGTGGCTGTGCCGGCAAACTTCACTTCTGCCAAATGGGTTTGTCTCCTGCCGTGGGGCTGTGGCTGCCGGGAGCTCAAGACCGGCGCCCTGGGCTCCGGATGAGCCCTGTGTGCTTGTGAGGAGCCATCTGGGTCAAATAGCAGGAGGAAAGCTCAAAACCTCTTTTTCTTTTTCCCTCTCTGAGAGCTCAAGGGCAAAATTTGAACATCAGAGGCAGGGACAAGTCTTCCTGGGCTGATTTGTGAACATCTTGTTGAGACATCCAGGATCAGATCCGAGAATATTTTAGTGATGCAGAGAGTGATTCAGAGTCATCCGGGTTATCCCCCCTTGCTGAGGATGCGATTGAAATGTTTGTGGCTGAATATCATCCGGGAAGAGCTGAGCAGTCTCACCGGCACACAGACTGTCATGTTTATATCCCAGGATCTCCTCAGCCTCCCAGCAAGGCTGAGAGGAGCATCCATCATTTTCATACCTGGGCTCTGTGCTGTGGCAGGGCTTCCTCTCTCAGTGCCGCTCCTGGATCTGACACAGCTGCTCTAGGAGGGTGGGCTACAGACCCTTCCCTGGCTTCCCATACAGCAGGTCCAGCCAGGAGGGATGAGATGCTTGTGGGAAAGGCCAGGGATATGCTGTGGCTCAGGAAAAGCTTATCCCTACGTTTTTCATACCAGAAGTTTTAAGTGCAGCAGGTTAACTTCTGGAGCCTGTGGATGCAGCTCAGCCTGGGGGCTGTGGCAGTGATCAGGGACCACGGGATGTTTAGGATGCCCAGGTCCCCCCTGCTCCCACCCTTGCAGTGAGCTGGCTGCAGGAGTGCTGGCTCCGAGCAGGAGCTGCTGTCCAAAGGAATCTCCAAGAACCTTTCCAGCAGGTGCTGTTTGCTCCCCGGCTGCCGGCGTGCGTGGATGAAACGTTGCCTTGTTTCTTCCCTCGGCGCTAGCCAGCTGCCCAAAGACAAACTGTCCTCCCTTGGGGGGTACATTAGAAATGCTTAAGCAAATTAGCCATAAATAGAAAATGTAACATATGGGGCTGTAGATAATGTTTCATTATAAATTATCATATTCTCCAGGGAGATACGCCTCTTCCCTTCACACCAAAGACTCTGGGTTTCTTCTTCTGTGCAGATTTTGAGTTTCTTCTTCTTTCTCTCTGTTTTTTTTTTTTTTTTTGGTAACTGTTTCTGACAACGATTGGACTCAGTAGTTGATTTCCTGGGTGTGGAAATTGGGATATGTAGCTCACTTCTGCTGCAAATCCTCCCAGATTTAAAATTCCCTCATTAAAAAAAAAGAAAAGAAGTGAATACAGTCCTGATGAAAGGTGCCTGAGCGAAGGCCCTGAAGATTAAATGAGGCTGTTTACCCACCACAGAGTCACACCAAGGACAACAAGGCTGCTGCCCCTGCTCTGTCCCGGCACTGCTGGCACTGCCAGACAACAGTCCCAGTTCTCAGCCACATGGAAATCAGGCACTTTCCAAAGCAGGAACACCCACGAATTATTCCCTTCTCCTGCTCAGGTTGAACAGCTCAAGAGGAATAAGCCTCTTGTGGAATAAAAGGCATTTCCCTGAAAGCCCATCCATCATCCCAACACCATTCAGCTGTTGGGGATCCTGGTGGGCAGCACCAAACTCTTCCCTCCTTGAGTAAATATGAGAAAACTGGTACTATTCATCCAGCTACAGAGTCCTTGAGGGGACAGATTGTCCAGACAGACCAAAATTCATCTTTAACATCTTGAAAATTGATAGGTGTGGTGTTTTTTTCCTCTTTTACTTATAGTTCTATAAATTGGTTCCCACAGTGATCCAGAAACAAGTTCCAGTGGCCAGAAGGTCCCATCTTGCTCGGGGTAGGCATTTTTCTTCTTGCAAAAACCTCCCTGATCTGACCTCCACTGGAGTCTCAATCCTCACACAGATGGCAGCAGAAAAGAGATTTTTTTCCCCCAAAATATTATTACATATGCAAACACAGTGCAGGCAGAAGCCACAGCACAGGAAGTAGTTTTCTGCTCCACAGCTATAGGTGCATATGGATGTTGGTCTCCAAAACCCAGAAACTGAAGCCATTAGAACCACTTCAAGTGAGATTATTGCAGACGCAGAGATTTACCTGCTGTAATTGCAGAAATCTTGGCGCTTGCATCCTGGAGCTAATTGATGTCATCAAAGCACTGAATGAGTCCTGATTTTGGTAGTTACAGTCCCACCTGGCACCTCCGCCTCTCCGTAATAACCACAAGCTTAAGGGAAAGGAAATGCAGAAAGGAACATCTGTTGCAATGCAAATATTTGGGAGGATGGTGGCAGCTCCTACTGGAGATGTTTCCTTGCCTGGTTGCACGTGTCCACTCCTCGCCTGCTGGTGGGATGCAGAGCACTGGAGCTCATGTACCAGTAGGATGCAGGGAGAGGAGCAGGTGTATTAGGTGGTTGTGGAGCTCTGAAGCATCTGTGCTGGTGGGATCCTGTCCTTCCTAGGACCAAACTGAACCTGGCAGGGTGGGATGTGGCTGTGCAAACAAGTGGTGGGATGCTTTCCCTGTTATCCTGTCCCTGTTGTGCTGTCAGAGAGGATTTGCAGCAGTTCCCAGTGGCACCGAGGGGTTTAGCGGATATCCTGTTACACTGGGGACAGGTGACTTAACTGGGTCAGCAGGCTTTGCTCTGCAAAGGCTTAAACCTCTCCATTAGCTCCCTCTGTGAGTCTCCTGCAAACTTCAAAACAGAAGGAAAAATGCTTTCAAATTTATGTGGAATTTCATTCTTGATCGAATGCGGTGGAGATGCACTCTTGCCTTGGCATTGCCAAAAGGAGATGGGGGGGGGGGGGTCCTACCTTGCTCCCCACAGGATGCTCTCATGGCAGTGGGGCTGGAGGGGACTCAGCAGTGCCCACCTCATCCCTCTGCTCCCAGCAGAAGATGGAGATGCCATTGGGAGATGCAAATGCTGGGTTGTCTGTCTCTGGGATCACCCTCGAGGCTTTCATGCTGTACGGACCCTCACAAGGACCTTGGAGCACAGTGACTGTGGTGGGGCCAGAGTCTCTGTTAAATTTCCTTTGAGCATTCGAGCTGGAAGCAGTGGCTGTCATGGCTCACGAGGCTTGGAGAAACTTTCTGCTCAAGGAAATACTGACCTTTCCTGCAGAGCAGCAGAGCACAAGGATGAACAGAGCTGCGCCCTCAGCACCCGGCTGAGAGCCGAGCATCCCACAGATCAGCCCCGTCAGTTAAAATAAACAACAACCCCAATGCATCCCTGCCAGGGCAGAGCTTCAGCTTATTGTTCCAGTCAAAATAGAATTATTGCCCTGAGGCCTTGCAGATCAAAAATGGGGGAAAAGAACAGTGAAGGCAGTGAGGGAATTACTGGAGCAGTGAGGGAATTACGGGAGCTGATCCTGGATTCCTGCAGACACAGCTAATGATGCACTGCTGAGGGAGGGAGTTGCAGCCTACTTACGTGCTCGATCGTCTCACTCCTTGCCAACCTCTGGCTTTCACAATCTTTGACTTGGACTTTTTTTAAAAAAAACACAAATCCATTGCTCACTTTCTTGCCATGACATGACAACATGCAACATGCAACACTCCATGCAACAAAATGGACAAATGGAAGGGGTGTCTTGAGTGTGGAGCAGCACAAACTCTTGCCAGCAAACCCTCCACAGCCAAAAACCTTGACGTTCTAATCCTAGTTGGAACAGGAGAGGGAGGCAATGCTCTCTGGACATCTCGGTCTCCTCTGGAGGTTGTGACAGGCTCAGGGGCAGGCAGTGATGACCTGGACACACAGAATTCCAACCAGGTGGGAAATAGAGGCAAAATATGTCTGGTGTGCTCTGTGTGCTGGTGATGAATTATTCATCCCCTCCCAGCCAGCATTTCCATGAAAAAGGCCTGCCTTAATTTTAAGGACCCAGAAGGAAGGTGGCAGGGCCGTGGGTCCTGCAGGAACACCACGCACTTCCAGGAGCGGAGCGGGCGCGTCTCCCGCACGTCTGCGCAAAGCAAACACAGATTATGCCGTTTCTTCAGGCCTTTCATTTCACACGTCATTTTTTCTATCTAAGTATAGGTTTACACGAGAGGTAATTACCATCCTTTCACAGCTCTTAGTGCAGAGCAAAATGAGACGGAGTATTACATTCGTAATCTAATCGTAAATAAAAAGGGCCGTAATAACCCCCAATTAGCACATTAAAGTGTGTCGAGGGCTTGTTTTACCACTCCGGTGTAAACAAGACCCCTGGGAACACCTCACATTGCTGAGGCAGAGCTGGTGGGTCCCTCTTCTCCCTCACGGAGCCAAGTTATGCAACACCCTGAACACCAGCTCTTAGTTGGAGTCAGGCATGGATTTTTCATGAGGATAAATTAATTATGGGCAATTCTGTTCCCTCTGCTGACACATCTGGTGCCAGGCAGGGAGGAGAGGGCTGGAGTCTCCTCTTCCAAACTGCTGGGACAGCATTGCTGATTCCTGTTGGAAGGTTGTGCAGAAGCAAATAGAGGTGAAACAAAAGAGTGGTGTGAAGATGAAGGTCAAAAATGACCGGGATCCCATTGCTGCTTTCAGAATTAGGCAGAGAACATGACATTGGATGAAAAACATCTCCCAAAACTCCAGGGTGGGCAACAGCTGAGGTGGGGGCTGATGGGGTCACCCCCATGCCTGGGTCGAACCTGATGGGTATGCATCAGCCATCTAACAGGAGATGATATTTTTTTGTCACCTTCTGTAAATACATGGAAGGCAAACGGGCTCAGGCCTTTCCTGGAGCCGTGATTGCAATCCCCTGGGGAGACTCATTTTCAAATGATCTTGTTAGACATTGTTAGGAATTGATATATTTGCATAGCATGAATGTTAAAACTCAGAAAGAACTCAAATGCCAATTAGAACCACGGCGTTTTTTTTTCCCCCACTCATTAATCAGTCATAAAAGAGCAGCTCCAGGTGTTTTTCCCTGACTAAACGCCGGCAGAACCCTACGGTTATTAATCTTGATGACCCAAGTGCCATCAACATACGTGGATTTCAGCAAAGTGATGGAAGACCGGGAACAACGCAAGACGCGAGGCGTAAGCGCAACCATGGATCACTCCTGGGGCTTGGGGACCACCGCTGGGATAACAGTGCTGGGATAACCCTGCTGGGATAACACAGGCTTGGAACGCAGCGCTCAGGGATGCTGCTGGGATAGCAGCGCTGGGATAACCCTACGCTCTGCATAAAATCAGCGACAAAACCTGGAATTTTGTTTCGGAAAACAGCGAGGAAGTGATGAGTCAAGCAAGATCGGGCTGAGAAATGCTTGCGCCGACGTTCCAAGGCAAGGAATACTGCACCCAGGTGAGGGAAATGCCATCGGGAAAGGAAAATGCATCACAAATCAAACAGACACGCAGATGGGTTGCGTTATGGCACCTGGCACAGCGGGGAGGATCTGTGCTGAGTCACCCACTTGGCATCTGGGCACCCAGCGTTTGCTTGCTGGGCCTGAGTTCCCTCTTATGACATCACTTGTTTTCCTTGCTGGGCTTCGAGTGGCCCAGCCCACCATGGAGTCGCTGGGGTTCCACGGCGGCTCAGCCTTAGTGGGCACTGGTTATGGAGAGAAGGACCTTGGAAATGAGCGGGGCATGAGGGCAGCCCCTGTGCCAGCAGGGACTGAGGCACACCTCAGCCTTGTGGCCATCCCAGCCTACAGGCAGTCGGAAGGACATGGTCAGGCTGTTCTGAGCCCTCCCAGGAGGAATTCAATCAGCTTTGCAGTGATTAATTATCCGGCCATAGCCTCAGGTGCAGTGCTCCCCTGGGACAGGATGGGGCACAGGCGCAGCTCTCACCCGGCCTCCCACCTGGGAATAAAACCTGCATGGGATCAGCTCTAATTAGCAGCACCCAATTATATATCCCACGGCAAATGATGATGAAAAAGCAAAAACCCCGGACTAAAAATATCTCCCCTGGGAGAAGCGTGGCCAGTGTTTAAGCTGATAAGACAGAGCGCGAGGAAGAAGATGAAGCAGCAAACTGTCCTTCCACTTAAAAGGTAGGGCTTCAGATATGCAGATTTTCAATAAGCTTTTGAAATTCTCTAATAAAAATACTGTTAAATATTAATTTTATTGCTATTTATAAATCTATACATAATTAATAGGGAAAATTAATGGAGCAAGGATCGGTTAAGAACTGTCTTCTAAATATTTGAATAGTGAAACATAATTATGTTTTGATGTGAAAATGTCAGGAATACACTGAAGTGTTTTTCTATTATTGAAATGAGTGAAACTTCATAGCAACTGCAGCCTTGGGAAGGGGCTGTTTCACCTTGTTCCACTTCACCCGCAGAGTTTTTGTGCACTTTGCTGCCTCGGGATGGTGAACATCACTGACAGTGAGAACTGTTGACACAACAAATTGTGGTTCATCCTTATTTCAGACTACAAACACCATCACGACCCACCTGGAGACCCCCTGGTCGCTGGTGGGGAGCAGCACCCTCCCAATAGAGCGGGAACAAAGGCTCGGCAGTGGCCAAGGACAGACCGCACGCGTTGTGGGAACCTCGCGGAGATATCCAAAATAGTTGGCTGCTTTGGCTCCTTTTGGGGAGATTTCATGGGAAAGAGATGCCAGGCTGTTTTCCTCTGGAATTTGTGACCTCTGCTGCATTTGAAGTGAAAATGGGGTGGAACGACCAAGGAGGGGCAGGAGAGATGGAGAGAAGTGCTCAATGAGATCCCAGTCTTGGGCAGCTGCTGAGACCTGGAGCAGGGTTTCCTGGGCTCCCCAGGAGCATTTTTGGGACTTTTTGGGCAGATGCTGCACTCACCACCCTGGTGCTGCATCCCTGGGCAAGACGAGGGTGCGGCTGCCTGCAGCATCTCCAGAGTCCACCCACAGTACTGCTCCGTAGGTTTGGGAGGGCTCTGCACTAAAAGCAACGCAAATCACACGTTTTTCTTTACAGGACAACACAGTACAAGCTTTTGCACTTAGTCAAAAGGCTTTTTTACCTTAAAAGTGTGATTTGCTGCAAGGAAACAATGAATTCCAAATAAGTTTTATTTCCAAATAGTCTTATATGCCAGCTTGCTTTGTCCTGAAAAACTCCTGCTTGGTTCTGTTCTCTGCTTTTGTGTTTGCTGATGAATAGGGTCATTGAGAGATGGCTGTGATGGAGGGCAAGCCCTTAGCCAGGCTCTCTGGCCCGGCCCTGGCTTGCAGCAGGGGAACTCTGGCCAAGGGGATGGATGCTTGGGACCCCCTGCTGGGGAAATGGCATCTGTGAAAATCGGATCCAGCTGAAGTCTGAGCATTCAGAACAAGTAACGCCGCCTCCGTCATGGCACTGGATCTGTCGTGGTACTGGAGTCTTCACCCTCTGCCTGCTCCTGGCCCCTGCCCCTCTGGCTGCTGATTTGGCTCCTTGGGGGCTCCCACACCAGCGCAGCAGCTGGAGCCTCCCTTGCCATGGCATGAGGGCAGAGCCATGGGCGCCATACGTCCCTCCTGTGGCACCAGGAGCTCATCCATAAATGTTCCAGAGGTGTTACACAACCCAACAAACCCGGCGCTGTGAAGAATGTGGTGCAAAACACAAGGAATTTAATAGAGCATGTGAAAGACGTTACAAACCCATAAATTTTCCCCTAATGCAATCCTTATGCAGATCTGGGCACAGGGCTGGGCCCTCTCTGCCATCATTCACCCTGACAAATGAAACTTCCTCAAACTTTTGCACATGAAGGAAAGGTTTGCAGTTTGGTTTCCCGGTTTGCTTGTTTTTAAATGTGTAACATGAGTGATTATGTCTCAAACCAGATGCTTCAAAGGCCTTCTAACTTTCTGGAAGATTCATGACACAGCTTTCCCATGTTTTTTGAAGAGGAAAGTACATTTATTTATTGCACTTTAAGGGAGAGATAGTATCTCTCAGCCAATTCCCTAAAACAGCTCTGCTGTCCTAAGGCACTTACCAAGTATTGCTCTGCTCAGCTAATATATTACTATATAAAAAGGGAACAAATGACCTTAAAATTCGGACATCTGTCTCTGATGGGTTTCTCTGTGGTTCTCAGAAAGAAGTAACAGAGACAGACCTCCCTCAGGCCTGTGCAGAAAGCAGGAGCTATTCTGGCTGTCCTGCTATTCCTGCCAAAAATCTTTGGCTGGAGCAATGCCTGAGCATCTCTGTGTCAGCACAGGGAGAGGTGCCCTCTGCGAGGACCTGGCCCAAAGGCAGTTTTTTCTTCACGACTTTGTGGACTCAGGACTTGCCCCACCCCTGAGCTCTGCCCCATATGAGGGTTTGGGACACGGTCACAGCACCTGGAGAGAGGCCAGCAATGGCTCCCAGGTACCTCTGTGCTCACACCCTGCTCACCTGGGTTTCAACATTGTGAACATCCCCAGGTCCCTGCAGGCACTTCCCTTTTGGTGGGGGAGGCTGGGGCACTGAGCCTGAGCAATGAACCAAGTTCCTGGCACTTGAAGGTAGAGGAGATCAAGCTCGAGGCAGCACACTGGCTGTGTGGTGGCTGTGCCTGGCCACCACGTTGTGCCACAGCTGGTCCCTCCAGTTGCAGGCTGAGCATCTGCCCAGTGTCATCCCTGTGGCAGGGCCCCAAGGTGAGTGGGCACACACTGAGCCACAGCCTGTGGTCTGAGCTGCTGGAGGCAGCAATAACCCCTCTGTCCTTCTGATCTCCCCCGATTCTTCCTCCCAATGTTGCAGGCGATCAAAAACGGGCAACAAATGAGCAGTCAGCATTTGTGCTGGAGATGTATTTAAAAAGGTTAAAGCAAAACAGATCAAAACATCCTTTATTCTACAGCCTTTTCCCCAAAGTAACACATTAGCCCTAAGGTAAAAATCAATGTTCAAAGCCTGTACCAATTTTCAGAGAGATAAATGCTGTGTTTAACACTTTGCATCCTCGGTGTGCGTGAAGTGTTGCCAGTGGTTCCCAGTTAATGCCTTTGTACTGGTAAGGTGGTTCTGGAGATTGAGGAGAGAAAGAGCTAAATCAGGCACTTGTGAGAACTCCTTTCACAGCATTTCACACTGAACGACTTTAGAGGATGCCGACACTCTGGGTTTGTCAGCCACATCTCCCCAGGACAAATGCAGGAATTGCGCTTCCTTGCCAAATCAAGACAGCACATCCCCGAGGATGTGCCAAGCATGCACTGCCCAGCCCCCAAGTCCCACTGGAGGAACTGCACTGGGACCAGCACAGTGTTGGGGCATCACTGAAACCGAGCACGTACCAGTTGTGATGACCTTCTCAAGTCTTTAAACTCACAAAACAGGCAGCACCTCGCTCAGACTTGTAAGGAAAAGATTGAGTTTGTCCACAGGAGCCTTTCAGTGCTTGTGAAAGGTCAGTGGGGGATGTGAAACTCACCATGGAACCACAGTGGTTTGTTCAATTTACAGGCATCATTCATTTCAGTGCAACCAGAAACTTGAATTCAAGTCCCTGCCTGCAGCCCTGCCTGCTCTCACCAGAGGCCAGGGCTGGATCAGAGCATCAATGTCAGCCCTGAGCCGTTGGGTCGTGATGCCCTGGCAGAAGATGAGAGATGCCAACAAGGCTTCTCATTAGCCCACGGCAGTTTAATTACTCGTTGCATGGATGTCTCCTCAGAGAGAGGACAAGGGGCATGGATTCTTGCTGCTTCTTTCTTAGCAAATGCCAAGGGTCTAACTCCTAAATTTTCAGACATTTTCCTGATTAGGGGCTGCCTCAAGTGCCAGGGAAAAGCCAGCAGTGGAGCAGAGGTTCAGGTGCCTTGTTGACCCTCGCTCTCCACAGCAAACCTGGCAGCGATCCCTGCTTCCCATCCCTGCAGAGCTGCTGCTGGTCCTGCAGGCACCAACTCCTTCCACACAGAAACGTGTGGCCGATCAAACATGAAGCAATAAGAAATTCCCTCAGCCCACAAACACCTTCCGCAGTCAGCTGGGAATTTTCTGAGCTAAAAGGGCTTTTTTCTTCCTTGATGGATCCCTAGAACGATAATTGAACGATTTGCTGTAATAAAAAGTTAAATTGCATAAAATTAATATTGATCCAAATTAAACCATTTGTCTCCCTTCCCTTTTCGGCTCCGCAAACACGATTATTGCTTTGGCTGTTACAAACCAAATGCAATCACAAGTTGCAATCACAGCTTGTTTTCTGCCCTTTGCTCCCCCTCCCCAGCTCCCTTCTCTTGCAGGGGAGAAGGCAGAACCTGGGCCAGCACCTTTTGGATCTTCCCGAGCACCAGGATGCCTCTCTGGCCCTGGCCAGGCTGTGGCACATGTTCCAGCCTTGAATATTTGCAGAAGGAACCACAGTGGACAAGGAAGGGAGGAAATACCCCATTGACAAATTTCAGAGCCAGTTCCCTTCTGCTTTCTTTTCCCCTCCACCATTTTCTCATGGCAATAATTGGAAAGGAAGGAAGGAGCTATAAATACCTCTGGAAATTAAAAGGAGCATGTATAGTCTTGGCAGAGAGGAAGAATATCTGGAGGGTCTCGGCTCCTCTCCCCAACACCTACTGGCAAGTGTTTACTTTGAAATTTTTCATTTGTCTCCTCTGGGATTACAGGCAAAACAATATTTGACAGCCCAGGAAAACCGCGGTTTCTATGGAGCCAGGGATGAAAATCTGGCTCGGAGTAAAGCAGGCGCAGGAAAGCAGGGTCTTAAAAATGAGCGAGCCTCTGCAGTGGGATGTGGGAAAAGGTGCCCCCACTGCCAGCAGTGAACCTCAGAGCAGGGATATAGCAACCAAACCACTCCTGGAGCTGGTGAATGGAGCCAGATTCCCAATGTCCACCTGAAGGGGGACAGAGCACTGGAATTCCCAGCATCCACAGCACCACAGAATCCCCATGGCACTGCCTAGACAAGCCCTGGGTTCCCTGGAAAACCCCCTGGCTGCCATCCCCACCCCAGTAGCAGCTCAAGGCAGCAGCCTCCTCATCAAAACCTGCTCTCCACAGGCCAGGGAGCTGCTGCTCAATGGCTCTGGGACGTCACTGCTGGAACCAGAGTGAAGCAGAAGGAAATCCAGGTTTGCCTGAGTAGGAAACACATTTTTTTCTGCATCTCAGCTTGTTCCAGAGCAAGTCCCTGAGTGCAGGGCTGCTTGCCAGGCCCAGACCCCAGTCTGGGAGGCAGAGGAAGTTTGTGGGTCTAGAGAGGTTTCAAACCAAGCATTCCTGGCTCAGGGAAGCAGGGCTGTTCCTGCAGAGCCATTCCAAACCAGCTCCGGTGCCAAACAGGTTTATTCTGTAAACTTTGCAGATGTGAAGGCAGGGAAGATTTACTGAAATAGCTCTCACTGGGCAGGTTTGGGGCTAAACTGCCATATAAAACTCCAAGGAAATCTTCGAGGTGAGCAGCTGGGGCCAAACTCCGCCAGAACTCAGCCCAGAGCTTTGCATGGAGCCAGGGTCAGCTCCTGACTGCTGTTCCTGGTGCGCTGGATTTACCAGGACCAGGCAGGAAGGAAAGGAAAGGAAAAGGCAATTGTACATTCAGCTCAACCCCAGATTGTTCTTTCACCACGTTCAGCTGAGCTTTACAGTGCTTAATTTAAAGTGCTGCTCCGTGTGGGAAACTCATAAAACAACACGATCCATATTTATTATCTCTTGATGATTCCGACTGAAATCTTCCCATTTTGTGAGATTAAGGGGAGGGAGAAAAGGCTCACGCTGCTCTGCCAGCTCTGCCAGAGGGCCGCACATGGATCTGCAGATTGACTGTTCTTGCTGCTCTGCCTGGCTACCTGCACAAGAAAGAGGCTGCAGAAGATGCTGCCCTTGCCAACATCTGCCTCCTGCCCCTTATCTCCCACTCCTTCCCCTCCAGAAAAACACAAACCGACACCTGACAAAGCCTTGGATTAAGTATTTTGAGCTGCTAGGTAGAGCCCGGCAGCTTAATCTGTCCTTTTCCCTGAGAATCCACCGTGAGCAGCTCTCCCAGTCCTCCCCGCGCCTCGCAGCCGCTCTCCAGCCGAGCTCTGCTCCTGCCTATTCTCCGATGCCTTGTTGTCCTCCAAAGTGAACATGAATTGCTGCCAGCTCAAATTAGTGTCTTCTCACACTCAGCCAACTGAGCTGCTGAAGGAGGAGAAGGAGTCAGGATCTTCCAGCCTTTAGAGTTTGTTCAATTTCTGTTACACACCGCCCGATTGTCAATGGGTGAGAGAGCCTTTGGAAATTGGGAGTCTCCATCTCCTCTCAGCTATTCCTGGAGAAGCCATGGAGCAATCCTCTTGTGCAGGGATCTCAGGCAAGGCTCTGAGGGGATTAAACTTTGTACACAAGACAGAGAAGCAGCAGCAGCTGAGCCAAAGGTACCAAGGGCAGGGTTTCAGCAGGAGTTGCCAAGGATGGTTGGTTGATAAAACTGCAAACCAACCAAACCAAACCATCTTACAGCAACAAACTGGCCCCACAAACAGCTCAGTGATCAGTAACTGGCCACAGCAGCAGTTCCTGGAGAACATCCTGCCTTGTGCAGGACTTGGGGAACAGGAGAATCCCTATTGCATTTCTTCAGAAACATGAATAACTCCAAGGACTGAGCTGGATGAAGAAAACCTTCCACCGGGGCCATTGGTAATTTGATTGGGTGTGGTTGATTGCACAGCTTTGGTGTTTAACTGCCATACATGACATCCCTCTGAAATGGCACTTGGCTGCGAAAAAAATGAACAGGAGCCAGAAAAAACCCCAGCTCAATCCAGATACTTTTGCCTGGTTATTTTTGATTGTCCTCCCAATCTGCTTGCACACCCTGTGGAGGAGGATAGGCTTTTTATTGACCAGATAGCTGTGGCTGTAATCTCTCTGAAAATGCACATTAAAGGAATTTTAAAATCGAGATTATCTCTGTGAGTAGTCCTTAATGACTCCTTCGCAGCTGTTACAATGCTTATGTAAATATTGCCAGTGAATATTTAAGGCTCTATTAAAGGGAAATTTACTGTGCTGTCCATAATTGAATCTCTCCATAAATCCCACTGCACAGGTTGGCTCTCTGGAACACAATCACTGCCTCCCTGTTCAGCTCAGCGATGGGATCCTCCCCTCCACAATCCTCAAGTGCTTGTGGATATGATGCTGGCAGCATCCTCGGAGAGACACAAGCCCCTGGAGGGGACCTGCACCCCAACTCCAGCAACTTTAAAATCAAAATGTAAGAATAATATTCAAGTAGGGGGAAAAAAGTTAAACTAGGAGGATGTAACAAAATGTGGTTGAATTCAGTATAAATTAATATTCCAGGTGGGAGCAATACGTGTGTATGTATGCACAACTGCCATCATTTCTTTTGTTCTGATGCTAGAGGAGCATGAAAACAGAAACCCATCTCCTGTCTGAGCTCAAACCTGCCAGAAGTAGCTGAGACAAGAGAAGAGGCTTTGGCATTTCTCTGGGCTCATGAAGAGAAAGCCAAATGAATTCAGATTCATCTGCACTTGAAAAGCCACTTCTCTGCAGGACTGGAGCAGCAGATGGATGAACAGGAGCACCACGACATGATGGGAGCATCTCCCACCACCCAGCATTGCAGTGCTCAGGACAGGAGCTGAACAAAGAGCCAAGCCACAGAAATTCCAGTTTCCCCAGTAATGCTTTGAAAGATCATTACAATAAACTGAACAAGAAGAGCACAAGATGAAGTGCTTTGAACCAGAGGGGCCTTTTCTTCCCCCTCTCCATTACCAGCTCTCAATCTGCCCCCACACACCTGCCCCTGTGGCAGGTGCATCCCCTGGTCTCAACCCACAGCCACACACCCCCAGGAGCTTAAAGAGAGGAGGAAACCAAAGATCACAACTAGCTGAACCTTATTTTTCTTAATAATTATTATTATTATTGAACATTTACAAGCAAATATAGCATCAGGATCTCAGGAAGATTTAATGGAAAAAAAATTAATTTTCCTAAACTAATGAAGTACTTGAGCTCCAGGGCAACAACTGCTAATGGTGCTTCTATCTCAGCTGAAGAGGCAAAAAAATTGTGTTTAATAGTAATTTTAAATATAGATTTGAGGTTCTTTCCCATAAATCATGAAGTCAGATAAGGACTGCGCATAATAACTTGTCAGATTACATAAACAAAACTGATTTCAAATACTTTAAAAAACACTTTTATTCCATTTGCAAGGCTGCTCTTGCGAGGAGACTTCACAGCTGCGTGAGCCACCACGCACTTAACCCTTCACCCGCGGCAACTCTTCCTATTTAACAGCACCACACAGTCACCACACAGCCTTTACAAAAAGAATTTAGATTGTATGGACATGAATTTGTCCAGGGAGGGATCCTGGCAGGTGTGCTCAAGGAGGAGAGCTGCTTCCCATGCAGGGGTGTTGAGCACCTGCGAGGAGCTGGAGGGTACCCGCAGTGACAACAGCCCAGCCAGACACCAGGAGATGTCCCAGGATATCCTGGGGTTAAAAGCAGCCAAAATCTCTGCTGGTGGCTCAGGGCTGCTCCCCCCCCAGATTTCCAGCCCCAGCAGCCTCCAAGTGTCTGATCACAGGAGCATTGTCCCTCCACCATGAGCCCTGCCTGTCAGGGAAATGCAGCATCCATCAGTTTTATTCCCCATGTGCCACCCTGAGACACCTCTCAGCTGCTGCTGTGCTGAGCTATTACTCTGAATGTAAATAATGGCCCACGCTGTTCCACTGCTTTACAACAGGTACTTTTAAAATGCTTCCCTCCTTGAATCCCTCTTCCCCCAAGGACCACAGCACTGCAGGCTGCTGCAGCAGAACCCATCAGCAGAGCAACACCCGCTGGCTCAGCATCTCCAGGGCTTTCACTGAGGGAGCAAACACTCCTCTCTGATACACTGAAAACGTCAAGATGATCATTAACATCCTCCCTGAACCTCTGATCCCTCCAGTAAAGGGATGCCAGGGGGAAAAAACCTCTCTGACAAAACCTGAATTAGCACTTCGGGGTCTGGAGACAAATAGTGGGAGATGAGCCCTCCAAACTCACCATCTTCTGGCCTTGGACCATCCCTAAATCCCTGCTGCCAGGACAACCACCCATCCCCATCTTGAGGGCCTGTTGATTACCACCAGTTTGCATTGAATTGAACATTCCTATGAGGGAATGCCTCGGTTGAACCAGGGGCTCACACCGAACCCTCTGTCCCTGGCCAAGGAGCCTGTGCATGGAGGGAGCGGGACCATAGCTGCCAGCAGAACCACCTTCAGGGACTCCTTGGAAAGCCCAAAACAATTCCCTTCTCCAAAACAAGCAGAGGGACCAAATATCTCCATCCCAAATGCCCTCCCCTTTTCAATGCTTTATAAACTTTTTATCCAGCTGTAAAATTTCTAATTATCTGAGGTAACTAACCACCGTTGCATGAACTCAAACTGAGACTGTTCCAGTCAAATACATAATTAAAAATTTCTGCTGTGCTGGTTCTTTCCCCCAGTTACATAAATTACTGTGCAGCACCACAGCTGGGACCCCAGCTTGGTGATCCTGATTGTGGTAAATGCCAGGACTGGGAGGAATGAGCTGCACCCTGCCCTTGCCCCCAGTGCAGCAGCACTGGCTCTCCCAGCCAACATTCTCAACTCTCCCAGCCATCATTCCCTGCTCTCTCCATGTGCATTTACTTTGGAAAGCCACAAGAACTGGGAGGCCCAGGCTGCAGCCCAGGAGCAGGCTCAGCTGGCAGAGATGGCACCGGAATTAGAGCTAAGCACATCCTCAGCTCGCCCCTCCTCAAAATCCACTCTGGGAAACATTCTTCTGCAAGAAGCCAGCAGCAGCTGGAGACTGACAGTTTGGGAAGCCGTGGAGAGGAGAGACTGTGGCAGGGAGAGGCTGATGCTCCCAGCTTCTCCAGGCTATGCATGTCCCAGCTGCTGGGACCTCAGTGTTTGCATCTTACTGAGCATGGGGAAACTTCTGTGTCTCCTCAAGCTGTGCCAGAAAACCTGATATTCCTCCTAATGATTCACCTGCCTCCACACTGCATCAAAGACATCAAATGGGTCTCATAGCAACTGCCAGATTAGCACATCTCCCTAAGCCAGGCTTATCATCACGAGCAAGCAGGAGGGCTGGAAGGGAGTGTGTGTGATGCCAGCTGGGAAACAGGAGCAATTCCCCCTGGCTGCCACATACCTGCCAGGGATGAGCTGCCACCGGGCCCCTAGAAAGGACAAGCAGGGACTGTGCCCCAGGCAGCACTGGCTCCTTGCCTGGCTCTTAAATAACCTCTCCCCTGGCCCAATCAAGCCTGGGAAGCTCCTGTCCCACAGGCAGTTCCCTTTCTGCATGCCTGCCTGTGAGAGAAGCTGACTTTCAGAGCTCTGTTTTGTGTCAGCTGTGTCCAGCTGTAGGCTCTGGCACATCCATGTTCAGGATTCCCTCAGCTTCCCACAGTCCACGTAAGCAGGGAGAGGGTCTGCAGCAGCTTCCTGTGCTTGTGTCCATGCTCCACGTGCACTTGTGTTTGATGTGGGAGTGCTGGCAGCGGAGGTCAGCCCTGTTCAGCTGCAGGAGGGATTTAGAATCACAGACTGGTTTGGGTTGGGTGGGACCTTGAAGTTCATCTCGTTCCAAACCCCTGCCATAGACAGGGACACCTTCCACTAAACCAGGTTGTTCCATGGCTCCTTTTACTCCAGGGGTCCTCCTGGAACAGCCCCAGCCCAGGCTGACTGGCTGGAAGTGCTGGTGGGAGAGGGAGCCCAGCCATGCTAAGCGCTCCTGGCAGCGAACACATGGGTGGACAAGCGCATCCAACTCCACTCCAAATCCATTTTACATCAAAGGCAATTTACTCTGCCTAATTTCAAAGAGCCATCCCGCCTCCCCAGTCCAGCTGTGGGACCTCCCAGGCACAGCCCTAATCCTGCTGCTGCCCCAGGGCTGAGTATGGGGCCTGCCTGTGGGTGCCACCAGTCCCATCTCCTTGGCAGTACCGTGGCAAGAGGGGGCAAGTCCGGAGCAGTCCAGTTTTTGTGGCATTTTCAGAAAGAGCTGTGGAAATCCTGTCCTTTGGGTCTCATTGCTGATGCTTTGCCCGAGTATTTCCAGCCTCTCCTTCATCTCTGGGATTTACCAGCGATTTATCTGCTATCCATAGCACTGATCAGTGATGCCAGGGAGTGTGGCAGGACCTTGTGACCCCATGCCTATCACAGCTCTTGGGATTTTGCTTGCCAGGGCAGCTGGATACAGAGATATTTCCAATGGGAGTGTTTAACAGCTCCTCACAACAGATTATCGGAGGGTGCTTTAAACCCCAGGGCCATTATCTGAGCCTAATTTTCCGTTCCAGCCCCTAACATTTCAATTTCCCCCTTCACTGATCTCTGGCTTTAATGGCTCTCCCAAAGTTTCCTCAAGTTGAGAAGTGCCCATTTGGTACCGTTCCTGCTGCATCCTACCGATGCCTCATCTCCTTTCTTTCTCCTACCCCTTCCCCTTTTCTCATCCTTTTCACCTTGAAAACACAGCCTCAATGTCCCCACTTCCCTGGGAACTGTGGCACTGGCCCTGCCCGTGCTGGGGATGCTGCATTCCCCCTCTTGGCTCCCTCACACGGGGCTGAAGCTGGACCCTGGGAAGGAATTACATTGAGCCTGGGAACCTTCGCTTCCCCTTTTCTTTCCTCTCTTTGCAAGCCAGGCTGGAGCTGACACTCCGTGTCGCTCCGGCGGGACTGAGGGCGGTGCTTGGCCACCAAACTGCTCCAAATCCATTCAGTGGGGCCTGGCAACACTTGGTGGTCTCCAGTGGCTCCGGGGGCTCTCGTCCCCCTGCTTTTTCTGCTCTGTCCATGTGCCCAGTGCTTTTGGCCAGCTGCCACCAGCGAGGCTGCACTGTCCGGTCTCTTCCCAGCCCCCTGGGGATAGGATGCTACCGGGCTTTGGCAGCTGCTGCTTGGTGTCACTCAGCTGTCACTGCCTTTGTCCCTGCCTCCCCGGAGAGGGTCTCCCCAGCACCAAGCAGAGCTGTGGGCTCTGGAGAGAGTTTTGTTGGGCTCTTGGCTGCTTCTTCTCCCATCCTGCAGAGCCGTTCCTCAGGCAGAGGTGGCTCTGGGATGTGTGCATAGCCCAGCACAGCTCTGCCTTCCCCTCTGCTCAAGGAGAGGTGACCTCAGTGCCTTTGGGAGCCGATTATTCAAAGCCAGACAATTCTAAAACCTGCCAACACTCAGGGAAAAGGTTTTGTTGGCATTTAAAGTATTAGTCCTGGCACCTGGTTTTCAGCCATGCTATCTGCCGGACTTGGAAAAATGCTGGTGGGACAAGGGACACTGAGCCAGGTTCTTCCCAGGCAATGTGGGACATGGAGCCACAGCAAAGCTCCAGCATGCCAGTGTCTGCCCAGGAGGGCCAGGTTTTGAGGACTCCTGTCTCCTAAACCCCTGGGAGAATGCCAGGGCAAATACACCAGCCCAAACATTAACAGCATCCATGGTTGCAGAATGGTTTTGTCCAAGAGGCTCTTGGGGCTGATTGAAAGCAAATTGGTGAATGTGGGGCTTTTTCTCTCCCAGAGGCTGAGCATGGCTAACTGCTCCGATGGACAGCTTTATGGACTGTTACATGCATATGGCTCTTCCCATGGCTTCACAGACCCATTTCACAAATGGTGCTGGCTGCAATCCACTGCTCTGTGCCGAGCTGCTGGTTGGGACATCATCACGGAGGCTGAGAAGGAAAACACGGATGAGAAATAGAAAGGGAAAAACAAATGTCAAGCTGTGCTTTTTATAGTGCGAGGGCAGAGTACTGGCTGGGCTTTTAAGTAAAGAAGGATGTGCTGGTAATTGGAAAGGCACCAGGGGGAGGGTGGCAGCCTGGCTCCTGTACCTGCAAGTGCTCAGGACCCCTGGCCAGCCAGCTCTGGGCTGGGATGCTGCACTCTGAGTGCCCACATCGAGCCTGGCTGAGACCAAAGGCACTGTGTCCCTCACAGTGCAGCCCAGGCATGGAGCCTGCAAGTTTGGAGAGAGGAGACTCAGAGGAAAAGACCGAACTGGACCCCAGTTTTCAGGCAGTGTTGGCCCCATGTCACCACAAGCAGAGCAGTCCTCTGGGTTAGCAGAGACCTTGGAAACATTCACAGGCAGCCAGAAGCTGAATTAGTGTTGCTTAACTGTGGCATTTTCCGGGAAAATAAAGCCCCAAGGACACAGATGGCCATACCTGTTAGTGCTGTCCATTGGACACATCAGGTGATGCACTCTTGACAGTGAATCCTGTGATCTATTCCTAAAAACTGTGTCATCGAAGGCCAGAATGAGTATCAGGCAGAGAAATCAACTGTTCCCTGATCTAAGCCGACTGGAATCAATTGCTGCAGGGGGAAAGTGCGGTCAGCCACCTCGGAGCCCTCCGACAGGTCATTAAATACACCCGAGAGGACACACCCGCCCTCGGAGCTGGACATGTTTCCCCTGGCATTGCTGCTTGAGTGATGCCCTGCTGTGCTCTGGTGCTGCTGACCTGGGTGTCACACGGGCTTCACACAGGGCTTCACACCAGGATGTCACCCTGCCCCCAAGTGCCACCGGGGCTTTTGCTGCCGCCTCTCCTGTGCTGGTCCTGCTGTGGCAGAGGTGAGAAGTGGGCTCTTAGGACACCCCCAGCTTCTGCCTCTGTCCTCTGTGCCAGTCACAGCACTTATTCACGCTTGAAAATTTGCAAGGGAAAGATAATAAACCCCCTAAGAAAGTCTGTTCCTGTTTTGGCCTGACAAGGAACTAAGATAAATGTCAGTTTTCAGTTAATATCATGCTTGGAAGATGAGCAGGAACAGTGGGGATTTCGTTCTGGTACGTTTATTAAACACATAGAGACATGTCACTGCTGGCAGAGCCAAGCAGGTCCCGCAGCCCTGGGGCTCAGTCCCTACCAGCATCAGAAATACCTGAGATTAGATCCAAAACAAGCCTGGCATTTGAAACCTGGGAACTGCATCCACATGTGCTTCCTTGAGTCCTCAGAAGTCCCATTGGAAAGCCGGTCCAGAGCACAAGCCATGGGCAGCCGCCTCCCAGCCATGCCAGGTGGGCAGGTGGAGATTGTGGGCTGAGCCCATTTTGGACTGAGCCCACCATGGACAAATCCCACCACAGGCTGAGCCCACCACGGGCTATGCTGGCGTGTGTCACGCAGGTCTCCTCCACTGCGGCATCCTCAGGGCTCTTCTTCTCTGAGCCCTCCTGCCATAAGTCATCTCTGCTGAGAGGCGTCGCTGCCTTGAACTGCTTATTAGCACAAATTGCCTGGCAGTAACAAACTGCTCTCTCAGCGCTCATCATTCACCAGGCCAAGTGCGGCCATGGAGCCGGGCACGTCGGCAGCTCGCTCTGCACCGCGGGGCTCGGCACCACCCAGGGCTGCTTCAGCGACAACAGCACTCATAAACCTGCAACAGAACTTACTGAAGGGTCGGTTAATTCCAATTTTAATGAAAGGTTTTGTTCAGATGTGCTTGGGCCATGCCATCTGCCAGGAGCTGGATGCATGCTGGGGGCTGGTACTTGTCTGGGGAGGGGGAAGCAGGGAGTAGGGATGAGCTGCTGGACAACATTATCCATCAGCACTCCCTCTGCTCTGCCGCAGAGCCACTCTGCCTGCCACCACAGGCACCTACATGTGGCCCCCCATTCCTGTCCCCCATCCCCGCAGGGACCTAAGGGCACTCAGAGGGGTGCAGAGCATGGAGATCTTGGCCGTGAGACCCATCAGCTGGGATGATGTACTTACACTTTTAATAAGAAATAGCACTTGATCTAGAACCATTCCAGCGTTTATTGAACCGAAGTGCCTTCCGCTGCTTCAGTGCGGAGCCCTGAAGCCTGTCCTGGATGATTTAAGAATGATCCATCTGGAAAATGATGCAGACAATTTGTTACATCCAGCCAGAGAGCCATAGAAACCACCATAACAAGCTTAAATGATTTCAGCATCGCTACATCATCCAGCCCCAGCCAATCTTCCTCAGAGCCGCCGCCGAGCTGGGTTTGCCCATCCTGCATGGCTCCTCTTCCTGAAGCCGATCCTGCTCACGCAGCCCATCCTAGGCTTCTAGTCAATGCTTTGTGGGACATGGGGGACCCTTTTCCACCTTCCCACTGCTTGTCTCGCCTCCCCACTCTCCCAAATCCCTATTTTCAGACAAGAAGCTCCAAGCAGCTCACAAACCCTCCCGGTGGGCTCCTCTGGCTGCCAGCAGCACGGGTGCCTGTTGATGGTTCCCACCTCGCCCTGGGTAAATCAGGGCTTCGGTTTTCAAAATAGCGTGTTGATTGAAGCTTAAAATATCCCCAGCAATTACTTCGCCCCGGTATAATTATAATAATTAAACTTGGATAATGCTTAGTCCTAGTTTTTATCACAACTGTGTGCTGCGGCACCAGTGTGTGGTGTTTTGTTTCCAGCCTCATTTTCCAGCCTCGCCCCGCCGAGCAGTGCTGAAGGGACATGAGCTGGCAGTCTCGAGCACTGACAAGGGAACAGTGACCCTGTCACGGCCTGTCCAGCCCTGGGGACCACTCGTGGCATCGTTTAACCCAGGGCATGGTGTGTGGTGGCCGTGCCCTGGCCCTCGCTGCACGGTGGGGTGAGCAGCAGGAGGGGATGCTCCCGGCTCTATGCCAGGGTGATGGGTGCTGGAGGGAGTAGGGATGCTGGTTCTTCCCCTTGGCTGCTTGCCTTGTCCCACCCCAATCCCTCTCCCACGGCTCAGCACAATATTTCTCCTCCACGCTCCCAGCAGCGACACTTGGAACAGCTCAGGCTGGTGAGTACGTTTCCGGCTGTGATAAATAGCAGGGAAAGGAATGAGATCCTAACGCTGTATTTCATGCCCTGAAATCCCACTTGCATCTGGAAATGAACAGAGTTCTCCGGGTGATATATGCAGCTCTGAGGCCATTCGCATCCTGTTCGCTTGTACACATTGTCTCGGTGATTTAAGCTGGCAATTTGGCCCTAAAATGAAGAGCAGCTCACTTTGTCCCTCCCCATTTTTCTATATATTTTCCGGCAGAACGGAGCTTTTGGAGATTTGGCTGGGCATAATCTCTGGTCTTGGTTTTGTGCTGGCCTGGCACAGAGAGCTGTGGAGGGTCCTGGCACTGTGGGAAGGCTGCTGCCACAGCCTGGGAATGCAAGTGGCAGGTGGCTGTGCTGATCTTTTTCTTCCCAGGCCGTCCCTCTTCAAAGCCAACATGGACACCAATGAAAGCTTTTCCCCCATTCCAGTTGTATGGCATTATGAGGAATGACAGCCATGCTGCCCCATGGTGCCCTGGGGAAGAGGGATGCTCTGGGTGCACAGGGGGCTGTGGGAGCTGTCCCTGCTGCCTGGCAAGAGCCCTCTTTGTGCTGCCCAGTCCCCACATCTGTCTGCCCATCTGTCCATCCATCAGGGCTGGCCTGAGTGTGAACGATTGTCACCCACTCCACACCCTATGTGCAAACCCATCACTTACCAGGGACCTGCTCACGGCCAGGACTCCTCCTTGGGTGAAAGATGCAGCTGGGTGAAGTGATTTCATAGCAGAGCTGTTTGTTTAAGGCATCCTTAGTGATGTTTAATTAACTTCCCAATGGCTTCCTTCTTCCAAGCAGTTGTCCCAAGGCACATGGGGTCCCCTCAGAGCCCTGGGGGACATTGGGCTAGCCTGCAGACCAGGCACCCTCCTGCCTGTGCCACAGGGCACAGAGGTGCTGCTGCCGTGGCGGTGACTCCAAGGGGATGCACAAGACCCTCTTCCCAGGATGAAGGCAGGGCTATTTGCCAGCTGCTCACCCCAGGTGTGCACAGCTGGGGACACAGGGATTTCCCCAGGAAAGCCTCTGCACTCCTTCTTGCTGAGGCATTGATCCCCCTGGACACCAAACCAACCCCTCCCCAGGGACAGCAGCCGCGTGCGGAGGAACCCAATCACCACTGGCTGCGCGGTTCTCATATCAGTTTTAATAGCAACATCAGAGTACTAAATATACAGAGGGCAAGGGGACAGGGTGGCATTTACAGTGCTTCCAAATACACGGCTTCCACGGACAGACACAAATTAAAAACCACTTGGGAAGAAAAGGTCCTTTTGGCACTGCCCCAGCCTGCGCTGCGAGCGCGTGGGGCAGCCACAATGCCAAAAGGCGACGGCGCTTCCACCGGATGCCTCCCGGTGCAGGATTTCCCCAGGAAAAGAAAGAAGTACTCAGTGATGTAAAACCGGTTACAAAGTAAAACTGTCTCATGTTAGAAAACGGGTTTTTGGCAAAATAAAAATAAAGTGTAAACTTCACTGTACATGTCCTATCAAAGAAAAAAAATAAACCCCTTGGAACCTAAAATAGAAGAATCTGGGTCAGAAATCTGTGCCCTTAGTGTACATTTTTGTGCAACATATACTTTTTTCAAAGTAAATATTATCTTCACTCGTGACACTATTAAAAATGTACCTACAAATGCTGAGAGTAATTCTTAAAAATGTGTGAGAAGCGTTAGATGAGCTCGGGAGACCAAACCCACAGACTTGGAAATGGCAAGGGATTTCTTGCTGGTTTTGAAAAAATTGCGTACAGATTTAATATCTGGTTGAACGAAAATTCCAACCACATTCATCCTGAAATGGGCGGGCTGAGATAGGATAGATATATTTTTGTTCTATTTTATTTTTTTAACTTTTTTTTTACAAAATATATATTATGTGTAGAATATCTACTATTTAACTACCGTTTCAGCTGAACTACCTTCCTTTGCAACAAGCTGCCAGTGGAGAAGAGGTAACCTGAAATCCGTCCCCGCGCCGGCTCTGCCATCGCTGCGGTGACCTCCTGGCAGGCTCGGTGCCCTTGACCCCATGGAGCACTGGTGCCCCATGGAGCACTGGTGTTCTCTGGAGCACGGCTCCTGCCACCACCACCGGCCGCCCTTTCTCCAGCTGGGAAGACAGAGTGAAGGTAAACGATCGGATCTGGAGAGACGGGCGGCTGCCCAGGATTGGCTCTGCCCGGGGTGCTGTGGGGTGAAGCCGCCCTCGGGGGACCTCAGCTTCCAAAGGTCAGGGGATTGAGGACCAAACCCTGCCTGCCCTACCTGTTGGTGCCATGTCATGGGAGCTCAGACCTGGAGCCCCAAACGAGCTCAGTTTGATGTGGGACAAAGCCCACTGGTGCCGGTGGCAGCAGTGGCACCGACTTCCTGGCCCAGTGGGAGCGGCACATCCTGTGCCTCCTGCTCAGGGTTTGCAAGGGATGTGGAGGGAAGAGAGTCCTGCACAGCCCTGGGAAGCCTGGGCTTGCTGCAGAGCCCAAGGAGAGCCAACCTCTGCTTGCCATGAGTGGCTTGTTCCATACCACTTTCTCTAAGACACAGCCACAAGTGACACACAGACACTCCATGACATGTCTGGGGGACGTGGCAGCCTGTCGGCTGCCGTGGTGTGTTTCTCAGAGACTACGCAGGGGCTAAGAAATCCAGAAAATGAACTGCAAAGAAACAAGCAACAGCAGGCTGAGGGTTTACAGCAAAGCAAGGAGCAAAACTTTTCTTTTTTCAAGCTTCCAGGACCACGGGGTGAGATGATGTGCCCAAAACATGACAAAGCTCCCATGGGAGTGTGTCTGAGAACATCATGCTTCCCTGCTTTTCCACAGTGGGAAGATCTACTCAATAGACTATGCCATGGAAATGCAACTTTCTATTTTCATTTCTTTGTTTTTTGGCTTTCATCAATAGGAGGGCATGAAATCACCACAGTTCATTTCTTTTCACTGTGCAAGACTTGGGACGCCTGGATCCTGCCTCATACATCACAACATCAGTGGCTCCATCCCAGCCCTTCCTCCTCCTCCTCTCCCTCCACCGCAGTGGCCCACCATGGACGGGGGGAGGCTTCCTCTGATAAAGTGCAAGTGCTGTTGGTCCTTATAAATAAGGGAAGATTGTGCATCTACTTTTGTTCCCTGGTTCACCACTCAGCTCCAGGGACAGCAGGACATGTCCTGCTGCAGACTGTGGGGGAAGCTCATGCAAGTCCTGCCCTCTGAAACCTGTGTCCATCCTCGGGGTCACAATAATTCACTTTCCTTCTCTCTCCCTGACACACACTCACACTCACACACATACACACACACACACATGCTTTCCCCTCCTCTTCCCCAGCTCCACAGGGAATTTCCTGTGAGCCAGGTGCCTCTCCATCACCACCACTGCCACTATCACCACCACTTGCACCAGTGCTGCCCGTGCTGCCCTGGCATCCCCCAGCACTGCCTGACAACTTCCCTGCGGGCAGCAGGTTCCATCCATGCAGAAACACAGAATGCTGCTTCAGATGCCCTGCAGTGAGGGAGCTGAGATATATTTCTTGTCATACCGCTACCGCGATTACACTGGAATACCTGTGGGAATGAAATAAATAGGAAGATTAAGGGGAGAAGCACAAGGAACGTGGCTCAAAGCTGGCGCAGATGAATTCCCATGAAGTCACAAAGGGAGGAGAGCCTGTGGGCAGGGGCTGCACCACTGACATCAGTGACACAGGAAAGCCCCAGGACACTGAGATGACCCGCAGTTGCTCAGACTCCACACTTCCCAAGGACAGACACTCCCCATGTTTCCCAGGGACAGCTAAAGCTTTGGGGGCCACTGCTCTAGCAAGACACTGTCTTCTCTCCTCCCTGGAGGCATCCAATGCTCTGGAGAGCAGGACATGAGCCACCCAGGAGATACTGCTCTGCCCAGGGGATGGTTGGCTCGAGTCTGCAGGTAATTGTCAGGGCTGGCAAGGAAGACTTCTGTCTGAGGCAGCGTCCAAAAATTCAGGACAAATAATCCAGACTGTGCAATTTCATGGGAAAAGGACAGAAAAGGACACGGGAACAAGAGACCGCACGCGTGGCTATGCGCAACACCACAGGGTTCTACTTTTTTTTTTGTTGTTTTTAAACTGCACGTTCATTATCATAAAGAAAAGGAGCTGAGTAATCAGTGGGGGAGTAGAAACGTGGATCTGGACAATTCTAAAAAACCACTAGTATTTACCAAGGGCAGTTTACAAAAGAACTGGAGGACTTTGGTCTGATCTCTGCTGTCGTTTCCACCCATTTAACATTGAAGGGACCCGAGTGAGATCCATCCCAGTGTCAGATGTGCAGCACAGCATGGCAGCACCTGACTCCATGGAAAGACTTGGACAGAGGGTTTAGGGTCAGCACCCAAGAACACTACCCACCCCAGCAGAAGCTGGACGGGCATGGACGTCTTTCTAGAGCAACACACCAAACCAGAGTCTGCAGAATCGTGCTTCCCTGGCAAAAATTCCCTTTAAACACTATTAAGAGATCTCCAGGATTGTGGACAGCCAGCTCTGTCTTCTGCCGCAGCAGAGCCAGCCAAGACCAGGAGAACAAAGGAAGAGGCTGTGTCAAACCCACAGCCCCAGGCTGGGACAGGAGGCAACGAGCTCCTTCCTCCTGTTTCTCACACAGGGCTGAGTAAGCTTTGGTGCTGTGGCCAATTTAGAAGCCACTTTCCAAAAATCCTCCCACACCCCACTCCTAAAATTTGTCTTTTGTGCCAAGAGAGGCCCATCTTTTGGAAGTCCCTGTCCAGCCTCAAGGTGTCATGCCTAGCACGGTGGAGATCACAGCTCTGTGGACACAGGACAGGCCCAGGCTTTCCAGCTTCTTCCCATCGACTTTGATGATGTATCGGGATACAGAAGCCTGGAAATACCTTCAGCACCACCTTGAACTGTGCTCTGAACGGTTTTGGGAAGCTTCTCCTCTGCTTCCTGCCGGCAGCACAGCCCCGGCCGTCTCCCACCACAGTCACGTCGCAACGCTGGAAAAGCATTTCCAAAAAGAACCAAAATTATATATATATATATATGTATACATACATATATATGTCTATACATACACACACACACGTATATATATGTATATATGTCTACCTATATATACACATATAGGTTGACAGGCAAGCTGCCAAAGTAGAAAACATCAGATCACCCAGTTTGCATGATGCGTGTTAAAGAAATGAGACTTTTAGCCCATGACATCTTCTTTAAAAATGAGTATTTAAGATCTTCAAAAATTGCTACAGTACAAAAAGTGTTTGTGTGTGTATATATATATATATATTTTCTCTCTACATATACCGTATGTATGTACGCGTATGGACCGGAATGGATGACCCCACCAGAAGAGATGTCCCACTCGTCCTCCACAACATTTCCAGGCGTTATTGACTTGGCTCTTTGCAAAGTCTTTGCATCGGTTCATGGCACATAATGGTATTATTGGCACAGGTTCAGAGTCACCGTCCGTGGCCGGGCTCCAGGCGCTCATCCTTCCCTTTCCATCCCTTGCTGGTTCCTCCTCCTCCTCCTCCTCCACGGGATTCTTTGTCGCACACTTTCCTTTCTTTCCTCCCAAAAACGCGCTCCTTGACAACGCAGTTACCTATAGGCGTGTTCATTTTTATAAAAATATATTTGGCCCATAGAACGCTGCTCTTTGAGTCTCCTACTGGTAAACAGAAATGGTAGGTACAGGTAACCCATTATTTTTTATATTTTTTACAGGTTCACCAATGGAATCCTGTTGAGGACAAGAAGAAAAAGAAAGATTGAGTCACGACAGGGAATTGCACCATGTCTTGTGTCACCGCTTGCATGATCCCCCACAGCCTGGAGGTTTCCTCCTCCTTACCCCCCCGTCCCTGGCTGTGGAGCTGCAGGATTCCTTGGGGGAGCGGAGCATGGAGGGAGCAGGGTACCAGTGACCTCCTCCTCCTTCTCTGTAGCTGCTGGTCTGTGCTGGGAATTGGGACCATTACTCCTCTCTCCTCAGGGCCTTTTCCAGAGAGGGATTTACTTCTGATCATCCCTGCATTCTGCAGCTTCTCACACTCAGGCCTCGAGCAGCGAGTGCTCTGGCAGACGAGCAGACGATGACAAGCACTAACAAGATTTACTGAAGTTAAATCTAAAGAATCAATAGGGAATTGGTTAAGCACCAAACCAGAGATCCTATCAAAGTCCTTAAGCTATTTATTTACCATCTACTGGAAGATGTCTCCCTACGCAATCTTGGACTCTCAATGTGAAGACAATCACTCCCCATCACTGGCGTGTGGCCACTTGCTTTACATGTCCGTGACATTTCATGAGCTGTAGCACAGCTGAGTGTGCCAAAAACAGCCACCAGCAGGTACCTACACCCTGTACAGCAGTGCTCAGGACACACATCCCTAATCTGCACCCTCTGCCTGGCTGGGAGCGGCATCCAGAACGTGGTGTGCTTTATTGTTCCAGGATTCTTTCTCTAAAAAACCACTATTTTTAAGCAAGATGCCCAACACACCATCTCCAAGAACAACCCTGAAGTCTTAATTAGCAAGACAGATTTTCCAGAGTCCTTAATCTCCTGTGCCAGGGCTGTGCTGGGACTGCTGCTACTCCTCCGAAGACAAGCCGGGATTTTTTATGATGACTCATTATCTGTTAATGTTAACACAAACCATTTGCTGTTGTTAGGCAGAACGGGGCCAGCACAGCAGCTGCTGCCGTGTTTGAGCACGGCGTTTCCACACAACGCTGTCAGCTCTCACTGCCCTGTGCCAGGGCAGGGTCAGGCCGATGTCACTGAACCTCCACAGCTGCTGGGCCCCAAACTGTCCCCTCCCTGCCAGCAGTGCTGAGCGTCCCGTGGCTCCGGGCGAGCACTGGTTAATGCACGATGGCAGGATGTACAATTGGTATTGTATCCCAAATAGCCTCTTTGTGCAAAGTAGGTCAGCGCTTGATCAACCTTACAGATTTTTGTATAATCTCATTCCATGGGATTTTTCTGTCAAAGAGAGTGGGATTAAGGACAAGAATAATGCAGAATCTCAAACTTCATTTCAGAAAGCCCCAAAGCCAGGATGAAATCAAGCCAAACCAGCCACCCCGTGCTGTGGTGCCTGGACAAAGCCACTTGAGTCTTTGGCACACATCCCATGCTGGTCTGCAGAGCGGCGGTGCTCCTGCTTCTGTCTGGGTGCTCCTCCAGCACCACTGGCACCAGGGCAAGGGGAATTTCCCTTCCCATCCCTCCCTTCCAGTTACTCCTGAGAGCTTCCACTGACTGCTCCACTCCTCACCTACCCAGCCCAGGGCCACACTGAGGCTGCACTGCTACACCGGCTGCTGCAGACAGACTGGCTTCTCTGCCTGCAGGAGTAGCTGCCAGCAGCCGCTGCTGAGGTGTGACATCCACCGAGGTGTGACATCTACCAAGGAGCTGGTGCTCCAGTGGGGCCCAGCCGCCACCACAGGCAATCTGCTGCAAAGCTCCACCAGCTGCTTGCCACGGGCGGCATTGCCCGCTGTGGGGAGGGATGGTGTCCTGGTGGGGACCACACCTGCAGCACAGGAGCCCTCCCCATGGCTCCTGCAAGCACAGGAGGAATCTGACTCCAGGAAATAGCTTCAACATCTGTTGCCTGTGTAACTAGATGTGTTTCACCAGGTTTCCTGACACCGCCGCAGCGCTGCCTGCAGCTCTCCAGGCTGGAGATGCTCTGCAGTGCTGTCCCTCATATCTGCTGCCTCAACTGCTCGGCCCAGCCTGATGATGCTGTTGGCATCACTCAAGGCCAGGGTGCCAGCTGGGTAGCACCATGGTCAGTCCTCACACCAGGCTGATGGACTGTCAGATGTGAAGCTCACATTAAATTCCAACTTGGCTCCCAGTGGTCATCTTGATGAAATATCTGCAGCACCTCTATCCTGCCACCCCTGTCCTGGGACTTGCCACCTGCCTTGTGCCTCCAGCTCTGGCCCCACACCATCAGGAGCACTAATGTGCCAACCAGACAGCTCAGAGCTGTGAAGTGCTGTCAATCAACATTTGTAAAACCCCAGGAGAAAGGGGCTGTGAGGAGAAAGCTGCATGCAGCCCCTCCAGTCAAAAAGCTGCACATGCTCCAGAGCATCCTTCTCCTCTGCCGTGGTGCAGTGGGTCAACAGCAACTGTCCCCTTCAGGTGACCTTGCCACGGCTGTGGATCCCAGCCAGGAAACACTCATTCCCCCGGAAGCAGCACAGCCCAAGCAGCTGCATCTTTTCCACCAGCCTCTCCCCTAGAAACAAGAGCTAGAGAGGCATCCTCCATGCCTCCACTCCTCTGCTTCCCTCCACCCCACTGCTCCTCTGGCACTTGGCAGCTGGTGACAGCACAAGGCAATCACAGTGGCAGGGACAGCCTAGCAGGGAGCTCGTCTCAACGCCATCTGCACCTTACCCAGTGACACATGAAACTTGGAATGCTCATTTCACCTGCGGGATTTCCCACTGGCACCTGGTTTCAACTGGGACACACCACTTATGCAAGTGGGTCCCATAAACGCCCTGGTGCAAACACACCTATGCAGAGTAAACATGCAGAGAACAGGTAGAACAGGTTTGGGATCAATCTCATTTTGTTATCGTTAATGAAACCAAACAGCAGCTTCCAGAATTGCATCTGTAATTGAAGTGCCATTACAGAGCTAATGCTCCAGGTACGAGCCGAATAGATTTTTCCAGAGAGCGTCAATGTGCGTTTTATGGATTCCATGAAAACGGGTCAATGAGAATTTCAAGGATTTAATAAGGCGTAATGGAATGGCTTCAGGCTATTTAAAGAAATCTATGGAGGTGACCAGGGCACAGTCTTTGGCCCGGGGCTTCACAGGACCTCGGGCAGGAGCAGTGGGATCCACACAGGATTCCTACAGTGCTTCGAGCTGCTCTTTCCTTCCCTCTACCTGAGGCATGGAGAGCTGTAGATAGCACTGAGTGTAGCTGGCTTGCTTTATGTGTCATTTCTTTTTAATTCACTTTAAGCCAATGGAAAGACATCCCACACTACAAAACAGAGTGGAAAAGGCCCAGTGAGTTATTGCTGAGGCTGGTGTTCCCTGCAGATCCTCCCTGCTCATGCTCCTGCTGCCCTCCCTCCTGGCACCAGTTCCTGCCTGGATTCCTCTGCCCTCTATCCCCTGAGACAGTGGCCACATCAAAAGAGTCAGAGAAAAAACACAAGGACGTCAGTGGATGGGGAGTGAGAGCCTTTCACCTTCACCAGGGAAGCTGCTGCAGCCAGAAGAGGCTCTGGGGGGGGAGGGGGGGCAGTGGGGCCATGCCAGACAAACCCCTGCTCTCTGCCCCACTGCGCTGGCACACACCTCACCTGCCCTGTCTAGACACTGCCAGCCCCAGCACGGCCGAGACCATTAACTTTTTATTCCCTTCCATTCTAATCTAATTATATTTCTGTGTTCAATAGCTGTGCATAATGTTAAACAGGCTATTCCACGTGAGCTGCAGCCAGGGAAGGCTGGAAATTTCATTTACACTGAATATATGATTCATTACAGCAGGGACTTGGGACAGAACAATTAATTCACCTGAGCATGTGGCTCGAGTGGGCACTGCTGCCCAGGGCGAGCTGGCACACACAGACTTTTCCTGCCACTGCTATCGGCTGTGCCACCTTCAAAAGCAACACAAGGAGGTGGAAATGGCTCAGGCCAACTCAACAAAAGAGAACAAAATCCCCAAAGATTGTACTCTTGCAACCAGAACAACATCACTGCACTCCTTCAGTCACAGCAACACCCCAGGTGCGAACGGCTGCTGGGGACTGTGCTGGAAGGGTTGGCTTTGCAGAGCAGCAGGAGGAGGATAAGGAGAAGGAGGAGGAGGAGGATGATTCCAGCGCCCTTGCAGTGAGCATGGAAGTGTTCATGACAGCAAACATCACCAAATGAGCTTTCAGATACTGATGGAGCATGCATGCCAGACGTGTGGCGTGCAGATGAGGCAGGCTGTCCATTGTGCCACCAGAGGTTAATTACAGATCAGGCCATTTCCCAGCACGGAAATTACTGTGGCTTGCTGAGGTTTCAGTGGTGGGCTGGAAGCATGGGATCAGCCTGAAGTTCAAGGCTGCGCCAGGCACCCTTTGCTTTTGAGTCCTTGTCCATCCCAGTCCCTGACAGTGTGGGCCTGTCTGCAATTCACCTCCCTGGGAAAGCCTTTTGGCTCCCAATGCTCCATCCATGGCATGAAATATGTCCAGTCACACTGAAGGAAGTGAAGATGGGAGGATGGCACCAGGCAGGGCATGATGGGCACAGTGGGGGCACAGGTTGGATGCGGGATGGACGCAGGGAGCGCGGTACGTACCAGGAAACAGCCCGCTGGCGTCTGCCCTGCCCCCAGAAGTCAAACAGGCTTCGGCCAGTCAGCAGGAGATTTCAAACCATTTCTCAGACACAAAGGCCACGGGAATAAGATGCCGGTCAGAAGAAGAGGGTCTGCAGTGAGCAGAAAGAGGGGCTTGTACACGCTGGTACGTAACACACACGGTGCAAGCCGGTGTGGCCTGCTGCACAATCAGCTTTTTTAGGGGGAAAAAATTATGTCTCTTTGGAGTGATGCTTTGAGTGGGCCTGGGTTCACCAGGCTGCCTGGAAATGCTCTGGGATAGAGGGTTCCAGAAAACATCCCTGGATGGCAGAAAAGCCATAATCCCTGCCAGCCAGAACACAGGCACCCTCTGTAACCTGGCTGAGGTTCACATCAAACCAAATTTGTGGACACCCAAAAAAATGGTGTGACAATCCCTACCAGGTCTCCAACTTCTGAGATCTGAGGAAACCCTGGAAAATGCAGACGCGCAGAACTCCGCACACACGCAAGAGATGCTGATTGAAAAGCATCAATGAAGCTGCTGGCTCCAGGCCTATCCTTGGGGCAGGCAGATATGGGCTGTGGTTCCTTGCAAATTGTGGTTCCTCACGGCTGCCTGGAGCATCAGCTGCTCATTTTCTCCCTCAAAACTCTCCGTCTGGCTTCCCCTCTACCTTTGATGGGGACACAGATTTACCATATGGTGAAACCACACCAGCACCCAGTGAAAGCGCTCTGGAGACAGCCTGTGGTGTGGGAAACATCGCTCCCAACCCCATCGCTCCCGATCTCCTCCCTCTGGGCAGGCGAGGGGCTGGCAGAGCACGGCCACATCCCTTGGCTGCCAATGACACTCCTCGTTAACGCTCCGCGTTATTTCACAGCAGCCAAACGGTTCATTTGGCTCTCGCCGCCTGCTCCTCCATTAATCACCCGCTCGTTTGCAGCCCAGCAGCTTCGCTGATGCCACTGAGGAGACAGCACGGGCGCTGGAAAAATGGACCCAGTGGCATTTTATGTGCTGGCAGCAGTAGCAGCAGCAGCTGGGAACTGAACACCGCGTGCTGAGCTTGCCCACCCTGCAGGGGCAGCTGAGGCACCCACTCAGCCTCACCGCTAGGACCGGGGGTCAGAGGGCCAGTCCCACACTGAACTATGAGTGGGTGAGGACCCGAGCGGAACATGGCTCTGCCAAATGCTCCCAGAACATCACCTCTGAGCACCAGGGCCCCATCACCAAAGCAGGATGGCGCTCCCATCCGGAAAACCACACTGGGAAACCACGGCGCCCACCTCACCTGTTTCCATTGAAGGTTGTTTTATAATCCCCGGGCGAGTGCAACGTGTCCTCTGCGTAGACGGGCACGGGGGTCCGGACGCACTCGTGGGAGCACTGCAGCGTCTCGTTGTAGGCGGTGAAGATGTCGAGGGCGCTGGGCACGCGGGCGGGGGCGAAGTCAGTCAGGTTCTGGCAACTCTCCTCCTGCTGGTCCAGCTTGCGTTGGTGGCTGTTGCGCCGCGGGCGCCCGCTCTGTGCGCAGCTGGGCGGGGGGAGAGACAAACAGACAATCATGGGATGGTCTGGGTTGGAAGGGACCTTAAAAACCATCCAGTTCCATCCCCCTGCCGTGGACAGAGACGCCTTCCACTAGATCAGGTTGTTTCAAGTCCTGTCCAACCTGGCCTTGGACACTTCCAGGAATGGGGCAGCCACAGCTTCTCTGGGCAGCCTCTGCTAGGGCCTCACCATCTTCACAGGAAAGAAATTTCGCCTAAGATATAACCTAAATCTTCCCTCTTTTAGTTGAAAACCATTCCCCTTATCCCATCCCACTGTCTGTCTGTGTAAAAAGTTGCTCTCCATCATTTTTATGTCTGTTATGGCCTAAAAGGCCAAAGTAGAAGGGATGGGATGCACAATGAATTCCTGAAACTTGGCAAGGGAACTCACCTGACTGACCAGCCATTATACATTGCTCAATATTAGATCAGAATTCAGAAATTCCAGTTCCAATTCAGAATTGGAAAGATCAGCCACAAGCAGTCATTTGGCTCGGTGCTTTTTTTAAAGAATCAAATTTACATTTTAGACACAAGCTTTTTCCCATCAGACGAATTACTTAATGAGTCACACATTTGTACCTGCAGGAAGCAAAAGCCTTTTCTTAAGTGAAAATATGTAGGTGAGAACAATGAAGGGAAACCTTTTCCATTTGGGAGGCACCAACAGGTTGGAACTTCTCAGGATAAATGAGCTCTGGACCTGGTGTGACACAGCAAAGGGACGGCTGGCAGGGCAGCCCTGCTCTCTGGGGGCTCCTCCAGCTCTGGAGGCTTCATCAGGATCTCATGGCTGCACAACACTTCAGGCTCAGTACATCAGAGACGAGGAGAACCCCAGCTCACAGGAGCCGCCCTCAATCAGCCTGGTCCTATTTCAGGGTCTAGACACTGATTTAATTAAGATGCCACTTTTTCCAGATGGGATTGACAGCGCCTTGCAGAATGCTGGAGTTTTGGGAGGTGGCAGCTCCGAGGGCGGTGGGAACTGGGGATGCCGGCACTGTCTGTGGAGGGGCACCCGTGGGGACAGGAGCGTGGGGACAGGAGCATGGGGCTCTGCTGAGAGCGGCGCTGGCTGGGGTGGCAGCATCTGCCAGCAGCGGGGCACTGCCGGCGCCGCTCCGGTTGATGCAACCGAAAGAGACAGCCCTAAACCAACTGCTGTCTCCCCACAGCACGTGTGCAGGAGGAGCAGGGACAAGGACGCTGGCTTGGCACGCAGCCATCGCTCACCCGTCCTGCCTGAGGGGGATAAGCGCCAGCCAAAGGATGGAGACGGCGACTGTGTCCCCGCTGGGGACGGGGCTGGAGGCTGCAATGTGGGTCAGCCCTGCCATGGAGCACCCGCACGCAGCCCGGGGCACCCAATGAGCTGAGGCAGTTTGGTTAGAGTCGAGCAAACTCCTAGGTACTATTTCTTCACCTGGGACACACCTGGGAGCTGCCCACACTCCCCTGCTGGGGATTTTCTCTGGTGATTTCTCAGTTTCACTTACTGTAAAGCATTGCTATTCTACACTGATCATGGGATTTATTTTTTCCCCTTTTTGGCTTCAGCAGCAGTTACTGAGCTGTTCTGCCAAGCTGTGGTCAGCTGGATCAATGACTCGTACCGCTCACTGCTGTGACTGGAGACAAATCCCACAAGTGTTTTATAAACTATTTTCCCTGCTCCTTCACTGAAACACTGTGGCAACCAGGGAAGTTTAGTGAATTAAATCCCGCTTGAGATACAGGAGGGAGCGTCACTGGCTGCTCCCCAAAGCAAGTTCAGCTGTGGGACCAGAACCTCGGTGCTTTCGGTCGGCTGCTGCGCCGCATTACAGCTTTGCCAAGATGAAGATGCCTCCATAGCCCCACAAAGCACTTCTTCCCCCATCCCAGTTAGCCAGCAGGCTCCTTATCAACCTGGTGTTGTAATTTCCTCCTGGCTGCAGGAATCGATTTGCTGCAGCACCCACGCAGAGCTCAGCCAGGCCAGAAGGGAGAGCCACTGATGGGGCCGCGCGGCCGCTCTCCCCCTGGCCCCGTGCTGCAGCCGTGTCGCTACGCCAGCAATGCTGACCTCAAAGTAGGCCAGTTTCCCTGGGAAAATAGGTAAAGTGAGGAGCGCCTGGAGCGAAAGCTAACCTATTTTGCCACACGCCCAGCCACGCTGAGAGAATAAACGGGAGCAAATGGAGCTGGAGGAGCACAGCAGCGCCCTGGGGGTTGGGACATGCTTCAAACCATGGCACCTGAGGGGCTTCAAAGGTGCCCTTCTGTCCCTGGGGTCCCAGGGAAGGGCAGGAGATGCAGCTGCTTCTTGCCAAGCCAGGCTGCAGATTTTAGGAGCAGCATCAAAGCTCCTTAGGGAAGGCAGTGGAGGAGCTGCTGCCAGCACCAGGCAGATCCTGGGAACACCCGCTGTGGCCCAACACACAGCTCTGAGCCCTCCAGGAGGTATCATGTGATGTGCACGTGTCCCATGAGACTTGTCCACTCAACCCTGGCCATGTGCTGGTCCCCAGAGCCACTGCCCAGGTGGTGTGAGGTGGGGAAGCTGCGGGGGCACAGCCAAACCCTGATGCATCAACCTCCTTTGGAGGTTTTGTTGTAAACTCCCCATTTTCTTCTGCAATGTCTTTCCAAAACTATCCCAGCAGGTGCCACAGGCTTTGGCACCTGCAGCAGGATGGGCACTTCCATCCCCACCCTGTCCCTGTCCTGCGCCAGCCCCCAAACCAAGCAGAGCAGGAGGAACCTTACCAATTTTTTAAGACAAGAGTTGTTATCAGCGCGGCTATGACCATGATGAGGGACACGGTAATAGTGATTATCTGATGAACTGCCAGACCTGCAGACAGAAGAAAAGAGACAGTGGGTTTATGAACTGAGGGGACCCCGGCAGAGCCCCCTCCCCACACAGCCCCTGCCACCCCCTCCCAGCCCTTCCCAGAGCGGGGCCACACACAGCCCCCGGCAGCGGTGCCGCAATCCTCTCTCCTGCCTTACACAAAATAATCTGTAAGCCAGGCTCCTCATTTCCTATCCTCTCAAGTATGTTCCTTGTCAGCCCGAATTAGGCACGAAGAACGGAAGAGAAGTGAAGACGTCTCCCCTCCGGGACGGAAAGGGAGACGAGCGCAGCCTTGCACTGGGTGCGGGATTCACCAGGGAAAATAATTACGGCACTGACGGCTGCTCATTTTGCAGGTCGGGTGGGCTCACTTCCCCCTCTTCACCTTCCACGGGGTATCATTTTGGCTCGTGGATCATTCCTAATGAGCAGTTTGGAAACAAAAGCAGCTCGCTGTACACTATGTTTGTGATTTTGTGCTGCCTTACAGTTGCAATTTCATAATGAAATGATTTTTCCTGGCTGCAGCCCAAGGATGTGCTATTTTTCACAAACAGATGTTGCAGCTCCTGATGGATGGTAGTTTTAATAAATAAATAAGTCTTAGAATGACAGGAAAATAAGCAGTTTTATATATATATCTGTATGCATCTGTGGCAAGGACGGCGCCAGTGCCGGGGCCATGGCTCAGCTGGAGCTGGGGGTGCCTGGGGGCTACCGGGCAGCACTGGGGCAGCCAACACTCATGAGAAAGGATTCATTCACAGCCCCCGTGCTAGCGGGGTGGGCAGCAGCCAATTCTTGCCAGAGCCAGAGCTGTGGTACTCACTCCTCAACTGCTCCACCTCTGGCTTTCATCTCCCAGGGGAATTCACAGGGAAAATACCACAGGGCTCCCCACCTCCCACTGGAACCCCACCTCCTGAAGGTGAGGCATGGAAAAAGACTTCTGACCCCATGCTATGAGCTCCCAGAGGGTGGTGACGAGAGCATGTCCCGACGGGCCCGAGGAGCGCGGTGGCAGCTCGTGCCCACGCGTGCCAGGTCAGGAGTGACGCCCACCCCGGCAGCAGCCAGCCCGGCCGCATCCTGCACGGCAGTCTTGGAGCAGCTCCCAGTGGGACGCTGCTGAAAAAGATAAAAGGAAAGACTCTAAAAATAAAATCAAACCAGCCCAGTGCCCAATTCCTTTGAAAACAGAAGCGGAGTCGGGTACGAGACCTTCCGCAACACTGGGAGCTGAGGCAGTGGCGGCAGGGCCGCGGGAGAACCTAACGATGCAATTAATCCTTGCATTTACGTAATGGGAAAGGCAAAGGCAGAACAGATTGCAGGTGGCTGAGCACTGGGAAGGATGGCAGCTCCTCGGAGCAGGACACATGGATTTTAAGAAAGGCTGGATAATTTTAGACTCCATCACACACATAAGTTGCCATATGTACCGGCACAGCAAAGTTCCTTTGCATCATGTATTAATTCTGCACCAGAAGCCAGGGGGATTTCAAGGGGACAGGAGATCTTTGTCTCAATGGTGGTAATGGACAGAGGGAAGGGACCCGACAGGTGGCCCGTGATGGTTCCCTGGGAAGCCCTATAGCAATGCCTGCTGCAATAAATGCTACCAGGACTTTATTCATAATTTACAAATACATCAAATCCTTTCCTCTAGGCCCTCAAAGAATGTAGGGCCATACGGAGTGAGATCAAGCAAATATCCAATCAGCGAGGGGTAGGGTTAATGGAGGGGGCACCATTAGAGAGGGGAATGTCCTGTAAGGGACATAAAGCACCCTGGGGATGAGGTGAGATGGAGAGAGATGCTGCCAAGGGCAAAGCAATATTTTAGACACATCCCTCAAAGCCCAGTTGGATGGAGGAAGGGGAGCTGGAAGATAAAATCAATACCTCATAGACCAAAATCCTCCTCCTCCGGTGTGGGAAGCTGCCTGGCACAGGCATAACTCCCCGGGGAGAGCCTGTGCCCCCAGAGAGAGACCCCAGGAGCAGGGATTACAGAGCCTGAGTTTTGTTTGCTCATCTCCATGGCAAAAGCTCCGATCCCAGCGGGTCACGGAACCCGGCAGCCACGTAATTACACGTTATTAACCGTGGAAACAGGGAGCTGCAGGGAGGGCAGCGGCGGGAGCGGGGAGGGACACCCGGCATCGGCCCCGGCACCTGCGAACGCCTCAGCCCTGCGAGGGCTCCCCCTGCCAAGGCTTTTACCAGGCAATTTGACGCAGTGACCATTTAACTGGAGGGTAATTACAGGAGAAGTATTTAATGGAACTGAAAGTGTGTCCAAGCCTCTGCGCTTCTGCTAGTGCAGCAGAATTCCGCGTGCCGCCTGCCAGGAGGGAAAGCTCTTCAAAGGCGCTCTCTGAACCCTCGGAAATGCTGAAATATCTCTGGGTTTTTCCACTCTCGTGCCGTCCGTGTGCACTCCACTCTCTCTGGGGCCTCTCATCCCCCCGCTGGGGGGAGAGGGGCCACAGAATCCCAGCAGGCAGCACAACCCAGCTCCTGATTCCCCACACCCTGGGCAAAACCCCAATCTTCTCAGAGCAAGCACATGCCAGGGCTTTTTTTTTTATCTGTTATTTTAAAGACCATATATTTGCTGCTGAGATGAAAGTGCTGAGGTTTGGCCTTTCTGGCCACCTTTTGAAACGGCTCCCGGACAGCTCTGCATCAATGGAATTAATTCCATGAGAAAATCCATTTGAGACTAATGTCTTGCTACTGCAGGAGCACGCAATGGCAGCGAACAGGAGATATAAGCTCTTAATTAAAAACAAAGAGAACCTCTATCCCCCAAGGCCTTTATTTCAACAGCTCTGGTTAGGGAGCCTGTATTTTTCATTTTCCCAATAAAAACAGCTACGAGCTGCAACTCTTTGAAGACCTTCGTCAAGGCCTTGAAACGGCATAAAATTAAAAAAAGGAGAAAACAGCTCTATTTCATCTGAAAGGAAGAAAACTGGAGTTACTCTTATGGGCCAGATACGGCTACCCCCAGCCCCATCCCACACATACGCTATGTGGATCTCCCTCTCCTCAGTATCCCATCCTCATCTCTGCCACAGAGGAAGGAGACTCCTTCTCCTTCCTCTGTTCTCCCATGCCCTGAGCACCAGGATGCCAGTGCCTCCTCCTGAGCATTATGGAGAAGGTGGGGCAAAGCAGCTGGACTCAAGAGGCTTTGCAGCTTCCCCAGCCATCAGAAATCACATCTGAGCCCCAAAAGCCTCATCCTCTGATAAAGCTGCTTGCGGACAGAACAATTCAATCAGGAGCGTGGTGTGGCCTCCCTGCTGCCACCGCCGGCCTTTCCCAGGGGGGATCAGCCAGATTTGGCCGTAACACGAACCTACTGCTGGTTAATAGCTTGTAAGGAAAATAATTTACAAAAGCCACAAGGGTCTGATACAGGGGAGGAGACACAGCAGAAGCCTTCTTGAAAAGCCTTGTTACACTACACACTCAGTTCCTCTGCTGCCCAATCCACTGCACCACAAACTGCCTCTGTTCTGCTCTTCCCAACATCATCTTGCTGGCAAAGCTGGGGTCAGCAAAGCCGCTTGGTTTTCCACCTGATAAATCAGTGATCTCTCTGAAACCCAGCTCAGGGAGTGTTAGTCATCCTGAGGTGAAAATGCAGCTATTCAGCAAAAAACCCACCAAGGTTCCTGGTAACTTCCTCGTATTTTGAGCTGGACTGATGAAAGAAGTTCCCGCTACTGCTGCGAAATGTTCTTGCCAAGAAGGAAGATCCTGGAGGCTTATGCTAAAGACACTGGGACTTATCTTCTCAGGTGTTACAGCAAATATCACCGAGCAATAAATACTTGGAGAGCAGCAGAGGAGAGTTTCTGGCTGACTGAGACACATGTGGGAGGATGAGCACAGGCACAGTCGCCATCCGCGCATCCCGGGGAGAGCCCTGTCTCCCTCACAGGGACAGCTCAGCTGATGGCCACGCTCCTTCCTTGCTTCCACCATCATCCTCCACCCTTCAGGAGAACTGCAGCTGATGCACAGCCCTCCAAGAGATCCTTTGAGCAGCTCCCAGGAAGGGTGACCGGTGGTGCCAGCCCAAGAGAAGCCATCCAGCCCCTTCACCTTCCCTCCGTCCCTCAGCTGCAGCATCTCCCCACGCCTTGGCACGGCGGATCAAAGAGGCGGCTCCATCCTCACTGCCCAGGGTTTTCTTTTAAACACATTTTATCTTTAATTAATTCCTTTGAAGCCTTTTGCATCCACTATCCCCTTGCCTCCAACACCCCCCTACTGCACCCTCCTTCTGGAGGCAGGGTCATCACCAGCGGGAAGCAAGGCTTCTGTTATTATTTATTCCTGACACGCTGCTGGCTGCTGGTGGGGAGGGGGTGGTGAGTGGCCTGGGGCCACCACCAGCTCAGATCCAGCTGCCAACACCCACATGGCCCCCACCTTCCCCCAGGAGAAGCCCAGCCCTGGGGAAGGGGTGTCCCTGAGCACCAGCTCTGCCACAAGCTTGCTGCTCGCAGAGCGCGGTGCCAAATGCGCCGCGACCAGCCATCAAATACCACTAAGAGCAGCAGACAGCACATGGAGTTTTCTGCCTTATAAAGCACTTAAAGGTTTAATTAAAGATGGCTTTTTCCTAAAGCTCCTGAAAGGAGCCTCGGACTAACCAGCGAGTGCAATTCCTGCCTCGCTCTGGCAGCTCTGATTCATTCCACTCTTCTCTGCTTTGGCTGAGGCTGCAGGACCCGGGGATGCTCTGCCTCAGTGGAGGAGCCCAGCCCACGTGGAGAGTGCCCGGTGAAAGCTCCTCACAGCCCTTCCCACTTGCAGCGTGCTGGAATTTTAATTATTCCTCTCTTTCCCTGCTCCAGAGTAAAATGATTATGACAGCCCTGAAGAAGGAAGCACATTTTTGAAAAGCACAAGCATAAACTACGCCTGGGTGAACATCCTGCACGCCCAGCTGATGCCAGCAGTGCTGTGCTGCGTGGCAGGGGTGGCACTGGGACAGGAACACCTGAGCTGCAGGTCACCTGAACCCCTGTGGCAGCACCCACCGGGCCAGGGCGTGTGCCAGCCCCTCCTCTCATGCCAAGCATTACCTGCCATCACTCCTCTGCTGCCTCTCCTGCCTATGAGCCGAGTAATTCCTATTCCAGGGGAATTTTTTAAAGCTTGTTTTTGCTGTCAGCAACTCACGGAGGCATTGTTTCTGGCTTTTTTTCTCTTGCTTCTCAGCGAGGAGGAAGGGGGGCGAGAGGAAGATCTGACAGAGCAGAGCTGCTCCCATTGCTCATCTCAGCGAGCACTGCTGCCTCTGCTGAAGTGAAGTGGTTCTTTTTACCACCCTGCATGCACACCAAGGACCCCACGGTCCCACAGAATCACCAGAGACCCAGAGGCAAAGCATGGAGGAATACAAGGACACAGCACAGGAGGGACATGGGGGCAGCACCACAACAGCAGCTACCTGCTCCAATGGAATCGAGAGCAGGGCAGCACGGATCTGCATGGCTCCAGGAGCCCCGGGACAGTTCTGCCAGGTTCTGGAGTGACCCTGGCTCCTGTGGGTGCCACACACAGGTGGTACCACCCTGACCCCCCAGGCAGCTGCCAGGGACAGCTGAGGGACCACAGGCAGCGAGAGCAGCACCGCGCCCGCCCGAGGCTCCCGTCAAGGCGCCTCTCCGGACAGGGACTGGCAATGCTCGCTGAGGCAAATAAACCGTACAGGCGAGTTACCTCATCCTCATTTGTAGCCATATGTTTTTCCCAGCAGAGAACAAACACTTCCAGCCGCTACAGCTTATATAACAGAGTGGAGCAGGGCTGGGAAGCTGCACGGCTTCGCACAGGCGCTACACCAGCAAAACTGGCACGGGCACAGGCCCTGCTTTGAGACAGTGTCGGCTGCTTGCTCCCAAGACGCTGTCCCAAGGCACAGCAGGGGCATGGTGCTCCCGCTGGGAGCACACTGAGAGCTCTCTTGGGCGCTCAGCACCAGCACTGGAAGGAAAAGCGGATCTGGAGTTCAGGAGCTTTTCAACTGAGGGTGGACGAGCTGGGATCAAACGGGGCCTTTAGACCCGGGAAGGAGTTTATCGCATTCACTGCTTGAAGAGAAGTTAATTAGCAAAAACTCCGATCCTGGAAAAAGCCCCTAATGAGAGCTAAAGCCTGAAGATTAAAGCAGTTGGCCTCCTGGGAGCTGCTGGGGCTGCAGCTCCCGTTGTTCTGTGGCCACGCAGGACAGCAGTGGTGGCACTGGTGGGTGGGTGGCATCACTGTCAGCTCAGCCTTGCCTAAACAAGGCAGCCCACTCTAATAAGTCCCAGAGCCCCAGCACATGCCAGGAGCCCTCCTCCCACAGGCAGAGGGGCTCCTGCAGCTGGCTGATGGCAACAAGCCCACTGGACCCCACCCTCCTGGACTGGATGATGCCACTGAGGCCAGAGGCACTGACCACAGCAGGTCTGGGGAGACCAGGCTGATGCTCTCATCATGCAGAGAGCAGCAAAAGCCGCAGCCCTTATCAATACTCCCTCGCTGATCTATCCAGCCAATTCCAGTGTTTTGTAAAAGGTGTGTAGGCTGGGAGTTATTTTTTGGCTATAAATAACTCCTTTAAGTCAGGAACAACATCCTGGTTGCATCGTCTCTTTCTGCCAAGCAGAGCAGGCTGGATAAATTAATTGGGATTAAGATTAGGCCATAAAATTCCTTTTCATTTCGACTAGAAAATCGCAGTGGGCTCAAAGCAGTCGATGCACAGTGAGTAAATTCTGTAAACTATCCACCGGTATCCCACGGTTTAATATCAGCAATAACAAATATAATTTGCAATAAATGCGAAGCAGCTTTCCCATCCATGTCCACGCAGCAGCCAGCGCTGGGGGAAGGCATTGCTGTGCCGAGCGTGGCGCTCAGCGCGATTACGGGAGATGGGCTGTGGATGGAGACTGTAATGGGAAAACACAGCAAGTGGCTGGAAAACGCCTCGGATAAAAGCGATAATCAGCACTGCCGCTCTCCTCCGAGCGCCTGTTTAATGTCACACTAACTTCTGTCCCAGGCAGTGCTGCCACCGGGACACTCGTGCCGCCGTGAACGCTCTGCTCCAGGACCCGCCAGCCCTCCTGATGCCCCTGCCACCTCCCTGGTCCCCGGCAGACCCTACCTGTGCTGTCTCCCAGACCCCGGGGCGGGCGAGCGTCCTTGCCTCCGCTGCTGTGGCCAGCGGCCGGCTCGGCGGTGCTGGTGCGGCCGGGGCTGCTGCGGGGCACGTCCCCGCCGGGCGCGGGAGCCGCGGTGCTGGGAGGGACGCGGGGCGGCGTGGCGGCCGTGACAGCGGTGGCAGCGGCGGCAGTGGTGGCGGTGGTGGTGGCGGCGGCGGTGGTGGTGGTGGTGGCGAAGGCGCTGGGCAGCGTGCTGCTCTCCAGGGAGTCCTCCTCGCCCGTGGGGCCCCAGACGATGACCTCGGGCAGCGCCGTGGGCCGCCCGTCCCGTGGGGCGAAGCCGCGGCCGCGCAGGTGCCGCCGGCCCCTCCGGGAGCGCGGCCGGCGCAGGGGGCGGCCAGCGGGCAGGGGGGCGGCGGGGGGCGGCCGGCGGGAGCGGGGTCTCTGCAGAGGGGGCGCGGGGGCGCAGGTCCAGGGGGGGCCGGGGCGTTGCAGCTCCTCCCCGCTCCCCGTGCCCCACAGCGAGCCACGGGACAGTCTGTGCCGGAGAGCCGGCCGTGGTGACAGCCTCCCCGCAGTGCCGGTGGCTGGGGGCTGGCAGCTGGCAAGGTCCATGGCTAGGTGGAACATGGCTATTAAAATCCAAGCATGGCTTCCGAGCGGGCAACCTGACCTGTGGACAGAGAGAGATTGTGTTAGACGGGCAGTGGGGGAACCCTGCACTCCCTCTCAGTGTGGCACACTGTAGATCTGCGAGCCCAACAACCCAAAACATCCCCCAGCTCCACAGGTATTGTTGTCCTCCCTGCTTCTCCAGCCAGAGTCCCCCAAAACAGCATTGTGGGACACCCTGCACCTTCTGCCCCTGAAAACCACCACCAGCAGCACAGCAGGCTGAGGATCCACATTTGCAACCGTGACTTTTCAGTTGCTCTGGGAACGATGGCAATGACCTGAGGATGGGTTTTACCAGGAAACATCCTGGAGAAGCAGCCAATGCCTGCTTTGCCCAAACTCAGCTCTTTTGGGTGAATTATCCAAAGCAGACGGCCCAGCTGAACTCCAGCAGCACAAGCCTTGACTCCAGGGACACTGATATGCAGGGGTAGACAGCCCATCCCCTGCTTCCCAAGCCCACAGGCAGCATGATGAATCCCTCCAAGGGCTGGAGCAGACGAGTCTGTGGGCTCTGGTGTTAGCACGTGTAGCCCATCTCCCACTATGGCAGTTGCCCACGCCGCAGCAGGAACATCCTCCCACGGGGCACAGCACATCCCCTCCCACAGCGTGGGGCACCCAGAGCTGAACACGACCCTGCAGCACAGGGAGGGCAGGAGGAGCAGCCCCTTTTGCTGCCCTTTCTGCCACAGAGCAGCTGGAACACCCCTCAGCTGCTGGCAACTTCAGCACTTACAATTTTGCTTTCATGTCACCGTCACGTCACATCATGTCACAGCCCTCTCCCTTCCCCAGTGGCACTGCACTGAGGCTCTGCTCCCCTCATGTCTCCTCTAGAATGCTGCCCAATGTAAAGCAGCAAGAAAATCTCTGATAGGCAAATTTTTTGTCGCCTTTCTCTTCCCCCCCAGAAAAAAAACAATCATTAGGCCAAAGCCCAAAAATCTTTACTCCATTTTATTCAGCTTTTACACAAGAAAGACTTTTGTCGAACTCAGCAGGAGTTAATGAGAGCTTTACATGGCTAAACGGGCTAATCCTCCGCAGCGGCGCCCGCACAGTCCTTGGGAGCACGACAGAATGTGCATCTGGTTGACAGAAGCATTTGTACACTCCCTCCGTGCGTGAGCAAACGAAGCTAAAGGAGCTGACCTGGATACTCCCAGGCACAGGCTTTTTCTGCTCAGAGGATCTCTGCTTTTTTCCTAATTGGGTATTTTTTCAAAGCGTAACAACATTTATTTTGGGGAGGGAGAAGGCAACGCAAGGAAAGAGCGCAGAAGGAGAAAGGGAAGAGCCAGAAACAGACAACAGAAACCAAAATAGTTCAGGCTGGAGGAGGAAGGATTTCAAGGCTTCAAAAAAACCACAAACCACCCAAACCGTGGTGGTGGTGGTGCGCTTTTTTAGAGGCCAGCAGAGTGGTGGCAGCACGAAGAGTGTCCCCCATGTGCTGTAGGCAATGCTGTGCTTCCACTGGTGAGGAGCCACAAGCTCATGCTCCAGCTGGAACATCCAGCATAGGCTCACCTTTGCAATGCTCAGGATCACTCCTGTAGCATGTCAGGCTTGATTTCAGCCTCTGCCCAACTCCCCAACATCACCTGAAACATCTCCTTGCGAGGAAGGAAAGGTGCTGAGCGCCTCCTGGCATGTTGCTCACCCCAAGTGCCACCTCTCACATCATCTGTGCCCACCCCCAGAGCTCATCCCCTTCCCAGCTCTCTGCGTTGCTCACACTCAGAACTTCTATGAACAGCAGTTGAACAGAGCAAGGGAAGTTGTGCCCAGCTCAAACTTGGTGCTCGCTGCATCCCAGCCACTGCCTGGAAACTCCTGAAAGACAAAATGCCAGTCCTTGGTGCTTGGGATTGGTAGGCCACAGGAAAAAGAGATACTCCCCCTGCTTCCATCTCCTCCTGTCTCTTTGTGACATTCCAGGCCACAGCACAAACTTGCAGGGGCTTGCCCTTGCAGAACCTGCCCAGCATGGCTGCATCATTCACAGCAGCATCAGGAGGATGTGTGGGCAGAGGCAACATCCAACCCTTGTCTTCCCCCTGGGTCATGCTGGAAACTTGTGTCCCAGCATGGCCAGGCAGTGCTGGTGACACCCAACACCAGAGTGTCCCTCACTCCTGCCACTGCTCCCCAGGCCAGAGGCTCTGGGACGGGGATGGACACAGTAAGTGACACCCAGTTGGGACAGACCCCACTCTGCCCCGAGGACAGCTTGGGTCACCTTCCCACCAGCGTCCCATCAAGCGATGCCACCCAAGGGGCTGTCACCCCAGGAGTGCCCTCCTAGCCACCACGCTGGCTGGCATGTCCCCAGGAGATGGCTTCAGGGACAGAAGCAGCGAGCCCGGTTACCTCGGAGGAATTTTGCGTGGCATGCGATCTTCTGAGGGCTTTGCAACAACAGATAAGAGCAAGTGTCCTTCAGAATAAATAGCAGCGTGTAGGAGTTGCCGTTGTCTTGGCAACGCAGCGTGATGTGCCCGGCGCGGCGGCGGGGATGGATGCGGCAGCGCGTGGCGCGGCCAGAGGCAGGACCACCCGGCCCTCCCGTCCCCTCCCCTGCCACCCCCACCCCCGCCCCACACCTGCACCCTGCCGAGGCTGACAGCGGGAGCGACACGTCCCGAAGGATGCCCAAGGAGCGGGGATACATCCCGCCCGGATCTCCTGCCACCTTGTCCTTGCCCCAGAAAACCTGGGAGGTCCCGGGAGAGCCCGCTGCGGCTGGCACAGCACGGTCCGGATCGGCACAGCGCCCCGGGAGCCCCCGCGCCTCCGCCTCCCTGTCGCCCGAACGGGCAGGAGAGCACCGCCCGCCTCTCGGGAGAGCGAGCACAAAGTCACCGCTGCTCGGAGGCCGGGAGGGCGTTCCTGCTTTGCCGAGACGTCAAACGGCTCAAACACCTCTCCAGCGGCACGGGCTGCTCCTCTAGGACAGCAGAGCGGAGACAGAGTACCCTGTGCTGCTCTCAGTGCACGGGATAACTCCCTAACTGCACCCAAAGAGGGGCTCTGGCATAGGGAAGAGAAAACATCATCCAGACCCACAAATAGCACACATCTGCCTCGGTTTGGGGGCACGGAGCCAGCCCTGGGATGCATTGGGCAGGGCTGTGGCTGCACTCCTCACTCGGGAATCAGGGCTTTGGTTATTCCTCACTCCCCTACACGCACACACAACCTATTTTGCAAAGAAATTTGAGGAGCGTGGGCAATTTTCACATTACTTGTTTTCCCATTTTGGAGGTGAATGGGAATGTTATCCTGAAATACTTTTCAAACTCCAGGAAAAACTCAATAAAACTCCGAAACTGGGTTAGATAAAGAAACGCAGAGCGGATATATTTGAGAAAATGAAATCCTGTCCTTGATCTCCTCATCCAAGGCCTTGGCTCCCACCAGCCACAAATCCGCTCCCTTGGCTCCAGGGATGGTGAGGCCGCCACGTTCGCACGCAGGAAATGGAACTCCTACAAATATCTACCTGCAAGAAGCACGAGAGCAGATCTCAAGGAAACTGCTGTGCTAATGACACGGATCAGGCACACACATAGGGACTATTTCCTGAGCCCATCCAAGCCCATCCCGGTTTCAAAGGAGACAGAACAAGGGGTGTTGCACTGCAGCCACCACAGCCTCCCCACCCATCACACCTTTCAGAGTCCTCCCCTGTATGAAACCCCTTCCTGAATCGTTCCAGGTGCAGCCATGTGCTTTGAAGAGGAGGACAGTTGGCACTTGAGAGAGAGATTAATTTCAAGGATGCAGGAGGATGTGAGCTCGCCGCGCTCCTCGGCAGTCGGGAAGAGGCTGCTGTGGAACTTGGCTGCTCCCACCACTGCACACATGGTACCAACCTCCACGTGCAGGGAGGGAAAGCAGGAGCATCCAGCATGGAGTGGGACAGAACAACCCCTGCCCCAGTCCTGGGAACCCTCAGGGGTGGCAGCACCTCAGGCAGCCCTGATACTGCAGACAGGACATGGATTAATCCAGTGCACCCGCTGTGCTCCCAGAACTCCCCAGCTCTGGTAATGTGTCTGAAAATTAACTGGGATCACGGCTCTGACAAACATCAAAACACCACCCGTCAGCACTAACCCACTTCCCCAAAGCCTCAAAGGCTCAGTTGAGTGCAGTCCCTTTCATAAGGTCCTTTTTTTGCTCTCCAACATCAGCCCCTTTCTCCCCTGCCTGTGGAGACACTTCACAGGAGCATTAACTGCAGAATAGGCTGATTTTTAATGCAGAATTATACAAATGGAGCCATTCTTCCATTTCATGCCTCCTGTTAGGTAATCTATCGGTATTGCACAGGGAATCAAGGTTATGTCCTTGTTGGGGTGATTTACGAACTCTGAGCATTTCATATCTCCGAACACCAAGCGAGGCAGGTACAGAAATATTCCTGTGAATGCCCAGAGCAGGAGCCGTTGTCAGAGAGTTGGGGTGATGTTTCCTTGGCCCAGGCAAGGCAAGGCAGGAAAGCAGGCACCACGCTCTAGGAAAAGCATCCTTTGCAGCATCCACTTGCAGTGGCTGTGTCCTACAAAGGCGTTCAGAGTGGGGCAGGTTATCAGAGTACGTGCAGGAACTCACTGACTCCATATGGAATAGAACGAGGCCGCTGCATCCCAGCGGGTCACTTTCACACTGGAGCAGGAAGAAGAGGGGAAAACTTCAGTGGCAGATACTTGGCCCACGACTGTGTGTCCTCGCCGAGGTGGGGACTGCAGCCGCCGCCGCAGCCGCTCTCCTCTCCATCCTGCTGTCCTGTGTGATGCTCCCTGCAGTGCAGTGGCTGTCCTTTGTTGTCACACTACCAACCATCACCATGGAAATGGAGCATTGCCATCCTGCACTCTGGGCTGGACCACGACCCTCCCCAGGGCTGGGAGGAGGGGAGATGCACCATCCCATGTGAGGGCAGCATGGATGAGTGCCAAAAGGCAGGTGTCAAGTTACGACATGCAATCAGCAGGAGACCTTGTGGACCACTCCCACAGAGCATCCGCCATGTCCCACCCCACACCGCTGGCATCAGCAGCACCATGGAGACCTCTCTATTGAGCCATGTTCTCCTACAGGATGAGTTTTTCTGATCCCAGACCCAATGGGAACTGGGAAAATACAACCCACTATGCCATCTGTAGCCCCGACTTCTTCCCAGATAATTATAAATTTGTGAAAATATGGCTGCCAAGCTCTTTAAAGCCAGGACTGGGACTTAAGGCACAAAGGCTGACACACAGTAGCACCTAAGTAAATTAAATGTGCCACATCACTACCTATCTATATTACAGTCCTGAGCTTCAGGATTACCTGCTAATAAAAGTGATATTTAAAACAAGTCCTAAGTTCCTCCGCTGCCCCCTTCTCCCCACAAGTAATTAAACTGACGCTGCTTCCTGCGGCGGAGGGGATGGGATTTATCATGGAGGGAAATCAGCAGAGGGTGAAATAGGTTGAATCCTCCCTGCCACGCTGCTGCGGCCAGGCAGAGAGCAAACACCCACTTCCCTGGCAAAACGGGGCAGGAAGGGGTTGGGTGGGGCTGGGAAGCCACGGGTCCCCCCAGGATGGAAATGCCAAGATGGAGGCACCTGGATCCATCCCAGGCTGTGCTTGGGGAGTTGTGAGAGGGGGGCAGGAGGGCAGCCATGGCAGGGGGGAGCCGCTCGCTCTTCTGCCTCTGCCTTGAGCTCACCCAGCTGCAAATAAACAATTTTACCATTTGAATAGCCGCGAGTGCGGAAGGCATAATTAATACCCAGCGGTACCATCAGCCAATGTGCTGATGCGGGAGGTGCAGCCCCTGCCAACGCCGTCAGTGCGCAGCTTTGGCTCCGCAGCGCGCGGCCCCGGCTGCTCTCGCCTCCAGGCCCGTCCTTCGCCAGAGGCAGAGGAAGGGCAAAGCCCCAGTGCAGGCGCCTGCACCTTTCTGGTGCATCCTATACTCACACCATGGGAAGGGTCAGGATCTGGCAGAGCAATGTGGGGAAGAATAAAAAGGAGCGGGCAGAGGGCAGGTGCACGTGGCATCGCTGTGGAGGCAAGAGCTGTGCCCAGATGCTGCCACAGTTGAGCCAACCTTTAACCCTGAGTTTCAAGTTCAGTTCCCATTTTCAAACATTTTAAAAGACACTGACAGGACAAAAAACCCAGTGCCTCCAGCCAGCCTGAGGATGAGTGTGAGAGCTAACACAGCGAGCTGGCCAACACTGTCCATTACAGTCAGAGCAGCTTAGCTTGCTCCAGAGAGGGCAGGATATCTGCTTGAGAGTGTTTTCCCTGGTCTTCAGGGGTTATTTCAGACAGGATTTGAAAAGTGTCAGGGTGGGAAGCCCAGAAGTTTGCCTGCATCTTCAGACAAAAACACATCTCTGGCAAATTTCTGTGCAAGACCAGTGCTTGGTAATTTACGTGCCAGCGCTCTGGCAGCAGGAGCTCTGAGCCCAGTCTGGCTCCCCTGGGAAGACTCAGAGGGCTGTGGGTTCATCTGCCAGCGTGGCGAGACAGGTCCCAGACAAGCCAGGGGTTGAACTGCCTCGAGTGCTCCCCAGGGGGGTCAACACAGTGGCAAGCTCAGGCCCTGCATTCCAGGGAACTGCTGGAGCATCCTCCCTGGCAAGGCAGAGTGTGGATGCTCCTGGAGAATCCCTCCCAGTGGGCATGGGGCAAGTACCACTGGAACATCTTCCCCCAGCAGCACAGCCTGAGTACTTCTTGAGCATCCCCCACAGTGGGCATAGCTTGGATACCACTGGAGCATCCCCCATGATGGGCACAGCCTGGGTACCAGCAGAGCATCCCTCCCAGCACGTACAGTGTGAGTACTACTGGAACATCCCTCCCAGCTCATACAGTGAGGGTACTCTGGAGCGTCCCTCCCAGCAAACACATTGTGGATACCACTGGAACATCTCCCTCAGCACACACAGTGTGGATACCACTGGAACATCTCTCTCAGCAAACACAGAGTGAGTACCATTGGAGTATCCCTCCCAGCAAACACGGTATGGGTACTGCTGGAGCATCCCTCTCAGCACACACAGCGTGAGTCTGCTGGAGCATCCCTCCCAGCAAACACAGTGCGGGTACTGCTGGAGCATCCCTCCCAGCAAACACGGTGATGGCACTGCTGGAGCATCCCTCCCCAGCAAACACGGTGTGGGTACTGCTGGAACATCCCCCCCAGCAAACACAGTGTGGGTACTGCTGGAGCATCCCTCCCAGCAAACACGGTGTGGGTACTGCTGGAACATCCCCCCCAACAAACACAGTGTGGGTACTGCTGGAACATCCCCCCCAGCAAACACAGTGCGGGTACTGCTGGAGCATCCCTCCCAGCAAACACGGTGTGGGTACTGCTGGAGCATCCCTCCCAGCAAACACGGTGTGGGTACTGCTGGAGCATCCCTCCCAGCAAACACGGTGTGGGTACTGCTGGAGCATCCCCCTCAGTGGACACAGCACGGCCGTCGCTTCCCCCACCACCGCCCGGCCGCCCCAGCCAGCAAACACTGCGTGCATTTAGCGTGGCAGGGCCGGACAGTGGGGTGTTTCATCAACCCAGCAGCGATAACACTCGGCTTTTGTCCCTCCCGGATAAAGGGGGTTTGTAAGCACTGGCTTTCCAGCCCAAACTGGCACCTGTCGCCAACTTACCCCACTCGCCCCCCCCTCGAGTTCTGCACCAGCACTGGGCACCAAGCAGCAGCAAGAGCTCCAGCTCAGACACAACTTGCTGGGAAGTTTCGGATTTCCAGAGCCACCAAATTCTTGTCTAAAAGCCACAGTCTCAAGGTCTACTCTTCCTGATATTAAAAACAAACCATAAACCTAAGGAAATCAGGGATTTTTCCCCTCATTTTAGCTTCTACCTAAACCTCCTCATGTATTCCACCTTATCATGCGCACCACAGAGTTGCTGCCCAGGCTTTACATGCTGACAGTGACCACACGAGACAGTGCTGCCTTCTGCCATCCCCATCACAGCAGCGGAAAACACTCCTCCACGTACCAAAATCAGTTTGCTGAGGGAACAGGACTGTGACATACGTAGGAGCACGTTAAAACCAGAGCTTAGAGATCATCCCTGGTGTTAGTTAATGCTTCCCACAATAAATAAGGCCAGCGGCTGAGCTGAGCGGCTCCCTGCTGTGGACACAGGCGCAGACAGGACAGCGCACTTCCCCACAGCTGCCATCCAAAGGATCTCTGCTTTCCCTGCTTTGCTCATGAATTTTCTTCCATTGCCACGCGTCTGCCTCCTGTACAATCAACGGCAGGATGATCAGGCCTCCCCCTCAGATAAAGGGACTGCATTGGGGTGTCCAAGCAGGATGCAATGCCCGGTGCTGTTGGATGGGATGGGATGGAATGGGAGGGCACGGCAGAAGCAGGGCTCCCCCCACCAGGATGGCAATCGTCCTGCCAGATCCCAGACCAGAGCTGGAGCCTTATGAGGGTTTTTGTTCCTCTGAATACATACCCACAAAGTGATTCCAAGAGACAGCAACTAAGTCAATCCAGCCCTGGGCTCTGAAGGACCTACAAAGAGGAAAGCCATGGCACAAAGCTACGGCTTATGCCACCCTTTAACCCCACCCCTTTCCAGATAAATAACCCAGCGCTGATCGTATTTTCTAAATGAATGCACTCAAGCGTGTCATTACAATGAATGCGGGAAACACTTTGATCTAAAAAAAAATAAGTTGGCTCAGTACATCTAAAGTAGCAGCTTAACAAGCTTTAAAACAAAACAATTAAAAGAGGTTTGTGGTGTCTTAGTAACACAATGTGTCTTCGCGGGAGCTGCGCATCAGAGCCCACAGTGGTGTCCGTATTAACGGGAAACGCCTCCAACCATGGAACACACCCAGGGAGAAAATACCTCATAATGGGATTTTTAATGATGACCTCCCAAAGTGCTCCACTCTCCCAGGAGCAAAGACAAGCATTGATCTGCTGGAAGCATCTGGATGACCAGCACAGGGCCCAGCTGGCCCTTCCCTGTGGCAAAGGCTGGATGTCCACACAGGGAAATCCAGCTAACTTGGGTCTTCACTCCAGCACCACGGTCTCCTGATGGGGCTGCTCTCAATTCGCACTGCAGTGATTGAGATCCAAACCTGACTTTCTCCCGGGAAGTCCCCGGCAGCCCAGAGATGTACAGCCTGCCCGGAAACCTCAGCAGCCATCCCCAGGAATGAACACAGAGAACACATCAATAATTTCAAAAGCTCCATAAACTCTAACAGAAATGGAGAAGATGAGAGGAATGAAGACTCTGAATGCAGAAAGAGGAACAGATGGCTTTTATGGAGCAAGAAATACAATAGGAAAAAATGGAGCAGCAGAGCCCTCTTTGAAGGTGTGAAACGTCAGTAGGGAAGCCTGGAGAAAGCCAAGGCCCGGGAGCTGGGAATTCAGTGCAGGGCACTGCATTGGCTGGTTGACGCTCTGGCTGGTGGTCCTGGGGAGCTCCCGGCCCCCCAGCTCCTGAGACAGCACCAGCTCTGCCCAGCATCACCACAGGGACATCCTGCTGCCAGAGAAGGGTCAGCATGACACGCAGCATGGAGAAAGAACGGCCTAAAAAGATGATGAAAAAGCCAAGCTAAAATAGAAAGCGAAGGCAGCAGGAATGAACTCTGGGGCAAAGACTCTTGATCCTGTCACAGAGAGTTTTAAATCCCTTTTAGCACCAAGCAATTTCTTTTCCATGGAGAAGAGCCGTTCTCCCTGCCATGGCCAGCTCACTGCGCATGCAGCATCCAGGCAGCTCACAGGCTCTTCCACTGCAGCCATGGCAAAATCCTGATGGATCAAAGTGATGATGAGGATTTGCCTCCAGGACCTCAAGAACACTGTGCCATCGGGGGCACAGCCTCTTGGAGCCCAACTGCCAGTGAGTCAGGGATCACTGTGCTCTGCATCTCATTAAAAAAAACAATAATCCCCTTTGCAGGAGAGATTAAACTTTTGCAGCATTATCTCCAATGGGCCGGCAGCAAGGGATGACCTCCTGCATCCCTCAGTATCTCAACTTCCTTCAAAGACACCTGTGCCAGCAGCCTTACTTCCATCCTCATCCATCAAAATTAGCAAAATTGATTTTGCCAGAGAATATGTCACTTTGACAGGAACCCAGAGTAGGTCCTGAGTGTGTCATGTTGGATGATGCTAAAGTAGAGCCTCTTACAAAGACAAGAAACGAGAAGATAAATAACTTGTCCTTTCCATGAAAAACTTCGTAAGAAAACCCATGAATGACAGATACTTGTAGAAAAAAGGTTGATTCATTTTGGAAGTTCTTTCTAAAATAACACTTGCCAGCATCCGGAATGGTCACACTTTCCCTACATAAACACCCCGCTGCTGCAGACTCAGCCAAGCTCTGGCTCTGGCCAGGAAGAGGCAGAGCCAACCACCCTCCCAGCGGGATGTGTGGCTTCATCTCCTGGCATTCATTACCCACGTTCCGGTGGGTCCCTAAGTGGATGTCCTCATCCATGTCAATTAACTGATGCTTCATTACTCGAGTCCTGCAAAGGGAGCAGAGATGCTATCGCGGGCTCCGGGAGCAGGGCTGGTGTCACGCGCGGGACTCAGGCAATTACGGAACGCGTCCCTGAGGAAGCCACGTGTGCTTGCCAGGCAGGCGATTCCCAGGGGAGGAAACCTGGGCTGCCCCCGACCTTGTCACATCTTCAACCTGAATGGCGTGCAGTCAAGTGGCAACATCAATTAACAGCGTTTGCTCTCACCAGAGCCTCGTACGCTGCTGCTGAGCAGCGAGTCCCATGCTGAGCACAGCAGCTCTGCACAGCTCCTCAGCTGGCACCATGCAGTCACATTCCCCATCTATATGGCTATAAAACATGGCTGGAGTTTCTCCTGACCATCCCAGGATGCTGCAGAAGAGGCACAGTCAATACCCTCACAGACAAGACCTGTCAATTCTCACCAAGCTGTAGCTGAAAGCCACAAATCCACTGTCCTGCATGTCACAGTGCAGTCCCTCACATGGCGTGTGCTGTGCTGCTGGTGTCCTGCGGCACATGGTCACCCCTGCACCAGCACATCCCTGTCTCCATGCTTCTCTTGTGCTAGGGCACGTGCCCTCTGGTGAGCTCCAGTTTTTCCACCTCAAGCATCCAGGCTTACCTCTTGAGGGAAGTGCCTTGCCTGCTTCCAGGCTACGTGTTGTTTCTGAAGCAGCTTCTGCTCAGCCTTTATTTGGAAGTCAGTGGATCTGGCAGTGCTGGCATCGCAGCCAGGCCAGGGAAGCTTCACTGCTCCCGCCTTGCCACAGCTAAGCCTCACCCCATGGATGCTTCAGCTGGAGTCCAGAGCAGCTCTGCAGCCAAGGCTTTGCTCTCCTCCCTGCCAGCTTCTGCAGCAGGAGCTGAAGAGTCCTTTCCATACCCACAGAGATACTGTGCCAGGGAACAGCTTCTGCTCCCAGTGGCTCTGGCTCATGGGGACACAGCAGCCATTGGCAGCAGGGACACAGTGCCCCTGGGATGCTCCAGCACTGCCAAGAAAGTGGAGCTGCTGAGAAAGACCTTCAGAGCAAGCTTCAACAAAAATCGTCGCATGTCAAAGCCTATCTCCTGCCTACACATCATTTCCAAGTCACAAGGAGACATTTTGCAGATTGGAGTTGAAAATCAACACTTTGTGAATGACTGGCTTTATTTTTATAAGTCCTCAGGCGAGTCCCAGTGGGTGCTTTGGCCTCCTGCCCTGGGCACCCTGCGTCTGCTGACCCCACCCCTGCTCATCTCCATGGAGCTGCTTATCCACCTCCAGCCAAGATGAGTTGTTCCTCCTTTTCTCAGTGTTGCTTGGGCCCATAAATGCCAAATCTCTCAGTGCTGATGGGAGGACACTCCCACACAGACACACTTGGGGCAGGTCTGCACCCTGCTCCCAGAGCACCACACCCAGCAGCCCTGACCCCATGTGAGCACCCCACTACACAGGCAGTGTGGATGCTTTGCCTCCAGATTGGGCAGAGTCTGAGAAGCACTGGGGGGTGATGGAGCCAAAATTCCCATCAGTCCCCACCATATCCCCAGTGAAGGAGCTCAGCGCTGCACTGAATGGAGGCTTTAGCGCAGCTTCGCCTCGCAGAGCCACCGAGGCCAGAGAAAGCAACTGATAAACCCAGAAAGCAGAAGAGATTCAGCAGCAGACAAAACCTCATTTCACAAGGAATCCTCATAAAACCAAATTAATGTTGAAGGATGAAGGCAGGTAAACCTCCCACAGTTAAGTTCAGGCCACTGAGACTCAGTTTAAATCTCTCAGCAGTTCTGATTTAATCAATGCATTTCCAAGTGAAATTAGATGAAGTACATCTCCATCACAGGAAATTATATAAGCTATCAAAGTCTGTAGGTGCAAGTCCCAGTAAGAAGAGCCACAGGAAATATTCATATCAACTCGAATTCTGTTTTTAAGGAGTCACTTCAGGTCCAGAGTTTAACATTCTTCTAGTGAAAAAATTCTCTCTGATGAAAACAGTGAGCCAAGGCAAGGAAGGGCTAAGCAGCAGGTTTGGGAACAACCCCCCATAACTCATGGTGACTGCTGGGATGCTGGGCTTGGCCAGAAACCCCCTCCCAGCAGCACCGCCCAGCGTGAGAGGGAAGGAAGATGGAAGGGAGAGAGAATGGAAGGAAGAATAGACATAAAACCCCTTTGTTTTAAAGGAGGGGGTGAAAGCACCAACAATGTCACACCATGCACTGATCCCACCCAACACACTCAGCCTCCAGGAATTATCCTGCTAGAAGAGTGTTGCTTTCAAACCCAAACTTGGGCTTGAACTGCTCAAGGAGAACAGGTACCACAACTGCCCTCAAGGAGAACAGGCACCACAACCCAGAGCAGAGCAGCTCCTGCTCTTCTTGCTCAGCACACTGAGGTTCCGGTAATCTTGGTAATCTTTCCTCCCAGTCCTTCTCCCATTAGCTATATTTAAAGGCTTAGGCATGCATACATTTTCATAATGAACCTCAGACCTGCTGGAAGTCCCATGGCTTGTTCTCACCCTGTGGAGCTGCCCTTGGGAGCTGCTGGCTGCGCTCACCCCTGCCCTGTATCCGTATGCATCTATAGACACTGAGGTAAATAAGGCATGCTGGGAGAGCTCGAGGATCAAATTGGGTAAGGGAAAGTGGGAACAAAGTTGGAGAGCTGCCCTCTGCCTGGCTGCCCTTCCCGGTTACAGACTGGGCTCTGAAGGGACATCAGCAACTCCTTCTTTCCAGCAGATGACCATTACGTAAGGCAGAGCCAAGCCGTGGCGCTCCGGCGCCGGGAGCAGCTGGGCCGGCAGCTCGCCCGTCCCGTGTCCCGCCTGCCGAAGGTTGGCACAGCAGCTGCCACACGGGGCAGCCCCCGAGCATCCCGGACAAGCTGCAGCACCGCGACAACTCCCACTCGCCACCCCACTGGGGACACCGCAACGACAAGGCGGTGGCTCTGGCGTTATTACAACAATTATTCATGCCCTGGGAAGCGGCTGCCGGAGCCCCCGCTCCCCTCGCCTCATCTGGGAAATTGCTGCCAGCGCGGAGGTACGAACCGCTGCATAAAAGTGCAGTTTATTCAAGCATTATTGTGGCTGTTAAGTATCATAGCCAGTGACACCAGATGAATTTCTGTGGCAATCAATCCACCCGGGAGCAGCCAGCTCAGCCCCTGTGTGGATGTGGGATGAGTAAGGACTCCTCAGTGGAGGCCATTAACTCCCACTGCTTACTGCTCTTATTACTTCCCAGACTGCAAGGCTTGCATCTTTGACGAGCGGCTGAATCTACATTTGACAGTGTGAACCTGATGAGTGAAATTCATGGAAAATGTTTGCTTTGGCAGTAACTACAAGGCCCATAAAGTTTTCACGGAGCCAATGTGCAGGGATGTATGCTTTTAATGAGTTGTTTTATACAATCGCCGAGAAATTGCAAACGGTGGTTTTACTCCTACTGCAAATCACTCCAGAGCTCAATGCTGTAAAAACCGTGGCATATTGTTTAAAACATTATATTCGTAGCTATGGAGGGGAAGTCCTCGGCAGCGCTGAAAGCCTGGCACGCTGCTGAAAGCTGCCGTGCCCTCGCAGGCGGGCGCAGGCACTGACGCAGGCGTGTGCACGCACACGAATGTCTGTGCACACTCAGGGAGTGACAGAGCCACTGCCACCTCCCCAAAGAACAGATTTTGCCCCGCAGCACCCACACCTGCCAAGAGCAGCGCGGGGCTGGCGCATCCCTGGGAGCTCACTGGGGCTTTTAGGGCAGCGCAGCTCGCCCAGCCCCACTCCGAACCGGGGAGCAGCAGCTCCCCTTCACAGGAACCGAATTCTGAGCAATGCAGTTGCACAGGTCCTGCCCTCCCCGGCGGAGGAGCGCAGCTCACCGTAAGGTCAGGCACAGCCACCGCCCCGGGCGGAAGGGATCCGACTTGAAAGGAGCAGCATGGTACCATCTCCCCGCCGCAGGCAGCCGCTCCAGGCAGAGGCTGCGCGGGGTGAAACGGGCGCTGCAAAGCTCCACTGCTTCTCCTGGAGCTATTTTTCTAGTAGTCTTCGAGAAAATGAGGAGAAATGACATGGGAAATGTCAGAAATAAAGCCAGAAGCAATTAGAGTAAGAGAGAAGGGAGAGCAGCAGGCAAGGTTAGCAGTGAAGTTATCTCTTATTAAAAATAAAACACGGAGGGACTTGAAGCTGATGAGGTGGCAGAAAGGACAGCCTGGTGCTGGGGATCCAGGATGCACAGCACAGAAATTCGCAAGGCGAATGAATCGAGGAGGGAAGCAAGCAGAGGGCTCCTGTTTCCATTGCTAAACTCTCCTCAAAAATAACAAAGCAGAGGGCGTCCTCTGTTCCCAGGATTACAGCCTTCTGCTGCGCCAGCCTTGGGAAACGGCCCCCCAGCTCCACTGGGCTTCTCACCTGAGCCGCGATAAATCCAAACGCGTGGCACCCTGAGAAAACCCTCGGGTGCTTTCGCCGGGAGGAATTCCTAAGGTCACTACATCACCAGAGACTCTGTCCTTCCCACACGCAGCAGCGCATCCTCGGCTGACGGACGGACAGACATCTCCGGCGGCAGCGGGAAGGTGCTGGTGTGCCCGGGCTGTCGGGGTGCACCAGCCACAGGCACGGGACAAAGACGGGGCGCACTGGAAGCTGGCTCGCCACGTGCCTCTGGAATACGCGGCGCGGCACGGGAGTGTAACAGAGAGGCCAAGGGCCTCCCCCAGCTGCTCAGCACAAAACCTCAGTTCGGGTTTCATCCTCCAGGACTCCATCCACAGCCCGGGCAGAGGGACAAAGCCTCCAGCGATTCCCACGGGTGGCGGACAAAGGCTTCTCGCATCACCACTCGCAGTCCGTGGATTCGGGGGGCCCTGCCCGCCTCCCTCCGTGCCCCCAAGCTGCAGCCATGTTCTGCCAGAGCGCAGGGGCGCGGGGGGCGGCGCGGGCTGATGAGCTCCCCGAGGTGCTGCGTGGGGTAGGGCTGGCGGTGGGGGCTGTACCCACCCATCCGCTCACCCCGCAGCTCCCCTGCCCACCCAGTCCTGCTCCCCGGGGAGCAGCCACAGGGCCCGCCGCGAGCTGCGGGAGTGGGGTGGCCGCTAGGGACTCCTCGCCTTGGGACCCCTCTCCCCAGCAGCAGGTGATGTGCCGGAACCACCGTCCCGCTCGGTGGAGGGACGTTTGGGGTTTGACCCCTGCCCAACACAACCGCTCAAAACCAGGACTTTCCAAATACAAAACCGGGTTAGGTAGAACGAAACAGATCGCGAATTTCACTTTTCCTTAGGGTCTCACTTGTTTAACCCGCTGCTGCTTTCACTCGATTCCACCGAGATGGGCTCAAGCCACCATAACCCAGGTACTGCTGGGGCTCGGGGGCCGCACGCCGGCAGGGGCCGGGGCCAAGGCTCTCCAGCCACAGCACCATGGAAATAACAAGATTTCGGCTCAGATGACTTCGCAGCGGTAATGAAAATGTGTTACGTAACACTTTGCCTCCGTCTCCTCTGCTTTGCAATTCTCGATTAATCTCCCAAACACATCCATCCATCCGTCCATCCATTCATCCATCCGTCCATCCGTCTATCCATCCATCTGTCCGCGCCCCGGCCGCCCCCCCAGCCCCTTCCCCCGAGCGGCCCCCGCCGGGGCGGCCAGGGGGGAGCGAGCAGCCGGCGAGGGGACGCTGACCGCGGATCCATCTCCTGGGCAGGGCGGGCGAGCGGGGCGGGGGGAACCGGGTGGGGGGAGCCCGGTACCACACGGAGCGCGGACCGGCCGCCTCCCCGGGCGCCGGCAGCCGCCGGCTGCACCGCGCGCTCCCCGCTCCGCTCCACACACCGCTCCCCATCCCGCGCCCCGCTCCGCTCCCCAGCCCTCTCCCCACTCCAAGTTCATGGTTTAACTCCGCCGCTCCCCGAGCGCGCTCGGCGGCGGGATGCCCCAAGAGCTGCCCCGCGGAGCCACCGCTCCCCGGCCCTACCTGCTTCCCGGGAGCCGTCGCATCCACATCGTCACGTCTCGGCCCGGCCCGGCCCGGCGGGGCTCAGCGCCTCAGCGCTCCATCCGGGCGCGCCGCCCCGCGCCCGCGGCCACGCTCAGCGGCGGGGCAGGCGGCGGCCGGCGGGGCGGGCATGCCCGGCGGCGGCGGCGAGGACGGGGGTCAGTGCTCCGGTGCTCCGGCCCCTCAGCGCCGGCGGGGCAGCTGCGCGCCCGCTGAGGCTGCGCGCCCCATGCGCGTCTCGGTGCGGCTCGGCTCGGCTCGGCGCGGTGCGGTTCACCGGGGCTCGGCGCGGCGCGGCGGGGCTGGGCGCGCGCGCGTCTCTGCGCGCACCCGCGGGGCGGGGGCGGGGGGCCGCGGCGCGGGGAAGTTGCGCGGGGCGGAGGCGGGGGCGGAGCGCGGCCCCTCCGCGCCGCGGCCGAGCGGGGGTGGACCCGGATCGGCACCCGCACCCGGACCCGGTTGCGACTCCGTCTCCGTCTCCGTGGGGATCGCCGGGCGGTGCCGGGACCCCGCCGGGGAACGGCCCGTCCCTCCCCGGGACGCCGCCTCCGGCAGCCGTTTCCCCCGCTGGAGAGCTTCTTTCCCCGGACCCCTCGAGCAGCCGCTCGCCGGCGGCCCCGGGGAGCGAAGCCCCCGCTCCGCCGGTGGGCACTGACCCTGCAGCTCCGCACCCCGGGACAGCGGTGTCACCGCGCGGAGGCCCGGTGTCCCGTACAGCCCGTCCCCGCCCAGCGAGCAGCAGGGGAGTGCAGGTTCAAATCCGTGCTTTACGGGTAGGGCGAGGGGTCCCCCGCAGTTCGGCAGCCCCGGGGAGCCCCGGCCCGCTGCCCGGTGGAGCGGGCCCGGCTGCTTCTGCAGCGGGCTCCACCAGCCGGCCGAGCGGGCATCCTGCTCCCGGAGCGGGCATCCTGCTCCCGAGCCAACCCTGGGAGAGTTTCCATCCCGATCTGCACAGCTGGCCCGCAGGTACAATGCCGGGCCAGCGGGAGAGCGGATCCGCCACCGCCGCCTCGGGCCCCCGCACCGCGAGATACGCAGCCACCACCGAATTCCCTTCGGCTGGAAGTGCTTTTCGTGCTCCGTGCTCGCCCAAAGACAGCCGAGCACAAAGGGGAGCGTGCGGGGAGAGGCGCTGGTTATTTTGGGAGGTGTTTCATCAGAGCCTGATGCGTTTTCTCTCTTTCCGGGGGTGCTGCCAGTAAGGAGCGACATTATTCCTGGTGTACTGTAAGAAAAGTGTGTCTCTCAAAAGCCGAGCTTCTTTTCTGTTCAGCTGCTGCAATAAAAGAAGTTTTTGTATGCATTTGGGGATAGATTTTTCAAAGCTGCTCGCGGCTACAAGCGAGGATCAGAACCGTGATGCACAGAGCCAGCACTGCCGGGGTGTCCCTTCACAGGGACAAACCACCTGCAAGGAAGGGGCACGTCAGTGACCACGGCTCGCTCGGCTCTGAACAGTGACAGCAGAAAGCGAGGCTTGTGTAGAGATGAGTCTCTCTGCTGCCTTTCTGACTCACTGGGTTTGTTTTATGCCTCCAGAGAAACTTTTTCCCCAGGGAGAAGAAGCCTCCTGGATGGAAGGTCAGCGCTGTCCCTTGGACGCCTTGCCAGCCCCTGCTCCTCACGTGTGCTCCCGCTGGATCGGCTCCAGCTGCCGCTAGAAGTGCTGTAGTTCAGCATCCAAATCCCCTCGTTCCTCGGAGCTGGATTCCTGGTCAGAAGGAACCTCATGTGGGGACGATGAAATCTTGGGGGGTTGAACTGTGGACCAGCTTATCCTGGGAGGTGACAGCTGCCCGGGGAGCAGACATCTCCCGTCCCAGCTCAGGCAGAACCAGGGCTACTAAAGTACCTAAATAATGCCCGGGCTGTGTTTGGTTTTCAGTAAGCACGATCCTGGGCTGTCGGGGCAGCTAAGGTTTGGTTCCCTCACAGCCACCCGTGAATCCCACCTTCGGTGGTGCCACAAAGCCGACGCTGTCCCCTCCCCACCTCCTGGAGTGAGGCCAGTTACAAACCGGCTGTGGCTCTGTCCAGTCTGCCTCGGGGAGGGAAGGAGCCTCGAGCCTCAGAGTGTTCATTACAAACAATCCCACGATTGTATTCACAATGCTCACAGCTGCTGCTTACGGCAGCTTCGGCACAGAGAAGTAACAAAACTCAGGGTTCACACCTTCCTGAGGGCTGCATGTGTAGGGACTTGAAAGAGAAAGCTCAGCTTTACTGCAAGCCCATGGACTTTATCAGCCATTAAACCCAGCTCACTAACATGAAAGATCTTGAGAGAGAAGAAGGGAAGAGCATGCGATTGTCTCTTAAGAGGCTGGGAGAGATAGTGGAATGTAAAAGACAATCAATTAAGGCTTAAATAAACCCAAACGAGCAAACGTTAATGAGAGCTATCTTGTATCTCAAGCAAATCCTTTTAACTCAGCCCCACTTTAAAAAATATTATTCCCCCATTTGTGCCAAATGTGTGGAGCTGGCGGGGGATTGCAGGGAGGACCAGGGGGATCTGGGGCCTGGCAGTGTGGGTCGAGCTTCTGGATTTTTGACTATAAGCATCTGTTATAGTCTATACACATTGGTCAGGCAAGAGACTGCAAGCATGGAAAAGCCCCATGTCTTCATCATCAGCCTTCCTCTGGGCCTGAGCCTCTTCGCAAGCTTCTGCCCTCAATTCCAGAATCACCAGCCAGAAGCTTCCAGAAAAAAAAGAGATCAAAGGAGAGCTGAGATTCAGAGAGTTACCAAAGCAGGTGTGTAGGCTGAGGTCTTATATGCAGGCAATTATTTGGGTTCAGGGCTGATTTGGGAGGCTTGGAGCAGAAACCTCACAGGGAGGGAGATACCTGGCCAGAGTGTGAGCATCCGTGCTGCCCTCTGGAGAGCCCTGCCTGTCAGTGGCCCAGCGACACGTGAGCACTCATTCTGTGCCTCCCTAAAGCAGCCAGCACAGCGTTTTTCGCGGTGTTTGAAAAGGCGGGCGGTGCCACTCCGCAATCTTGGCCCCCTTTGTCTCGCTCATCTCCTCATCAGCGCTGCTGGGGCCGCCTGCCACGGGCAGGCGATGGAGCAGCGCTGCTGTGGGAGCAGGAACCATGAATTATCCCCCCATTTAAGTAGGAGGGAAGGAAGTCATTAGCGAGTTCATTTGTCTAACTTGTTCTTCTCAGAGTCATCGCTCCAAGAGAGTAAAGTTCCTGATGCTGGTGCAAAGCTGCAGGCGCTGACTGGGGCTGGCTGCTGTGCTGTGGGGCACAGATGCTCATGCAGACCCGTGTTTGGGGAGAAAAGAGGGTTTTTCCCTGCAGCCCTTCCCAGGTTGTCCATAGCAGCCCCTGTGTGTTCACCCACCGTGAGCTGGACCAGGTGTGGGCACCCCAAGGGTGCTGTGAACCACAGCAGGGGAACGTTGCCAGCTGTGCTGCACTTCATCCACCGTGTTCTGAGGCAAAATCTGTTAATTTGCGTCTGAGTGGAGAGAAAGACGCTGGCCCAGCTACACTTGCCAAGGAGGAGTGAAAATTGTCTCTTCAGTAGAAGTAGGTTGTCATTACCCATTTTCCTTTCATACGGGAGAAGCAGAAGTGTTACTTGGAGCTTGTGAAGCACAGAGGAATATAATGCAATTTCTGCCTCCTTGTAGCATCGTCCTTTCATTTTTCAGACCAGCTCTGACAGGGAATAGGATTCTGGAAAGCACCCCGGGGATTTTATACACTGAGCAGCTCTCTTGAGACTTGCATCCCCTTCAGAAAGCATCCCCCACAGCCCCAAACTCCTCTAATGGTCTAAACCAGGTTGTCCAGCAAAGCACAGCTCCAACCTGACATGCTGGACCCCCAGAAAGAGAATCACGAGGCAGGAGAGCAGGAGGGGAGGGCTGAGGTGGGGAAAAGCTGGATGGGATTTCATGGGCCCATTCTGCAAGCCCAGAAGAGCCATCCAAACCCCCAGAGCTCCCAGCTATGGGGGCTGCCTACCTGGAGATGTCAGCTTGCTTTTCCAGGGAGGTGCTGCCTCTGTTCCCAGAGTCCTACCCCAAAGAGAGGAGGCAGAGCTCCCCTCACATCCCAGCTCCAGGAGCCCAGTGGTCTCAGCCAGTCCTGGGGCCCAGCGAGGGAGGGAGGAAGCTGAAAATGGGGTAACTGAGATTCTTATTAACAGGCAAATCAGAGTGAAATGACTCTGAATGACCAGTGTTCTTATATGTATATATATATGTATGAGAGGTTTATTTTAAAACTATTTGGTTGCAATGGAAAAGGGATATGCAGCCGTTTTGGTTATCATTAATAAAAATATAGCAATATAAAAGTATAAAGGTATCACTTAAGAAAATAGATAAGGAAAAGAAAGAAAAAGGAAGAAGGGATAAGAGTAGATAGTGGAAAGATCTCAGCACCTGGGGATCCAGCAGCAAGACTTGATTGTTGCAATTGAGATGTCTGTGGTTCAAAGTGATGGTCTCAGTCTTGATCTGTTGGGGTTGGGGAAAGCCCACAAAACCCAGAGTTCAATGTGTTAATACAGGCTCAGCTTCAGGTGGGAGTGCCCAGCTACCTCCCCTGATGCAAGTTTTACACTGGGTGTTGCACCACTGTGAGTCTTGTGCAGTCCTCTGGTGGAAGGCCCTAGAAATGAGTCTGTGGGCACTCTGGAGGTCTTTGATGATTTATTATCCCTTTTAAGACATGACAGCTGTTTCTCATACCAATGCAGCTGAGCCACTTATGCCTCCTCAGGGGGGATGAAACCCCTCAGGTCTATGTGTGAATGTCCTGATACCTTCCCCAGGGAGGCAGAGTTTTATACCTGAGCTGGTTGTGCAAGGCAGGACACTGCCCTGATAAAAAAGCATTATCCCACCTTGTAGGATCTGCTTCTTATCAGCCTTTTACTTTATCTGTCTCCAAACCCAGCTTGTTGCCAAAGATTGGTTTGTCGTCGTCACCATCCAGTGGTGGGTGCTCACCTCCTCTGAACCTTGGTTGCTTTTATGCAAATCAGAAGTTTAGCTACCATATCCCCTAAAACCTTCCCTCCTTCCCTTCGGCCATGGGCTGCAAACCTGGCACCTGATGCTTTGCAAATGGTGCATTGTTTGAGCCAATAACCTTCAACATTTCAGTCTCTCACAGAGCTGCTCCCCAGAGCTCACATCTTGTGTAGTATTTGTCTGGCCAGGCTGCTCTCATGCAGTTTCTTCCCTTTTTAAGCTAAACATCGCTAATCAGCTTCTTCAAGCTCCAACATATGTCCTATAAATATCCCTTGTGGAAGCAAAATCTGTCTCGTGTGTGTATGCAAGACAAAGGAAAAAATTAGAAAGCGTGAAGCCCTGACTTAGCAGCCCGGCAGCAGAACTGCGCTAAATCCTCGGATCTTAATGAAAGCAGGGAACATGCCTGCCCTCTAAATACTCCTCCTCCAGCCCCAGAGCGAGCCAAAGCCCCGAAATCTCCGTCCCCAACAGCCCCAGAGCTTGCCCGGGTTCTGGTCCTTGCCCTGAACTGCCTGCAGGTCTCTCGGGAGCCACCCACAGGGTACTGCGGACTGGATGGGGTTGGAGCTGGGGAACACTTTGTCCTTGGAGCTGAGCAGGGAGCTCAGTGCTTCCTCTTCTTCTTGGTATTCAGTAGCAGCCCTGAGGTTCTCATACATCTCTTATTTCCAGCGTTGGCTTAATAAATTTATGAGCCCCTGGTTGAGCTGAGGGTAGTGTGGGATGCCAGGATCCTCAGCGTGCCTGTGTGTGGGGTGGGATGGGGACACGCTCTTCATGTGAGATATCTCCCGGTACGGGAATCCTGAAGGCAGGTCCAGGACTGTGTTGATGAAGCTGCTCTGGCTCTGCCACTCTTCCGGCATGGATGATAGGAGTGAGGGCTGACAGGAGTGAGGGCTGATAGGAATGAGCTCAAATCAATCATCTGTCACTCACTGGCTTCCCTGGCCAGGCTGCAAAGCCCAGACTGAAGCAGGACCCCAAGGACAGCTGAGTGAGCATCTTAATCACCTTCAGCACAGGCAGCAGGAATCCACCTGCCCACCCTGTGTGTTGTCCTCAGGTACCTTTTGTTTTGATGGAGGCACAGGCAGCGCTCATCTGGATTCATCTCAGGCACATGGGCTGCAGAGCCAGGGGTGTCAGACAGGGAGCTGAGAGCCTGGGGGGTCAGACAGGGTCTGGAGAGCCCAGGCAGATGAGACAGGGGCTAGAGAGTCCAGGAGGATGAGACAGATGCTGGAGAGTCCGTGGGGATCAGACAGGGGATGGAGAGACCAGGAACATCAGCTGGGGTCAAAAGCAGGTGCTTGAGAAACAGCACTTGCAGGAGCCTGTGAATGGTGCTTTCACCAGCAGGAGAGGTACCTGCCTTTGTTACCTCTGCTGAGAAGTCCTCAGCATCATTAGGAAGGTGACACTGGCCTCAGCATTGCCATGGTTTCCCCAGGTTTTCCATCGAGCTGCTGCAAGGTGAAGCGAGGCGTCTCTCCTTCACGGTGGCTGTCAGCTGGGAGATGTTAACAACCCGCAGAAGTGAAGCTGAAGCAAAGGTCTCCTTTACCCTGTGAAGGAGAGGAGCCAGCAGAGGCTCCTCACGGGAAAGGAAAGCTAATCCCATCCTGGTGTGCTACAGAGGGTGAAGTAAAGAAACCTATCCTGCTTCCTAGGACCCTTATCTGTGCTGAATTTTGGGGGTTTCACCCCAATTGGGTGCACAGTACTCACAGGTTGAGCCCTGCAATTCCCATGCACAGAGGTTTTTGTAAGAGCAGAGGTCTGACACTAAGCTCAGCTTATCTCCAGCTCCAGCAGCAGTGTCCTCACCCTGCAATCCTGGCTGACGAACTTTCCCAGCTCCCCATTGCTGCGAGGTGGCTCGGAGGGGGATGAAATTACAGCACTGGGTTTCATGAACAGTGTGTGACTCTTAAACCCTGCCAGCATCTCTAGCAGGGCTGTTATAGATTCCCTTTGCTTTGGCTGTATTTGTCTCATCAATCTCAGTGATGTTGACAATTGGGCACGGTTTAATTCTGCAAATCTGAGGAATGATCAGGCCAATTTAGTTCACATTTAAAGCATTTGTGTTCACATGCTGGAAAGCCTTTTTTCTTCCTTGCTCCTTGCCCAAGGCCCTTATTATCTGCTGGTGCTATTTATCAATGCACAGCAGGTATATTACAAGAAGGTCTCTTTCGTAAAGCGATACAAAATAATCATTCCTGTTCCTCGTCTGCTCAGCAAGAAAAGTGAGCCTGGCTCTCCTGCCTGTCAGCATTCCCGAGCCGCAGCATTTTTATATTACTGCGGGAGAAGTGATTTAACTCAATAAGCTTCCCTTATAAATAGCAAGAGTTTGATAAAATAAAAGGAGCGTGTCAGTGAACACGGTGTTCCCCTTCAGCTGAGTGGCTCTGGGTCCTGCCCTGTGTGTGGGACACTGCAGGACCCCCCAGCAGCCACAGAACTCAGCCCCTCTCCAGCTCTGAGCTTGCACTGGGATGCATCTGGGACTGGGAAACCTTCTATCGAACAGGAGATGTCTTATTGGGGCAGAAAACTTCCATTTTTGCTCCTGAAGTGCATGAGATGAAGGACCAGTCTTTAATAATGGCTCATGCTTCTGAGTAAAACCCTCTTCCTCCCCCCTACACGTACTGTGGCTCCTCATCCCCTCCCCAGTACCGATTTGTCTGGGTTTAGCCAATTTTATCCCATTTCACTGACACAATTGCACAGATTTGAACTGGATGCTGCCGCTTCACAGCGGCGGCTGGAGCTGTCTGAGCCGGGTGCTTCTTCCTCTGGCATGTAATTAAATCCCTGGTGAAGTGGCTGGGAATGTCTGCACACCTGGAAAGCACTATGGAAAGCACAGTTAGGAAGGAAGATCAGGTGGTCCTGGGGGCTGGAGAGAAGCAAATTCTGTGAAGAATGCCAACCTGTGCACCCTGAAACCAGGCTGGCTCCCCAGGATGAGATCAATGGGAGCCCTGGAGGAGGCAGAGCCCAAGCTCTGCCCTTGGAACGACGGCCTCTGCAGAGCAAAGGGGTGATTTAACATGCTGCCATTCCTTGAGCACCGGGACCGTGCGTTTGTTTGGCTTTCTCCTCCCCCAGGGACTCAGGTGTAATATCACCTTCCCATTAATTTATATGAGAACATTTCCAAATAGTAAACTGCCAATAAATTAGTAATGCTGATCTATAAAAGGGAAAAAACGGCCTGTTGTGAGTTTATAGCCCTGTGGAAAAGACATTAAACAGAGGCTTCCTTAGCACGAGCACTGGGAGGAGCTGGGGGGGGGAGAACTCTGGGGTGAGACCTGCCCTGGACGGGTTTTGTCTGGCTGGTTTTTAAACCTGCTCCCTGCAGCATCCCTTTGGAAGAGCCAGGCAGGGAAGAAAGCACTAAAAGATTCCCAGTGACCAATCCAAAGGTGATGAAAAATGAATGAGAGGACGATGCAGCCTGGAGAGAACAAACAAACTACCTGGAGCAAATAGTTTATTTTAAGATGCTAACAAATTTGCTCCAGAGGCTTGTGGAAAAAAGTCCGGTACCACACAGCCAACCTTTCCCTTATTTATAGAATAATTGTGATGATTGATTAGCTGGGATCAGAACTATATTTACGGCATGGAAGTTTTCAGCAATATTTCAAGTAATTTACCTCCTCACACAACTCCCTGGCGCTGTCATCCCAGCTTCACTTTTTCTCCCTGTGAAGCCTGCTTGCGTCAGGATTTATGGCTTTGTTTGTGGGAAGAGAAGGTGTCTTGCTCCAGAGAACAGCAGCAAAACAAGAGCTCAAGGGTAAAACCGAGGCACTGCACCCCCCCCAGCATCCAGGGAGGGTGGCCCTGCCTGGCTCCCACAGTGGGCGATGTCCCTTGGCATGTCACCACTTCTGCTGGCACTGTCCTCTGGCAGAGGGACACGGCTTCTCCTCTGTCCCCTGTTGCTCTCTCCAGAGCACTCTGAGGGTGTTCCAGCAGCATCCTGACCACCCCGCGAGGCTCCTGGGCTCCTTTGCTCCTACAGCCACTGGGCAGTGTGGATGGAGAGGTGACAGCCACCATCCCACCTCTGCAGGGCTCGCTGTCTCCAAAACAGCCGGGGAAAACCTCTGCACATCTTCCTGCCCCTCACCCCCCGGGTTCTCTGTGCTCCTGCCACTGGATATACTCAGTGGTTTCAATGCAGGGAAGAAGGAAACACTCAACAAATGTAAAGAGTTTGGGAGAAAAGCCTTAATATTTGGCCTATGCCCCAAACAAAGGACTTAACACCTTTTTTTTTTTTTTTTTTCTGTGGCATAGCTGCAGTTTTCCAGGTAAGCAGAAGTGAGGAAAGGAAAGCAGTGGGGAGGAAAGGACAGGCAGAGCAGGGGGCTTGGGTTCCCCCCATTTGCCTACAAAGGGATGCCCACTTGCTCCTGCAGTTAGTGCCAGAGGCTGTGAGGTGCTGGCCAGCATGGGCTGAGGCTGCAGACAGACAGACAGACAGACAGACAGATGGGCACGCACAGGATCTGTTCATCAGCCTGGAGATGCCCATGGCAGCTCCTGCCTCTTTCCTGCTGCTTTCCACTGCCTCCAGCCTGAGCTGCACAGTTTTATTTAAGCCCTTCTCCACTCCCGCCTTGTCTCCATTTCTTTATCTCACAATAAAAGTAAGCTGTTATTTCCCTTGTGTTCCAACTGCCCTCATTCATCCCCCAGTACCCACAGGGCCAGCAGCCAGAGACTGTGCCAGCACTTGAATACTGAGGGGAAAAAAGACATCCTACAGGCTGGAGGCCCTTAGAAGTGAGGGAAGCTCGATGCTGCTGGAAATAGAAGCTGCTGCAGCCAAGGTCCTGCTGCAAACCAACTGATCCCCATTAGGTCATGTTTGCTTCCCTGCACGGCCTCAGGACTGGCTTATGGCACAAACATCCCCTCCCGCTGCCCGGCTCCTCTGGGCTTTTCTCCCAGTCAGGACCTGCCATGACCTGTCTAGGAAGGTTTAACGCTGCTTTTAAAAGGCAGTGGCATTTCACCACCCGAAACACTGGATTTATTACAAAGCTGGGATCTCAAACTTCATAAAAGGGGATTAACCCGCCCCTCCAGCAGCTCAGCCACCACTGGGCAATGTCAGCTCCCTCCTTCCAAGGGCATGGACCTGGGCAAGGAGGCAAGAGGCAATTAGCCAACCTTAATTGGCTGCTGAGCCCCTCTCCTGCCCCTCAAAAACCTGCTGTGGGGAACAGCTTCCAAGGGGTTTTATTTTGCACCTTCTTAGAGGAACAGGAATTTCATGTGCCCAGGAGCTGACACAGAGGCTGACACTGTCAGCATTAGCGACCCAGGGCCAGGAACAGCTCCATTACGGTTTGGGAATTAGATGTACCTGGGAGCAGCCGGAATATCACTTGGTTCATTTGTTAACACAACATCTATAAACAGAGGCCTCAAGCAAGCCTGTTCTCAGGGCCCCAGGAGACAGAAAGAAGGATGGCCCTTGTCCCAGCAGCATTTGTTTTCATTATGTGGGTGGAAGGGCCCTGATGGAAGCAGGGAGTTTGATTGTTGGGTGACCTTGTTGACTCTGGAAAAGTCGGAAGTTTTCAAACCAGAATTAGTAAACCAGCTTGATTAAAAAGAAATAAAACCCAATCTAAGCCTACACTTCCACACCCCTCAGCCTCTTGCCTGTATCAGCAACTGTCCAAACTCTGGCTTTCCCCCAAAGCCCACCCACACAGGAGGTGTTGGTGTGGTGTGAAAAAGGCCTTGCCAAGCCAGGGAACTTTTGGAGGTCCTTGCACAGCTGAGGATCTGGCCACTGGAGGTTCCTTCATAAAGGGCAATCCATGGAGAAAAATGTTAAATTCCTTGGGCTTATTTGTTTTGTGTTTGGTCACAAGGCACCAAAATTAAAGCAGTTTGCTCACTAAAATGATTTGGAAATGTATTATTTTGTATATGATGCTTTCCCACAGCATTTCCCTGGCATCCATCTCTCTGTCTGCTTTTCCCAGAAGCAGAACCTCCCCAGTCTCTTCCTGGAGTTACGTGTCCTTCCCCAGCCCTAAATCACCCAGAAACATTTGCTGCACAGACGCCAGCCCTTTGAAGGGAGCTGTTGGAGGCTACTGCTCCTTCTCAGGCTGACGAGGACTTGTCAGGAGCTGTTTGGGATCCAAGTGTCCGTCCCTGGTCGGTGACAGGGGCAGCCTGAGGGGTGGGGGCTGGGGGTGGGCACAGCAGAGGGTGGCCTTGCTGCCAGCCCACTGCTCTCCTCATTCACTCAGCTCTGCTGGAGTTTGTCAGCACATCCTCCAAAACTTCTTGGCAATGAAGTAATCGAGGGGAGTTTAATGACTTTTCAGAATAGGTAAAGCAGCCCCCAGCCTCTTTGTCTCCTGGTTATCAGTCCTCTTCCCTGATACCTTCAAAGTCATGGCTCCTGTCCCCCTGTCCCCATTAGACCTGTCTAATTATGACTCCAAGCTTAAGTGCTCTTTGACTAGTCCGGCTTACCCAGCCATGCTTGCTCTGCCATGGCTCCTAATCCTTGCCTCAAGTGGCTCCTGGAGGAGCCTGGAATGCCCTGCTGTGGTTGCAGGCAGGATCCTCACCCAGACAGGAGACAGGGAGCAGGGAGAAGCTTTTCTTAGAACCAGAGAATCATTTAAGTTGGAAAAGACCTCTTAGGATCATTGAATCCATCCGGTTTTGCTCAGGCTGAGAGGATGTGCATGGTGCAGAGGGATGAGTGACCTCTGAAGGATCCTCATGCAGGGCGTGGGGTGATGGGGACACAGAGCCTGCTGCTCGTCCTCTCTCTGTATCTCTGGGACACTTCCCTCCTTCTCCTTGCAGGAAAATCACTGGGAAACATTCCCTTTTCCCCATTCCTTTAGGTCCAGGCTGCAGCACTGGTCCTGAGCATCCTCTTAGAGTGGCTGCTCCTCCTGCTCCTGGCGGATCCATCCCCTTTGTCACGGGCACCAGCAGTCCATGAAAGTGGCCCTGAGCTGCTCAGAGCCCTGTCCTTCCCTGCAGCAGCTCCAGGGTTGTGCACAGTGAAAGAAAAGGTGCCTCACCGGAGGCTCTGCCATCTCGTCCCTCTGATGCTGGAGATTGTTTTGATAAGCTCCTTGTTTCCCAGGCACAGAGCACAGAACTATTTTTCTTGCACCGAGCAGACAAGATGTTGAAATGTTTTTTCCTGTGATAACTGAAAGTGGAAGGAATCCTGCCTGCGATTCTTGTCAAGTCGAGGGATCTCTTTGTAGTTCAGTGAATCATTTCATCCCCAATGTTAATTTAAAAGCAAACAAACAGAGCTGAATGCATTTGATAGTAGAATTATTTCCAGTACATTTCAGGTTTTGTTGCTGTGTGTTGTAAAACACCACGGCACGAGCACTGTGTGGTGGAACCAGGGGACTGGAGGCTGGGCTGTGCCCCACTGCACCCCACTGCACCCAACTGAGCCCCACTGCACCCCACTGAGCCCCACTGCACCCCCCTGCACCCCACTGCACCCCACTGACCCCCACTGAACCCCACTGCACCCGCATCATGCCCCTGCTGGGAGAGCAGAGCACCCACCACTCGCCAGGAGCATCCCAGCTGCATCCTCTGGGAAAGGCTCCCATCCCTGGCACAGCCACAACAGCAAACCAGGAGTTAAAAACTCCCCTTGAAAACAGGAGCTGCAAAACATCAGCCTCGTTCCACCTCAAAAGAGCAAGAATGAATCGGAAAAGGGCAAAGTGCGTGAAAGGCTGAATTGTAATAAAAACGGTGTTTAAATGTGCCACCGAGAATTAATCGCTCCTTTCTTTGGAGCTTCCCCTTTGAGGGCTATTCCTAGGAATTTGTGGGAGGAAGCAGGAGCAAGGAATCGGTTTTATTTTGCATGTAGGCTATATCAGGTGTGGAACTGCCCTGGTTTAGAGGCACGTGATTGTGGAGGGGCAGCCGGGGTGCTCAGCCTTGCACCCTCTGCTTGGGAGCTCTTGGAGGGAACAGGTAGTCCTGGAGGGAAATTTTGGCTCTCCTGGGGGTTGGTGGCCCCAGTGACTCTGGCAGTGATGGAGACTTTCCCGCCTGTATCCATGGTGGCAGGGTCCAGGTCAGAAGTGCCCCAGCACTGGGAGAGCGGGAGGTGGCTGCAGTGCCAGCCCAGCACCGCGGGGACCCGGCTGCCCTGCAGGCTCAATAACTGCCTGGAACTGGGAATGATTATCCCTGTTGAGTCAAGGACTGGCAATAACACTTCCCAGTGAGAGGCAAAGTGCTCCATCTGCTTGGCATATCCCGAAGGAGTCAGTGGTGGCTTTTTGGCTGCCTGGATCCAAAGAGCAGCAGGCACAGAGGGTTCCCATGGTGCCACACAGGGAGCCCTGGCAGAGCTGCAGGGTGGGCAGCAAGGTGGGCAACAGCAGAGAGCCCAGGGACCTGATGCTCTTCTTCCTCCCCATCACTTCTCCTCCTCTTCCCACTCTGTTCCCTGAGTTTTCCACACTGGGCACTTGCTCTGTGTGGCAGTGACACACACGGGATCAGTGGGAGGATCAGCACCAGCAGATCTTTGTCACCAAAGCCCCGCTCCCTGCAAGCCCAGGGAGCGTCACCTTTTCAGACACACAAAATCAATGCTGTCCTATATCCCAAAACCTTTAAACATCAGACAGGCAATTTGTCTTTGCTGACGGTGGCTGAGCATTGAAAGAAGCCCGGCCAGATTAAATAAACCAGCAATAGCAATTTGAGGTAATTTTCATCATATTAATGGGTTTCCTGCCTATGGTAAAAAAGGAGTCAAGAAGATGGGTTTGGATCTGCTCCACAATGTCATTGTTTTTCTGTGGAGAAGCTGGTTTTGGTGATCCTTGCAACAGAGTGGGAGTGATGGGAGGAGAGTCAGCAATGGGTCTGGGCACACACAGCACTGCTGGGTCCTGCCTGGGACGGCACAGCTGCGTGGGGACATGGTGTGGCCTCTGTGGGCTGTTCCTCTCCTCAGCCAAGGAGCTGATGGGAGGAGAAGTATCTGACACTTGGCTTTTTTCCCCCTCTTTTAATCAAGAAGTAAATGGAGTCAGAGCTTTACGAGTCTGTTTGAGTGTTTCAGCGCCAAAATGCAGCTCAGTATTTTCTGAGAGGTTTGGGTAAAGAGCTCTGTGATTATGCACACAGCACACCTCCCTCCTCCTCCTCCTCTGAACTGGGGGGAAAGGTGGGGAGGAGCTGAAAGTCTGAGTATTCCTTAGAAACGGAAAGCAAATTTGAGATAACATGAAAAACATCATTTGACATATCTGAAAGCCTTTTGTAAGCACTTTCCAGGAATATTTTACGGCCTCAGCTTCATTAGTAGCAATACCTGCAGAAAGGCACCTCTCAGCGTGAGCGCTCGGTGTTCAGCGCTTGCAAATGTTTTATTACAGATTCTGTTGTAAAACACACAACGTGTGCTGTGAGATAACTCCCATCAAGAGGCAGAAGAGCCACGTGTGGCTTGTGGGATTCCCCAGCTTCGCCAGGCTGAGAAACCCCTCAAAACTCCCTGCCAAGGGCAGCCTCAGAACTGGGTTTGTTTGCAGAAGGGATATTGCTGTGCAGTGTGGCATTTGCACGGAGCAAAGGGGAGCTCATGGGTTCTGGGGGAGGAAAAGGTGCTCTCCTATGTGCCACCAACCCTGTGCATGCAGTGTGGATGACGGTGCTTCCTGCAGAAATTCAGGAATAACTGTGGGTCCGTCTGATAACATCGCTGGCTTCTCACCAGTGACTCATGACGAGCAAGAGAAACAAAACTCACCAAATATGTGACTGCTTGTAGGGGTTTAATTGAAGCCATGTACCAGCAGAGGCGCATGGGGCTGTGTGGCATCACAACAGGAGGCTGGTGCTCCCTCTGCCTGGTGAGGATCTGGGTCCCAGCCCTTCCCCAGCTCCCTGGGCAATTTGTCCTCAAGGTTTCTCTGCTTCAGCACATTGCTGAGAGAGACAGTGACAGATAAAGGAGAAGAGCTCCACATAACCTCGATTACCCAAGGATAATGAGGCCCAGTGCACCCACATGCTATCAGTAATATTTGTATCTATTCAGCTTTTTCAGTGCTAAAGGTAACCATTTATATCCATTAAAAGCAGACAAGTGGATGGCAAGCGGAGCTCAGCCCTGGATGCCTCTTGATGGGCAGCATCTATCACACCTCGTGTCCTCGGAGATCTCCTCCACAGCTCCTGGTGGCGCTGGGCTCTGCCAATGTCATGATGCCCTGGAGAGCTGCTGTGACACGCCAGCTTTGAGGCCATCCCACTGCCCGTTTGTGAGCGTCCCCGTCCTGCCCAGCTCATGTCCTGCGTGGTACCCAGTGGAGTCATCATTGCCCCTCTTAGTTCCCTTCAGCCCTCAGAAGACAATGCCAGGATGATCCTTGACCAATGCCATCCCCACAGTGGCCACCACTTCTCTGTCACCTCCTGCCAAGCGCTCTCACTGTGGAGCCACAGCTGGATCTGTGGCCCTCATTGGATCCATCCGTGTTCCCATGGATGCTGTGTGGTCCTGGTCCTGCTTAGCACCTTCCCAGCTCCTTCCCATGGTGATATTCCAACATGGAACCAGGCAATCCTTTCCTTTGCCCTCACAGTTTTAATCCCAACTCTATAACCCTTGATACACTATTTTTAATTAGAGGGGAAACGGCGTTAAGTCGAGTAATCTTCCCAACAAACTCCTGTTTGATGGCTGTATCACACTGAATTGGGTCAGATGGTTTGTAAGTCAGACCCCTCCAACACCTGTGCAGATTGGGCCTGGCTAGAAAAAATACTGGATTTCCTCCCATATTCATTTAACTGGATGAAGAAGTAACTTTTTTTAGCCTATGAAAACAGAAAATTACATGTATTGGTGCTAATTATTTTTGTTAATTGAGGGTGGTGTAAGAAGAAATAAACAGAACTCAAACAATTGCAAGATGCTGCAGTTTCCTCAACAAACAGAGAACTCTGTGATGAAAACAGACCATGAAATCTCCAGCCCAGGTACATGCTAAGTCTTTTGTTTTTTCCTGGAGGTCACTGAGTGTTTGATCAGCCTTTGCAGACTGTCCTTTGGATGCGATACACAACCCCCCTCAGGTAAATATTTGGCCAGTGGATGGGGTTATCTTCCCCTTTGCAAGTCTCTTATCTGTCCTGGTGCAGCCCGAGCCGCTGGCTTCCGCATCCCATCCCGATTGCTATTCCGATGGCAGGGCTGGGGGGATGGCAATAACACCCATACGTCTGAAAGCAATATTGCTTTCATCCCAGAGAAGGTAATTGCTTCAGCAGAAGAAATTAAGCATCATAATGAAATGGCCATAAAAAGAGGCCCCTCACTCATGCCCCAGAGCACAAATATTGCAGATGTTGCACCCAGCCCAGCAGGGCACAAGCGCTGCAGCAGCGACTCTGCCAACACCATTGTGGCTGTAGGGCACCCGTGGAAGGTTTGGATGGAACCATGCCATAAACTTGCCCCTTTCTTCCTTAACAAACTTCTCAGCTTTCACCTAATTTCCAGTGTCTTGGCTGCCTTTTTCTTGGCTTTATTTCCATGCTTAGAAAGCGTGTGAGGGGCTCAGCAGCCCTGTGTGTGGCTTTGAAGCCTGCGCTGAGTCTCCCAAACCTGGGAAAGGAGGAGGCATCCTTTTCTAGGGAAGCCACACATACCTGATCCTTGGCTTTGCAATGCAGCAGGGCAGATCACTTCGCCAAAATGGGCAAAAGCACAAAAGATGTACGAAGGCTGTTTTATCAGCTGGAGCCTTGCAGCAATCTGAACTGGGACAGGGCTGGCTGTGGGAGCCAGTGCTCTGCAAACCCTGCCTTCCCTTTTTCCCCTTCCCTTCCAAAGTGCACAAAGTCAGGCCCAAAGAGTCTTCCTGCTGTTCCCAGCCTGCCTTTTGTTCCGTAACCTGTCACTCCTGCTGGGATGCTGCTGTAACCATCACCAATGTGTCAGCCCCACCTCACCACCCCCGAGGAGATGAGTTTTGTTCGCTCCAGAGGTGCCCTCAAGGAAGCACTGGCAGCCTCTTCACTTTTGGGAATCCTCACCCGTTCGTCATCTCCTTGGACATACAAGAAAATCTGTCCACTTAAAACAGGATTATTTCTGGGTGCAAACTGCAAAGTTAATTTGGCTCTAATCCCTTTAAACAGAACCGGTAATTGGAGTGATAATGACTCTCCTGGAGGGCTCTCCTTACCAGGGTATGGGAAGGTCTGCGGGCAGATGAGCCTGACCTCCGGCCCAGCACAGCAGGGACAGCCCAGGCACGGCACTGGGGAGGGCACCAGGATGAGCAAATCCCTTCCACGAGGTGCCACAGCGCTGGGTTGGGACCCCCAAGCACCCCTGGACCCCAAGGACCCTCCTGCCTGCCCCATGTCCCTCGCCGCCTGCTTCCAGAGAAAGAGTCTGAGAATAAACAGCTTTAATCATACAATCCCCACTTCCTATTGCTAATAATATTATCATCATGATATTAAGCCAGTTAATTCTTTCTCTCAATTTATTTGCTTTTGTTTTTGTACTCCCATGTTGTAATTTTCAATTTAATTAGTTTCAGTGTTTCTGAGGGCAATAGGTCTTGGTTTATCTTTGCAGCTAATAGTCCTAATTGTTTACCCTTTCTTTGGCAATATCTCATTAACTTTATGGGCCATCATTTCCATGGGACCTCCAGAATTAATTCCCTCAGTCTTTGAACCATCTTCCTAAAATCTTCACGGCTTTTTGCTTCTCTAATCCTGCCTGACCTTGCCCATCCTTGCTGGCTGCTCTTGTGGCTCAGCACTGCTGCGTCCCACCAAGCCCCAGGGCAGAGGGTGGAGAATGGACCTCCCTGTACAGGGCAACCTCTGGCTCCTACTCCCACCTTGGGCAGAGCCCTGCATGTGCCACCTGGTCACTGTGGTCAGCTCTCCTGTCTTTGTGTCCTCCCACAAGTGCTCCTGCTCCTCTAGATTGGCTTTGGTCATTGTTTCTATCTTTAACATCCTGGGGTCACTTATCTTGCTGATGGAGGGATCTGGATATTCCCCTCAGCTCCAGTGACTGCAAAATTTCTTCCCTTTCTCAAGCAAAGGAAAAGCTGTTGGGAAACCAAGGCATTCCATCACTTTGAGGCAGCTGATGAGGTGCAGATTTATCAGCCCTCTGCCAGCCCCTTTGAGCAAGATTGGTGTTGGGATTTGGGAGAGGTGACCGTGCCATTGGGCACCCCTTGCTCTGGTTACACAGAGGGCAGAGCTCACAGACAGCTTCCCTACCCCAGCTCCTGCCTTCAGATCCCTTTAAACACACTCCTAATGACTCTGTGTTCACAGATGAGATGGTTTTGGCTGCAGAGGCGAGCCACAGATGATATCTCACACTGATTGTTCCACCCCGCTTGAATGATTTGTACCAGGAAATGGGTCTGAATTTTCAGCTCAAATCATGCTTGGAGGGTGGGCTTGGAACCCTGAGGGACCCATTTGGCTGCAATTATTGCAATGCCATGGGAGATTTTCCCTGGATGTTCCCAGTTCCACCATCAGCTTCACCCTCGGGTCCGGTCTTGCCAGTGCCAGAGAATGGCACATCCTGAGTCCCCTGGCTGGAGGGGCAGAGCAGCGCGGGGCTGCCCGGCTGTGGGAGGATGCCAGGAGTTGCTGGGTTACAGCTGGCTGCTCAGCACTGGAACATGATTTCCCATTAAGCAGACAGGGAGGGATTTGCTGGTGGCCGCTGTGAGGGCACCTGAATTATTGATTGGAACACGGCTCCAGCCGAGGCACTGAAGGCAGCTCGGGCAGCTCCTTCCCAGCAAACCTCACCCGGCTTGTGGCAAATCCACCGGCTAAGCCCCCCAAGTGCTGCCTGTTCTGCACAGCCCAGGCTTCACAGGGAGAGCTCACACAGGGCAAAGGCCATGGCGGGGAAAAGACGGCTGGAATTGTCCCCAGCGGTCACAGGCGTTTGGATAAATGGCTTTGAGGAGCAGCTGAGGGAAGGAGAGCGTTCCTAAAGCTCCTCAGTCTGTTACAAGAGGATTTTGCTGGGGCTGAGGCTGGCGCTGGCGTGCAAAGTGCACGGGGGCGAGCAAACACACGTACGTGCAACATATGGAGAGACACACACCAAGCACAAACCAGCCATATGGGCACACGCTGCTGCCAAATTCACTTCTCCCATGCTTTCCTTTGGTTAGTTTTCATTTTCCACAGGCAGCTCCAAAAGTGCTGGGTCTCCATCCTGCACATCCCAGGCCCAGCATTGACTCCCACCTTGCTTTCTGTAGGCCAATCTGAGCATTTTCTGGATGCTTCCATTCCTTAAATTTCATTGTGTTTGTCTGCCAGATTGCACAGGGTCTCAAGAAAGGCTTCTCAAGGGTTGGTGGGTGGGCAGGCAGATCTGATCCAAACTGGGAGAGGCAGTGGTGCTGGGGAGGTGTGTGGAGAGTGAGGCAGATGTGGCAGCAGTGGCTTCTGGAAGGGAGCAAGTGGTAGCATTCCTCTAACCCCATATTGACTTTGGCTTCCAGAATCAATTTTCTTTATTAGCTGATGAATCTCCTCAAAAGACTTTCTGTACTGAATCTAGATTAATTATTCAACCAGTAAATTCTTTCTGCTCTAGCACTGCTCCAGCACTGGGATTTCATGGGGGAGAGTAGCAGAGAGGGGTGAAGGGCCAAGGTCACTGTCAGAAGAAGAGCAGAGCAGGAACAGGTTTGCTAATAAGTGACCAGTGGAGAGCGACTGTAAAACAGGCTATTAATAAGAAACAGGTTTTTGACAAAACGCTGGGATTCGCAGTGAATACCAGGAGCAAGTCATGGGAGACTATAGCCTTAATTATTCATGCAAGCAAATTGCTGGGGATGGAGGGAGAGCACAGTGCTGATGTGGGCAGGAGCAGGCAGTGGATGAGTGGCAGATTGTCACCTGCCCTGGATGAGCTGCACCCATGGGAAGAGATGCTCCAGCCTCGATGAGGACATGGGGACATGCGATGTCCATGTGGTGTGAGGGATGCTGCATGTGGGAGGACGGGCTCCATGGATTTTGGGACCCTGGCTGCCCACTCAGGCGTTGTGGTTGTGTCACTGTGATAATCACCTGGAACACACCAGTGAGGGCTGGCATGGGAAGGGTGCTCTGCCCCGCTGCCCTGCCTCCCCCAAGGCCTGCTGTGGGTGTCTCACTTGCTGTGTAAAATCGGGCTCCATGCGTTTGTCAGGGCTGGGCAGCTTCAAGGCCAACACTAACTGACGAGCCACAGAGCAAGAAATAATTCTGCCTCCAAGAATAATGCTGGCTCACGAGGTCAGAGTATTCCAACATATTTATAGCCAGTAAAGAAAATGATTGTGTTAAACGGCAGCTGAAGTACACGGAGGCCCAGCCAGAGCTGCTGTCTGTGGCCATTCATTATCTCACCGGGAGCACAACTGCGCATCTCGGGATTCGCATCCCGAGGACTTCACAGCAATCCCTCTCAGCAGCCACTTTGGGGATCAAAAGGTCGACGTGTATTTCCTGCAGAATGAAGCTGCACATCCCAGCCTGTGTGGGGCTTGTGAGGCACTGGCAGGTGCGAGGCAGTGGTGGTGCTGAGCAGAGGAGCAGCAGGGTCCTGCAGGTGTGAATCCCCCCAAGAGCATCCCTCACGTGCATCCCCCCCCATTTTCCATCACCAAGCAGAAACACAACACCGGGGACGGGCAGAGGGACTCAGAGTTCCTCACTGCCTGTCTCCTTTATGGAAACCACACCGAGATGAGTTCGACCTGGTTCCAATAATCAGCTATAAATAGCAAGCTCAATTAAGGCAACCAAACAAAGGCGATGATGGATACCTGCTCGGGAGGCCCTGGGGGACGGGGGGCAGGGAGTCTGGGTTTTGCTTGTGCAAACACCATGTTTTTATGTAAAGCTGCTGGCAGCAGGTTAGGCACAGGACAAGGACAGAGGGGAACCAGGAGGCCACACACCAACCACACACACATACAAAAAGCAAACAGCAAAGCACCCATCCCAACGGGGCTGAAGCAATGCCTGGCCCTGAGCATCACTCACGGGGTCACAGCCCAACTCCAGGTCCTGTTCCAAAGCCCCTCACTCAGCACTGGCAATGGCTGCTGTTCCAGCCTGTGGATCACCTGGCATCAGAGCTTTGCAGTCTGGGAAAGCAGCCTGGCAGCCCAGCTAAGGAGCACACGGGTACCAGTTCTTTGGCCCTGATCTGCAGGGAGCAGAGACACAACCAGCAGCCACAGTGGTGAGTGGCTGCAGAGGTGGCTGGGCTGCAGGGCTGCAGGGCTGCAGCATGCCCTGGCTGCTCTTCAGGGAGCTCACCAGTGTTCCTATTACCCCCACAGCAGCTGGGGTTCGGAAGCACCAGGAGTGGATAAATTTGAAGTACACCCAACTCGCAGTGTGTACATCAACCCCAATTTATTCAGAATGAGCAGCTCAGACACGCTTGTAGCAGCCTCGAGAGCATGTTTATCAGCCAAGCTACTTGGGAGATCATTGCCATTGATTGCCATGTCATTGTCACTCCTGGGGCACAACGGGAGGCCGAGGGAGCAAGATGACATTGTCTGCAGGAGCCAGCGAGATGGGAAGCTGATGTTTCCTTGGAGGGCAGGCATGCCCAGGTCAGGCAGGGCTGTGGTGCTTCCTGGTGCTCTGAGCAGCCTTGTAGGGAGTGCAGACCCCAAAAACTGCTGAGCTCTGGAGAGCCAGAAATGATGGTGTGCCTGGCCAAATGCATTTGTTTTTTATTGCTATTTATGTATGGATTGCTGTAGTGCCACCTGCGAGGAGAACACAGGGGGGTTGAATAAGGAGAGAAGAAAATCCCACCTGATGCCAGCAGAAACAGAGCAAACGCTCTGCAGAAAGGAGGCAGGCAAAGGTGAGCTGAGGACTGGAAAAATCTCTCCCCCAAAGGAATTAAAGAGCTCAGTCTGTTGAGCTTATTAGAAAGAGCAGGGGGGACAATTGGCCCCCTGGCATGGAAGTCACAGCCCTGCAGGGCTGCCAGAGACAAGGCAGCATGAAGAGACCCAAAGGATGGGACTCCTGAATTCAAAAGCAAGACCTTTTTTCCAATAGCACCAACAGGCTATTAATGATGCTGAGAGAAATGATGGGCAGAGCCAGCCCGAGGAGGACCCTGTCAGCTGTCCTGACAGCAGAGCTGGGAAGCAGGGCTCAGCCAGGAGGCAGGGAAGGCACAGGTCAGACAAAGACACTGTGAGTGCTGCTTAGAGCCGGAAAGGATCAGCCACCAAAAAGCTCAGAGCCCTTTAATCTTTACTCAGACTCCTCATTCCTAATCCCGACCTTCTGGGTGCAGCTGTGGATCAGCAGATCTCCAAGGACTGGATCACGCACGCCACTCTTGTTGTCCCCTTTTTGGAAGACCAGCAGGTTGAAGCCAGGGCTCAGCTATCCAAAAATTAGGCTCTAAACAGCCTGGCTGGCAGGGACAGGGGGGAGGTAGGGTATTGTGACTTGGGTGGGATGGTGGCCAGGGCAGCCTGGCAGCAATTCCTCGCTGGTGGAGCAGCAGGAGGGGAGACTCCTGGGAAACGAATGGAGCAATTCCTCTTGGTGAAACTCACACCAAAATGACTTGGTTTGTAGTCACCGTGGGCTCTGGCTTGTTTGCCTGTTTGCTCTTTGCTCATTGCATTTCCAGCTGCTCTTGTGTGTATTTGCACTTTGCAGGCTTTAATTGGGATGGCTGAGCAAAGCCCGTCCGCAGCCGGCGACGCTGCGGTGATAAGTAACAGGAGGCACAAATTAGAACAAATAAATCTGAATCCAATTCAATTCCTTGTGCAATCAGGAAGATCAACACGTCAAAGTGTGGGCACTATAAATTAAAAGCCGCCAAGGAGACAGTGGAAGGCGCTGCCTGGCTGCTGTGGCTGGTGTTCAAAAGGCTTTTCTTCCTCACAGAGCGAGCGAGAGCCTGTGAGATGAACAGCAGGATCTTCCCTCTGCTGCCAGGAAGGCTTTTTGCCACCAGAAATTTTCTTTCAGCAGATATGAAAAGCCTCTGCTGCAGGTCGCAGTGAAGGTGGGTTTGTGCTGCTGAGGGAGGCCCAGGGCTGGCTGTGTGGGGTGAGTGTGGCACCCATCTCCTTCCTGCATCATCACTGGCTGGTTTTAGTCCATTCTCCTTGCAATAAACAGGTGTGTACAGGTCAGCTCTGCTGTGGAGCTCTGGAGCTTGTTGATGTTCCCCCAAGCATCGCATCCCAGGGCCTCCTGCACAGAGCAGGAGTGGATGAGGGGGGAATCTCACCCCTGATTCAGAAATTAAGGTTTCTCTGGTAGATTAGTGCACTTCAAAGAGCGAAAATGTTCCAAAATACTGTGAAAGAAATTCAAAGGACACACAGGCAGATAAACACCCAGGAGGCTCGCAGGCACGCTTGGTACCACAGTGTTTTTCACATCCCTTTGGCTGTTACCTGGCTCAGTTTGATCCATGAAACTGTCTCTGCTGCAGGGCCCAAAACAAATGGCACACGGGGAGGAGGGGTAGAACACACCTGGAGGATAAGCAGAGCTGTCACCTGCTGAGAGCTGTGCCCACCTCCAAGCTATGAGCACTTCCCTGGTCATTGCTTCTGTGCCCCGCCGTGTGCCGTTGGTTTTTTCACCTCTCAGCTGCCATCTGAGTTTTATTGGATTCTTGTGTTTAAAATTACAAGCAGGTCCTTGGAATTGGCATTGGCTGTTTTCAAGATGTGCTGCATCTTCGTGTGTCACGCCAGCACGAGCCAAGCACATTAGAAGCTGCTGGATAATAGGCAATTACTGCTCTTAAACAGACGAGGCATTCATGAGCGGAATGGGCTGCATCTTAAATCATCCATAAATCCTCTAATAGTGCTTCTATTAATACCTGCTTTCTGGCACATTCCTAATGATTGCATTCCTTATCAAAGCACTGCTTTTTCCTTGGCTTCTGGGGAGAGGAGGTGAAGGCAGGAGCCAGTGGGGAGCTCTGTGAGGGAAGCCCAGGCAGCCCAGGCTGGCGTTGGCTGCATCAGCACAGGCAATGGCACAGCTATGCCACCCTGCAGGGATGCCCCCAGATCAGGGGGCTGCAGGAGTGGGCAGGAAGGGTGAGGGAAGCTCTGCCTTCACCCCGTGGGCATCATCCTCCTTCCACAGCTTTGCTGGAGTATCCCCTTCGCCAGGCTTTCCAACGTAAGGTGTCTTAGCTCTGGCTTATCCGTGGTGCCATTGCACAAGCAGCACCTTTTGGAAAGGGGATGAGGCTTTAGAGCCAGCAGAATTCCCCTGGTGCTCTGGCTGGTGTCACAGGAGCCGAGCAGGCAGCCTGAAGTTTGCATTCTCCGCGGACACAGCTCCACTTGGCGCGTGGGACTGGCTGTAAACACCGCTCGTCCTCCCCGCTGAACCATTACACACTCCAGAGGACAAGCCCGTGCAATTCACGTCTCATTAAAGTTTTTTGAAATATTACCCTTTTCTTCTTCCCTGTGTTTTCCCCCTATTAAACTGAAATCGTGCTTCCTTTGGAGAATACGAGTCATTTGTTGCCATAACAACAACTCTCCATCCTGAGCGTGGCAACGCTCCCCTCCCTGAAAAGCACATCGGCCCTGGTTCAGGCAGGACCCCTGGTGTCGGCAGGACCCCTGGCACTGCTGTGGTTCTGTGGCTGCCAGGGTTCCACATGCTCATTTAAGACCTGGCTCTGAGTTTTGGAGGATTTGAGCCACCCCTGGCATCGCTGGCACAGAGCCCCACAGGCAGCATGTCCTTGGCAAGAACAGGTCAGCATCTTCACCTGCCAGCTCTGCCCCAATCACTGTGTCCCCACAGCGGGAGGCTCTTCATTTATGGTGGTTTTAATTATTTTTTAATTGCCCCAAAAACTGACCTGACCCCAAAGGAAAAGCATGGCTCCAAGAACCTCCTTCTCCAGGTACTGCCTTTAGGAAATTCCCCATCCTGTTCCCGGATCTTTGCTGTGTCAGGGTATAACTCTGCCATGTCCATGTGAAAATTAAACAAGGGACATAAAGCTGCTAAATTTGATTCACTTCCACACATCAAAATAGCCCCTGGAAGCTCAGTCCATGGAAAAATAGAGATTTTTCAGAAATGGGAGTTGTGCACAGTGTTAATGCCCCACCTTTCTGAATCTCCCTGACACCATTCGGCTTTACTAGGCCCATAAAAGAAATTAAAATACAGTTAAAATGGATTTCTTAAATGGGCTTGTAAAAGCTTTTGATGGAAGTACCACTTTATCCTTCTAACTTTTTTATGACATCTATTCCCACTTTTCCTTTCACTATGAACTTTTAATGACTTGGGATTTTTTTTGTTTTACAAACTGACTCATTTGTAATTCCCTGCAGACACCTTTACACTGTGGTGTAAATCCTGAGGCAAAGCCAGACCTCAGAGACACAGTTAGGACAGATCCTTCAGGATTCTGTGCCAGGATGTCCAGGGACTGGCTCTTCAGGCTGCTCCTGCTGGGAGAGCTCAAGATCGACTACCAGATACCTTCAAAAGTGCTAAATGTCGTTATTATGATATTACCAAAGTACACCATGTGTCGCTAAATTTATACTAACATTGATATGACAGTGGTGATGATGATGATGGTGATGATGGTGGTGGTGGTGGTACAAATGTTGTCCATTGCCTCTCTCCAGCTGTGCCCAGGCAGAGCATCAGGGAGGTGACAGATCCTCAGTGGTGCCAGGGGACAGGAAGGGTTCAGGGCTGTAGTGCCACCCATCATCTCTCCCATCCAGGCAGGAGACATGGTCCAGCTGCTCAATGCCACAGTGCTGAAATAAAGATGATTAAGGAGATATTCCAGCCTCTTCTTTTCTCCCTCTCCTCAGTAAATGTCATGCTTCAGGGGAGTATAGCCAAGAAAAGTTCAAAGTAATAATATCAGAAATCTGCTTCTCTTTTCCTTTTGACATTTTATTGTGATATGAAATAGCAGGGGATAAAAGCTCTAATGGGGATATTTGGTTCTTTCTTTCGGAGAGCATTTGAAGCGCTGGCTGGTTATGACTCACATGGATTATGATATATGCAAATCTTTAAGGGCCTCATTCACAAAGCCGAGGCAGCCACGCCGCTCTTCCAGGGGATTTACTCAACGGCACATAAAGCCTGGGTGACTTGATGCCCAAGGTCCCCACTCTTCACATGTGCCACATGTCTCCAGCTCTGTGTCCCAGCTGGGAAGGCTGGGGATGGTGGGGCTGTGACTATACTCTCACCCATGTGACTGCACTACCTCACCCATGGAGAGGGTGGATGGCTCCATGGGGAAAACCAGTCTTCTCCCACTCTGCCTTCCATGGGAGATAGCTGCACCCAGCACCCCACTTTCTCCAATTAAGGCACAAGCTGTTTCTCCATGGAGCGCTTTGATGATATTTCTGTGTCAGCTTTAAACCAGATATTTCACACTCATAAACACTGGCGAGTAACCAGGCTGTAAAATACAACTTTAATAATGTTAACTTGTAATGTGCAGGCAGTCTTGTTGATTGGTGTAGGGGAAACCGGGTTGATTTAAAAAATATAATAACCCCCTCGTTCCACATTGAATCCTCTCCTAATTAGAAGCTGTTATTGCTCTCCAACAAATAATCTTCCGAATGAAGTCCATTCCACAGAGAGTGATCAAAGGGTGATTTAATTAAATTTTCATGTTTAATTTTCCTTTTTCATTCCTAACTTTCTCGTTTCCTTCTCTTGCAACTGCTGTTGGAGGAGGGAGAGGGGCAGGTGGGAGCATAGGAGTGGCTGGGTCCTGCCCTGCTCTGGATGGGGCATACTCCTTCTGGGTGTGCCCGGCAGCTGAGATCCAGTTGGGACCTCATGGTATGAACCACCAGAGTGTGGGTTTCCTCTTCCTGGTGTCTTGGTTTTAGTCATCTGGTCCACAGCCAGCTTAAATGTAATACTTAATTTAGAGCAATAACACTTAAATTATGAATTGTCTGCTGTAAGTATAAATTATACATTTTGGAGATGAATATTCAGGTCCTAATTCAAAGCAGCAGATGTGGCATGGAAATGTTTGCAGGCAGACACGATTCCAAGCCATGATTGGGTCTGATTCTCCCTGGGAAGCCGTCCTTGGCAGACCCTCCCTGGCAGAGCTGGGAGTCCGTTTGGGGGCTTCAGGACCACTCATTGCGACCCCAGGTTTGTTTGTTCTGTTCCTCTGGAGGGGTGGGGTTTGGTTTGGGGGATGGCACGGCCGGACACGGAGGGAGGTTGGCGGCTGTCTGTGCATGGGGGTGAACAGATGCCATCGGGGATGTGACTGTCACCGGGCTGAACACAATCAGCACCAGGTGATGTAACACCTGAGCTGAACTTGGCTGTAGACATCCAGGAGGGACCTTTCCTGGCCATCACTGAAGGGGCCATTCCTGGGGAGACGGGAGATGCTCAGCCGTGAGCCAGTGCTCCTCCCATCGGCGCATCCCGTCTCCGGTTTGTGTTCAGAAGGAAACAGGAGATTGCAGATTAAGGGAAAACACTCACGCTCTTCTCTGGGATAAGACTCCTCCGACCCAGCCTGTGCTGCTGCTGTGGCTGAGCCGGAGCCTCCCCGCGCTGCTGCTGATGTGTCTAAAGAATTCATCAAAGTGACAAGGCTACAAAAGGCGCGCGTTACCGCTCCTCCGTTCCCTTGCCATTCACCGGAAAATAAGGCCCCTGCTGAGCTGCATATGATCCGTTTCAATTATTTTTTAATTTTCAATGTGTTAGTCAAACTCCGACACGCAGAGAAAAAGGAAAAATTCATGCAAAGTACCCTCGAAAACTCCTGTTCGGGTAAAAAGCTCTTCTGCCATGAATACGCAATGGCTCCTGGAGCTACTGGTGAGTTAGTGTGCATTTACAGAAACTGCATTTACATACAAATATGATTTCAACCAGCATTTAGAGGTGGAGAGGGATCTCCTTTCTTTCCCCAGCCACGGACTGATTCTGCTCTCACTAGTTTAGGTGCTTGCATTAAGACGTCTGCTGAAATGCATCTGTTTCATAATAGCATGGATAAGGAGTGTGGTTTGCTGCCTGCAGTGTTCCTCCCCCTTTTTTCTAATCATGCAAATAATCTTTTCCTCAGAGACTAACTGCTGTGTCCGTGGGCACTGGGATATGTGTGGGAAGGAGACGTGGGTGGGAGGGGGTGCAGGAGGGATGGAAATGTGCGTGGGATGGAGATGCAGGTGGGATGGGGATGTGGGTGAGATGGGGATACAGGCAGCAGCTGCTCCAGGGCCTCGAGGCACGTCTGTGCCAGCCAGTTACACAGAGCTGGACCGGTGCTGTGCAAACTTTGGGTGTTTGCATTCAGCTCCAGGGCTGGCAACAGCCTCGTGCTACTGGTGCCAGAGATGGGCAGGAGAGAGCGTGGCAGCTTCTCATCCCCAGGCTGAGCCCAGTGCTGCTTTTTCCAGCGGTCACACTGTCAATGCTCACCTGCTGGAACATGGAGCAATGGAATCCCAGTCTAGCCTCCTGTTTGCTCTCAGTGCTGGAGCTGCTCTGCCCAGACTCTACACGGCCCCTGTGAGCCAGAGCACCCCCTGCTCTGCCACAGTCCCCACGTTCAGCAGACTTCGAAGGCAGGTCCCAGCTTCCCAGCACATCTCCAGAGCACACGGTGCTGAGCTGCCTGTGGAACCACCCTGTGGCAGGGAGATTGCCCTTTCTCCATCACTCTGCACTGGGTTTTCCAGTTCATACTGTGCCACTGTTAATGCCAGTGCCAAGCAGGCAAGAAGGACACCGGGTGCTTGCTGTGCCCATCCCACACCGCACCCTGCCTGCTCCTTCTCCCTTTCCTGGTCAGTCTCCACCAACCACTCACAAGAGCCCTCGTGCTCCCCACAGTCTCAGCTTCTACACAAATACTTTGCTGATGGAAAAACCTTTATTTTTAGCTTTGCTTTTTCACTGAAATACAGAGAATTCCCCTCAGACCCTTCAGTAATGAATCGCAGAGAAAGTTTCTCTCCAGTTCATCTGAACGATGCTCAGCTGAGGGGGTGGAAAATTACTGAAAAACTTTAATAGTAAGTAAGGAAAAAATCTTAAATTCATCCTTTATGGCATTTTTAATCACATTGGGCATGATTCATTTCACATGCAAATCCAGCCCTGCGCTCTCCGTGCTGTTAAAGCATCTGACTTCAAACTATCACAGCACAAAACCACTTCGGCAGATTCAGATCTTCACCAAAAAGCAGCCAGAATTCTAATTTGACTTTGAAACTGGGGATTCCTTTTGAGAGGTGGAAATGGTGGGTGTATCAGACCCCAACATGGCACCTTTCCCTCTCCCTCAGTGGCTCAGGACAGGTCTCCCCACTGTGGGAATTCGTGTCCCCACAGTTGCAGCAGCAGTTCTGTCTCTCTGGGCCTCCCCAGGTGTTCTGCAGGTATCTTTCATCTCAGCATTGAGCAATCCAGCAGCTGCCTCCTTCCATTCATCTCTCAAGTATAAATAAACAGGTCCCCTGGCCCATCAGGTTGGTGAGAGCAGGGTTCTTGGTCAGGGAATGGGCTCCACGAGGCAGTGCTGGCACCGCACTCATCCCAGCTCATCCCAGGGCTGGGATCTGCCCCTCAGTCCATCCCCAGGTCCTGGGTGCAAGGTGCTGACTGCCTGGCTGGGCAGAAAAGCCCAGAGCTCCACAGAGTTCTGCTGCGCCCCTTGCTCCACTCCCCTGGAAGCACAGACCTTTTCTCCCTCACCACATCATCATTCGCACATGTGCAAACACCAAAACTTTGGTCAAAAAATAAAAAAATAAATTCTTTTTTATTAGGGGAAAAAAACCCACTCCAAATCTCTCAAGGCTCCTCTGAGGGTGAAGCCGGGTGCAGCAGGGCTTTTATCAGCTCATTTTTCTTCCTTAGATTTCAGTCCAACCCTGGTTGCTCTTTGCTCCTGCAATGCTCTTTCCTGGCTGCAGGATAAATAAGGCAAGAAGCATTTAATTGATCAATAGGGACATAATGAAGTGGCTGCCGTGCCCTGACAGAGGCTCGGTCAGAGGGGACCACAGGCTGTGCACAGCCCAGTGTCTGTGAGGGACACGGCTCCAGCCTCCACTGTGGTTGGAGCACATCAAACATTTCGTAAAGCGCTCTCAATCAGAGTAAGCTGAGGTAGAAAAGGGAAATGGTGACCTGCATCTGAGCTGCCCCACAGCCCTGATGTAAAAACCCTAAATCCTTCAATTCCAGCAGAATCATGGCTGGAAGGACGCGAGAAAAACCAGCCCCTTACTGTGAAAGGTATGGATAAAGGCAACGACAAGTTTCCTTCTGCTGAAAGGAGGTGGGGACGTTTCCAAGTGGTAGATTTTCTCTCTTACTCCTTCTCTTACTGCATTTACCACCTTTTTCTTCTGAAAAAATACCATGAAAGGAAGATTTGTTCAAGGTTCAGATTTGCATTGAACCCCCAAGAAGAGGTGACAGGCCAGGCTGCACCCAGCTGGGAGCTCACCGGAGGGTGAAGGTATTTCTCTGTGTGAAGATGAAAATAGCACTTTTTACATTGGTTTTGGCTCTGAATTGGACACAGTTTCCCATAAGGAGATAAAATATTTAAAAACAAGTATATGAAAGAGAAAGTCAGCCTTTATTAAAATGACTTCATCGTTTGAGACTGATGCTTTCAAGTACTCTTGTAATTCATCCTTATAGATAGAAAATTATCATCTGAAGGAAGATTGTTAATAAAACTGACACTTCCCCATCAGTCAACTTAATTCACAATATCACATTTTCCAAATCCAATTATGCCTGTCTGATGACTGACGTTCGCTTCAGCGTTATTGTTCATGTGGAAAAGTGGGTACAGAAGTCACATGCAAGGAATCTGGGAAACACTGGGACAGCTCTCTCTGGATAACTTCAGCCACCCCAGTGTGAGCTCTCCAGGACCTGGCTCTGCCCAGCAGTGACAGATGAAGATTCTGAGCAGCCAGCACGTGTTTCTCAATGCTTTTTCAACATTGGCTTGATAATTTTCCACGCGTGATCAAACGCTTTACCCAACCCACTGGTTTCCTGCCAGCTTCGCGTGGTAATGGAATTTTTAAATTTTACATTTGGATTTAAAATTAGGAACTTGCGTTCCTGTAAAGGACTTTTTGTTCAAACCAGCAGAGTTATCTCACAGAGTAATTCTGATCATTCACTGGGGGACAGAAGGCACTTCTATGAAATTGCTACTCCATCAACTGCAGGAGCACTAAGACCACAGCAACAGACTGCAGCCTGGGCATCGACCTGGAAAGTTTCAATAACCACTGAAAAATAGGTTACAGATGTCTTCCAGGCCATGTTATGTGTGGAAAACTGCACCCACGGCAGGGTTCTGTCTGACAGTCAGGCTCCTCAGCAGGATGGGGTTCTGGGAAGGGCCCTGCCTGTGGTTTGGGGACCATGGGGTTCACTCTGCTTCCCGTATTCACTGCGATCTGGGGGCAGCTCCACCGCCGGGTTCAGACTTCCAGGTTGCTCCCTCTTCTTGCCCTCTCCCCATCAACGGGAGCCCATCCATCCTGTCCTCCTTGGGGACTCCGACACAAGTGCATTCCCTTGGGAGGAGCACGTTTGACTGAAGTCAGGCGGATGCAGCGCCGCAGTAGCGATCGCATGGCAACCATCGCCAGGGAGACCGAGCTCTGCTCTGCAGCTCCGTGAGCAACTTCACCGAGGCCGGGATGGTCCCAAATCTCCCCGGTCTGTGCTTTGTGAGTCCCAAAGCTCCCCGCTCTCTGTGCTTCGTGCACCTTCCCCCTCGGTGCAAAACTCATTAAAAACGAGATAACAGATGAGCATCAGGCATCTGCAGGTTCCCAGGATTGGCAGGAAAGGTGTAACCCACCTCTCTCTGCCCTTCAGCTCCAAGCATCCATAATTCCAATTGGCACAGCTGGGTACAACCTGTCATGGGAGCAGGGAGCACATTTGGGGTCACAGCTGCTCAGCTCAGGTTTTTCTCTCAGTGTCCATGAAAAGTGATTGGAAAACAACAAGGAGCCTCATGCACCGGGAGACTGCTCTTGGAAGTGTCCTGGGACTGTGTTTTATCAGTCTCATCCCCCTCGTGTGCTCACTCTACCTGCAGCATCCCAGCAGGCCTGGGGTGAGGGGTGGGAGTCACGGTGCTGCTGGCACTGCTCGGGGGCTGCGGGCAGCCGAGGACACCACAGAGCCACGGTCTGCCCTGAGCATCCAACCGAGCTGCCTCTGGTTAAGGCAAGAGATAAAATCCTAAATTCTTGCCTCAAGGACAGCATGAGAGAAAGCTGAGTTCCCAGGAATCATGGCACACGTGCCCTGTGGAGGAGAAACCAGGGATGGGCATTTCCGAACAGCAAACCCCATGGCCTTGCAGCACAGTAGCTCAGGAGAGCAAACAGAGCCTGGCGCAGGACTCAATTCACTTGGAAAGGCTGTGGGGCCCAGAACACATGAAGCAGATGGATGGTTGGAAGAGCTGAGCTCGTTTGTCTTGCTGCCCGGCTAAAAATATCCACATGTGCTTCTCTGGAGGGTGGAAGAGTTGCCTTCCTGCACAGTGCTTCTGAAATAAACCCCCTGCAGCTGGGTCTGACCATGCAGTGTCCTACACCCAGGGTCCTGTGGGCAGCTCTAGCTCGTGCCACCCACTTCCTGAAGGAGCCAGGCAAAGCTGGCAATGCTGTGGTGTGCACCAGCTCCATGCCTGGCATTCTGCAGTTGCCATGGAAACCAGGGATGCTGACAGAGCGCCGCCAGGGCTGGGGGTCCGTGTGGGGCCTGTCCCAACAGAGGTCTGTGATGGGTGGAGGGCTGCAGGAGGGACAGACTGTCCTTGAGGCTGAGGGGGGCTGAAAGACCTTTCCAGTGGGTGTTTTCAGGGCACGTGTAACCACAACAAAAAAATCCTGGGGTGTTTCCCGACCACTGGCTACCAGTGCACCCAGTTCTGGGATGAGAGCTCCCCTGAAGCCTGGCAAACAGCTGAGGGCACCCATTAAATACCATCTTCCCTGGGATTTCACCTGTCCTGATCTGAAACCACATTATTCTGTCCTTTTTATCCCTCCTCAAGAAGATATCGGGATCAATTAATTTCAGCAACACAGGCACCACGATCTCTTTCGTGCGCTTTCGCAGCGACAAGCCTTGGGGACCACTTACTCAGATTACTGAAAGAACTTGCTCTAGGCAAATATTAGGACCTAGACACCCAGCTGATTAGGAATAGGAGAGCTTAAAAAAAAAAATCCCTTTTCATCCAGATGCTGCATTCAGGGCTTGAAGTGACAGCTCGGCTGCTGATGGGAAGGTTTGGTTCTGCTGATGTCAGAGGGGAGCAGGCACAGCAGCACACGCTGCTTATGCTTGTGTGATGTTTAACTGACAGAATCAATCTTCGCTGCTCAGCTCTTCCACGGTATGTATCAGTTTCCTATTTGGTCCTTGGAGAAATCCCAAGCAGCATCAGCAAGCTGCCTTAAAACACTATTAGATTGAAATAAAAGGCAGAAGAACCCCAGTCCTTCACGGATTTACAAAGCTATAAGCAATGAACAAGTGATGCCCCATTTTCCAAAGCCCCTTGCGCCGGCTCCAAGTCAGAAACCAGCCGCTGATAACTCATACAGCACGGATGTGACAAACAGGAGGGAAGCAGCCATCTATCATGGCAGCTCCCGAAGCCTCCCAATAAAACAAAGTGCCAAATGGAATTCTAAACCACCGCTGGTGCTTTCGTGCCGCTGGGAAGCCACAGCATAAATAACAGGGCTGAAGGGCTCTGATCTGGGTGCACGCAGACTGGGCTGTGCTGCTGCAGAGAGGAGCTGCTTGAGCCTCCAGGGATCCTCCACAGCAAAACTCCGTCTGTTGCTGGAAGGATGCTTGAGTTTGAGGAGGGACCATTTCAGCTTTTCAGAAGAGCCCGAGTGCCACTGAATCACCACAATCTTGTTTTTTCTCCTCTCCTTTGGCTTTTATTCATATGTTACCATTCCCTTTGCTATTAAGGCTAAAGCAGGGATCGATGAGGCCCATATGCTCCCAGCGCCGTTGCAGGAGCCCAGGACTAATTCCGATCTTGAGCCTGTCTTTGAGCCATCTGTTCGCAGCATCACACACGACAATGTGTCATTATGGCCAGGAATTTGCATAACCACTGTGGAGGAATTGTGTCCAATTCCATTCACACCAGCCACAATGGGTTTTCTCACACTGTAGGAAGAGGCTGGAAAAATGAGAAGCCAATGAGCATCTCATCCACATTTCTCAGGAGGGGCCCAGCCAAAGAGCAGACTGAGGATCCAAGGCACCCCTTTGAGTTGCTTGGGCATGAGCAATGCCATCGTCCTCCACCTGTTCATCCCCTCATCCCACTTCCAGCTGTGATCTGACACACAGCAGCAAAGCCGTGCTACAGGGCAGAGTGCTGGTGCCTCCAGCCTGCCCACACACCACCTTCTCCACGAGGTTAACGCATCAATTCTCCCAACTACAACATCAAAGGCTTAAATAACAGCTCACGCTGGAGAAGGCTTGGAGCCACACAGTGCTCGCTGCAGCCCTGGGCCCTCTCCCTCTGTTTTGGCTGCAGAGGAAGCAATGACAGCAAGAGAGAGTGGGGGCTGCAATCCTCCAGCAGACTGAGATCTCCTCACCAGGCAGCGGTTCTGGGAGGGGAACCTTCCTCTGACAGCCCATATTCAGTTTCTTATGCTGACCACCACTGCTGATATTTGGGCAACGTCATCACAGTGATGTGCCAGGACCTTCCTTGCTGCCAGAGCAGGCACGGGAAGGGAGCAGGCAGGCTTCAGCCCCAGCCCCACTCATCCTCCCCTTGGCAAGCAGGGAGTCAGCCTGGAAAGCCTCACCCGCTGCCTTCATCAGCGCCAGGAGCACAATAGTCCTTTAACGATAATTACAGGCTTGCGGCAGCTCTGCTGGTGCGCGGGGCTGGGGCTCTCTGGTAGAGAGAGGTGCTGTTTAAGTACTCGAAAGAATGGCACTTAGCAGATGTCTTGGGGTAAATGGTAGGTTAAGCGACACCGAGAGCACTGGTGGAACGAGCGCTAATTTACACTCACATGATTCAATTTGCATGGTTAATTCTATTTAAAGCAAACATCCAGCACCCGCTGGAGCTCCGGAAGGACCATGGTTCTCATTTTGTCTTCTCTGCGATGCTTTGGAGAACAAAATGGTTGGATAAGAGATCCAGCCAACATGGATGTGCCACGGAAGAAGTTTCCTGAAGGCGTTTCCCCTGAAGAGCGTCGTCTCTCTCTGCTAACGTCACCATGCAGGCACTGCCCACTGCAGAACGTGTGCTGCCACAGCCTGATGAGATTCAGAAAGTGTCCTTCAGCCATAGCAATTGAGGAGATCCAACCTATTGCCCACATCAAACACTCTCTCAGGATATGAAACGGCCCACCAGGATGGGCACAAAGCCCAGCAGCAGTGCCAGGAAGAGATGCCAGAGCTGTCCGTAGGAGGAAGAAGTCTAGAGCACTTTAGCAATACTTTAATAACATGGGTCATGTTATATGTGGAATTGGAATATCTTTAATTTCTCCCTAATTAAGATTCTTGACAATTTACCATATCACCCTGGCTCTTTGCCACCTGGATTCTACTGTCCCTGTCTTGCCCCACGTGGCTTTTTCCTTGAGACTTTTCCCCTCCAGTCTGACACTGGAAGAATGGAAAACACTGATTCTGGTTGGTTCTTGGCAATCAATATTGCTTCTTAACTGAACAATAGCAATTCTTCATCACGACACTTGGAGCTGAGCAGAGAACAGAAGGCCTGTAAACGCCCTGGATGAGCAGAAAAGCATAAATTACCTTGGAGATAATAAGCCAAACACAAACAGTATTTACGGCTGGTTAGAGCGGCGGTGCTGAGCGTGCAGGGGAGCACACGGCGCTGGGAGGGGAAGGCGTTCACACGTTATTCCTTTTCAACTCGAGAAATGTGAAAGCAAAACATCAAAAGAAGTTTCCCAGCACTGTCCTACTGAACATCCATATCAGCACACGCCGTGGTTTTCCCTTCCTTTCACAAGGCACAGGAAAAGCTCTGCTGCACGCCCGGCAGCTGAGCCCAGGCGTGATGGGGGAATCACAGGCGGCGAGCGCTCGAAAGCAACGATCAGAGGAAATATTTCACACACAAGTAACAGGGCTGAAATCCATCCAGCCGAGAACAAATTTGTAAGATTCCAAGCTGGCACCTGGACTATTTGTGAGCAGCAGAAGGAACCAAAGGCAGCAACTGAATTGCTCGCTGCAGAGCAGCTCGCATGGCTTGAGTAGCTCCCCAGTATCACCAAGCCTCCTGCAAATTGCTAGGTAACTACGCTGAACAGAGCCAAAAATAATTCCTCCCGTGACTTGCTCTGACAGTGTTTGGGAGAGTGAAATAACAGTGTTTCAGCATAGAACAGTGTGATACTGGCTCTGCAGGGCAGCACCGAAGCGGCCCCATCCATGGCACGTGAGTGATGTGCTGGCAGTGAAGGGGCCAGGATGTCCAGGTCATCCCAGGGGTCTGGGCTTCTCCAGGGTGGGAAGAGGGAAAGGGCAATACATGGACTTTTCAGACAATGGCAAAACAAAGGCAAAAAAGGGGTTTTCCAGTAGCTCCCAAGAAGCAGAATCAAGTGATGCTGGGAACAGCCTGCATCTTTTGACCACCAGTGACTCATGGGAAGTCCTTCTGAAATACTGTGTGCACCAGGGCAATAAATAATGCCCGGCCAGCTCCCAGGTACTGCTTGAAAAATGTCTTGTTATTGCCACGGAAGTTTAGGAAATTTCCTGATTAAATCAAAAAGGCGCCATAAATTGACAAAGTTAGAATTCTCTGGGATGAAAAAAGAAGCAATTTTGTCCCCTGTCAGCAGAATGGAAATGAACGGGCTGAATGAATTAGTGCACGATAAACTTTTTAAAAGCCAAGTTACAATTTAAAGCAGCAGTGAGAGCTGGGGAATGATTTAAGAGTTATAAAAAAACCTAAGCACCTCTCTATCGCTGTTCTATCCCAGCCTGCACAGCGCCCAGAGCAGCTGTGACACCTTCTGGGACAACACATCTCTGTTGGGTGACATGGCAATGCCTCTGGCTGATTCTGGCCACAAGGACGATGACACCACTCAGAGTGCCTATGGGGGAATCAGTCCCACAGCCCCAAAATGGCTTTGCTTCTGGAGAAGGTTTTCGCAGACCAGGAATCAACACTGATATGGGAGAAGGTACCTGGAGGTGAGGAAGAGCACCCACCTTGCCTTGCCAAAGGGCTCTTGTGAGGGCAGGCAGGACATGCTCAGCTGAGGACAGCCCTGCCTGGCCCCGAGGAGGGGCCGAGCCCCCAGCACAGCCCCACGGTCTCGCCATAATTGCTCTGTGCAGCTGCCGAGCGCTTTATCGGCACCATGAGATTTCCCCGGCGCCTCGCCGCTGCGCGTAACGAGATTAGCCATGGCCCCCCGACAAGGGAGGAATAATAATTGCCTTTGTTTTGTTTTCTGTAAGCCACAATGACTCTGCTGATCCGAGCGATTAATTCTGCTCCGCCGCGATAAACGGGTCGATGGCCGTGTCACCCGGGCCCCCAGCCTTTCCTTCTCCTCCTGACAAGGTGGGAATGCTGTGCCGGCGGGAGCGCTTCCCAGCACCCAGCCATGGGCTGCTCTGGCAGCGAGGCTCTCAGGGATTAATCCAGCCTTGGGTACGATGCTATTTTGGGGAGCTGGCAGAGTGCTGCACATTGCCTGTCTAGCGCCTGGCCCAGACTGGCACCACAGAGCCTCTCATGGAGGCTGGGAAACTTCAAGGCTGAGGATGCTCGGGAGGTTCCACTCCCGCCCCATGGACAGAGGGAACACAGCCCATGGCCCAGCTGCATTTCTTCTGGACAAAGGCACTGTGTCTTCTATGGCAACACTGCCCAAAGAGCTCAGCATCACCTTCGTTGGAATTGGGATGAGCTTTAATGTCCCTTCCAACCCAATCTTTGAGTCATGAAGAGCTGCCCAACCCTGCTCCTTTCCTCCCGGCTCAGCCTCAGGCCTGTGAGTCCACAAAAAAGCAGGGCTCTGTTCCCCTGTGATGCACTGCTAGGGTCTGGGGATCACCCTGGCAAAGCCCCACTGAACTGCAGCCCCCAGCCCTCTCTGAGGGGCTCAGGGGCTGCTCCCCAGGACGCTGGCAGGGCGGGCGAGCTCTGCCTCCCGCCGCACACGAGCGCTGGCATGAGTCAGTAATTGCAGAGCTCATTTTTAGATAGTGCTGCAAAATGTGCCTATTAACATCCGCTCCCATCTCCTCAGAGTGATTTACCTGGTTCATTTTATTCAGTGAATTAAACACAAAAATAACGGTGGTCTACAGCGATCCCGTTATCGACCCGCTGGAAATGGGCAGCATCCATCACTCCCCCGCACAGCAGAGGTGCCTGCCCTCGGAGAAACGCGGGCAGGGCAGCGGCTGCAGAGGGGCTGCTCAGCTCCACGGGTGCCCATCTGCCTCCCCAGCAGCCCGGCGTCAGCCCCGAGTGATTGTTTGAAGAATGAGACGTTTTATTGTCCAATTCTTGACATCTCTCACAGCATGCCTGAGACATTAATGTTCGTCTAAATCATTGCCGAGTGTAATATTTTGCCACTGATACCACACATAATCTTCACGTTTGATATTCCCCTGTTATCTAATGGCACTTTGCAGAATTACAGAGGCACTAATGCTCACCACCCTTACCGAAGGGAAAAATCAAATTAAAGATGAAGTATCATTGACTTTGTTGGGGGCTCCGAGGGAGTCAATTGAGCTTTCCCAAAAAAACCAAGAAGGTAGAGATGTTTTTGTTAGTTTTTTTTTTATCCCCTCCCTCATACTTACTGTAGTTTGTTTCTGTGGGTTTTTTTTATCCCTAGCTGGCTTTCCTGTGGTTGATTTGCTTCAGTAGGAGTGCAACATGAACAAAGCACCAAAGCTTTCTGCAGGCAAAATAGGGAAAATTTCCCAAACAGGTGAAGACAGAGATGGCAAGGACAGTCCATCAGCACTATCCACACAATGTAGGATGGAAAAATCCCAGCAGTCACCATGGGTCTTGTTTCACAGAGACCCCAGTCTTGTTTCACAGAGACCCCAGTCTTGTTTCACAGAGACTCCACTGGATTTGCACCTCAGAATCAAGGGCACCTCTACACTTTATCCCTTTAAACCAAGCCCATCCTGCACGTCCATAGGGGCAGGCTTAAGAAGCTGGAGAAACGCTGGCACCCCTAAGCCCTGCAAGTGGAAGCTGCTGCCACCATTTATAGAGCCTAGAAACCTCTCCTCCATGCATCATTACTTTGTTGAGAGCGTTCTCAAGAAACTCATAGCGAAATGCAACGAGAAAGAATAACTTCATTATCTGGCTTCGCACCCCTTGACAGCCAAACCTTCCTCTTATTACAGACGGAAAACACTTTTTCCCCATGAATGGCCTGAGGCTCTACAAATTTGATTAAACACGGAACGACTGCTGAAGGATTCCTGCTTATCGAGAGCTGCTGCATCATCTCATTCAGCTGAGAGCCAGCGCTGAGCACGTGCTCCTAGAGTGGGCATGGGGTGGGCAGAGCCTGCAGCTGGAGCCATGTGCCAGTGTCCCAGCACAGCTGGAGCTCCAGTGAGGAACAACAGCTTCACCCTGAGCAACCAGAGCCTGCACTCCCCACTGTTAGAGCCGCACAACCTTGGAGAACCATGCAGTCCACCTCCATCCTCCTACCTGTGCCCATCCTTCCTGGCCTCCTGACACTGCAGCACATCTTGCTTCCCACTCAGAGCATCTGGAGAGGAGGTGGAACACCTGCTGGTGCCTCCCACTACTTCTGCAGCAGAAAGGGTCACCCTGAATCTGGTGGTGTCACTGGTAACATCTCAAGTACCCAGCTTGTGGTTTCTTTCTTCCTGCTTCCCTCCCTTCCACAGCACCCACAACAAGGCTGATCCCTCATTACATGGAGAGCAGCTTTCTCGCTGCTGATTGCATTAACCTAATAACACCTGCACAAAGCAATCACAAAAGAGACTGGAAGGTTTTGTGTTTGTTTGGGTTTTTAAACAAAGACCCTGTCCATGAAGTATTGATTAAATTAGAGGGTTAGATTAAGCAGTGATTGAATCGAGTGCCAGGGCTTTCCAGAGAGTCTATATGCAGAAAGTTGATGCTGAAGGCGTCGAGGGAACAGGAAGGGTTTGGGAGCCCAGTGCAGATGAGAGGAGCACAGGATGCTCTTCAGAGGACAGCAGGACAGGCAGGGGCAGCACAGCTGAGGCACAGGACACATCCCTCTCTCTGCTGCTGGTTTCCTCCATTTAGCTACATCCACACACAGTTCAATCACCCCACCCCTGCACTGGCAAGGTTCATCCCCCTAGGAAAAGGAACCCTGGAGGCTTTCCTTGATTTCAGCAGCTGGCAAGGATTAGGGTTAGGCACATTTCTGCAGGAGATGCTCACCAGCTCTCCGTGGCACCCAGCTCCCAGTCGGCTCACGAACTCTGTGACTGTCACAGTGCAGGAGCTCCTGTGCACCTTCCACGAGTGCCATTAGAAGCTGTTAAAGTGCTTTGTCAGCCACAGCCCTGAGAAATTACTGCTTCTGTTGTTATCTGTCCTTGAGGAAATTCTGATCCCGCATCAGAGATGGGAGTTACATCATCTGGGTGTGCACTGAACTCTTTGTTGTGGTTATCAGCTTCTCCTTTTCTCAGGCAGGGTCAGTCCTACTTCGATAAGATTGTCACAAGAAGACAAAAAAAGAGCATCTTTTCAGCTGATACAAGTTGGCAGATCCCAATTGAAGTCAATGGATTGATTTTACCTTCCATTATCCAAGCACCTCACTGGAAACTGTAGCATCCAGACTAACAAATTCTCTTAGAATTTATCATTTCTGATAAAGCGAAAAATCAAGAGAGCTTTTGAGCATTATGATGAAATTAATATTGACACCTCCGTGCTTTCCAGGAGGTTGCAAAAGCAGCAACACGGGCTCTCCCGCACTTCCCACCCAGCCCAAAGCTCATGCACAGCTCTCCTGCGATAGTGCTCCCGGAAGGGAAGGATTTAGAAAATCCCTTGGGCTAACCAGCAGCTTTGCCATTAATCCCAAGAGACCCGGGAAAACATGTAATGTAACATTAGCACTTGTAATTCTGCAAAAACAAGCACTGACCCGACCTTGGCTGGAAGGACAGGGCAGCTCCTGCCCGCAGCACTGCCCGGGAAGGCGCAGCTCCAGCCCTGGCTGCCTTCTCCTCCTCCAGCCAGAGATCCTGGTGCTCCTGCCACCGCTGCCACCCAGCCAGGCCAGGCACAACAGGGAGGCAGAGCCCCAGGCTGCCCATGGAGCTGCTTCTCACCTGGAATTACATCCCTGCATCCTCCAGGCAGAGCGGCCCAGCCATCCCAGGAAATCCCGGCTGACTGATCCGCTGAGCTCTCACTGCCCAAACAGAGCGGGTGGGTGGGTCCACGCCCACATCTGCCCAGATAAATCAGGGCAGCCTGGCAAAAGGGAAAGAAGTGCTTCCTAAAGGAGAGGAGCAGCGAGTGAGCTCGGGGCTGGTCAAGTCTGGATGCTGCTGGTGGAGAGTAAATGTATCTGACAGGCAGCAGGCGGTGCCAGCCAAGGCTGGAGCGCCTGGGATTCCCCATCCAACAAATTAGAGTCAGCAATCGGCCAGAGGCTGACACGGCACTGCCTGGGGCCAGCCCTGCCCCGCAGGCGATGGGGGGAGTGAACCCTCTCCGTGGAGCGCTCCCGGAGCAGAGATCAGCCGAGCCCCACGGCGCCGCTCATCCCCATGGTCCTGCAGGTGAGCCCCGCCCAGGTGCGGCCCCTGCCCACCCCTCGCCCTGCCCGGGCACAAAGACACAGCGCTCCAACCCGGTGGTGATCTGTGCCTTCCTCCCGCCCCCCATGCACAGCTGGATTTATTCCAGAAAGACACAAGGAGGGACAGACAGGGATTCTCCAAAGCCAGATCTTCCCCGTAGCCCCTACTCCTGGTGCGAAGTTCCAGTGGCCCCGTTCCTGCAGCACCACTGAGTGAAGCATCTGAGGAAGATCTGGGGACCGTGCAGAGCACTGGTGCCACCTCCAGCCATTGAGGCCCACATCTGTCATTAGGAAGCTGCTTTCCTTGCCAGTGCAGTAACAGATAAGTTGCCTGGAGCAAAGAATCTGCTCCCTGTGTTGGTGAGGATGGCAGGTGAAATATTCAGAGACAAGGAGCCAAGAGCTTTCTTCAGAAATGATCCTCTTGGGCCAGGCTGGAGACAGCTGGTGACATGGAAAAACCTGTGTTACATCCCTTTTTCTGTGGCCCATTAAAGGGCCTCTTCCAGCCTGGCACTGACACCTGCACTGCATTCCCATTTTAACACAGATGCCAGTTTGTAATCTTGCTGCCTGGCCTGGAACCACGCTCCTCTTCTGCGTGATTTGAAAGGAGAATAATGTTTTATACCAACTTCCCATTTTTGTTTCAAGGGTATTAAGAAATGAAACATTAATGGAACGTAGAAAATGAGCTAAGCATTCAGCTACTATTCACCAAATTGTTCCTGTTCATCCCTGGGAAAGGAGGGAAAAATAGGAGCAGGAATAAAACTGTGCCTAGAAACATCCCATTTCTCCAATGCATGCATGGCTGACAGCCACTAAGCACAAATGAATAAATATTTTATGTGCTTTAATTTCCCCATCTACGAGCTGATGTTCTGAGCCTTTCTTTGCTTTATTTTGCTGCTTCATAAATGTTAAAAACGTTTATCCTCTTATTCTTTCCAACAAAAGTAAGACTTTTTCCAGTCTCTGCTCCTGTTCCAGTTGCTTTCATCTCTTTATTAGCATAGCAAAATAGCACATCACCTGCAGGTTTCTCCCTCCAGTAATTTCTCCTTTCTATTTTTTCCCACCTTCCTTCCTTCCTTTGGTCGCCTTATCATCACCTGCTCTCCCATCTCTATTATTCAGGAACCACAGTGTTTGCAAGTTTGTTTTTTTTTTTGTCCCAGCTGCTCATTGAACCCTACAGTCTATTGAGATGCAGCTTGGATTTCTCTTGTGTTTATTTCATTTCCCTTTTTATTATTATTATTATTATCATCTCCTCTTCCTTACTCTGCCATCCCACGTCGTTCTCCTCCCTGTTCCCCGGTTCCCTGAGTGCCGTAGCCAGGGAAGCTGGGATGTCTCAAGGCTGCCATCCTCCTTCCCTTGGCATTTTCCATCTTGCATTTATCCTTCTTAGAAAAAAACTCTCAGTTTCTGGAAAATTCCCACCTCCATATTCCTTAAGAGCCCAAAGCTGCCACCCTCACCAGTGTCTGTTTGGGGTCTGGACCAAATCCTGCTCTCCTGGAAGGGAGCTGCCATCCGCAGCATCCCACCCATCCTTCTGGAAAGACTTTGAGCTGCCCCAGAAGCCTCAAAGAGCTGGCAGGCAGCTCTGTGATGATGCAGTGATGAAGCAAAAAAACTCCCTGCAATTAAAAGCTTAATCCCTCTGAAATGGAGCAGACACAGGAAAAGGGGCAGGCAGGTGAGGATGGATGTCACCGCACAGGAAAGCGATAATGGAGAACAGAGAAAGGTGAGCAAGAACAAAGATTAATCACAGGCAGAGTTCAATAGGAAGGTTTTAAGGTGAGGTAAGATAAGTGGAAGTGTCTCCTGAAATGGATAATTGTCAGGAATTTGGAGAATTACCAGTGCTGGCTGTGTGCTGGAACGCCAGGGCTGCATTAGCCTTTCCTGGTGATTTGCTAAATTTATTCTTCTGTGATTCCTAACAAAATTCAAAGCTCATCAGCACCCGGTGGGTTATTTCCATTTATCTGCTTTAGAAGTGGTTTTAAAAAACCTCAGATACTTTTAATTAGCTTTAAATTCCTCTGTTCTTTCCCTCAACCTGTGATTACTGTTTAACCCAACTCTATCTATTGTCTTCCCTCCCTCCTCGGGGCAAAGAAATTCCTGTTTCCTTCAGACCAGCCACTGCTGCTGCGAGCCCTGCAGTTGGGAATTGGGTTCTGGGAAGAGCCTTTGCTTTGTCTGTCACGACCAAACCGGAGCTCACGACGTGAGACATCCTCAGCTCCTCCCCAAAGCGGAGCCTCTTCCCACAGCAGCTGAGGCTATTTCGGGAGACCCTTCCCCGCTTTCCGGGTGGCTGAAGCTCTCATCAGGATGAGCAGCAGCACTTTGGCAGCGCTCAGAGCTGCCTGCTGCGAGTTAACCCGATGCACTGCAATCTGCAGAGGTGTCACCAGAGGCAGGACTGCTCCTGCAGCCGGAGCAGTGCCCGATGTGCCGAGCTGCCCCTCAGCATCGAGCCCCAGCGGGACCCTCAGCCCTTCCCAACCACCTCAGGCCCCAGCCTGCTGGCTCACATGGATGACTCACTGGAAGTGAACCCACTCATTTTGACAGGATCTGGAATTTCAGGTCCCTCTGAGACCTCAACCTCGATCCCCAGCCCTAAAATGGGTAGTTTCTGGCACACTGCAGAGGCACAGGAGCTCACAGCACATCCCCCGGGATGTTCAGCAGCCCACCTGCCTCCCCGCACAGATTCCTATCCATGCCTGGCCTGCGTGCCTGAGCTGGAAAACCATCACGGTCTGCATGGGATTGAGATCAAAGCTGCCCAGCGGTGCCGATTACTGACTATTTTTAATTCCAGGAGTGCTGTGTGCCTGTGTGCCAACCTGCGAGCGCTGTCAGTTTGCAGGGAAGTCAAATCCGATTAGTACGGAAAATATGCAGGGAGGGTAACATGGTGTGAACTGACATAACACGTGTTGGTTAAGGTGCTATCCTGGGCTTGTCTGTTTTCTGGATGTTATAAATCCCACAGCAGCAAAGAGAGACACACATCCAATGGTGATTATTTGCCATAAACCCACCAGCTTGAAACACATTTGCCAGGAGAGTCCTAGATAGGAAGTGTCCCTACAAATGAATGTGCCTTTTCACAGGTGGGGTTTGCACCCTCTCCCTCCTGTGGGAGCATTAAAACTGTGCCAGCCCCACTGAGGATCACACGGAGAGACCTCCTGCACACCCACACCGGGATCATGTCCCTCTCCATCCCCAGGGACCTGCGGTGACACTGGGTGCTGACACTCACAGTGCCACTCCAGGAGCAGGGCACGGCCACACAGGGGTGGGATAGGCAGAAGTGAGGGCAAAGGGTTCACCCCGGTGTTTAAAATCCACGAAGAGAGACAGGGAAAAGGCACAGAGCCAGCAGCAGCTGCCGGGAGACCCAGCACGGAGCCTCAGCAGATCTGCCTACCGAGGCACCTCGGAGCCCTGCGGCCCCGCCGCTCGCACAGCCAGGCCAATTAATGATCCCGATCAATAATCCTGACCCAGAAATTTCAGACAGGAGCTACAATCAGAGCAAGGTCTCCCCAGAGGCAGCCCCGCAGGCAGGATCTCGCAGCGTGTGAGGGGCGAGACTCACTCTCAGCCAATTTTCCTGGGTCCTCCCCTGGACTGTGTGGGCTGCAGGATCAGCAGTTCAAAGAGCTCTCCCAGCTCCTCTGGGGTAAGTCACATTATTGACATGTTTGATAATCACCGGTAATTGCCCCTGCACCGCACTGGGCATCTGGAGGTGGCACATGCACGCTGAGTCTCCCTGAACTGGAGAGCACACCCAGATCTCCGGGTTACACTTTTAAATACTGATGGTAACTGGAGGAGACGAGCGATGCTGGGCTCGGCACAGCGGGGAGCAGCGCCCTCCCCCTCCGAAGGGCCTCGGGTGCTGCTGTCAAAGCATTAGCAGCGACAACAGCGCAATTTGCGACCCCAGAACAAATGATACCTGCTAACGCAGAGGCATCTCACTTCCCCTCTGAGTAATTACCTTCCTGACGCTTGGAAAAGGCTGCGGATGACATGTTTATCCAGGAGGGCAAACAGCCTGGTTCCCAGGATGCTGACAGAGCACAGCCACATCCACAGCCCAGGAGAGCTCCAGATTTTTCCGGTGAGAGAGCCCAGTTTTCACCTGGGGGGATTTAAAGCCTGAGGGATCACCCAAGTGGGAAAACCCGGTGCCATCAGGTGTGTTTCACAGCACCCCCAGATTCTGACATGAACTCGGGTGGAGCTACTGAACCTGGGATGAGACACGTGGGGAGAACAGAGGAGATGGGAAATGGCAGATGAACTTTGTGTTGGAGGGTTTACGGGTGAATACAATAAAATCCATCTTTCAGGGTGGAAAAATAGTGGCAAAACATAAAAAAGAGAGGTCTGGGGGAAAAAAAAAAGATCAGCTAAGGAAGCTACTGCAGGGAAAGGGAAGGGGGCAGGTGGCTGAGGGCAGGGGATGAGGCGTGCTGTGGTTTTGAGAGGCCTCCTCAGCAGCTGCGTGAGGGCATTTCTGTCCACCGAATCTGTGCTCTGCTTTGAAAATTTAAAATCTTTTCAACATGAGAGAAGCACTCCCTCCTTAGAGAAGGCTTTTATTGACCCGGCAGATCCAAAGCAGAATGCGTTATAATGTCAGAAGTAGTTTCATGCTCACGATCAGTCCCTCGGCAGGGCTGGGGCTCTGTCCATGCTCTCACTCCTGGGATCTGCTGCATCCTTGGAGATGCTCCACAGCCCAGAGGAGTGGGGGATCAGGACTGAGGGTGGGCAGTCTGTGAGGAGCAGCCAGGAGAGAAGGGGTTAAGTGTCTCCCTCCCCATGACCACACCTGGGAGAAATTTGTTCCTTCTGAAAGGTCGAGGACAGGGAGGGAGATCTTCAAAGTTTCTCCACAAGCCACTGAAGCTGAATTTTAATGGGGTGGAAAACAAAAATATGAAAGTGAACAGAACAAACAAGAATAAATTATTTATGAGGATGAAAGTGAAGAAAGGGAAGTTAAGCGAAACAAAGGGAAGCCACGCATTTCCCACAGCTGAGGTAGCATGATCAAAGCTCTCACGAAACCAAAGCCGATCGTTCGCACCCGCCGCAGCGATAACACCGAGGCTTTGATAGCGCTCTGTGAGCGGCACGGCACAGCCGGGCACCCAGCCCGGCACCGTGTGCTCCCTCGGAGCTTGGACTGCTCCTCTGCCACCTGTACCCACCCAGGGGATGCCTGTCACCTCCAGGGGACGGACTGGAGCAGAGGAAGGGACCTTAAAGCTCATCTTATTCCAACCATGGGTAGCTACACCTTCCACAGGCTGGGTTGCTCCAAGGGGCTGGAAAGGGTTGTGCCTCCCTGTCACTTCACTGCTCAAATAATCTCCTCTCTTGGGTAAATGCAAGACAAACTGTGGTGCGTCCAGGCAAGCATCTTCTCCTTAAATATTTCTGAGCTGTTAACCTCTCTCCACGCTCATCGTCATCTACCAGGTAATTGAAATGGCTTTGCCTAAGCAGAATTTTTCGGAGATCAATTATTTACTTCCAGCAGAAGGGTCTGGTTTCAGGCTTGTTTATGATGCAGCTGTTGCTACCGCTGGTTCCTCAGCCTTGTTTATCCCTAAGCAGATAAAAGCTGGCTGATTGGAGATAAAGTTCTTGATTTTCCCAAAGTGCCTGATGGATCTTGTTGGCCACACTTGGAAATTGGGATGCAATGCCTTCATTACGCTGTTGTCTTCCCTCAATTGCTGTTCTGCAAACAAGCAACAGGACGGTGGAATGAGTGAGTGGTGGAAGAGCTGGTGTGGAGACAGGAAAATCCACTTCGATGTCTCACCCCAAAGAGCATCAGCCATGGATGCAGGAGGATGTGCTCCTCTCCCCTGGGGAAGCCCTGGCTGGGAATTTCCCTGCCCTGGAGCTGCCTCCACTTTTGCTGCCCCAAAGGCAAACGGGGGAACGTGGAGATCCTGCCTGGGAGGGAGGGTGAAGTGTGAATGGATCTTTCACTCTTTCCATGAATAATGTAATTACCGAGCGAGGCCAGCATGGGGAGGGTGAACGTGTATCCACACCAGGGAACGGCGCAGGGTTTGAGGAGGGGGCTGCAGGCACGGAGAGGATGTGGCTGCTCTGCTCCTGCGCTTGCTGTGCTGCAAACAAGCCGTATTTGACCATATAAATGGTCTTATTCAAAGTGGAGAATTAAGGTAATAACAGTTCTCCAGGAAGGAAAAGGAATTCAATTTCAAAGCCAAATTAAACAAAGCTTCCAATTAGAGCAGATAATGTTTGCAGTGAGCTGAATGGCCTTTCTTCCAGCTCAGCCTGAGTTTAATTTTTCTAATCGGCTCTATTTTGCACCTCAGTTACTTCAAGGTGGCCAATTTCTTAGGAATTGGCAGATATTGACTGAGGATGCTGGGCTCAGAATTGGGGTTTTTTTTCTGCAGCACTGAAGTCTTTGATCGCTCGCACACTGCTGGTACCCAGCTGCGCTTCCAACACCAAACCCAGGCTGGGATCCCAGTGCTGGAACCCAGCTGGGCTTTCAAGACTATTCCCTGGCTGGGATCCCAACACCAGCCCCCACCTGGGATCCCAATGTTGGAACTCAGCTGGATTCCCAATGCTGGAACTCAGCTGGGTTCCCAATGCTAGAATCTAGCTGGGCTTCTAACATCAGACCTTGGCTGGGATCCCAATACCAGCCTCTCCCTGGGATCCCAATGCTGGCACCCAGCTGGGCTTCCAACACTGGACCCTGACTGGAATCCCATCACCAGACCCTGACTGGACTTCCAACACCAAACCCCGGCTGTGATGGGGCCTCAACACCAAATCCTGACTGGGCTTCCAACACCAAACCCAGGGTGAGATCCCAATGCCAGCATGACCCCGATCCCTGTGGCACAGCCCTGATCCCTGTGGCACAGCCCCAGTCCCTTTGGAGCAGCACAGCAGCTCCTTGCCCATGGCAGTTTTAACCCATGCCACGCGTCCCAGGGCTGCATGCTCCTCCAGTCCACGCGTACAAGGCCCAGATTTGTGTTGTTACAAGTGACACAAAGAGCTTATTGGGTTCATGTAGATGAAAATATTGATTTTTTTGCTTTTGGGAAAAAGCCCAATTAAGAAGATCTAATGGGAATGCAACCCTTTATCCCCTCTTTGCCTTATCTATCAGGAGCCAATATTCCCCTGTTTCAATGAAGGAGAAAATCTGAGCATTTTCCCTCTATTTCCCTCTTGCTGCTTGTGGCAAGAAAGACTTGCTGAGCATGAAGGAATTCACCCCAAGGACACCTGACCTGCTGACTGCTGTACTGGGATTCCAGGGGAGCCGCTGCCTGGGAAGCACAGGTGGGATGGGAAAAAGCAGCTCTAGCACCACAGGGCAGCCCCAGTTTCCCCCCGTTTGCACAAGCCAGAGTGTAACAGGAAAGAGTCATCAGCCTCGTCCACTGATCCCTGACTCGTTTTCTCATTGATTTCTCTCCGGACTACACGACAGAGATGCCACTTCCCAGTAAAGAAAGGCTCTCCTGAGAGTTCATCCGCACTCCTGACGTGACACGAATAGAGCTCCCCGCTCCGGCCGTGCCGGGGGGAGCTGTCACGGGAGCAGGGCAGAGCACACAACATGATTGCCTTAATACGCGTCTTTAAGCAACTCCGCTCGCTGGGGAATTGCGTGCGGCTGACAGCAGAAAGGATGATCAGCTGCACTGGCTCTCCCACTCCTGCCAGTGGGAACCTGTGTCCAGGAAGCTCATGCCAAATCCAAATATCCTGCAGGGCTCCTGTTCGTCAGCTTCCAAATCTCCCTATGTTAAACCAGCACTGGAGGGGCCACCCCGGACTCGCCTGGTGGGAAGCTCTGCCCAGCACAGCTTCTCTGAGGAGCAATTTGGGGATGTTTGATGTATCCAAGGCTCTTCTCCCTGCTTCTGCTGCCTGGGGAAAGACCTGATGGAGCAATGCCAGAAGGAGGGCAGGCTCCAGGGCCACCTTCCTGCCCCTTGATTAGGAGGAGGGCTGAAGGCTGCAGTCCCAGCACCTGTTCTCAGCCCTCAGACTGCAGCGCTTAAACCTTCCAGGGCCAATCTCTTCGCTGGTTAATTATGTTGGAGGATTACACTTATTAAAACTTCCCACTTTGGCAGCTCATCTGAGATGAAATCCTCCGGCTTTGCAAAAATAATTCGCATCGGATCTGCTGCCTCATATTCCGAGCTCGCTTGTTAACAGCGGGCTGGGCGGGTGCCAGCAGCCGTCATCCCGGACTCTCTGGGAAACGGATGATTTCCTGAGAATAAGCTGGTTTAATTTCTCCTGAATTGCTAAAGCACACACACTCCGGGATTTTCAGGCCACCTTCAGTGGGGGCAAGGGAAGGTTTGTGTTTCAGATGGATCTGAAATGGGAGCGCTGGCAGCAGGAGCTGTGTGAGTGGGGGCACTGTCCTGTCCTGCTTCACTCCAGGGGCATCGCCCCAGCCCACCAGGCAGGAGCCCTCCGAGCAGGGTGGCCGCAGTGTGTGTGGCATTGCCCTCTCCTGGGAGGAAACAGAACTCCGAGCAGGAATTATCCACAAGTAAGGAGTGCCAGGAATAGCCCAGCTCCTGGCGACTCGGGCTCACTCCCTTTCCCCTCTTGGTCAGACGGCCATGGCTGGCACACGGATTGACTTCTGCCTGTGGGTTCTGCCAGCCACGGAGCAGTGATACCGCGGATCCCAACAGGAGCAGGACCTGAGCGGCCCCGGCTCCTCATGCAGCTCACCAGCCACACTGTGCTTGCCCACAGGTCAGATTCCTGGAGGGATTTGGCTGGGATGACAGCAGGGAGCAGGGAGCCAGGCTCCAGGCTGCAGCTGCCCGACCACCTGCCCACCTTCCACATCCCTCCTCTTTTTTTTTAATGCCAGATTCTTTTGCAATTCCAGCGCTGGCACCGATTCTTTGGAGAGCGGGTTTGTAAGGATGGAAGCGCTGAGCAGCTGCACGGCGCATCCCAGCAAAGCGCTCTCCCCGAGGCTTCCCAAAGGCAGAGCTCTGTGAGCCCCGTGCCAGGCATCTGGCTCCTCCAGCCACCCGCCGGGACGGTGCGGGAGCTGTGCCGGGAGAGGCGCCGGCACCTGGAGCAGCAGCTGCCGATGCCTCCAGACGAGGCATCCCATGGACAGGAGGATCTGCTCGGCTTTGCTTCCAAAGGATGGCACGGAGCCGGCTCCGAGCTGCCGTGCAGGAGGGAAAGCCGGGGGTGAGGAGCTTCTCCTGCTGCCCACGGGGTGAAGGCAGACATGGAAGGGCTCAGCCCCAGGTTTATGCTGAGCTCTCTCCCTCCTGGGTGAGTTTCCCGGCACGTTCAGAGCCGCTGCCTAAACCCAGTGTTGTTCCAGCGAAGCCGCCCTCGCACGGCTCCTCCGCCAGGAAAAGTGATTTGCAATTAGCTCAAACGCAGGTTTATCTCCTCCCCGCACAAAGGGGGCTCGCACAGGGCTTTGAAATAAATATTGGAGAGAATAACCAGAGGCTGATAGAATAGAGCCGTCTACTCTGTATTTTACCTCTTTCAGGAGAAGAGTGTGAAATATGTTTATAGTCCCAACTCCCAGCCATCCCTAGGAGCAGCTCCGTTGGGCAAATGGAGCTGATGAGCAGCGGGGATAAATCACACTTTCCCACCACAGTCAATAAAGCTCCATCTCGGGCTGCTTAAAGCCTAACGGGGGATGGAGCCCGGCTTAAATCCAATCTGGATCTGGCGGCTGGGAAAGCTGAAGGGATGTGAGCTGTATTGATTCTCAGGCTTTGCACTGGAAACACTGGGAACCTCAGAAAGACAAATGTCTGTTGGGAGCAGATTTGGAAAGTGGAGGCCTGAAAACAATAAATATGCCTCATAAGAAAGGTTAAATGTGTTACTCATATCTGCGTGAGGCAAACCAGATTAGAGCCTGCTCGGAGGGGATGGCTGGCAGAGCAGAGTACGGCTGGAATATGGAAATTCCTGCTAAGAGATGGTGATGGATGGATCTGAAAGTGAAATGGAAGAAATAGGTGAAATATGGAGTTCCCAAAGTCCTCAGGAGCAGTTTAATTCCCAGGTGTGAAAGTTCTGAGAATGCAGTTGGCATGGAGGATGCTGAGGCCTGGCCTGAGCTGGGATGGGATGGGATGGGAAAAAGCAGCCCCAGTACCGCAGGAGAGTGGGATGAGATGAGATGAGATGAGATGAGATGAGATGAGATGAGATGAGATGAGATGACACAGGATGATGAGATGTGACATATGAGATGCTCCTCATATGCTGGAGCAGGGGCAAGAACAAAAAATAGTGGCCTGGTGGCCTTGGGGTCAAGGTGTGACTCACTGTGGCAGCGCAGGCAGCGTGTTCTGCCTATCACATGTCACTGCCATGAGATGAAGCTGTCTGGATGTCCTGAGGTCTCTCCTGTGCTCCATCATCCTCTCCTCCTCTGAAATGCTAATGGCATTAATATATTTATCATTAACAAATCTTTTAAGTCCCAGAACTGGATCAAACTGCTGAGTCGTAACACCTCATTTATAATTTTCGTCCCTGAGGATGCCTTTGGATTATAAATACACTCCCTGTTCCTAAAAGCACATGACACTTCAGGAGCCTGATCCAGGCTCTCAGGAACACAGTGAGAGCGGGGGGAGCTCGGAGTGCCTCAAGTGGAGCAGCAAAGCCCAGTGCTGTGGTGGGATGAGGCTCCAGGCTGTGATGGATGAGTGACATGCTGGGGCTGAATTAGGAAGCAGATAGGAATGAGAGCAGCTCAGCACAGACATCCCTGATGTGCTGGTGGCACGAGGGATCTGGGATTTCCCCTTGTTTGGGGTTTGCAGAGCAGCAACAGACCCCTCCCAGGGCTCTTGGGGTCACTGGGGTGGCTGGGGTGGCCCCTGGGGTGGGGCTGCTTCCACCACCCACCTCATGGGAGAAGGATTCCCTCGTAGCAGCAGCCTGTCCTGGCAGGAATGCTGTTGGAAAGCAGCAGCAGCACCACAGCATCACCTCCTCCTTCTCCTCTCAGGATGCAGCTGGGTCACAGGACTACAGATGGGTTGCAGCTCTTGGGAAGGGTTATCAGGATGACCATCACTGCTCAGAATTATTGAGACAATGAGGAATAAACGCTGGATCTATTTATAGAAATCACAGGGAAATCTCGCTCGAGCCACAAACCTCCTTAATTGCGAATCTGCACAGATGTTTCCTTTGAATTCGAAAAGTGATTAATAAATAAATGAGAGTAATGCTTGTTTTGGCTGGAATAGAGTAATAAATAATGTCTGCAGCGCTTCGCTACCAAAACATCCCCAGCGCTGGGTGAGGGATCTGACCTGGGACAAACGGCGAGAGCTGACACGAGGGAAACAATCAACACCAGGCTCAAGCCAGGAATAAACTCAGTGCCACAAGTGCCACTGTGGGCACAGGCAGAACACAGCACCTGGATCCTGGCACCCCGTGGCATCACTCTGCCTCTGAATTCCACACCACAGGAACCTCCCCTGCACCCCCCCTCCCTTGATCCCCCCTCTTCAAACCCCTGGCAAAGCCAACGTGTTTACTGTGCCGCTCGTGTTGACTTTTTTTAATTCATGCATAATTCAGGCTATATCTATAATTCCTGGGTAAACACAGACATAACTTTTCTGTTGACTATTCCTTGACCCACTTACTGTACAAACACGCCTTGGAATGGAGCAGCACTGGAAAGGAGAGACCTTCAAGGGCTCCCAAGGGGCAGGGAGAGCGTGGCCATGCAGTGCCAGGGCAGTGTCAGTGCTGTGCTGCCCTGAGTCTGCCCACGCTGCCACTCTGTCCCTGTCAAAGCCAAGGCACTCCCAGTGCTGAGGGAATGACCAGCCAGCTCGGCAACTTGCAAAACTGCTGTCAAATCCCTTTGGGTTTGCACTGAAATCGGAGCTTTTGTATTAATTTGTATTGTGATGAAAGTGTGTACCAGCCCCGTATCGCAAACACAAACAGGGCAATCTTATAAAAATTTCATCTTTATCTATTTTTGGGAGAAATAGCCGTGTCTGCCTAATTGAAGCATCTGTCATTCTGACATTAAATAGTGCATCCATGGCTCTTTTATTATATTTCCTTGCATTTCCCATACACTGTTAAATTGAAATAACACCGGTGGCTCGGAGATAAAGGGAGATAATAGGTATTTTATAATGAGCAAAGAGGAGGATTCATCTTCAGTCAAAGCACAGAATTGCTTTAGATTTTTTTTGTGTGTGTGTTGTTATTTTTGTTTGATATTGTTATTTTGCCACCCTAAAGAGGGGATTCTGCCACTCAGCTTTCCCAGTGCAAGGAGCTGCATTTATCCACATGGAAAGGGATGCAAGCGCCAGCAGCTGCTCATCAGATTTGAGGTGACACCATTTCAGCTGTGCCACTCCTTGTTTTGGCAAGCTGGGGTTTAAAAAGGGAGATTTTGTGCGCAAAATTTAATTTTTGTGAGTACAGCTCCTGTCAAGGAGGAGCTGGGGCAAATCAATTCGGCCTCGGCTTTGCACGGAATCAGTAAAAGTGGATCCAAAGATCCACACACTGCCTGCTCTGCTCTCTGCACCAACATTTGTCACCTCCCCACTGGGACAGGGCTGCCCCAAGGACAGGGACACCCCTGCCAGACCTCCCCAGCTGCAGCTTTCCCCCAATGCAAACAAGCCCCAGAAAAATCAAACAGCGCAGCGCTTTCCCCATGTGGATTCTGTAATTAAATCCCATGCAAAACGAAGCAATTACCAAAAAAAGAAGGCACCGTGTGAGTAGAGATAATTACCAGCGTGGAGGCTCCCCAGGTAGCTGGCACGGAGGCTGTGGCAGCCGCTTGCCCTGCCTGGTACCCACCCACAGGGATGCTCCTGCTGCCAGAGAGGGGTGGCCTGGTCTGGTCACCTCGCTGATTTTGGGGGGTCCCCACTTCCAGAGTTCCTTGTGGATCCCTGTGGCTCCAGCTGGACTCACCAGTGGCGCAGGGAACCGTGGGGAAGGAAACAGCGCTTGGGGGAGTGAAGGAATAGCCACTGCTCGGAGTAAAAGCACAGATATCTAATTGAGATTTCCTTGAAACCCACTGGAAATAATTAAAATTGACTTCTAATACTTTACAAACTAATTAGGAGTATTGGACTGGATAACTACATTGAAGTATAAGTGGCATTTAATTGGGATAAACTGAATCATAATTGGAAATAAATGCAGCCCAAAACAATAAACAGCCTGGTAGGAGAGGTTATGGGCGGCTTGTTTCAGCACAGGGAATGTGGCATTGGCTCAGAGGCTGTCCAAGGCACTGGGGCATCTCTCACTGAATCACAGAATCTCCTGAGAGAGAAGGGACCCACAAAGATCTCCGAAGTTTAATCCCTGGCCCTGCTCAGGACACCCAAACAACCCCACCCTGAGCATTCCTGAAAGCGTTGTCCAAATGCTCCTGGAGCTCTGGCAGCCTCAGGGTTCCCTGGGGAGCCTGGGCAGTGCCCAGCACCCTCTGGGGGAAGAACCTTTTCCTAAAATCCAACCTAAACCTTCCCCTGGCCCAGCTCCAGCCGTTCCCTGGCTCCTGTCCCTGTCACAGGGAGCAGAGGTTGGAGCTGCAGACCCTGATGAGGTCTGACCTCAGCCTCCCCCAGCTGAACACACCAAGTGCTCCTCGTGCGGTCCCTCCAGACCCTTCCCCATCTTCGTAGCCTCCTTTGGATATTCCTTAATGCAATCTCTGCTGGCATCTGTCCTGGCACACCTCTGCCAGCACAGGCACCTCTCTCCTGGCACATCCCAAGCAGAACACAGAGCCAGGGACCCCCGTGCCAGGCAGGACCGGGCGCAGTCAGATCCACTACAACAACCCCAGAGATGCTGATCCCTCTCCAGAAGCCCCAGACTCCATTTCCGGACCTGATGTGTGTGAGCAGCCCCCAGCCCTTGCCTGCTGGGTTATTTATCTGCGCTTTAATAACACCACCCTTTCAGTGGTATCAAACAGCTCCTCTCGCTCCTCATTCCCCTCAATGAGCTGGGAACAAATGAAGTGGGTGCAGAGCTGCCGGCCCTTTGTTCTCCCTCATCTGCTCCACTCATTACTTTGAGGAGTCCTATTTTCCTCTTCTTTACTGCTTTCTTCTCTCGAACAATGGGCTCTGAATGTATTCAAGTAACTCTTTTATCATTCACTTCTGCGGAGATCTTTAAGTTCTCCACCTGAACAGTTGGTATTTCTATTTATGAAAACTTTCTTGCTGACTGCCGAAATTGGGATTTTACTCTTGAAACGACTGGTTAGCTCAATTATGGCCCGTTCCGTTCCCCCCATTTAGATTTAATAGCTACAATTTATAATCGCCAGACTTCCCTCTTGTTTCCTCATCCCCCACACACCCTCAGCAAAGCCAGGAGCCTTCTGATCTCCCTCCGATGAGGATCTGAGGTGGCTGGGCCATTTTTTGTACATTTTTTGCCTTAGTAAAAGAAAACACAAAACAAATTCAGAAAACCCTCAATGCACTCCCTCCCTTTTCATCATTTTCCCAGCAGCAGACCTCACAAAGTGCTTTATGGGATGCAGGAAAAGTCCTCAGCAGCACAGGAGCCCCCTGGTTCCCTGGTAATACAGAGGATGCTCCTTTTCACATGGTTGTTTGTTCTTCCTGGCACAAAATATTAAAAAACTGAATGGCTTTTTCTTCTCTCATTCACTTCAACAGCTCCTCTGAAGATCATTCTGCTTCTTGCTGGTTCCTGGAACTTTTCTCTCACTGGTAATTGCTGTTTGCACTTGTGGCTGGACAGCGCCAGAGTACAAAATCTGCTGCCCTGCTTTTGGAATATCAGCTTTCTGCAGGCTGTGCTGATGGCAGGCACAGGCTGCCCTGGGTGGCAGTGACTGGGTACTGGGCACCCTGGGTGGCAGTGACAGGGGGTGCTGGGCGCCCTGGGTGGCAGTGACAGTGTGCACTGAGTGCCCTGGGTGGCAGTGACTGGGTAATGGGTGCCCTGGGTGGCAGTGACAGTGTGTACTGGGTGCCCTGGGTGGCAGTGACAGGGGGTGCTGTGTGTCCTGCATGCCTGGGGTAGCAGTGGTGGCACTTACTGGGTGCCACAGGTGCCTTGGGTGACATTTCCAGAGGATGGTGCGTGCCCTGGGTGCCCTGGGGGGTGGTGACAGGGGGTACAGGGTGCCCTGACTGGCAGTGGCAGTGACGATGGCAGTGTTTGGTGGCAGTGTTGGGTTTGCCCAGTGAAGGGCACGTGGAGCCATGGTAGGAGTCCATCACAGCATTCCCATCTTGGAGCCCTTGGGGCACTGAGAGGAGCTCCAGGGCTGCTCGTATTGGCTCATGGACCAACCCAGCTCCTCAGCTGGAAATAATGTCCTGGTTAACTCCAGCCCATCTGTTATCCCCCTGCTTTGCTCACTGAGCCTGGGTTCTTTATGGTTTATTAATATTTATTTAGTCTGTTTGAAACCTAAGCCTCTTGCAGGAGACTTGGGATACATCTATAAAGATTTTATCTCCCAGCTCAGGTGCTGCTGCACCATCAGAGGGAAAATGGGGTGTGGCAAAGGGATTCCCCTCGGAGGTGGTGGCCGGTGCTGAAACCCAAGTCCATGGGAGCTGCTCCTGCAGCGAAGTCACACACCACACATGTCCCTAGCATCTTCTCAGCACAGGTCTGCTTCCCACCATCCACGCCCTTCCATTTTTAGCCATCTATTCTGGATAAAACTGCAGGGACAGTGGGGTGCTTGTGCCAGGACACAGAGGGAGCAGGAGGTGGCAGGGTGGTGAGACCCTGGCCCAGAGCAGAGTGAGCCCTGTCCACCCACAGCACCAGCCTCCTTTAGAAAGAGCCTGTCAGTGCCCTGGAAAAGTCAGGGACGGGAAAGATTAATAAAAGAGCTTTTCCATGAGTTTGATAAGCACTAACACGCTGCAGGCTCGAGGTGAGCAGCGCAGACGTCGTTATAACGAGCTGAGCGGCCTCTCAGGAGGCTACAGGAAATCAAGTTTAACATCAATTTTTAACTCTTGCTCTGCATTATTTAATAAGTGGTTTGAAACCTGCCTGGCATCACGAGAGGCTGGAACTCCTTCCTGCACTGGAAGGAGAAAAAAAAAATATTTTGTTTTGCAATTAAAGGAGCGTCCCCTTGGCTGCGGAGGCGGCATCGATCGGCCTGGGGTTTATAAAGAGCCCCCGGCAAAGCTTTTCTGCTCCTTTAATGAGATTGAGCAAAGGTGGAAGATGCAGGAGCTAATCTGAACCAGGGCACCTTGTGCCTGTTCCCTTGGCTGGTGCAGAGGTTTGGAATGGCCACAAAAGTGAGTGTCCTGTCCCGTCTGGTGCCCAGTGAGCAGGAGCAGCCCTTCCTCTGTGCTTCCCCTTCCCATCACACATCCTCCTTAATATTCCTCTGCCAAGACATCACATCATCCCTCAAAACTGCTCTCTGAATCCCCATGTTGGGGTGTTTGACCTGTATTTTCCCTGGCTGGTGGCTCTTCCTGGGAAGAAATGCCCAGCTCTTTGCTGGCTGCAACTCTTCAGTGCCAAAACCCCACGTGGAGAGGGCAGCAGATCACAAAGCTGCCAAGTTGACCCCAAAACAGGGTGGTTTTGGCAAAGTGGCATCTTCCTGCTGGATCAGACCAGGGATGGTGAGAGGAATCACCTGGAGCATCACTGCTGTACCCAGAAAGGTGGGGTGTCTGTGCCTCCCCATCACCAGGCAGGACACAGTCTCCTCTCCAGCTCCTGCACATGAAGGGTTTGACTTTTCAAAGATCTCCAGGTATTTCCCAGTTGGAATAAAACTCCCCTTTAACGTTTTATGGAGGCATCAAGCCGTTCATGCTTTTCTATCCCCATTTTAAGGGAAGCTTTATTAGGTTGGCCCATGGATTTTTCAGTTAAAATAATTGGTGTTTTACACCGTGGACATCAATACAAATGTAAACACAAGCCAGAACAGCAGCAGCAGTGATGCATGTCCTGGGTTTGGCTCCCCGGGATGAGCTGGTCTCAGGTCCTTTAAGGAGTGATAAAGGAGTGTAGAGTGGGTCTGACCAGCTCTCCATGGCTCTTCACCTCCAAAGCCCGGCCTGTGCTGATCCTGGAGTTCCCCTGTCCCTGCTGGGACCTGTGAGGTGTGACAGGTCCCACCCTGGTGGCAGGAGATGCTCTGAATTGAGGGGACAGGGATGGGTACAGCAACAACTCTCGGGTTGGGAGGGCTGAGTAGCTATTCCATCCTCAGGAAGGAGCTGGATAATAGCTTCCAGCAGCTTCTGGAAGCACAATTCCAGTCGGAATGTCACACCAGGACATGGCATTCACACGTACCAGTGCCCCCCTCCCTACCTGGGCAAGTGAACTCACACCAGGCTCTCTGGCAGAGGGGGAGGGAGGCTCTATATGCTATTCCATACTTCCTCCTCCATTTAGATGGATTAATTGACCTTTAAAAATGTGCCCAGAAAATAAATGACCTAATAAAATGAATTATCCTCTTCCACAGTGCTCGAAATCCACTGTAACTTGAGAGGAGACTAATGAAACATTGAAAGCATTGAAGAAACGACTAATGAAAGAAATAACCCTAATAAAGAATAATTGATTAGTCATTTGAAAGCAATGCAAAGTGTGGGGTGAAGGCTCAGCTGGGCCACAGGCCCAGGGCGGTGTGGGCTGGCTGGGAGACCCATTTTCCCCCCATTTCTGTTCCTGTGGTGGCAGGCAGGGAGGTGTGAGCTGCTGCTGAGGCCCGCGTGGGACTTATCTCAAATTATCCTTCCTTGCAAAAAAATAAGGGTTAAAGAAAAGCTGGATGAGACTTCTGGAGCTGCTGCCACTTCTTTAATCGTAGTTTCCAAGAATTTAGCAAATTGAACATGGAAGAGGGAATCTGGCACTGCTGCCATTGCCTCCTTGGGCTGGAGAGACTTTGTGCTTGGTTTTTGGCACCACAGAGCCCTTATCTCCCTGAGCTAAGCCCGTGCCTTAATTTTTACGAGCTCCTTGGCGAGGCTGGTGAAGCAGAACGACAGCAGTATATCCCAGTTCAGTGAGGGGATATTGTTCCCTGGGTGGGAAATAAAGGTGGAAGTGTCCACAGCGAATTTACAGCTGGTGATAAGCAGGGTTTCACCAACAGTCCCCTGGAAAATTCTGTTTATTGTCAGCCTCTCACTGCCCGGAGCTGCGTCCAGGACAGAACAATTCAGTGACACCGCAATTGTCTCCCATCGACCCGTCCAGTGCTGCCTGGGAATGCTCCTGCTGCTCCCTCCAGCCTCCCCGGCAAAAGATGTTCATCCCAAAGCCCATCCCTCTGGAGCAGTAGCAGGGCCAGAGAGCCTCTCCCTGAATGTCATCTCTCGTCCTTGATAACCCAGCTGAGCCGGGGGAAGAGGCGCATCTCCGCTGTCCTGACTCCCGCGGTGCTGGAGCTCGCTGCGAGTGACACCCGACACCGCGTTCTCCTTGCACGGGGTGTTCTGGAATTGTGGGAGGGACAAATTGGGGAGGGGGCTGCAGACTCTGGCTTGGGCTTAAAGAACCGCGTTGGTCCTGGCACAGCCACCCCTGCAACCCTCCCACGGGCAGAGCGCTCGGTGTTACAGGCACAGGCTGCCAAAGCACGGATGCATATTTACATATTTTTTTAAGCAGTCATTAGAAATTCTGCAAAAGAAGGCCCTGATGAAGAGCTCATTAATAATCCCCCGGCCCGCAGGTTGGCGATGCAGTTGTTTGCACAAGCAGCCATGTTCCACAATCCCAACAGGATGTTCTCCCGCGACGGTGCCATCCATAACTCTGTATTAAAAGTGTCACACGCAGCGTGCTCTCGTTCCTCAAACCCACGCCTCCTGTTTGTTTATTTGTTCTTCCAGCACAAAACAATTCAACCTCCGCAGTTATTTTAAGCAAATCAGGTTTCGCTCAGCGTTTCATTTCCATTTTAAAATACGTCCTTGCGGGAGGTGCGGGCGTTTCCAGCAAATCCATCCATCCTGCTTGAACCGTTTCTGTAAGGGTGTTATTAACACTGGCAGCCTGAGATGGGCTCAGCAGGATGCCAGCCCACTTCCCCACAAGATGCCAAACGTGGCAGAAAGTGGAGGCACGGGAGCAGCCTAGCCAGGGAGTGGAGCCCTCGCTGGAACACAGCTCCAGGCACGGCGCTCATCATTTCCTCAGCCTGATTTCCTCCTTGTCCCAATCACGACCGCCAGATTAGCTGGAGGTGAAAGGAATATTAAAACTTTAATAAAGTCGTCAAGACTGAGCTGTGTCTGGGCTCTGTCCTTGTCTGTGTGTTACCTTTGGGTGGGATTTAAATTTTTATAAAATATGCCAGATCTGTACTGAGCTGGGAGGAAGAAACCAGGCTCTCATGTAGTTACTGGTGTCCCAAAAGGGAGGTGCAGCAGCACGAGTGAACTCCACACTGGGGGTGGGAATGCAGCTGGGTCCATCCAGGGATGCTTCTCTGTAAGAAAAGGCTTTGCTCTCTGCCCTAAAGTGTCCACAAATCCCCATAAATAAGTAATTTTCATCAGTAAAAATGCTGGGGAAATCCACAGCCTGTCTGCACAAGACCCCTGAGAATTGGTTACAGAAGGCGTTGGGAAGCAGCTCCAGCTGCCGGATCACTGTCCATAACTTCAGTCCTTGCCATTGATTTTCCTCCTGCCCGCTTGGCACATGATGTATCTGGCTAATAAAACCTAAGTGGGAGCTACTGCTCATTCCACAGAGTCCCAGAGCTGGTATCCCTCGACATCCTTGTCCCCAGCTCCTGATGTCTCCAAAGTGGCTCCACTGACCCCTCCTGCATCTCTCCCCAGGGCCTGTGAGAGGCATCACAGCACCAGTGATGGTGACCCTGGGGTCTCTCACAAGGTGCAGCCATTTCCCAAGGCTGTTATCAGACCTGAAGGTCCTCACTCCTTGTTTAGAACCAAGTCCTGGCCTTCCCCAGAGGGAGTGGAGCACTTCTCCTGCAGGTCTGGGACGTGCTGGGGGGTTTGGGATGCAGCAGCTCCAGTTGCTCGAGATGCTGAGCTGTGCACCCAAACACCCTTCCCTAATTCCCCTCCACATCCCTGTTTGTGCTCCAGAATGCTCCAGCTGGTGATTAATCACGTGCTGAGCCTGAAATCACAACAAGCAAAAATTGAACCATAGTTCAAAACCAGCACTGAGGTCATGGCTCGAGGTATTGAAGAACTGTCTGTGAGGCACTATAAATCCTAATCTGGGTTTGTTAGGGCTTTATTAGGAGGGGACCCTCTTGGCTGGGGTGCTGTGGCTTTGCTCCTGCCCATGTGCCTGCTCTGGGCTCCCTGGGAGTGAGAGAATTCCCCAGCCCTTCAGTGCAAGCACCAAGCCCTCTCCACATGGCCTCAAGTGGAAACTCCTCATATTTCACACAGAAACTCGTCTTAAAATCTCAGCATGACGAGGGCACTTGCCTCTAATGAAATGAAAAATGTTTCTGTTAAGCAGAGAAACTGTTAGGACAGCTTGAAGTATTGTGCTCCTCTGTCAACTCCAAAGTGGACCAATTTTCCACGGGGTTCTTATATATATTTGTTCTTAACCTTAAGAATATGATTGCAGGGATAATAACTCAATCCTGCGAGCAGGAGGGAGAGCAAACAGAGTCCTGCTGTTTGCCTTGAGAAGGAAGAGCCCGGAGCTGCAGCTGCCTTTGCCCAGGGCATCTCCTGAACGCAGAACTGGAGACCTGAAACAGCCTCTTTGGGGGTCCCTGGCTGCAGCCCCCCCTTGGCTGATTCTCTTGGGAGAAATGAGTGTGGAGTGAGTGATGCCATGAGTGTGGGCACAGAGACAGAGTCTCACTAGAAATGAGAGAGATCATCCACCAGGTAGAGCGTAGGTAGGGAACTCCTATTCATCACGAGGGAAATGACATTCCTATGCAAATTTCCCAGCTCTGTTGGCAATTCTTAATTGGCCAGTCTATCAAAACAGGTATCTGTGGTGTTCCATCCCAGGGATATGATACTTCCCTCCAGCTCTCAGATGTGGCTTTATGTGTTTTCCAAATTGTTCTTCAGCTTTGAAAAACCTAATGTAGCCTGAAGAGCCGAAATGACGGGCTGCAAACAGAGTGCTGGCTCTGTGCAGGATCCAAATCCCTGAGCAGAAGCATCCTGGTGGCTGGGGAGCAATAGCACAGAGCAAGGGTTATAAATTACTCAGGATCTCCTGCTTCTATTTTTTTCCCCCTTTTTAGGCAAAATGTGAATTTATGAACACGGACTTTGAATTATTTCCCCAAAAAGGCACATTAGGTATTTTACAGCATATTTCATGTAGTTTCTCATCTAAAAAAGGCAGACAGGCAGAGGAGTGTAAGAACAAACTGTTCTTCACTAATAAAGTGTCGCCAAAGATAATCAGCAATTTCCTTTCACTGTGGAGCCTGGATATTTATAGTTCCTTGCCCCAAGCTGAGCCCCTCTGTGCTCTCCCAGTTCCAGCCACCACCAGCCCCCCAACCCCACTTGTGGGGGGAAATTTTCCTTTCTCCCAAGCTTCTCCAGGGTGACAAAAATCTCTATTAAGCCCTTCAGCAGAGCCTAAAGCCTGTGGATCTGCCTGACATTATGATATAGCTCGGAACAGCTCAAAATCCACCCTCGCAAAGTCCACGGGAGTAAGAGGATTAGGAGGGATGGGAAATTAAATGCCAGTTTCTCCAGAAGATGAGCGGAGGAGGCTCTGCTGGTGCCCTCCTGGCCGTGGGCTCGGTGCTGAGAGATGCTGGTTAACAAAAATGTCCTTCCTGGGAGAAGGAGCCAGCGCTGATCCCTGAACTGTCCCCTCCTTCTTGCCCTTGAGTCTGTCCCAGCTGAGCCTGGCTGGGTTTTGCCTCTCCCAGAGACGTGGCCCTGGCACTTGGCTTTGCCTGCCTGGCCCGAGCTGCTCCTCCAGGATGAAGGGACAAGGTTTGCCTAAAAACGTGAGGCTGAGGCAGCAAATGTAAATTGGATGTATCCGTCTGCCATGAACTACTTGACCTGGAGAAGAGTTATGGTGGCTTTGGGAGCTCTCGGGGAGAGGAGAAACATTGGGCAGATCGGTTGGAGCAAATGGTAACGAGGATTTATGGGGTCTGATGGTGGCAAGAGTTTATCTGGGCTCCTACAAAGTGCTCCTGAGAGAGGGGTGTGGATGTGAAACTCAACAGGACGGCAGAGGCCACCAGCAGTGTCGCTCAGCCCGGCCTGGACACGAGCATTAAACTGGTCACAAGAAATTAATGAAGCTACAGGACTCCGTGGTGGCTTCTCCACTGGACAGCTGCTCATTTTGGGGTTCTTTGGAGCACACACAGCACACAGGCACCAACTGGGCTGGCTGCAGCTGCCAGCACTGGCATTTCCTTCTGCTCCTCCAAATCACGGCCGCTGGAATCCACCTCCCCATATGTGGCAGCTTCCCAAAACTGTGCAATTAAACAAGTGGCTGGAAATGAAGCAGGAGAAGGGGCAGCTCTGCTGTGGATGCGGGAAAGGAAACAAATGTTTTCATATAAAGGGAGTTTACACTGCATATAAATCTGAATGCCAGAAGCTTAATACATTGTGGACAGAAGCTGTTCCATCATTCCAGGGCTATTAAATTTTTTAATCAAACGCTTTAGCTATTAAACTGCTGGGGGTTGGCAAGGGCTGGCTCTTCCTGTAGGTTAAACCCACCACGGTCCAAACAAATACAAAATTAATTCCAGGTGCCAAAGGAATGGAGGAGTCAATATAAGAGTAATATTTCCTGGGGCCTGACTGGTCCCATCCCACCTGCTGGGAGGTGACCTGAGCTTTGGGCGACTGGAATGTCTGTCCAAAGGCACCCAGGGAGCATGTGGCAGACCTTTGCAAGGACTGGGGCTCTCCTGCCCTGCCCTGCCCTGCCTCCTCCCAGCATCCCACACCCCACCTGGGCACTCTGGAGGGGGATGCTGACCACAGTTGTGGCCCAAGGATCCCATCTGGCAGGTCTCACACCGGGAGGACAAGAGCTTCTCCTGGACTGTCACAGCCCAGGGGAGGAGCCGCTGCTGCCGGTGGCTGCTCCCATCTGCAGCCCTGCCCTTGTCAGCTGTACTGCACAGCTGGATGCCCTGCTAGCCCTAACCAAAATACGCTTGTGAAAGTCCAGCTCCTGTGTCCAGCAGAGCTCCAGCAAGGCCTATGCCACATGGAAGCCCGTGCTGAGCCCGTGCTGAGCCCGTGCTGAGCCCGTGCTGAGCCGTCTGTCTCGGCAGCTCTGCCAGCAGCCGGGGGCTCGCTCGTCCATCACTGCTGAGGAGCTGTGAGCAGGGGCACTGACACGCTGTCATGGAAAGAACCAATACAGAGGAAGCAGCAGGGGGAAAATATCTGCAGCCTGGTGGTTAAAGCTGGTTTTAAGGATACAGAGAAAATTCGTGGTGGGTGAGAGATGTAGAAGTTCACCTTGATGAAGTTGCCTGGAACACGGTGGCTTGCTGCACTCCTGCTCTGGCAGCTGGGCTGGTCATTACTCCTCATGACACTGCCCACGTTTCCTGAGCTGAAAGGATGCTGGGGACAGCTCTCCCACCTTGAGATCTGCCTGCCTGGCCTCTCTGCTGGCTGAGGCAGGAGCGTGCCCGTTATCTCAGTGTCTTCTCTCCCAAAATAACCCGTAACTGATGGCACAGCAAAGTTTCAAGGAAGAAGGCAGCAGGTAATTATGAATTCCTGCCTGGACCTCAGCTTCTTCCCTCACATACCGATACCCTTGTAGGTTTTCCCTCAGGCAGAGCTGTAGCTGTGGATTTGCTCTTTATCCCTCTAAACGCATAATCCACCCCGAACCCCGCTGGTCCCTTGCAGCTCATCCCGACAAGGCAGCGCTGCATGTGCCTAATAACCCATTCTTTTAAAAAACATTTGATTTTATCCCTTCTAATTGTTTTTCCCTGCAATCTTGAGGGAAAAAAAACCCCATGTAAAGCTACCAGCTTTCAAGCCTAAGAAGCTGGATCTTCAAGCTCCCTGAGTTCAAGAGGGAGGTTGTGCAGGTGTGGGATGGGTGGGTGGACAGATGGATGGACATGGACAGAGCTGGGCTGTGGGGCACGCTGGCCTTGCCCCATCTCTTGATGTTTCCATGGGCTCCAAGCCTGGCTGGGTGCCCCAGCAGCCCCAGCACTGCTGGTGATGTGTCCCAGACACATCCAGGAGGCCACTGGTGATGGCCAAAGTCATTTGCTCACTGCAGCTGCAGGTAAAGCAGGAGACTGGGGCTGGCATTCACTCACCAGAACCAGCTGCACACCACTCCCATCAGATCCCTGAGTTCTTTTTAACTTGCTGACCCCAAAATATATGTCACTCTGTGTCTCTTCACACACACACACACACACACACACACACACACACACACACATACCCCAAAACTTTTTGTCCTGGATTTCCAGGCACTGAAATAAGTCTGGAAAAGATTAAACCTCATTTCAAGGTCTCCTGGGTGGAGGAGTTGCTTTCTGTGCCCTGAACCTTTCTGCAGGTGCTCAGCTGTTAAGTTGTGATCCTGTGAGTCCAGTGCTTCCTTTGGCCATGCTGGAGAGCCCTGCAGGTGCTGTCACATCCTGATGGTGCCACATGGCACCTTCCCATCCAAATCCCATCCCCCGTTCCTGCCCCTTTGGCACTGATGTGTTCATCGCTTTCATTACATCCTATACAATTAAGATTAAAAATTACAGAATGTTATCAAATTAGAATAACAGCCAAGAAAAGATGAAGGCACTTAGCTGGGAAATGGAAGTGTGAGTGTTACAGTGGCACAGACAGGCCCTGCAGGAAATTGAGCTGAGTTTCAATCACTGTAATGACACCTTGTCCAGCCGTGGAGGGAGAGCTGGAGCTAGAGAGTGGAGCAGCTCTGAAAAACAGCCCTTGGTTATGGGCAGGAAGAGGGATTACCTGAGGAATGTGGGCAAGGGAACTGAGGATCTTGGACTGTGAGCAGCTTTCCTTGTCCTCCCTCTGGCATGCACAGACCCTGCCAGCGCTCAGCACCCCCCGAAAGAAAGGTTGCTCAAGCATCAATATTTTACTATCCATGGAGCAGCCTGGTGAGCATGGACCACCTCCAGAACCAGGCAAATTCCTTCAGGATGTGTCTTGGGGGCCCTGAGATGGATGAGAACAGAGCTGGTGGCTGCATGCTCATCCCTGGAGTGGGAACATCCAGTGGGCTCTGGAATCATGAAGCTCTTGGGGTGATGCCCTCAGCTCTGGGGGTTCAGTGGGGGAAGGTTCAGAGCACCTTGAGCTGGTGTCACCATTGCACAGGTGACACTGGCTGCACTTCATGGCTCAGGAAAACAGGGCACTGTGTAATTAGTGTGTGCAAGGAGGGAGGTGTGGTTTCTTCTTATCGGAGATCTCTGCCTGAGCTGAGGTGATACACGTGGCTTTAGGGACAGGGGAGTATTTTTCTTTTAAATAACAGCACCTACATGTTTAATTTAGGTAGCACAATAACCATAAACCCTAGAAAGCAATTCTTCATTTTAATAATTCATCTCCTCAAGTTTTACTGTGATTGATCAAAGATATTAAATTTAATAAGAGAATTTATCAAGGTTATCTGATGTCAAAATAAAAGAGTGCCAGGGCTGTGTTCCCTGGTTGGGGGACGGTGTGTGTCCACATTGTATATCCAGGTATCACATGGGGAGAGGGAAAACTGAAGTTATGCTGCTGCAGCTTTTTGGGAGAATCCTTCAGGATTGTGCTCTGGCTCCAGCTTCTCACCCAGTTCCCAGTGGATGGGTTGAGCCATGTCCCCTCTGGCTGCAAGCTCCAGTCCTGGTGTTATTTTTGCATCAAGGCTGGACCCCTGCACGGTGCCATGGACCCATCAGTGTGGAAGCTGCCTGCAGATGCAGCAAGGAAAGGAATATCCCAGGAAAGGACAGGGAGAAAGGGCTGGCAGTGCTGGGGATGCTCGCAGGGACAAGGGCAGCAAGGAGAAGTCAGGAGCTCACCAAGGGCAGAGCCAGAGCCTGAGCTCTCCCCTGGCACTCAGAACTGCATGGGGAGGAGAGCAGGAGCAGAAATCAGGATCCCTAATTAATGTCCCCAAGCACTGGCATTGACACCAGGAGTTTGCATCCATCACCCAGCGCTGGTGGTGATTAACATCATTTTGCCTTCAATGCTGTAGTTGTGACTCGATTATGGAAGGGAAACCCCGCGACTTTAATGCAGTTATCAATCTGAATTACATCGGGCATTTTTAATCATGCAGCTCATTCCAGGAGCCTTTCCATGCTGGCTTTGGCATCATCATCCTTCCTGTACTTCTAAAAACAACCCAAAAGGAAGAAACAAACTTGTTTGCCTGCACACAGCTCTGCTCCTACCACCAGCCCAAGGCTGGAGAGGCCAGGTTGGGTGTCACCAGCGATGTCCCCATGCTGGGCAGAGCAGCTTCTTGCTGTGCTCCTGCCTGCACACTCAGCCCTGACCAGGAATTATTCTGGTCGTGAAGAGGCCAAATTACATTTTGTATTTCTTGTTAATGCTTCATCGTCTCCTCGAGCTGAAGGATAAGCTCCCTTTATGAACAAGATTCAAGACCCATCAAGAATTGTTCAGACAGGTCAAGCGGGAACTGATGTATTCAAATAATGACTGGAAAAAATGTCCATTATCTGTAAATTAAGGCCAGGATGGCCACAACTCCTCTCACCCCTCTGCTCAGGAGCAATTCTGTTTTGGAAAGTCACATCTTCCAGTCCAGGAGTAAAAAAAAAAAACAAAACCCTTAATTCGCCTCGCTACAATATTGAATTACCATTACACCGCTGAATAAATAAAGAATGTGGTTTCTGGAAATTCCCATAGATCACCATAAAATGCCTCGTTATTGTCGATGTGGCTTATGACAGAGGCTATTAACAGGGAATGGAATCAATAATGAGAGGGAGTGCAGGGAACAAGCTGTGATGGGAACCCCATGGATAAAGGTGGGTGGACGGGTGGGTTCCTGGGGGCTTCCCTGCTCTGCCACCCTACACCCTCCAGTCCCGAAAACCCTGTGGACAGCACCATCCACTGCAGGCAAGTGACAGGTGACAGCAGGCTCCAGGCAAAGCTGCTTTTCCAGATGCAGGAGAGGGAATTTGGGGGGAGCCCCTGGGCACCTTTGCCAGCTCACCCAGACAAAGGCAGAGCATGGCCCAAGGCTTCCCAGATGTAGGATGTTTTCCAAGGAAGTTGCCGCTGGCCAGAGAGGTGGAATCATTCATTTCAAAGACTAAAGTACATTCTGCTAATCAGGATTACAAAGAGCAGAGAAAAAGAAGCCAGCAACAACTCTGTCCTCTAAGTGCTGAATTTGCCCTTGGTCACAAAGAACAAATTGATAATTATTGTTCTAATTCTTTTCCCTGAAGGCCTGGCTAGAGAATTAAACCCTTGAGCCTTCTAGAGACAGAATACCCCAGTTTATAATTTGCTGCTTTCCAAAGCACATTGTTCTGTGGCTTCCTGCTTGCTCCAACCTCAGCTCCGTCGGCTCCCACCACCCTCACTCCTGTTAAGGGGTCACAGGGAGCCCCTTCTAATTTTTTCTGTGTTATAATGAGTAAATAAACTCAGCTGGTGATCCAGAGCATGTGGAGATGAGGGGTGAGCCCAAACCCCCTCAGCAGCATCAGGAGAGGAGCTGGGATGGCACTGGAAGGGCAGGACACTGGTGACACCAGGGAAGGGCTGACCTCAGCGTGTCACCAGCAGGCAACACCCCTGTTCCATTCCTTAAAAATCTCACTTGGAGAGTCATTCCCAGACCCATCACTCTTGCAGAGGGAAGAACCAGGTGCATAAAGCCCACCCAGTCCAGAGGGGCTCAACATTCCCTGAGTGCTAACAGCACCTCAGGATGCTTGGGCATGTTGTGGCACTGCCTTCCCCTGCCCAGGACACTTCTTATGCCAGCAAAGGAAAGTGCTACTGAAATGTGTTTGCTTTTCCTGTTAAAAGAGAATCTCCAAAGTGTGAATTAAGGCTGGCTTAAAACCCCTAGAACACAAACACTGAGGTGGCAAAGCACCCATGGCTGAGCAACGGCAAGGACAGCCCCATCCATCTCCAGGCTCAGCCCCTAAAACCCGACTGGGGGTGTTAAAAGACAGTAGATTTGAGTGATATGCAGAGTCCAATATTATTTAAAGCCTCATAAGTCAGTAATAACGCTTTAAAATCCTTCCTAAATCTTGCCAGCAGCCCGGGCAGGTTGCTTTGAGGCTGGGAGAGGATGAGCTGCATTTGTTGTGCTGTGAACAAGGATGGAAGGGAGCAGAGAGCATGATCAGTGGCTGGTGGCACCGGGGTGGGGAAGAGAGAGGAATCTGAGATGCTGTGGACAGCTCCTGGCCTGTGTGGGACAGGCTGTGCTGGTGCTGATGTGCAGTGGTGACACGTCCCAGCTCCTGGGCACCCTCTGCCAGAAGAGTGTCCAGCTTGGGGCTCCCACCGGCTGTGGCCGTGCCCTTGTGCTGAGCCAGGGACTCATGGGGACAAACTCATTTCCCTCTGGGCTTCAGAGCGCTGCCACCACCAGGCCCATCACCGCCGTGCCGGCTATTTATAGCCCGGAAAGGATGTCAAGCGCCTCGGAGACAAGGGGCAGCATCTGAGGATGGGAACAATACGAGAGCATTACGCGGCCTCCCTGGCAGCCAAAGCTGTGTCTCCTCCAGGGGACCGAGGGCAGCAGCTCCGCGGGCGCCGCGGTGGCAGCGAGGACCGGCACGCGCGGCACAGGACGCGGCACGGAGCCAGGCGGCTGTCAGGATCCTCACCGCCGCCACTCGCTCGTCACAACGTGGGCTGGAGATGGGAGATCTGTTTTTCCTGGTTAATAAGGTTTATTTTTGTTCTGAATGAATAATACATGATTAGTGTCAAAATAAATTACAGTCCTTCCATTATAAACCACTTTGCTGTTCTGTATCTTCTCCTCTCCCTGTCTTTCTGTTTCTTTCAACTATCTTTCTTTCTCTTTGGCTTTTTCTCTCTCTTTAAAGCTCCCTCTTCCTCTTGTCACCGTCACACCATTCATTTCACAGCGGCAGAACAGAATATAAATGCAGTGCCTTAGGGCTCGTCGAAGTTAAGCGCATGTTGCGTGAGGAAGCGCTGATTGGCCTAAATTATGTAAGAGCAACCCAAAGCGGCTGGGAATTCACTTCTTTGATAGAAACAATAACAATTTCAAGATTTAAATGCCTGTGTTTTCCAGCTGCAGTGGGGTCCCAGGCTGAGGGAGGGAGTGGGGCTGGGTGCTCTCTCACACAAGGAGCCCACCCAAGAGCTGGGTCCCCCAGGGTTGGAAGTTCAAGCACACATGTGGCTCTGATGGCATCCTTGAAGCATCCCTGGATCTGCCCTTTGATAGAATAACGGGATCACAGAATGGTTTGGGGTGAAATGGACCCTAAAGATCATCCACCCCCCCTGACACTGGCAGGAACACCTTCCATTTGACTCGATTGCTCCAAGCGCCCTCCAACTTGGCCTTGGACACTTCCAGGGATGAGGCAGCCACAGCTTCTCTGGGCAGCCTGTGCCAGGGCCTCACCATCCTCACAGGGAAGAATTCCTTCCATTTCTTCCCCTCCTTCCATTTTGAAAGAGGTTTGAAGCCATTCCCCCTTGTCCTGTGACTCCAGGCTCCTGTAAATTGTGTCTCTCTGTCTTTCCTGCAGATTCCCACCAGGCACTGGAGGCACTGCTTCCACTTGCATCCCCACAACCCTTCACGCCATCTGGGGTGCAGAAAGTCGGCCTGGAGCTGAGGAGACTCACCTGCCTTCCCTGGAGCACACCATCACCCACCAGCAAGGAGGTCCCAGCGCTGCTTCGGCAACTTGTGACAATGCCATCACCTGCCCGTGCACCGGGACCACCGGGGCAGGAGGGAGCTGCTGCCTCTCCCCTGGCAGAACCAGGGCATGGCAGGCCTCAACCAGAGTCTGATCATTGGGGCAGCTCCGAGATGTAGAATTTAGCAGAGGATATTCCATTGCAGATTTCTTGCTAAGATGCCTGGAGCAGGTGAGTCAGGTACTGCTGCATTTCCCACCTGTCACTGAAGAGCCAAGTGGCCGTATTTTTCTTTATTCCAGCATTACAAGAAGAAGCAGCTTCATAAAATATTTATATTTCTAAAAATAATTGATTTTCTTTTAAGACCCTTGAAGTGAAACCTTAGGGTGGAGTAAGAGCTGTCCAGGTCACATTCCAAAGAGAACAAACCATAATGAATCTGCTGGCACAGCCACTTCAGAGGGAGGACCGACGGCTTTATTTAATTACTTTACACAATCCAGGCTCGACTTCTCAGCCTCAAACAATGAGAAATGATGAGAATCTTTGCAAGGACCCACAGCTCAAGGCTGCTGTGGTTCCTGATTGAGCTGCTGAGGCACGTGAAGCTTCAGCAGTTCAGGGAGGGTGGGAGAAGGGGAAAGGCAGCTTGAGAATTTGGGAGTCTGACTTTGAGGGACCTGGGAACCTCAGCCTGGCCAGGGGGAGCAATGAAGTGGGAACACCTACATGTTAACTTGCTCCAGAAAAAAAGAAAGAAAGAAAAAAAAAGGATAATTCCCTTTGGGTTCTCTGAAGTTCCTTCAATTTTTCTCAGTTTTCCCACCTTTGTGAGCTGACTGGCAGCTGGTGCTGGGCAGCAGGTGCTGATTGCAGCTTCTGTGAGAGCAGCACAACACACAAACACTGCATTTCAGAGATTTTCTCTGCAAAGGGTGGGCTTGCATTGGTTGGCCTCACCTCGCTTTGCCCACACCAACCTGCCCAGAATTGCCCAGCCCCAGTGAGGGTAATCCCTGCTTGCTCTGTGTGGAAAACCCTGGGATTCATAAGGTTGCCAAGGTAAAATGGGATGGGAGCAGGCTCCCTGTGAGGCTGAGAGGCCCAGCCTCACTCTCCATCATTTCACCATGAACTTCCTTTCACCTAAAGGTTTTCCAAACAAACACTCGCTCGCACCCCAGGGCAGCCGCCCTTGGTCTTTTGTTCTCCATAAAATGAGGCACACTGCGACCTTTCCCAAAGGGGAAAGACAATCTCAGTTTGATAAATTCCTGGGAACAATGTGCATCTCATTCCGCTTTATTACCCTTGTCAGAAGGTTACAGAAGCGCTCGCTCAGATTATGGTGCTTAACCCACTGCCAGCCCCAGCCATAAATCCCAGCCACTGCCTGTGCCACTACCTGGGGCAGGGTTTGGGCATCACATGGATCTTTGGAGCATTGGGAAGCCTGAGCCAGTGGGTCACAAACCCACCACTGCTTTAACCTCGCTCATCCCAATAAATCTCCTTTAGGGCATGAGAATACCAGAGCTGACTGGTTTTTTTACAGGTATGATATTTCTGCCTTCCTGAGGTACAAACCCAGCCAGGGAAACATCTCCTGGGTTGATTTGTGCCAACAGCTGAGTCATTTAACTGGTGGGATTTATACAGGCAGGGACAAATTGGACACCTGCGCTGAGAAAGCGGAGTTCAAGCCAAAATAAAAATCAGCCCCCGATTGTTCGGAGGTGGCTCTGCTATTATCCATCAAGGGCATTGTCTTCGGGGAGACAATTCCTGCTCTGAGCTCGTCCCCACATCGTCTGTCACAAATTCATGTCCATTGTTCGAGATGACGACATGCACATAATAATCCTGTAAATTCCAGCGTGTTTCAGCTTTGCTGTTGAAGCATCAGCAGCCGGTGAGGGATGAAGGTTTCACACACGGGTGTTAGCTAACGTAAAGCTCTCGCTGTCGTGGAATCAGGAGGCAGATGGTTCCCAAGCTGCAGACGGCTGTGGGCTCGGCTGTGCTCCTGGATGGCTCTTTTTGAGGATGGCCTCACTGGGGTGCTGGGCAGGAGATTAAAGGTGCCAATGACTGAGTCCTGTTCAGAAAAAATAAAATATGAGGCAGAGAGTGGTGACCACAGGCTCTGATTTCCCCAGCAGCCACAGAATGGGCTGAACAGGCTGGAAGATCCTGTGTGGGGCAGGAGGTGTTGGTGCTGGGTGAATCAAGGTCTCTGGGGTCTTGTGCTTCCAACCCACAATGGCTCCAGCCTGGGCTCCCCACACCAGGGCTCCTCGCTTCTCTTTTAATCAAGCTTCAAACCCAGGGTAACGACTTAAAAATCCGCAAAGGAAGCAGCCAAGGGAGACATAAGGGCTTGTTTGATCTTTTTCTGAAAGGAGAGTAGGAATCAATTCCTGACAGAAAATGCATAAGGACAGTGCTGGAAGGAAAAGCCAGAACAGAGCTGGGACCAGTCCCACGGGGCGGGGTTTGTGCTCCCAGGACACGTTTGGCACCTTGAGGGCAGCAGCCAAGCTGGTGTCGTGACCAGGCAGTGACTTCAGCACTCATTTCTCCTTGGATTGCATGTGCAGGCAGGGAGAGCTGTGAGGATGAGGCCAAGTCCTCCTGCTGGGGTGGGGGCCCTACCCGCAGGCAGGATGTCCATGCCACAGCTTTCCCAAAGCTGCTTCAGCAGCAGCTGGGGCTGTGTGGAGGAGGAGAAGGAGAAGGAACAGGAGGAGGAGGAAAAGGAGGAGGAGGAAAAGGAGGAGGAGAAGGTGGAGGAGGGTAAAGCCCACGAAGTGTTGATTCTCGCTGGCACAGGGGCGCTGCGGGTGCAGAGCTGGCAGGGAAGCAGTGCCAGCCCCCTCAGCTGTCCTGAACACATCCCCTGGGAGCTCCTCGCCGGCACTCCCGTCTCCAGTGCTGCCTGGGGTGGTGCTTTTCAGTGCCAGGATTTAGAAGAATGAAATCTAAAAGCTGGCAAGGGACATGAAGGGAAGTCGCTGCTTCCAACAATAATGGCATATTTCAGTAGCTGAATTGAGTGTGGCCCTTCCTATGCAGCAGGTCAGCTAACAAAGCAGGGGATTAATTGCTGCTGTCGATACATATCTCAGCAGCATCCAAACATTTATAACTGTGAGTTAGCGCTGTGGTCACACTGCTGGAGCTGGCGTGTCCAGGCCTGGCACTGCCAGCTTCTCCCGCTGTTCTCAGGGACATCGTTGGGGTCACTCCACTCTGCTTCCAGCCCCATGCTGCACTGTGCTCTGGGCTACTTCCAGAGCCAGACATGCTCAAAACAGGGTTTCCCCAAGCTGTTTATGGCCCTGGATGGTCCTCCCTGCTTGCTGCGTGCCCACAGCCCACAGCACTTCGGTGGCTGTCCCCGTGTCACCCTGCTAATGACAAGGAGGGGGTGGATAATAATCTCAGCACGCTGTTTCTCACGTTCTCCTCGGCTGGCAAACTCTGCCAGCAGCCTCAGCCACTACGTCAGAAGCAGAAAAAGAGCAGGATGGCTCAGCTGTGTGCTCCGAGTGGAGCTGTGGGCTGGGGAACAAGGACACTCCGGAGAGCGTGGAGAGGAGCTGGGGGCTGAGCTGGCAGAGCCGGACTCTGCTCCACTGACAGTCCATCCCCATCCCCATCCCCATCCCCATCCCCATCCCCGCCCCTGTCCCCTGTCCCCGTCCCCATCACTGCGAGCTAGCCTCAGCAGGGACAGGGACAGCAGGGAGCCCCGGGATGGGGCTGCATCCTGGAAAGGAGACAGTACAGCTTCCCTTTGTTATTTTTATTCTGCCCCTTAGATTGTATCACTAATAGAGCCTAACAGTATTGAACTGGAAATGCTGTTTAATTATTTTTCAAAAATACACCACGCAAGGGCAGTAAATGGAAATACCAGTGAACACGGAGCGTGGCTCCAGTCTCACAGCAGCAAATGGGGCCCCGCTCCCAGGGCAAGTCAGCTGTGACTCCCTCGAGCCACTCGGCTGCAAATTATTCCTGTCCTCTGGTGACCATCGTCAAGAAATCACAAGCCCTTCTGCTCCTGAAAGAGCTCACAGACAGCTAGAACGACCTGTTTGTATTCATGTATTCAACACGGGATTATTAATTAATACGCTTTATAGTTTTTGTTAAAATCACCTGGGCTAATTTTAGGGGGGATTTTGGCAATATCATTGCATTAAGGGCAAATAACCTGGAACTGCGGGATTGGTTTTGTGAATGTGGATATTAAAGCCTCTGCTGGAGCAGTGCTGTGGTGGGGAGGGGAGGCATTAATGGTCCCATTACGCCGTGTTACACAAATGGCATGTTGCCCTCATGGAGGGGATTTAATGGCTTGGTGCAATAACAGGCTAAAAGCTGGCAAGGGTGAGATAATGGACTGTAAAAAATATATGCTTATTGACACTTTTCCTCGTTGTTTGGATTTCTGCAGGGTGAATCTCCTTGGTGTGCCACGCGATGCTGTGTGGAAGATGCCAGCACAGGATGAGATTCTCTTCTAGCAGCTGGGGCAGGTGGGAAGGGGCCTGGCACGTGGCCCCTCTGAGCTGCACTTGCCAGGCACGATCCAGCTGGGAAGCCACGGCAAACTCCCCCACGCAGCACTGAGTGGTGCAATGAGCCCCTGACTAAGATCAGATGGATGCACTCCACAAAGTGGGGGGCACAGCTCAGCCCCCTGCACCTGCACGTGAGGGATGCTTGCCCATCTCCCGCAGGAAGGGCAGGTCCTGATCCCATTTCCCTCTGCTCTGCACACCCAGGGAGGTGGGCAGTAACCCCAGCCCTGCTGGCAGCCAAAATGTGACCGGCCCCTCCCTGCAAGCACCAGCAGACACTGAGGAGAGACAGCCTCGGGAACTTGTTCAATGAGTGTTCCAGCACAGGCTTGAAACACCAACTTAGTGAAGAGGCTGTGACACCGCTGGCTCCAGGTCCTCAGAGCCACTTGATCATCTCCTTGCCAAAACACAGAGCCTCCCAAATCACACCGCTGTGGGCAAGGAGATAAAATCCCTGCTAAAGATGTCACAATCTGGAACTGTCTCATCTCTCCTGCACAATGAAATGTCACCACTTGGCCTCTGAAGCCCAGGACGCATTTTCCAAACTTTTCCAGAATTAAGTTTTGTTTAAAATCCCAGTGCCTGGGCTGCACTCCCAGGGCTTATTTCCTAACCCATCCATCACTGAGGTCCAAGTGCAGACAAGGGTGTGTTTGTCTTCACTTTCCGAACATGAGGGTACAAGGGAAAGAAATCACTTGGCTGCTTCCCCAAGCAAGGAAATGCTCTCCCAGGCCTCCCCTGGTCTGGAGAGCTCTGGTCCCAGGGCTGGCAGCTGTGGTGGAGCATCAGAGCTGCCCAGAGCTGTGTAGTGTGATACAAACCAAGGGGTGGGAGATGTCTGTGGAGACCCAGACAGTCAGTGATACGGCACTTGTGATGATTGTTCTGCCTGGAATCTCATGCATGGGTAATTATTACTCTCCTAATTCCATTATTCACAGTTGTGATAGGTGGTTTCACCTCTATTTCTCTCTTACACACAAAACCCCTCATTAGCATTCCCTGCAGTGAGAGTATTCCCCACCCTGCAGCCAAAACAAGCCAGGAGCAGGCTGGTGCACAAGATCACCGTGTCACTATTGCCCTTCTGTGGCTCCCATCTCCCATCCTTGCTCTGGGGCCAAAAGTGGTCTCATTGGAGAGTGGTGCAGGGCCATGGCACAGCTGTGGCACGTGTCCCTTCCCAAGGAGCCAGCAGCTCCCCTCCACCTGTCACTGCTCCCTGCTCCAGACCACAGCAAGCCATTCGACTTGGAGTGTTTGATCTGCTTCCAAAAAATATAAAAAAAGGAAAACTTCCACTTAGCCTTTCTTATGATCCATAAAACCCTGCTGGAGGCTGAGACAGTTGCTGATATAAAAAAGTTACATTAGGGAAGGAGAACTTACTGCAGCTGCATGGGATGCCTGGGACTATGGATGTCTGGGACTGTGCAAGTGCTGGGCTGCTGCTGCTGGAATAGAACACTGCTGCTGCTGCTGCCATTCCCAGATGTGCTCCCAGAATGTCATGTGCCAGCAGGGCGTCTTGGGACTGCAATGGCACTCACGGGTTTCTGACTCCCTGGCTGGGATGCCCAGTGCTGTCAGCACGGTCAGTGTGGAATCACAGACTCACAGAATCATTTATTTTGGAAAAGACCTCCAAGACTATCGAATCTTTGCCCTGGCTGGAAGAGAAGAGGGAAACGGTGGTTGTGTGGAAGCTGTAGGAGAATCGTGCCACCCACCTGAATAGGCTGAAGGTGAGGCTGGGCAGGCTACACACAGCTCAAAAAAAGTCCCTGCAGTCCTCTCCATTCAAACTGGGGAAGTCAGCAGTCCCCAAACTCACATCCATGATCCATCGCTTTGTTTTGCCTCCTGGCAACTGCGGAAGGGGAGGCGTAAGGTGGGAGGAAGGGGCGAGTGGAAGACTAATTGCAGCTACACCTGGGGACCTTGGGCACTGCAGGTATTTCAGATGGAAAAAAGTAATTTTCAACAGCAAATTGGTAACTGGCTCCTTAATGTCAGCCTTCAGCTCCAGAAAGAACAGCGACCTGTGGTGATGCCTCGGCACGGTGTGCCAGGCAGGGAGAAGCACAAGCACATGCAGCAGGGCAGGACCAGGGCCAGGATCGGGACTGGGACCAGGACCGAGACCAAGACCAGGACCAGGACCAGGACCAGGACAAGGACAGGGTCCTGTCATGACTGTGGCCCCCGTGATAAAGCTCGCAGGGGGCTCACGATGCTCTCGGAGGCCTCGATGCAACTGTTTAACAGCAGTGTTTAAGAGGAGGAGTTGCCATGGCAACAGCTACCCGGAATTTTGTGTCCTGGTACAGGAGGTGCTGGCGCTGCGTGTGCCCGACACTCACACTCTTGTGCCCTGAGACAGCCCGCGGTGCCCGCTGTGGTCCCTGGGCACACCCACGGAGGCTGCTCTTGGCTCTGTGCTCCAGAGGCTCCCGCAGCGAGGTGGCCGCTCACGACCGCGGGTCCGAGCATGCTGGGCTCTTGTCCGAGCTCTGCTTTCCTCGACAAACACTTCCTTGCTCTGCCGGCCCCCCCAAATGAGCATATCGGGCAGGAGTTTACACTCCTCAGGACATGGTTTGCCCCCCTAAAGCGGTGGCTGGGGGTGTGGGGGTCCTGCCCCCGGCACAGGGCACGTGGTGACATGAAGGACACGGGTTATTCCCCATTTGGAATTACCTTGTGAGCTGTGTTAACAGCTTAGCTGCTAACTAAGACTAGATCTCTGGTAGTAATAAAAGCAGTCCCATGGTGGGTGGGTTTTGGCATTTCATCTCGATTCCAAAATGAATAATTTATACAAGGCTTTATTGGAGCCCAGAGTTATACAATAAATGTTCCATGCAAACATGCTCACATATTTCAATGTTAATATCTCTCCAGTGAATTTGCCTGGCAGGCCAAGACAGGATGGGATTGCCACATTGCTTATTTACGTAAAATATCATAATCTCACTTTTATTTGCATTTCTGAAGTGCCATTAGGGTGATTTGGAACATATGAGCCCAGCCAGTCGATCGCAGCTGCAGCTCCTGGGCCAGGGTAGGAATGACTTTCAGGCCTCCATGGCCAAGAGTAGGAGTGGGTTTTGGCAAGCTGGTGCTGCAGGGAGGCAGAACCCACGGGGTGAACGTCAGGGCACAGGGGATGAGCATTTGGGGGTTTCTAGGGGTGGTGTGTTTGCATGGGCTGAGCAGATGGAGATGGGAACAGCGTGTGTCACTGGGGGCTGCTGCCTGAGCCTCCTCCGGTCCCTCTTTGGGGAACGAAGCCTTAAAGGCAGTTTAAATCCAAGGCAGCTCTTGAAAGGGAAGGGTGGCAGCTTTCAGCAGCGATGGGCTGCAAGCCCACCCCTCCCCAAACCAACTCTTGAGGGATTTCTTCCTTTCTCAGTGAGGTGAAATAGGACCCATCTCCAATGATTTCGTTGCTTAAAACCCAGTTGTAGCCTCCAGAGACTAATTACCTTCTCCCTGCATTTGCGTCGTTTACATTCAAGTCAGTTTAAGGGATGTGTCATGTTTTGGAAGGAGATGAGAAACTCGGAGGCAAAAATCTTCTCAGAAGCAAAGGGCTCGGGAGGAAGATGTGGGAACAGGCACGTTGTGAGCGCAGCCATTCTGTGAGGGCTTCCACCCTCCCTCCAGTCGGGACAGGGACAGGGACAGGGGAGGTGGAGGAGGGTGAGCGTCCCTCAGACGAGCCCTTCTTGCACTGCTCCAGCCGCAGAGGAGGATTCTCCAGCGGGAGCGGAGGCGTGCTCCTCCGCATCCCCCGACAGGAGCTGCCAAGCACAGCCTGGCGGTGCGCTGCCTGTCTGATCCCAGCTGTCTGGCTCCCGCATGGAGCTGCGCTCGCAGCACAGAGGCGGCTTTGAGACAGGCAGAGATGATTTCCAAGTTGCTGCTCTGTGCTCTGCTGCCCTCAGTCACGCCGGCTGCTGCCGGGGCTCTCTGACACTCCCTGAGCTCAGGGATGTGCAGCCACAGGGTGATGGGGAGGAGGCGACGGTTCCCCCCCCTGCCAGGACAGCTATGGACATGATCTCTGCTCCATTCTTCTCCAAGGCAAGGATTCTCCAGGTGTCTGTGCCTGCCATTCTAACCTCCAAACTTCCTCCGTTGTAATCTGTTTTTCTTCTGTCTCTGCAAATTCTACCTGGAGCCAGTGATCCAGCTCAGAGCTTTCCTTGCTCATGGAGTGAGGGCTCTGCAGAGCTGTCCCCTACTGAGCCCAGCTGGGTGACCAGCAGCCCCCTGGGACACTGTGGCTCTGCTCCTCCTGGCTATTGTGGCTCTGGGGGACAGGAACTTCAAATGTCATGGGTGAGCTCAATGGGAGAGATTCCAATGAAAAGCAATAATGGTTGTTTGAGAAAATTAATTGAATTTATTTGACAAATACTTGCAGATCCAGGGAGCAAGTGCACACAAACCTGGAAGAATTGCTTCAAAGAAAGCCTATTGTGCTGCTGCTGCTTGTTCTGCTCCTTTTTCTCTCTCTTTTTTTTTTTTTTTTCTCTCTTGGAACTGCTCTGAGCTGGAGAGCCAGTGACAGAGGAGTGCATTTCATCCACAGCCAACCCAGCAGCACATGGCCTATTCCGGAGGATCTCCACAGGCCATCATTGTCTGGCCCTGCCGCTGTCTGGGCAAATTTAGCACATAGCCAGTGGGCTGCTTTAATGGGAGTGCTGCGATTTCAGGAGAGCTGGAAATTTATATTCCCCTGTAATTGCCACAGCACACCTTAGTGCTGCTGCTGTAGCAGGGAAATGGTTCTCCCCAGTGCACCAGGGACTCGGCAGAGATGCTGGCACAAACAGGATAATGAATGCTAAGGTGCCTCATGTGTCGCACAGACTGAGCTTAAATATTGAACGAGCAGCATTCCTGAAAGAGCCACATCCCCTCCTTGGAGAGGGGCAGAACATTATCTTAAACCTAGGGAACATTTTGCCCTCTGCACACTGGGATTTACACTGGGACCTCACTTCAGTGATAATGAGATTTGAGAGTTTGGAACACATCTTAATGCATTGCGTCCTTTGTATCTCTTGTCGAAGTAAAATGAGTTTGAATTTTTCATTTTAATTGCAGACTTGTGATCTGGAATAGACATTCTTGTACTGAAAAGCATCCGCTTTTAGATCTGCTCCTCGGGGCATACAATGACACAGGCACCCCCTGTCAGGCACTGCCTGTCAGAGCACAGCTGGATCCTGGTGGTGGGCGCAGCTCTGCAGGCGCTCCAGCCAGGCAGAACAGCTCAGAAAAGCCTCGTGGCTCAGGAATGGCTCCTCTTCTCTGGACAGGCAGATTCAAGCAGGATTTTTTGCGCCATGACTGACTACTGAGCTTGGAACAGCATTCTCAGAGCCCAACCGACCCCAGTTCAGATGAATCACAGAATCCCAGGATGGTTTGGGTTGGAAGCTCATCTTGTTCCAACACCCTGATGTGGGCAGGGATGCCTTCCACTGTCCCAAGTTGCTCCAAGCCCCTTCCAACCTGGTCTTGGACACTTCCAGGGACTGGGCAGCCACAGCTTCGCTGGGCACCCTGTGCCAGGGCCTCACCACCCTCACAGGGAAGAATTTTTTCCTAATATCCCATCTAACTCTGCTCTCTATCAATGTGAAGCCATTCCCCCTTGTCCTGTCACTCCAGGCTCTTGTGAATAGTCTCTCTCCATCTTTCTTGTCAGCTCCCTTCAGGTACTGGAAGGCCACAATTAGGTCATCCCCAAATCTTTCCTTTACCAGGCTGAACAATCCCAATTCTCTCAGCCTTTCCTCAGTGCTCCATCCCCAGTGGGGAGCAGTAAAGCTGCTGCAGGCTGAGTGGCACCAAGCCTGGGGATTCCCCATCCTAGGCCAGCTCCTGACCAGCTGTACTATGTTGGGATCCTCATATCCCTTGGGATCCTCCTTCCCTGGCCTCAACAGTGAGCTCAGACGTTTGGCTGTTGCTGCTGCCCTGCAAGAGTCCTTAAAGGCGCTGCTCTACTGGAATAAGAAGTTATCTCTAACCCTATAGGGATTTGGCAAAGATGCTGGCACGAAAATAGTTTGTAATGAGCTTTAAGACATATTAATGAAGAGAAGTATAATTATTATTACCGAGTTCAATTACAGCCCTTGGATTACAAATATTCTCCCACAATCCCTCAAGAAAGCAATGCATCTTGTCTCCGCAATTAAATAAACTGCATATCAAGGGGAGGGAAGAGGATTAAACCACAGAAGAAAGAATTGCTTCAACTTGACTGTGGTGGCCCCTCTCCTCCTCCCGCCCAGCTCTCCTTGCTTTGAGCAGAAGAATCCTCACTCAGCACAGCCCAATAGTGATAAAATATTCCTTGAGAAACTGGTGGTTGGCTTCCTTCCAAAGTCTCCGGCATCTGTAATGCAGCAGTTGCCATGCTAGTGGAATCTAATAAACTCCTGTCTGCAGTACTTATGGAAGTGCACCCCTGTACAGTTCTGCTGCCCAAAGATGCAACCTAGGCACTCCTTAAGGGGCTTTTCCTCCCGCGGTTACTGAGCGTGGAGACAGAGCCGAGGGATGTGCCCGTTTCCCGGGCAGGAGTGTGACCGAAAGCACGAAGCGCTGAGAGCCGCGGAGCTGCAAATGCAGAGCATCGCCGCGGGTCGAGTGCGGGGAAGCTGCGCACGGAGCGAGGGAAGCTCGACCTTGGCAATACAGCGGGAACGTCAGCAGTGGTAAAAACAGTGCTGTCCCCAGGGAACAGCGCGATCCAGGGGCTGCTCCAGCCTGCTGACTTCTTGGCCGGAGCAGTTTGTCTCTGGAGAGCTTAGAGGGGAGGAGAAGCCGGTGTTCAGCTGTGTGTGAGCAACAAGGGGCGCTGCACCGCTTTCCCTCGCTGGAAGAAATCCATTACAGAGAGGATCACCCTGCCACTGATGCCGGCTGGCACAGAGCCAGGCTCACTGTCAGGGCCAGAGCAGCTCTGCTGGCTCTGATGCTGGTGGAGAAGAGCCTGACAGTGTGTGGAAGGTGGAATGGGCAGTCTGCAGGTGGGACAGGAGGCCTGGGAGGAGGTCTGAGAAGTGGAACAGACAGTCTGCAGGTGGGATAGGAGGTCTGCAGGTGGGACAGGAGATCCGTAGATGACAGTGCTGCTGTCTCTGGCCCCTGGAGCAGCGCAGGATGGTCCAAGCTGGCCAGAGCAGGGGTTTGTGCTTTCTCTCCCTCTACCCCCTAAAATCCATCCTGAAACACTTTTGATACCAAAAAGTTAAGCATAAGAGCAGAAGTCTCTGGCGAGGTGGCTGGGTTTTGGCAGGACACAGAGAAGCAATGACAAACCTTGGCATATGGATGGGCATGGAAACCATGCCAGTCATGCACAGGCAAGTTACCCACGACCTCCCTGGGCATTGCGTAGGAACTTGGTTTACTTCTTTTCCTATTAAACAGGATAACAAAAGCACAGCCACACAGTGCAGCAGCTTCTCCTTAACAGTGCTATTGTCTGCAGATGAAGCAGGGCCAACGCTTGTTTCAATTCCCTCAGAATCCTCCCTCTGAATGGGTTTCTTGTGCACCTGATTGTTGTTCAATCTCTCCTGCCCAACCTGGTGTACACACGGTTCCAGGGCTTGCTTTTGATCGCGCTGGCTGCAGGACACTTGTTCCTCCTGTGAACCCTGCTCCTTTGTTCCTGCGAGTGTGCCACCCACGGGGAAACCTTTGTCCAAATAATCTCAGATTCCCTGAAGAGCGAGAGCTGCCAGCTTTGCTTTCTAGTTGAAGTGACAGCAAGGAACATATAGATTTATTCTTCTATTCACTGGTGGCTTTCTATTCGTGTGTCCTCGCGTCAAATCAAAGTGTCAAAACAACATCCCCGGCACGCCAGCGGCGGCTCCTGCCCACCAGACCGACATGTGAGGAGCAGGTATTTTTAGCTGAAAAGGATAACCAGCAAGGGTCATGTAGTGAAGAAAATGACCCAAGACAATGGTAAGAACAAACCAAGGCACTTCTACTGGAACCTGGGAGGATTGGGATTACACCAGTCACCCCTCTGCCCTGGGAACAGGCACAGAAAGGTACAGAAAGATGTGGCAGTCAAGTTTCTGGCTCTGTGACAGCGTTATTAGAGAGCTCCGAGTCCTAAACCCTCTTGCTGGGCGGTTTTTAATTCCGACTCTGTGTTAAGCATTAAGCACTATCAGTGCATGCAGAAAAGAGCCCTAGAAATGCGCTGCTTGAGCAGGAGTGCCTGGCTGAAGTCTTTCTCCGCTTGCATGATTAAACTGTCTCTGAAGAGCAGCTATTACACACTGGGACGGTGTCTGGACAGTTGTGTGACATCTTCTGTACAGGATGCGAGCGGTGCGGATGACAAAGGCACGCAGCCGGTCCTGTGGAGAGGTGGGAGATGACTCAGAGCTGTGGCATCGTGTAATGGAGCTGCTCCTGGAAAACCTGCTTCAAAAGAGCCGGGACACAGGAGAGCAGCAGCGATGCTTGATGGAGGCAATACCTGATGTAGGAAGTACTTAAGCAGATTGTAATGAGGATGTGGGTTCATTACCAGAGCCTCGCAGGGCTGATAACGGAGTCGCTCCTGTTGCATTGCAGTCCCCAGATGGAAGGAATGCGTAAGAGCGCGGCGCTCCGGGCCACCGGAGCCGCTGTCCTAGCGTGATTCCTACCAATGGAACAATATTGCTTGCTGTTGCATGAACAGAACATGTCTCCTCTGATTGTTTTTTCCTGCTCTTTTGAAGATAGATGCTGTCTGAGGATCCCCACTGGTGGAAGGTCCTCTCTGAGGTGCATTTACAGCTCTTTACACGTAACCTCTGGCACTGGGAACCAGTAGTAAAAAGAAATGAATCCAAGTGGGGATCTTTTGGCACAGAGTTCGCTCTGGTTCTGGAGGAAGCCATGAGAGTGGACAAGAGACTGACCTCAATAGCCTGTTCCATGGCCCTGCTCCAGGGTGTTTCAGCTATAATTATCCTTTTTTAATTCAGGGAGCTACTGAACTGTGATGAGATTCCTGGAGTGGCTTAAACTCCCCCTCCTGTAGGATACCAGGGAAAGAGACACCTCTTTAGGAAAATGCGGATGGCTTCTTGCTCTGCTAAGAAAGTCCCACCTGGCCCAGCTGCCTTCTCCATCTCAGGTGCTCATCCATGGCCATGTGCCTTTGCTTAGACCAGCTCTGTCATGGAGATTTCATCTGTCCAGAAACTGGTGACTCTTAAACACCAATAATTAAATTGTTGAGGAGTTTTAAACTTAATGTATTGAATTATTGCAAGACAAGTGACAGAAAGTGAGCAAGAGCTAATTATGTGACAGGGAGAGAAAGTGCCACTGAGCAGCAATCCTTTCAAAGGCAAACAGAAATATTTATAGACTCAGGACTGCACAACTTGCCAGGCTCTGAGTTGAGATGTGCTACTGATTCACGGGGCAGCACTTTCGGAAGGGGCTCTGGTGTGGGCCACAGCTCTGCTGAAAGGTAGGTCTCACCTCAAGCTGTGTTCAGAGGCAAGTACTAATAAGAGAAAATCGGGTAGGATTTTGTCAAATTGGAGTATAAAAACATCCTGGTGATGTCCTCTTTTCAGTCCCTTGGTGGATTTCCCTTTCTGCATGGCTGGCAGAGAGGCTGTGAGCGCTTGCTGAGGTGACCCCAGCCCACACCACACCACCAGCTCTGCAGGGACAGTGCCCTGGCCCCTCCAGATTTGGGGCACACGCACAGCTTGTGCAGGCACTCATTTCTCAGGCGATTCCTCACCACACCACGATGCTTCACCTCCACTCTGCCTTCCAAACAGAGCTGCAAAGTGCAGAAGCTGGGAGAGGAGACAAACACAATCCTGAGATCAAACCCAATCAACATCTGCGAGCAGCCACCCCACAGTCACCCTCCTGTGGGACACTCCCTGCCCTCCCACGCTGCTCCGAAGGATTATCCCGTGCAGTGCCACCCTCAGGGGGCACAACCTTGTCTGTGTGCCCTCCCACAGCTCTGAGCCTGGCCCGGGCTACTGTCGCTATTTTCAGGGACTGACTAATCCTGACGGGAGCAGGAAGAATCTGCTGTTACCTGCAGAGGACAGAGGGAAGGAGATAATTCATTCCCATCCCCAAAGCAGTCCCTGCAGGCAGGTTTTGAGTCAGATTTCCAATCATCTGCCTTTGGAGACCACCAAGCAGGCTTTAAAGAAATCTTTATATTTTTAGCAGTAACATAATAGTGGTGGAAACTTAATAAAATTCACCATCAAATATTTATCCCATTACATTGGCTTAAGTAATTTAAGATGCTGAAATCAACATGGTGGGTTTATATTTAATGAGCCTTGTGTAAAACAGCCACTTCCATCCTTGTCAGGTGTGTAGAGAAGACACTTGCATTCACTGAAAGAATTTTTATCTCCCCAAAGATACGGTGTTAAATAATGTACAACACTCACCAAAATGTTACCTGTCACTGGTGGAAAATCAGGCTGGGGCTGGGTGAGCCTGATGTTCGCTGGCATGTAGGACAGAGGAAGGGCATTTTAAAAATTATTATTATTTTAAATCTAACTAAGCAAATTATGCTGAGAGCAGCCTGGGCTCAGCTTTTGGATGAAGTTCAGCCTTGCTGAGTGTGGTGTTCCCAGCCTGTCCCTCTGACAGCTGGGCAGGGTGGCAATGCCAGGAGCAGGCTCAGCTACCTTGGGGCGGGGGGGGGGTGGAGGAAACAGGGAGAAGCTGTTTGTTCCTGAGGTTTTCTGTGCCAGCTGGGAGCAGCACACTCTGAGCTGCAGAACACAACTGCCCCAGCTCCCTGGAGTGCCCAGCAAAGCAACCAGGCAAAATCTGGGCATCTCTCCCATGGAGACAGCCTGGAAGAACTGAAGGTATCCTGCTTAGAGAACATGAGATTCTGGGGAGATCTTAGAACCCCTTCCAGTGCCTAAAGGAGCTCCAGGAGAGTTGGAGAGGACAATGGACAAGGGCATGGAGTGACAGGACAAGGGGGCATGGCTTTAAACTGAAAGAGGGGAAATACAGATTAGATTTTAGGGAGAAATTTTTCCCTGTGAGAGTGGTGAGGCGCTGGCACAGGTTTCTCAGAGAAGCTGTGGCTGCCCCATACCTGGAAGTGTCCAAGGCCAGGTTGGATGGCACTTGGAACAATCTGGTCGGGTGGCAGGTGTCCCCTGCCCATGGCAGGGGGTCGGAACAGTATAAGCTTTAGCGTCCCTTCAACCCAAACAATTCTGTATCTCCCTGATTTGGGTTCCTGACAGGAGGGCAGAAAGGCTTGGTGGGCTGAGCCTCTCCCACGCGAACTGGAGAGAACTCCTTGTCCCTCCGTGCCCGCCCGTGTCCTTTATCTCGCCATGTCTCCCCTTATCTCGCCGTGTCGAGCATCCTGCGTGTCCCCCCTTGTCCCTCCCCCATGTCCCCCGTGTCCTCCGTGTCCCCGAGTCCACGAGCGGCGCGGCCACACCGCCGGTCTCACACTGACCCCCAGCGTCGGGCGGCGGCTGAGCCCGAGCTGCTGCCCCGGCCGGGGAGTTCGATGGGAATTAAACCCTAATTAAAGCCTAATTAAAGCCTGTAGCAAAGCGACGTGACAAAGCGGGAAGCGGAGGGGCGGGAGAGTCTGTTCCCACGGCTACAGTTACTGCAGCCGCTAAATTGAACCAGGAAAAGGTTTCTGTAGCTGATGCTTTTAAACAGCGAAGCCAAGTTGCCAGTAAATCATTAAAATCCATGTAATCAGTCTCCTGGAGCAAAGGTAAGGATTTGGATCCAGTGAGACGCTTTGTGCTGGGAGAGATTTACTTGTGGTTTGTGAAACACTTTAAAAATCAATATGCCAGGAGCCTGAGGGGCTCTGGGAGGGCAGGAGAGCTGGGGCAGGTGGGATTCACTGGGCAGTGTTTGGAGGTGCCTTGGGAAGGATTTGCCAGGTAAACACTAGAGATTGTTACAAGAAGTACATCAATAGCAGGGGGACAAGACAAGAGCAGCGGGGTTTCAGGCTACAGTTTGGGAAAGTTGGCAGAGTTTTGGGGTCTCCAGCTGTACCCATCTCAGGAAGCCTAGTGCCAAACAGCCCCTCAGATAGGTACTGCAACCCCCCAGCCTGGCCTGGGTTCTCTGCACTCGTTGTTCTCTGATGTTCCTTATGGTTTGTCATTAATAAATTTCACAGGTTTCCTCTTTGTTGCTCTTTCTCACAAAGCCCACGTACAGCTCTGTTGTGTTAATTAATTTCTTCAGATACTGCCTTTCCACATTTGGTCCTTGATAAAACACTTGAAGAAATCCAAAATAAGACTCAAAGAGATTTCTCACGTGGCAAGCATGAAGTTTCATTATGTACCATAAATTCCCTGTGATTTCTGCGTCAAGGCTCTCCAGCTCCTGATGTGAGCACTCCTCTGTGATGGAAATGAAGGTTTATTCCATGTGAGTGGCGCAAAGATCCTCAGGACAGTAGTGCTCAGGGCAGCTGCATCGGAGGGCTGCAGGTCCTTGTGAACATTCAGTTCTAGATGGGGTATGACTCCCAGAGAATGTCTCAGGAGACAGAGCCTCTGGAAGCCCCAAACTGGCAGTTCACAGAATCATGGAACCACAGAGTGGTTTGGCTTAGAGGGGACCTTAAAGACCATCCAGTTCCAACTCCCTGACATGGGCAGGGACACCCTCCTTAGACCAAGTTACTCAGAGCCCCATCCAGCCTCAATGCTCACCATTACCTGAGCTGGCACGACAGCACCGTGTGATGGAAGGGAACAGCAGCTAAACATTTTTTCCTTCAAATCTTCAGCACAAGACCAACTCTTCCTGCTGAGGAGGCAGAGGAGGCAGCCAGAAGGATACAGCAGGGAGTGAGACTCCCAGTTCTGATTAATGGGAAATGGATCCTCCTCCTGCTTTCTCCCCAGAAGAATTCAGCCACTTGAACCCAACCCACCTCTCCCGTGGCAGGAAAAGGCCAGCCAGCACTCCTGCCGGATGGCTGTTCAGTTTGACAGACCTCACATTCAACAGTTAACAGCCAGCATGTTTACAGGCAACATTTTTTTTTTTTGGCTGCTGTCCCTGGCATGTCACTCATGTTTAGCCAAATGAACTGGGAGGATTATAACAGACAGGGACACTGGTGCAAGTGACAGGCGCAGAGACAAGTGCTGCAAGAAGCTCATTTACACATTGAGTTTCACAGCCCGGCTCTCCCTTCCTGCTCCATAAGCTCATCAGCTGCTGCTGCAGAGCCGCCAGTTTTCACAGGAATGATGGAGCTCTCTTTATTTTTTCTTCCCTGCCTGCTTAGACAACAGATTCGAACATAACCCGTTTTTTTAATATTGAGAATAAGCCCCCTTTTATGTGGAAATGTGGGTTTAATGTAAATAGCTTGTGCTGATCTGATTCTCTCTGAGGGCTGTTGGCTGCTGGCAGTCCCCCTGTCACTTTTCAAGTCACTTGGGAGTCACTGCTGCTGAGATGGGGATGGATCTCAGAGGGATCCGCAGTCTCTCCTGGGTGCTTCCTGCGCTGTGTGACAGTTTTTATCTCGGCCGTATTTCAGAAAATGCAGCAACATCTGCAGCTGTGAAATTGTCACCACCTGCCCCCAAAATAACATGGTCAGAGGGGAGAAGAGGATGAGTGTGGCACGAGAGCTCTGGAGGGAGTTCTGCCATCCCAGCTCCATCCAAGCTGCTGTGCCCCTTGCAAGTACCCAAGACCACCCTACAGAGGCTTGGGTGCTTGTAGTTTTGTATCTCACCCCATGCCAGGTCACCAAATGCCAAGGGACTGCTCAGGGCTTTGCCATCCCATTCTCAGTGCTCAGTCACATCAGCTTTCCAAAGCAGCATAAAACCCAAGAAACACAGAGTGTTGTGAAAAGTATTTATTAGAATTGTCAACATTAAATTTTCCTTACTATTTTCAGTTTGTTGTGGAAATTAAAACAAGAACCACGTTTTCCAGCTGCAGAAATGCTGCTTTTCAGCCAGTTTTAGTCTGCGGCTGTTTACAAGGCAGTATAAGTTTTCACTGCCTAATAAAAACAATCATCTGTATTCCATGGCTGCAAGCAACAACACTGTGAGAGAGTGGAGCAAGTCAAGGAGGTTTTGGAGAAGAATATGAATTATCTCACCCAGAGAACAAAGCACAGACGGACCCTGAGCACTGAGGGAAATTGCACAACAACGTGCAGGCAAATCTCCAAACCTGCACGGTTTAACTGGGGGATTTTATACTTTTGAGAAAAAATGTATTTTTTTAATATCCCCATAGGTACAGTCTTGCCACTTATTTCTGCGATTTAAATTGTTGCTTCTGTTTTTTAAGGCCAGGATGAACGGGCAAGCATTTAATCAGCCAAGTTGGATGGAGGAGCACAGGTACCAGTGAGACTCGTGGGACGACTCTGCAATGAGCAAGAACATTAAAGGCTGCTATAAAGAAACAAGCTTCTGTGCCCTCAGATGGACAGAATTATAAAAATCCCCACAGCATCCCCAAAGCAGTGAATTAAGCGGAGAAGGAGCTGTGTTTAATGTGATGGATGGAGCCCACGGGCCCCATCGCGGGGACGTGGCCGTCAGGGCACCGGTACCTGCCATGGCTCCCCGCAGCACCTCCCCGGGAACATCAGACAGGATAATTACGTACTTAAATCTGGGTGCTTTACTACACAGAAATTCATCTGCTACCCTCAGAGTCCTTGAAGTTAAAGAGGGATTTGAGTTACTGACATAATTTGTTCCCTGAGGGTTGTGGAAAGAAGAGAGACACACATCTGAATAATAACTCTCCGACCACGTTTTGAATGGGAGCGAGCGCTACTCTAGAGCGAGACACAATGGGAAGCAAAAGATTTCAAATGTTTATAAGCTACCTAATTCCCAGGCACGATGGGGTTGGGTTTTTCCCCCAAGCAGCATCTGGGAGGGAGGTCAGCAAGTTCCCTTCAGAAACTGTAATTGCAGCCTTCCAATACTTGAAGGGAACTTACAGGAAAGATGAGGCAAGATCATTTACAAGAGCATGTACTGACAGGACAAGGAAGAATGGGTTTGAATTGATAGACAGTAGGTTTAGATTGGATATTGGGAACCGATTCTTGGCTGTGAGGGTGGTGAGGCCGTGGCACAGGGTGCCCAGAGAAGCTGTGGCTGCCCCTGGATCCCTGGAAGTGCCCAAGGCCAGGCTGGACATTGGGGCTTGGAGCAGCCTGGGATAGCAGGTGTCCCTGCCCATGGCAGGGGATGGGATGATCTTCAACGTCTCTTCCAACCCATCCCATTCTGTGACTCCGTGACCTGTGACGAGGTGCTTTGTGCTCACTTTGCCAAAGGTTCTGTTAAGGTGACGCTGTCTGTGGTCCCAAGCTAAGGGCTGCTCTGCGTGAGGGGCGGCTGTGTGCGAGGGGCGGCTGTGTGTGAGGGCCGTGGGCTCCCCGCCCTCACTGGGCGGGATGAGACTGCCCTTTGCCCGCAGCCCTTTGTCCTTTGCCCGCAGCCCTTTGTCCGGTGCCCGCAGCCCTTTGTCCGGTGCCCGCAGCCCTTTGTCCGGTGCCCGCAGCCCTTTGTCCGGTGCCCGCAGCCCTTTGCCCGGTGCCCTTTCCCTGGAGCCCAGAGCCCTTTGCCCGGTGCCGGCGCTCGCCCCGAGGCTCCTGAACCGAGCTCCACAAGATGGCGAGCGCGGGCCCGCGCGGGGCCAAGATGGCGGCGGGCGGCGCGGCGCGGGGCCGGAGGCGCTCGGACACTCCCGGCCGCGCTCGCCCGGCCCGGCCACGGCACCGGCACCGGCATCGGGCCCGGCGCTCCGCCAAGGCGGCCTCGGCAGCCGACCCCGCACAGCCCGCGGGGGAAGCAGCCGACACGGCGAGCCCGGTACGAGGGATGGGGCCGGGTGGGGTATTGGGGATGGGGGGGGAAGGCCGCGGGGCTGGGCGGTCACAGCTGGGGGGGGATCGCCGGTAATTATTAACAGCTACAATCTGAGCATCACCATGTGGGAATTATCAGGAGAATTGAAGTAAGTTTATGGCCGTTCCCGCTCCTCCCACGACGTTGTTTGTGCCAGTGCAGAAATACAGAGCAGACCTATCTGTTTGCCGTGCCGAGTGATGACAGGCCTGGCACAGTAATTCCCATTAGCATCATCCTTAAGAAAATAAGAACATGGTGATTGACCTCTTGCGGTGCTAGTTTATTCTCTGACCAAAGTGTTTTTCTCTCACTGGTGATGGACTGTACATTGTGGTTTATGTAAGCTGTCTGCTCCTCTTTTCCTCTCTTTACATGCACTTTCTACTAATTACTTCTCTTAGAAGGTTTGAATCCAAATGTCACTTGTGTGATGGAGCCCGTCAGTTCCACAGCCAGCTTTGCAATGAAAGAGATAAGGTGATTTTATTCTTTTTTTCAAGTGAGCTTTAGGATCTTGTCTTTTTTTCTAACAGTGTTCATCACATGAAGCTGCTGAAGGACGACCCGCAAAGAGGATGAAATGTGAAGAAAGCAGTCTAAAATCAGAGCTAGAAGGACTCACATGTGAAAGTAGAAACCTTGCTGCACTGAGGGAAACACCTAAAACATCTGACGGGGACGGAGGTTCAGATGATCCAGGAGACAGCAGAATAATCCAGCAGGAAAAAGATGAAAGCATTGCAGAGACTGCAGAGAAGCAGGAAAAGGAGCGTGGTGTTTCTGTGGAGCCACGCGCGCTGCAATCCAGCTGTACTCCATTAAGGCTGGGTGGATACCTGCACTACCATCACGTGTTCAGCGAAGAGGAGAGCAGCTGCGGGAGCTTTGACGGGGCCACCTCGGAGGACGCGGATCGCCCACGGCGGCCGATGCTCCTGGAGCACAGCAGCGGCCTCTCGGATGAGGACAGCAACCAGCCCATGCCAGTGCACCGCTTCTTTGGAGATGTTGAGCTGGTGAGATCATGAGTCCACTCCTGCTTTAGGCTCAGCCCTGGTCTGCTTCAAATTTGCCTCAAAGCTCGTGGTGAATTTGAGCAGTATTGTTTGGCTCTGTACCCCAGATAAAATTGTCTCCATCAGAGATGAAATTACTTGCCCAGCCAAATTAATTTCAGGTGTAAAATCTTTCTTATTTAGGCTTTTTAGTCCGATTCCATGAGATAGGAGTTTTTACTGATAATGACATTATGGAGACACAGTATTGTTGGCAAAATAGATTTTAGTTCTTAACAGAATGATAGAATGGCTTGGGTTGGAAGGGATCATAAAAATCCCCCAGTTCTAGCCCTGCTGCACTGGGATTGTTTGGAGTGGAAACTGGTTTCTATCTACCTCAGCTTTTGAACTGATTCAAGGGCCAGAGCTTTAAATTTGAATTCCTTTAACAAGCATCACTTTGGGGCAGGTGTTTCCTGTGTTTTCTGTGGTATTCAGGGAGTGGTGAGGATTTGTTTAAGGAGCCCTTCACCCTCTGCAAATCTTCCTCACACCTGTGGAAGGAATACCAGCCCTGAGACTGCCCAGGGGTCTGGTTTGGGCAGACTCTCCTCAAAGCCCCACAGCTTTAGCTTTGTGCCACTGCTCCCGAGCTGAGGGTTGGTTCCTGTATCAGCTGAGGGGGGATGGGAACTGGTGGAGGCAGGAGTTCTGCCATTTGCCACCACAGACTTTCCTTACTGATTTGATCTTTTCCCTCCAGCATCTCCCAGAAGTTGTGCTCCCGAGCGTGACGAGGAGCAGGCGAGAAGCCAGGAAGCTCCATTTCATTGCAAAGGAAGATGATGATGATGAGGAGAAGGAGGAGGAGGAAGAGGATGTTGTCTAACAACAAACTAAACAAATTAAACCCTTCTTTTTCTTCGCCACCACATGGCAATAGCTGTGTCAGTAACATGAGGTGTCTGTTTGCCTTTTCTCAGGGAGAGATCTGGGAGAGTTTGTTTTGCTGGCATTGGCAGATACAGTATTCCAGTGCTTATCTGGGGCAAAGACTGAATTGTCAGTGATTTGGAAATAAAGGATAATGTAGCACTTTACCACTGGTATTTAGGAAAAAGCCCCAAGGAAAATAGCAGTTCTTACTGCTTTTTTGTAAATTTGAGCCTCTACCTTGAGAAAGTGTTTGGTTTCAGTCCTTTTTTCCAAAATAGGCAAGAAAAGGATGCTGGAGTAAGGTTCTTTTTCTTCTAATTCTGTGATGTCTGTGACATCCAGGTAATAAAAGGAGCAAGCTGATTTCCTGGTACAAAGAAGGTCAAGGGTCTCCCTTGTGTGGATTGTTTACACCTAACCCAGGACCAATTAAACCTCTAAAATGCAGTTCTGCTGGCAAAATGAAATGCAGGATGTCAAGAGTGGGTTCAGTGTGCTCATCTCTGGGAGTTCAGCATGTTTTCATGGCACATCAGCTCCCCAAACACCCACCCCATGGTGCTGCCTCCTCCCTCCACCTGCTGCTCCAAGTGTTGTCCTTTGATGATTTTCAACTGATTTCCAACAGGGATTTTGCAAACAAATGCTTTGGTGGTAATACACAAGGATTACCATCCCTTGGATTTGATGGACAGAGGAAGATTGCTAAGGCTGTGGGGCAGCCCCCTCTGCATGTTTGAAAAAAAAAAGGAGCAATCTCAGCTGACTCCAGGAGCTGTTAATTCACCCAGTGTTTGTGGGAATATTTCTTTGAAAGTGTGATTATGCAATAAGCTTCCAGATATTTATTGTTATAGCTCCTTCTGTGTTTCTAAAAATAGAGAGAAAATGTTATCAGCAGATGGTTTAAATAAATATTAATTTCTACAGCTAGAGCCTGTTAAACATTCAAAAGTTGTAAGGCAAACAAATTGCATATGCATGGCATGGTAATGCATTCCCATTTCCACTCCAGCTGATGCATTGTTTCTGTCAAAGATATTTCTTGGCTCCTTTTCACTCTAATTCTGTAACATGGAAAAATCCAGAGTTTTTAATCACATATTCATGGTTCCAGCCTAGCTCTGTGTTGCTGCAGCTCCTCCCAGCATTCCTTCAGTGCTGTTTGCTGCTGGCTCTTTCTACCAAACACAATTTCACACATAGACATTCATTTCACTGTGCAAAATGCATTTTCAGTTTGGGGGATGTGTGCTGCACAGGTGACACTGGGGTTGTCACCAGAATGCTGCCAGTGCTGCCCTCCTCAGAGTCAAACACTGCAGGAAGGGAAGCTGCAAGGATCGATTGCATGCAGTAGAATTAGAAATCCTGTGTTTAAAATGCACCTCCTGGCTTTTCAGATTGCAGTGTTTGGGAGGGGAATTAATTTGTTGTTTAAAGTACATCAGTAGTCTGTAGCAAACCTTCCAAGACTCAGTAACTCGGGGCTCAGGCAGAAATGCCATCTCCACACAATTCCATGTGCACTAACTGATCCAGGACCAATACCATGGGGGAAAACCGAGCTTTTCCTGGCTATTTACAGAGCAGTAAGCAGCTGGTGCTCCATTCATAAACACATTTCCCTTCATGCCCTATCACATCTGATTAGGTGTGCATCTCCATGTACTCACACACGCACACACAGATGTGGTGGCATTTTTTTATTTAAAAAGTTCACACGATTTACAATCGACAATCCCAAAAGTTCAGTTGCTATCAGCTGGTATTAAAAAAAAATTCAAGTAAAAATGGAACTATTCGTGATTTGTTGCCTGAGGTAGGAAATGTTTTACCAAAGCAATATTCTCCAAGGCAGTGGGTAAACATTACTGTAAACATGATCATTATAGCTGTCCTTGCTGGTGGTGCTTCAAGCAAACTCAAGCTGAAGAGGCAGAAAGTGTTAGAAGGGAGAGGGAAATCAGCAGGGAAGATGGTAAACAAAGGTGGGAAAAGCAAAAATGTGGGGATATATCATGCCCTTGCTCTTCTTTCTGGGAGATGCACATCTGAAGCAATGGCAAAGGGGCAGGTGGGGATGAGGGTGGGAGTTCGGCACAGGTGAGGTGGCAGCTCTGCTGCTGAATCACCTTTGGCATTCCTGAAATACACTGGTTGCTACCTGCAAAAGGCACAGAGTAAAACATGATCCTAAATCCTTTGTTTGGCTTAGTCTTCAGAGGAGGAGGAATCTATGAGCTCCTGCAGATTAGTTTGGAAGAAATGTTTTGTCCAAGTTTCATTTCTGTGTACTGAGTTTTGGGCCAAGACTGGCCAGAGATGACAGGGTAGAATCAGTGTCAGCCTCTGGCTCATTTTGTACCTTTATCACACTTGACTTGAGCTGAGGGAAGCACTTGTAAGCAGTGGAAGGCAGGAGAGGAGAATTAAATGGGATATTGGAGTGTGCTTTGTGTGGCTCTGGTTGGGTTACTCAGCCAGTCTCGTGCCAGGGACTCTCAAATAGTTCTTATTGAAGAAATTGGAGTTATTTAAAAACAGCAGACTGACATGATTGAAAAAAGCTGCAGGTCCCTTTCAGAGACAGCACTAGGAAATCTCATGGGTTTGCTTCCTCTTTTTGTAAATTCTAGTTTTGTCACAGCTGAGGTTATGATTGGTTTTCTTATGGCAAGCAATATGTACGAGTTTTAAATTATCCAGGGTAAACAGCAGCTGATAGAAGTATTCCCAGTTCACTTCTCTCCCATCTCGTGTTTTGACAGCTTCTGCCAGTTCTGGGACAACAGCACGTTTCTTCTCAATTCTTGGGGACACAAAAGAAGACAATATTGCCATCAAGAGTTTTTTCAGAATAATCAAGCCTCCATCTTCCTTTCAGAGCCAGGCAGAACTGGAATTCTTTCTCCATAACTAGGTGCATGATTTTTTTCCCCAAGGAAATTAGTTTACAAATCTTGTTTGCTTCACACCAACATTTGAAATGGGTCAGAGGGGGTTCTGCCAGAGAGGAGAATTCACACAGTGCAGTGAGGAGGGGTGTGCTTCCATACAAAGAAAATCTGCACAGAAGCAAAGCAGCTAATGAGAGGCAGCATTTCATCTGTCTTCAGGGTTTTGTTCTCAGAACAGCTGCACCATCCCAGCACCTTTTCTCACAACATACAGCAGAGCTGACTGCAGAGCAGGGGGAAGGAACTAAGGCTAAACCTTTCTGATGAAGCAGGTAAGTCTGGATTAACACTTTGTACATACATGTGGTCGAGATTCCAGGTGCTGAAGAGGATCCTGCTTTCCCTGTTGCTGTAGGGGTTGATAGAATGCTTACATGGGCAGTCATCTCTGTCGAAAGGGCCCTGTGAAAGGTGTCACACTCATCACCCCAGTGTGGTCATGCCACATGCTAGTGATCCTGCACCCCACATCCCCCCCAGCCTGACACTGCACCCAGGGGGCTGTTTCCTTAATCTGATGTTGAAGAGGGAATGGGTTCAAACGTAAAAAGGGGGAATTTAAGTTAGGTATACAGAAGAAATTCGTCCCTGTGAGGGTGGTGAGGCCCTGGCACAGGGTGCCCAGAGAAGCTGTGGCTGCCCCTGGATCCCTGGAAGTGCCCAAGGCCAGGTTGGACGGGGCTTGGAGCAACCTGGTCAAGAGGAAGGTGTTCCTGCCCATGGCAGGGGGTGGGATGAGATGATCTTTAAGGTCCCTTCCAACCCAAACCGTTCCATAATTGTTCAGGAAGGCTGCAGGTACCTGACAGGAGAACCACCCCTCTGCGGTGCACAGACGTGCTGCCTCCTCCTCCTCCCTTCTGTCAAAGTAGCACCCGTTGTACTTCACGGATTTCAGTTTATCTGTCATTAGGTCGATTATCCCTCTGTAGGCATCTCGTGCTGCAGGATGAACGTTTGAAATAAAACCACTAACCTAGAGGGGGAAAACCCAGCAATCACTCCTCCTTCCTGTGGCAGCCTGAGGCTCTTTTCCACAATCACGGTGTTACACTGTAAAAGTACTTGATATTCCTGTGGCCACAGAATTACTGTTACAGCTTGCCATAAGTTACTTCAACGGAAACTTTTACCTCTCTCATGTAGCCCCGCATTCTGCTCTCACAGCTGTGCCGCAGGTAGCTGGATTTGTTCTTGAACCGAGACTCCAGCCCTGGAGGGAATGAGATTATTTTGTACCTCAGCACAGCTCCTGCCCAGCCAGGAGTTCATGCTGGCTTTTCACCAACTCAGGATGCACAGGTTTTTTATTTTCCCATTTTTATTTTACTGGTTTAGGACTATCTTGCTCTTAAGCACTTAAAATGCTGTAGAGTGTCTGCTGAGAGAGCAGTAGCTGGTATTGTTACATGTTTCTTGTTACTGTGCATATGTGGAACACCAAGAGATTGTGAAGGGAAAACGGAATTGCTGGGGAAGAACTGCAGTAATGGCTTGGGAATGGGAAGGGAGACTTGCACAGTGTAAAGAGAACATAAAGCATGGTCAGCTGGCAGAGATGTGCAAGTTATCCATGTACTATTAGCAAATCATTAAAACATCTTAAATGCATATTTATGTTAATGGGGGAAAATGTATTCCAGAGCTATCTCTGATAAAGCAATAGGGAACACCATTTCTTAAAAAATGTTGTCTGATAGTATATATGCATATACTTTAAAGAAATCTAAAGATGCATGCTAATGGAAGGGATAACTGAACCCCTGACCAAGTACCCGATCCCACCAGCCAGAAGAGCTCCCAAACTTTGCTTTAAGAGTAGCAAAACTGACAGAAGTGACTCTCCAGCAAAGAGCAAGACCTGGGACTCCTTCAGCAGTTTCCTACGGCAACAAACACACCTTCGAACCATTTCTTGTCATCTTCCTTGTTCTCGGCCAGGATGTTTTCGCTCAGGTTGTGGATTAGATCCGCCAGCAGCTTCTGCCTGTGGGGAGCTCGCTCGTCCGTCAGCAGCCTCCGCGCAGCCTCTACCACGGCGTCCTGCTGGCTGCAGAACGCGGCCAGGAGCCGCTCGATGTCGCTGGCACCTGGGGCAGGTGAGGCGGCACCGGCTGAGCCCCCGGCAGCGGCGCTGCCCCCGCGCCCCCCGCCCGGCCCCGCACTCACAGCCCCGCCAGCTCTCCCCGGGGCCCAGCAGCACCAGCTCCGTCTGCGGCGGCAGCGCTCGGAAGTAGCTCTCGGTCAGCTCCGTGCCGTCCTCGTAGAGGCAGAGGCGGCTGCCTGCCAAGGGAAGCTGCCCCGCGGGCGGGTGAGCGGCGGACGGGACGCCGGCTCCGGGCAGTCCCGCACCGGCAGCAGCTCCAGCCCCGGTAGCCCCGGTCCCGCACGGTCCCGTCCCGCACCGGCAGATCTGTCCCGCGGCTGTAGCAGCATCCCAGCCTGGTACCGTCCCGTCCCTGTAGCACCCGGCAGCCCGCAGCCCGTCCCGCAGCATCCACAGCCGGCAGTGCCCGCTCCGCCCCGCACGGTCCCGTCCCACGCCTGTAGCACCCGGCAGCCGCCAGCCCGGCAGTGCCCGGTCCGGTCCGCCCCACACCTGCAGCAGCCGGCAGCCCTTCCTCAGCAACCCGCGCAGGCTCCCGGCCGCCACCCCGAACTTCTGCGGGCCGCCGCACCCACGCAGGCGGAAGGGCCGCAGCTGCTCCGCCATGGCCGAGCCGGTGCCGGTGCCGGTGCCGCTCCCTGCCCTGTGCCGCTGCCGGTGCCGGTGCCGCTCCCCGCCCGGTGCCGGTGCCGCTCCCGCCCGGGGCCGCTGCCGGTGCCGCCCCGCGCAGGCGCCCCGGGGCCGGCGGGGCGGTCGCGCCTGCGCGGCGGGGCCGCGTTGCCATGAGAGCGGCGATGGGGCCGCGCTGAGGCAGGTGGGGCCCGGCCCGGCGCTTCCCCCCGCGCTCCGCTCTCCTTCCGCCCCGGGGACCCTCCGAGGTCCCGCAGGCCCCCGCCTGCTTTGTCCGCCGCCCGCCCTGGTTGTCCCCCCGGAACGGTGCGGCCGTGACCTCTCGGGGCCTGCGCCTCCTGCGGGGTCGGGCCCGGTGTGGGGAGGGAGGGACGGGCCCGGTGTTGGTGCCATAACAGCGGCACGGCCCGGGGTGGGCAGCGGCGGGCCCGGTGCTTCTCTTGTGTCGCCAGCAGTAGCCTCGGTGGGTGCGTGGCTTTCCCAAAGAGACTAAACTGGCCTTGTGCTTTGCTTTTTGTGTCTCTGGCTGCAATACACAGAGCATGGTACAGGTACAGGTTTGGTACAGGGTGCTCCTGTATGCATTTGGAACTCTTAGTCTCGCGCTCCATCTTGGATTAGCTGGTTTAATTTATTGGCAGGATGCTCTGCAAGTGAGCTAAATCCTCGTTTTGCTCAGCACTAGTCAGACCCTCGCCATAAGAATATTTATGGTTCCAATGTTAATTAAAGGGAATCTATGTTTGCACTCATCATCTCCTGAGTTGACAGACCACAGGATGCAATTCTTTGACAGTAATGTCTCAGTGAGTTTTTATCATCCTTCCAGGGATGAATTTAAGCCTGAAGGCCGTGGCTGTGACCAGCTCAGCTGCCCAGGATGCCACACAAGATCGGTTTCACTGTGGTCAGTTCGTCGGGACACGAGGATGGGTTCAGCGCTCGGGAGCTGATGGTTCACGCACCGACAGTGAACGGGTGGCGGTCGCCCAGGTACTGTGAGGGGAGGGTGTTGGAGCACTGCAGATCTGAAGCACCAAGTTTAAAATGATTGGCAGATGTACCATGCGTGGTCAGAGGAGTTTACAGTATCCCCAACCAAACTGATAAAGCAAAAAAAGTTACTTTAATCCTGTGGAATCCTCATCCTGAGGGGAGAAAAGCACCTTGGTTAACACCTAAAGGCACTGCATTGTATTTGAATAAAGCCCTGGAAAATGAAAATAGGAACTTTTTTTGTTCTTGGCAGTCTTGGAGTTTGCAACTGCTTTGGCTTAGTATGAAAAATCTGTTTGTCTCAGCACATCCTCTAAACATGTGGGGGGCACCTGAACATATGCACACAGTAAAGGGAAGGGAAAAGTGTTTCCACTCTACTCTTGGGATTCTTACAATATTTATAGTGTTGGCATGCAGTTAATAACTTGAAATTTCCATATTTAAATGTTGCTCAAGTTGGAAGTCAAGTCCTCTTTAAAATGATGGTTGAGTTCAGAAACTGTGTCTCTTTCAGGCTCTGTCAGTACCCCCAGGAAATCATCCTGCAGCTGGTGGAGAGGTGTCGGATCCGGAAGCTGCAGCTGCTTGCTCACCAGTACATGATTGCAAGCAAAATTGAGTTCTACATCAGTGAGAGTCTCCCTGAATACTTTGCTCCGTATCAGCCAGAGAGGTTTCAGAGACTCGGGTGAGTCGGAAAGTTCTGGATCTGTTTATTGTCTTAATCAGAAAAGCTTCAGGGGAAAATAATACTCAGTATAGGTTGTGTGTGATGTGGATGTGCTGTGTGAGCAGCAGAGAGATCTGTGACAAAGCTGGAGGTGCAGGGGAATTATCTCACCAGCTAACAGCACATGTTGTCTCAGTTAGAAGGGAGTTTTAAGCCTGAGGAGCAGAAATCCACCTGTTTGTTTGGATATATCCTCTACTCACGTGTCATGTTTTCCTTCCCAGTTACGTCCCTCTCTCAGACAATGAGAAGACTGATTTCAGAGCTCGAGAGTTGAAATCTGTGTACATGGATGCAGTTGGCCAGTACCTGAAGCTGATTTTCCACAAAAATTATGTCAATAAATACAACTTGTACGGGCAGGTGAGTTAAAAGTCTTTACCTGGTAACCTAGGTGACACTTCCATAGTAAAGAGCAGGCACAGAAATCTGCTTCCTTGATTTGTAGAAGCAAAAAAACGTTGGTTGAAAGCTCCTACGTTTATTTTAGTTGGTTTTAAAGCACAAAACACAAATAGCAGGTTAGAAGTGAGCTGGAATCAGGTGCACCTCACCCAGAACCAGTGAGTCAAGGGCACAGTCTTTCACTCTTGTTTGTGCTGAGGTTTAACCAACACAGCGGGATCTGTGTTGAGGACAAGGAACTCTCTCTGAGTTTGGGGTCACAAAGCCATCCTTGCGTGTTTTGAACCTGTTGTGGCATTAAGTGAAGGTGTTGCAGAGCCACCATGGTACAGACACACAAACACCTGCCTCAGTTCTGCAGGGGCTCCTTTCACTTCCATCCCAGACCAGGAATGGGAGCAAACAGCAGATCACTGCATAATGGAGTTACAGATGTGGTGATACATTTTCAGTGGAGCAGGAGGCACATTTATCACTCAGTGCTCCTCTCTGCTTCTGTATCACTCTGCTGACCACAGGCCCTGGTTTTTGTTCCAAGAAAAGAGGAATGAGCTTACACATTTCCATCTTCTGTGAATCTCTGCAGGTTGCCCTGGTCGCTGTGAACATCATTGGGGATCCAGCAGACTATGACAGCATGGGCAGTGTAAGTGCAAAGCGTCCCTGTCCTTTTACTGATGCTCCATCTCTTCAGGTACAGCTTCCTGGAGTAATGGGATGAACCTTTCTTCTGCCAGTTCTGTGCTGTAGCAGAGCTGTGCTGCATTAATTTACTTTTAATGTTCTCTTGAAGCAAGAAATTTGAGCCTAATATGGGAAGACAAAAATTAAAACATTATCAGTTGGGACATTTTCATTTTCAGCCTCTCTAAATTCTCCTGCTTCAATGTGCCCCAAAACACAAGTGCTCTACATTGCAGAGCTGATATTGGTTGTGGCAAGTCAGAATTCTGTCTTGAACACACAGCTGATGTTGGTGAATGTGCATTAAGATTTTTTTCCACCCTTCCAAAGCCTTCCAGAGAGAAGCTGATAGATCACTACTTGGGAATTAAATCAGATGACCCTGCCTTAGATGGAACTTACCTTGGGTAAGGATGTTCTTTACATATACCCTGGCAAAACCTCTGCTCAGCATAGAGTAGTTGTTGATCTGTGTTTTGTTAATTCACTGCTAATGAAAAGAGAAGCCTGCCTTATTGTGGATTGTTTTGTTCATTTTATGCCTTCAGGAAACGTGACTCCATTTCACCTCTGGACGATTTGGCCTTTGACATGTACCAGGACCCAGAAGTGGCTCAGATAATCCGGAGGCTGGATGAGAAGAAGAGGGAAGCTGTGCATCTCGAGTGCTATGACCATGCCAAGAAGCTCAAACAGGCCATCGCAGACTTGCAGAAGGTGTTGTTGAAAGATCTTTGACTCCTAAGTAGAGCAGAGCTCCAGGTGGCCCATCAGGGCCTTGCTGTTTGTGTGGAATCATAATGATTTTCGATGTATTTCCCAAAAGAATAATTTTAAAATCAAATAGCTTGATTGAGTAATTTGGCTGGAAGCAATGAGACGAGTAGAGTAAGGTGATTCCAAGAAATGCTCAGTAAAGTGATTCCAGGAAATGTTCAGTGAGATGATTCCAAGGTGATTTGTGCCAATCCTAGGTGGGGGAGCGGCTCGGCCGGTACGAGGTGGAGAAGCGCTATGCAGTAGAGAAGGAGGATTATGACCTTGCCAAGAAAAAGAAGGAGCAGATGGATGAGTACAGGCTGAAGGTGTACCAGCAGCTGGAGCTGCACGACCTCCTGGATGCACAGCTGCTGGTGGGTGCTGTTAGTCCAAACTCAGGGGGGTGTCCTAAATAGAAATGACAAAGCAACCAAACTTATTTTATAGGTTAATGGAAATTTTGAGATTTACTGAAGCTTTTCAGTTTTCTGTTTGGATTGTGGATTTCCCCCGCTGGAGACTCTCATGTGGTGTTTTATGAGCATGCTTAGTTCTCCATAAATCACATTAAGCTGTTGAGGTCTCAAGGAAATGGCATTAGAGTCCTGAATGTTTTGCATAATTTCAAGGCTACCTGATGCAGATGAGTAAAGTACTTTCTCATATTTTGGATGGGTAGAGGAGGCTTAGGCTGGTATCAAGGCTAACCATGCAGAATCCGTGTGATTTTTTATATACACACAGTTATGTAATGTTCTCAGAACAGGAAGTTTTATAATCTCTCCACACATGCACCCACACAGAATTATTTTCTGACTGTTTCATAAAGCTGCATCCAGTGGGAATGGTGACACACCTGTGAGCCAGGTTTAATATTTACTTGAAATCCCCAAAAGCTTGTCGACAGCCGGAGTTGTAGCTGTACTGACTGATTTTGGCACATTTTTAGCCTTGCTGTAAAAATCTCCTTCCCTTTTTCAGATCCAAAAGCCGCCTGAGTTGCCTTTGGGGTCTGTGAGTGGCACTGAGAGCCCCCAGAGCTCTCCTCCTGAGCCCTCAGACCTGCCCCAAGGAGAGCCCCGGAGGGCAGAGCCTGTGCTGGAAGAGCAGTTGATGGATCCCATTTCTTCTAAGCCTGTTGTTCCCTACCAGCCCGCTCTTTCTCCTCGGACTCAGCCCACAACCTCCAAGGAAGTGTTTTCCAAGGAAAATGTGAGTAGTGTTCCCTCTGTAACTGCAGAAACCTGTCAGAGCAAACAATCTGATGTCCAGCCTTCCAAACAATGTGGCTGTTCTCATGGTTAACTGGGGAGTGATGCTGCTTTCGTGTGAGATAATTGTACTGAGATAAATCCAATCCGTGATAAAACCACTTCTCATCTGATTCATTTTCAGAACAACAAATTTTATCTTTTCTGCTAGGTTGGATTTTTACCTTATGATGAGAGGCCTCTCCCAGCCATCTGCAAGCAGGTGGATGAAGCTGTTGCCTACCTTGAGCCTGAGGTGACTGAAGAGGACATGGGTGACATGCCAAGAACTGGCAGTACTGGGGAGCCCAAACCACTCACGGAGAAGGCACTGAGGGAAGCCAGCCCTGTTGTGGAAGTTTTTGGAGAGACTTTGGTAAAAACCACTAAAACAAACCCAAAACCCCATAAAACAAACCCGTGGATTATTGTGCTCTGTGTTGAGTTGAAAGGATTTTTATGTGCTCAGAGCTGCTGTTTTGAAATCTGAGCTTAAAATTTGACCTTGGCTCTATGGATGCCTGCTTTCAGCATTTATACAAATCTGTAGCTTTGAAAATCAATTACTTGATGTGCTGATAAACAGACAGGATCCAGCAGGCTGCTGTAGGGTATAGATCCAGAATATCCATAACTTGCCACTGTCTTTTGCAGGGAGAGAAACCCTCACTGTGCCTCGAAGGGCTCCATGAGCCTGACCTGTTAATCCCATTTCACTCATCACATTTCAAAATGTGTGCTTTTAATAAAGCCAGATTCCTGTAGGGACCACCTGGGCATTTCACGCTTCAGTTGATGTGTTCTTTTAAGGCTGGTTCTCTGTATAAATGTTAAATATGTATTGAAATATCTGTAGGGACCTTTTAAGAGATAGACTTGTTCTGTGCTCAGGTTTCAGGAGCGTATTCCAGAACCTGGTCGTGTCGAGAAGAATCTTTACTGGCTGTGTACAAGAAGCTGGTGGAAGTGTCAGTGGACACTCCAAAGGAGGATTTAAGGAACATGCTGAGGGCTGCTGTGTTCCTTGTGAGGAGGGCCATCAAAGACACTGTGTCTTCAGTAAGTTGGGATAGGTTTGATGCTCCAATTGCAGAACCATGGGGTTAGGATACTTTGAACAAATAGTTCATAAATCTACTGTTGAATAAATCCAAAACCAAAACAAAGGCCCTCAAAACTCCTCAAACAACTGGGCAATGTCTGGCATTGAACAGATGGAGAAAACTGCCCTGGGCTGAGCCATGAGCTGATGCAGTAAATGTGCAGTGAGGCTGATCCTTTTTCTTTGTTAAAACTGAGATACGGCAATGGAGTAACTTCTCGTTTTCAGCTGAAGGGGCTGCACTTAGCTGAAGGACACTTGGGCATGAAATAAATGTTAAATAAGAAGAAAAGAAGAAAATTGAGTTGTTACTCTTTGTAAAACAATTTCTGCAGCCTTTCACCTAAGTCCTAGCAACAGGTTTTCTGGAAGAGAGTTGTCTGAAGTAGCTTCCATTAAGGGTGTTACTGTAATTCCAGGTTAAGAATAGATCTTATTGTATTGTCTGAAAACAGGGGGCTCTGTGTTATTTTTGCTCAGTGTTTCCTTTTTCTTTTTAACTTAGGTTTTTCAGACTTCCCTGAAACTTCTAAAAATGATCATTACCCAATATATACCAAAACACAAACTAGGGAAGCTAGAAACTTGTCATTGTGTGGAAAAAACCCTGCCACATTTGCTTTCCAGAACAGGTGACTCTTCATCCCGTCTTCGCCTTCTGGCTTCAGCCTTCATCCAGGTGGGTGTTTCCCTTCAAATTTGGAGCTCCCAGATGGGAGACACCACATCTGAGTGGACTGTGAGAGCAGGGTTGGCTGCTGTGAAGTGTTACAGCTTGTCACAGAATCCCAGAATAGCTGGGGTTGGAAGGGCCCTCTGGAGATCATCCAGTCTAACCTCCCTACCAAATCAGGGTTACCTGGAGCAGGTGACACGGGAACACATTCAGGTGGGTTTAGAATGTCTCCACACCCTTCCTGGACAGCCTGTTCCAGTGCTCTGCCACCCTTAATATAAAGAAGTGCTTCCTCAGGTTGAGGTGGAACTTCTTGTGTTTTAATTTCTGGCCATAAACACATGGAAGGCAAAATGGTAGAATCAACTGAGTGTCTTTGTGGTGTTCCTTCTGGCTGTCTGTTGTCACCCCTGTTGTAAGGAGCAGTCTGGGGGTACCTGCTGCTGCTGAAGGTGTGACTCTTGTGTTCTTTGTTGTAAGTGATCTACAGAGATGAGAAAAATCTGCTTTGCAGAGGCAGGTAATTGTCCTCATCCCAGCATCTGCCTGCTCACTGACTCTGTGTTTCTAGGAAATGGCACTGTGCCCTGAAGTGAAACCTCTCCAGATTATTCCAGTCCACCTGGTTAAAACATTAAAACCAAATTCCCCAACACACCTGGCAATGAGTCATGTGGAATTGGTGGAATCTCTCCTGGGAGCCATGGGGACTGAAAACTCCGGGTTTACCGTCAACAATGTCATGAAGGTAAGAGGTCGAGGCTACAGCACATGCAGGATTTTCTGATGGTTGTCTGGGGGCTTGCCTGGCTTTTTTGGAGTGGTTGAGAATTCCTGAAGAGGTGTATTCCCTGATCAACAGTGCTGGTAATTTTAGACCAGGCTGGATGAGGCTTGGACCAACCTGGTCTAGTAGGAGGTGTCCCTGCCCATGGGATGGGGTGGAATGAGATGAGCTTTAAGGTCCCTTTCAACTCAAACCACTCTAGGATTCTGTGAACCAAGATATGGGGAAAAAAGAATCAATGGGTTAAAAAGTGTTTGCAGAAACTAAACTTGTCAGAAGATTTCTCCTGCTGCAGGAGAGTCTTGGACTAACAAACGAATCCTTAAAAATGCAAAATAAGAGAGGCATCATTTTTTTGTCATTATTTCCAGTTTGCCACGGGAGCTCTGGAGCACAGGGCACTGGAAGTGCGTGAGGTGGTGCTGAGGATCATCTTTGCCATGTACAGGGAGCACAGGGCAGCTGTGCTGGAATATCTCCCTCCAGACGACTCCGGCGCCCGCAAGACCGTGCGCTACAAAACGCTCTTTGAAGGGTTCGCCAAAATCGATGGGAAATCCTCTGAAACTGAAGTGAGGGTATGTGATGAGAGAGCAGAACGTACAGGGCCACTTCAGACACGGCTGTTGGCTGAGTGGTATCCTGATTTCATGGCTGGGTTGGACACTGCACAGGTAGCAGAGGGTGTTCAGATGTGTGGTTGATGTTCCTTAGTGTAGAAAGCTCAGCGTATCCCCTGTACTCACTCTTGGGAATAAAACCAACAAGGAATACAGAGATGGAGAAGCAGTTTGGAAAATGCACAAATGCTGTTTTCTGCTGTCAGTCCTTAGGAGCAGTAAGCCCAAAGGCTGTGCTGTTGTGTTCCTTTCAGGTAGTGCAGGGGAGTTTGGGAGAAGGGAGGTGTCACTGTATCACACCCATCATTTAACCAAGCAGGAGATTTCCTGTCCTGCATCGACCATGAGTTCTGTGCTGATGTGTTTTGCAATCTCTTGTGTGTGAGGGATGGTTCCAAAGCTTTTGGAACTGACAGAGTGTTTCCTGCCAGGCACTGAGAAAAACAGCAACAGAAGCAGAGAAACAAACAAAGGAAGAAATGAAAGTTCTAAAAGGTCACCCAGCAGCTCTAAAGTTAGAGTTACAAGCAGAAGTTGAAGCTGAAGAGGTAAGCATGTTTCAGTTTAAGGTTTTTTTTAATCCTTTGCTCCTTGAATATCATGGACTTTGATAATGAACATTGGTGTTGTCTCCTTAAAAAGAGAAACTTGAGACATACTCTGGGTGACTTTTCTCCTCAGCAGTCCAGCTTAAAATCTGGGGTGTTGTTTTTCCTAACATCTTGTAAAATTTGGATTTTTTATTATAATGTAATAATACCTTTATAATATAAAAAGAACCTTAATACAAGAGATTTGCCCTAGAACTAGAAGCACAAACATTGTAGTGCATTGGCTCTGCTTCTAGACTTTACAAGCCAGACAGAAATCAGTGTATAGTGCGTTCCCTTTCTCCCTGCAAGGCAAACTTCTGAGTTACATTTCTTTGTTCAATAGGAGAAAGAATCTGATTTTCAGAAGACAGAGAGTCAAGGTAGGTAGTTTCAAATAAGAGTTAAGAAATGTAGATGAATTGAAGTGTGATCTTGGTTTAATAGTTCTCTCCTTACAGGTTACCAGGTATATGGAAGCCCTCAGGCTACAGCAGCAAAGATTCAGGAGGAGCTTTCCTCTGTTGCCAATTACCTGGACAAGTAAGTGAGACAAGCCTCTAATCACCTTAAGCCCTTGGTGTCACCTGTGAGCTCCTAACACTAATAACATTTTTCCAGTAGATCAAAGCTAATACCTTCAGCAGTGAAACAATAAAGACTAAAATATCTTCTAACAGATTTGGAATTATCACCAGGCAATCCTAGGTGCTTTTTTTTTAAGTTCTTGGATAGTGTGACTTTGTACTTTTTTTTTCCTGGCTGTTTGCTTGTGGGATAAGAAGTAGACACAGTTTGATGTTCAACTGCCAGTGTGAAACAGGAGAAATATGGTGTGGATTTGCTGGGTGTTGTAGGGGGAGGGCATAGAGGAAACCCTTGGAAATTCTGGAGCCAGGGAAGACAGTTTTGGTGAGCTGCTCTCAGAACTTTCTTGGAATGAATCATTCTATAAGAAAAAATGCTCTATAGTTGTATTCACCCTAAATTACATCCCAGTACCTGCCTGATCCTAAGGTCAGCACTACACAGGGAAAAGAAACTCCTCAAGATATTGGCTGTTTTTGAGAACAGCTTGGAACAGAAGGAACAGGGCTCATCCATTTCTCTCTGATGTCACTGACATTTGTATTTTTTTCCCAGCTTGTGTATTTTTTGTGGTGAGAGGAACGAGTCCTTCACAGAGGAGGGGTTGGATCTGCATTACTGGAAGCACTGCCCCATGTTAACCCGATGTGAGCACTGCAAACAGGTCAGACTGAACTTCCCAGAGCTACTAAAGACATGGACTGTTGTTGTTCTGGTTTAGAGGCACTGTAAAATATTTAACACTCAGGCAGGTGAATTCTGAACACACCTGTGTGATTTGGGTAGCGCTTTTGGAAAAGAGCAGCATTAGAAAATGAATTAATAAATGGACTTAAATTGAAATTTCCCTTTGTCATTTTGGAAGGTGAGGTTAAACTGCTGGGGTTTTTAATCCCATCCTTATTTGCTCATCACAAGCCTTCCTGGCTGTGTTGCAGATGCTGGAGATCTGCAGCCTGACAGAGCACCTGCTGACTGACTGTGACAAAAGGGACAGCTTTGGGAAGTGCCCGCGCTGCAGGGAGGCCGTGCCCAGGGATGTGCTGCCCAAACACATGAAGAGCAGGATGTGCAATCGTGAGTAGCTCCAAACAGGAGGGTGGAATATCAGAGGTTCAGACTTTCAAACACCAGGGATCTTTGGCAAGTCAGGCTGCTTGTGTTTCAGACTTAGGGATCTAAGTGAATCCTCAGGAGGGAAAAGATTTGGGATAAATGCCTGAGTTTCCAGTGCTTGGCCTCTGTGAATGTGTGTGTGGGGAGGGTGAGTGAAAAGACTGGAAAGTCTCTTCCATGCCCCTGTGGATTAAGCACTATCCCAGCACAGAAAGGACATGGACCTGTTGGAATGAGTTCAGAGGAGGCACCAAGTTGATCAGAGGGATGGGTCACCTCTGCTATGGGGAAAGGCTGAGAGAATTGGAATTGTTCAGCCTGGAGAAGAAAAGGCTTTGGGGTGACCTAATTGTGGCCTTCCAGTGCCTGAAGGAGCTGCAAGAAAGGTGGAGAGAGACTATTTACAAGATCTTGGAGAGACAGGACAAGGGGGAACGGAATGATCTTTAAGATTCCTTCCAATCCATGCAATTCTGGATTCTGAGATTCCTTTTGATCTTGTTTTGATGAAGATGATTAAACATGGGACTTCTTTGGGAGCAGTTAATGATAAGGGGGCAGGAGCTGGGTTAGTCATGGGGTAGTTTTTTGCTACTTTCTTTGAAAATTCTCTTCTTGTGTCTGAAATTAGCCTCTCTTTGAAATTCTTGCGTTATTTTTCAAACAATTTCAGCTGCCAAACCAGAAGATGTGGCCAACCATTGCCCTTTGTGCCATGAGAACTTTCCGCCTGGAGAAGAGGTGAGGCCACTCTTCATGTTGGGCTGATGTTGCTATGGGTTGTTTTAATGTGATGGACCTTTCAGGATATATTAAAATAATGCATCCATTATTTTCTATTTCATGGCAAGGAGCTCATACTTGAAAAAAGCTGTTGCCATAAAGTCTGTGCAAATTATGATTTTGCCCATGTGACATTGGCTAATTTTGCTGGAGTTGTGTTATCTCTTCTTTGTAATTGACTTCAGGCCTGGAGATCTCACCTGATGGACAAAGATGGCTGTAAAATGAACCAGCGGAGGACATTCCCCATGAATAAAACCATTGTGGTGCAGCCTGGTAAGACATTAGTTAAAAATAATAACATTTATGCTTTTTACTGTGTTGCCTTTGCTTAAGGAAAGTGTTTCATCCCCAAGAGCTGGGTCTGTGCAACTCGTGGTTTGCATCTGTGTGAGCTAAGTGATAGTTCTTGTGCTGGAGCAGTGTACTTGGGGAGAAAATTCCCAAAATCATGCAATAACAATCATGTTAAAAGGAGCACATGAGCTCAGCTGGTGGGCAAAACTGGCAGATTGGATAAATTGATCAGTTCAGGGTTTTTTTCTGCAGGGCAGGATGACCATGAATAGAACAATCAGCTGAACAGTGTTCTGGAAAGCTCCTAAATGCTGACACAGGGAACCAGAGCCTGATTTAGCTTTTAGTGTCCAATCAAAGGGTGCTAATCTGATCCTAATTACAGGGTGAACTGAACAGTGAGTGCTGTGCACTGCTTTTCCTTTCCAGTCCAGACCCAGGAACTACACAGAATTTATCATTGTGCAGCTTTTTCACCATCAAAGAGACATTGATGCTGATGTCAGGTGGTGTTTTTTTTAACAGTTGCCTTTATGAAGCATGTGGAAAATCCTTTTATTTCCAGAACACAGAAGTTAAACAAACTGTCTGCAGCACCAGAACTTTTGGCCAGTAACATCCAAACCATTCCTCCTTCAGACTCTGGAGTTTTTTAGTTAACTGTGTGTTGAGAGTTCACCTGCTCTGTCTGAGCTGTGCTTTGCTCCTATCTGCATATCTTACTCCAGGTTCCTGGAAGGACCTGTGGAATTGCCCATTCCAGCTGACCTAAATGAATCATTGGAGTTAAACTCAGCCGTTTGCAGTCTCAAACTGGATCCACAGTTCTGTCTGTCTGTCCTCAGCTTTGCTGTTTGTACTGGCTAACGAGATGCCAGTCAGTTGTTAATTAGTTGCTGCTTAGAATTTGGAAACAGAAGCAAATCCTGTCTGGACAAGCTCTGATTCCAGAGCTATTTCCTGGAGGTAGGAAGGAAGTCTGACCACTACTGGTGTGGAGCGTGCTGAGGCTCAATGCCTGCCAGCTTCTGGTTGCTTCAGTCATTCAGACTTAACAGAGCTTGGGAATCAAAACGATGGATTAAATTCACTCCTGGGGCTAGGTGTGCTTGCAATAATGATCTCTATTTTTCTCTTCACAGCCAAAGCAGGTGGCCACTCTTTAAGGAAACCAGGTCCTTCAGGAGCAAAGCTTCAAGCTCCTTCAGTAGGAAGCAGGATCCGAACCCGAGTGGGCCCAAATAAAAGCACTGGCAAAACATACTCAAAGCGATGACAGGACAAATATTTCTTCCTTTGTCTTAATAACTGGGCACATGGCTGTTCAGAGGTATTTAAAAATCCTGGGCAATTTCTGTCATCTTTTCTGTGGGCTGTTTTTAGCCTTGAGCAGTGCCTGGGGTGATGCCCATGGCCATCCCTTGGCGTGGCTGTCACTGCAGCACTGGGCTTTGCTCTTAGGAGTGCTTATGTTGGAAATACCAAATGTTCTGGGACACGAACATTTTGACAGGTAACTGTGCTCTCCTTTCCAGTCCCATGGCTGTAATTTAATGGGTTCAAGCTCATTAATTATGTCAGGGGAGAGAAGTCTCTTCCCTGAGTCCCCCGAGGTGTTCGAGGAGCAGGGGCCACACGTGGGGGAAGCCTGGCCTTATGTGTGTGTCAGATTTAGGGTTCCAAAGGCAGCAGAGCTGTACCCAAAGCGCTGCTCAATCCCAGGAATTAGCACCAAATGGAAAAGCCAGGGGCTGGTTGGATGCTCTCCTGTGTTGTGCCACTGTGCAGGAGGTGACAGGACAATGTGGCCCCTCTCACTGTGCACCAAGTGCCTTATGAGCCCACTTGGCAGGAGGGTTAAACTGAACCCTCCAAGTCTGTATCCCCAAGAAATGGCCCCTTATAGAAAGGAAAAAATAATCTTGGTTGGGCCCTGAAGAGTTTGAGTTAGTAAAGTTAGAGCTTTTTGCCTGCTTTAGTGCACTTTAAGCTCAAATACTGAGCTTCTCTAGTTAGATATTGATTAAAACAACCATCCACAGGCTGGAGCCCGTGTCTTTAACAGCTTCAGAGAGACAAAGTCTGTTAAGACCCAAGGCATGAAGCTTTGTACCGAAGCAGCAGTTCTCACATCTCTACCTGTAACATTCCAGCTGTTGCTTTCCAGGATGGAATTGGTACCATGGGCAGGGGAATGAGTGATCATGATAATGTAAGGGGAAATTTGGGGGTTTTTTGCTCCCATGGAGTGACTTTGTGGTGGTGTTTTGTATATACAGAGCTGATTTTGTAATACAGTTTTTCTAGTTTGCCTGCAGCCTGCCTACCAGCTTACGGATTTTCCAGGTAGATCAGTGTGCTTGGATTTCAAAAATCTTTGTATAAATTGTTTCTCTAACACTTCCAAATACATATCTCAGTAATTACACACACGTTAGGAACATACACATATGTATAAATATGTTACCAAATACATAGGTATTTTTATTTTCCCTTTAGTGACATGGGTTCCTCTTTGAGAACTTGATTCTGTATGCTGAATAAGTAAGAAGTATCTCAAAATAACCATTGATCTTGCTCAGAGGTGCAAGGATGAAAACTGCTCTGTGGTACAATAAGCAAATAACTGAGCAGTGATAAAATGGCAGTTTTTTAGGATGTGAAAGGACCCTTTTGGAGCACACTAGTACCACCAGTGTCATGTTTAAGGGTGGATTTACCCGGATTGCTCCTTAATTAACAATCTGGGTTTGCTACAGTGGCAAAGTAAACACTAGAGTGAAAAACACGATGAGGTTTAGTGCTGTGCCACCAAGTCTTGAGCAAAATGTTCCAGACAAAAACCATTGCACAGGTGTAGATCTGGGCAGTGAAAGAAGGTCTGTAAAGTGTTGGACTGGGACTTGGATTTGGCAACAATGGGGCCTCAGTAGGAAAGCAAGGAAAGAATGTGGTCCTGAGCTCAGGGCTGTTTCTTTGTGATCTCTCCCCGTGTGAACTGTGCCTGAGTGTCAGCTGAGGTGTTTTCATCTGTGTCACGGCAGAGATGATTCCAGAGCAGCCCCTGTCCATGCGTGCAGGAGCTGATCTCATCCCAAAAGACCTCTGGGTGTTCCAGTACCCCAGGAGAGCAATTTAGAGTGATTGCATGTTCCTGAGTGCTGGATGAACAGATGGAGTGTGAAATCTGGGAGATTTTATCAAGAAAAGAAGTCACTCGTGTTAAATGTCAGTTATTTTTATTGCACATATTTAATAAATACCTTTAGCCAGTATGGAGGGTACGTCTGTATTTTCCAGCTGCTACAATGGAAATCGGTACAGGGTGGGGTGAGGCTGTGGCTCCTGCAGCACCTGGGGGTAGCTGTGTGTGCTGTACCTGGACCTGTGTGAGCTGGACCTGGATCTGTGTGAGCTGTACCTGGACCTGTGTGAGCCGTACCTGGACCTGTGTGAGCCGTACCTGGACCTGTGTGAGCCGTACCTGGATCTGTGTGAGCTGTACCTGGACCTGTGTGAGCCGTACCTGGATCTATGTGAGCTGGACCTGGACCTGTGCGGCCGCGCTGGGGCAGACGCGCTGCTCAGCAGCGATGCCGTCCCGTGTTTTGTCCTTGTTTCAGCCATCACTGCATGCAGGAGCATTGCCCGGCCCCGTCCCGCCGCGTTCCCTCTGCTGAGTTCCCGCAGCAGGTTCAGGTGACGACCGGACCCTCCCTGAGGGCGGGCCCCGGCCGGGGGCGGCCCTTGGGCGGCGGCGGCGGCTCCGGGCGGGGCTCTGGGCGCGATGGCGGCGGCAGGGCCGTGGCCGGAGCTGGAGGCGGCGGCGCGGGAGCGGCGGCGGGAGCTGTCGCTGGCGGGCGCGGCGGTGGCCGAGCGGGTGGCGGCGGGCGGGGGGCGGCTGCCGGAGGCGCTGCTGGCGCTGCCGCTGCTGCAGTCGCTGGAGCTGAGCGGCTGCGCGGCGCTGCGGGAGCTCGGCCCGGGCGTGGCGGCCGCGCTGCCCGCGCTCCACACGCTGGTGCTGAGCCGCAACGCGCTGGGCCCGGCCGGGCTGGGCGCGGGGCTGGGCGGGCCCCTGCCCGCGCTCCGCCTGCTCGACCTGTCCGGGAACGGGCTGGAGGCGCTGCCCGCCGCGCTCGGCGGCACGGGGCACGGCGCGGGGGACGCGGCCCCGGCCTTCCCGCAGCTGCGCAGCCTCAACCTGAGCGCGAACCGGCTGCGGGAGCTGGGCCCGGGGCTCGCCCGCGCCGCGCCGCAGCTGCAGGAGCTGCTGCTGTCCGGGAACCGGCTGCGGGCGCTGCCCGGCGGGCTCCTGCCCCCCGCCGGCCCCGCGGGGCCCCCCGCGCCCTTCCCGCTGCTCAGCCGCCTGGACGCGGCCGACAATGAGGTGGCCGAGCTGGGCGCGGACATCGCGGCGCTGCCGGCGCTCAAGGTGGGCACCGACCCCGCTGTCACCCCCCTCCCCCGGGTCCCCATCGCGCTCCCCTGACCGTCCCATCTGTGTCTCCTGCAGAGCCTGGACGTGGCCAACAACCAGCTGCGGGAGCTGCCCGCCGCGCTGGCCGACTGCCCCCGCCTGAAGGAAGCCAATTTCAGGGGCAACCAGCTGAAGGACAAGCGGCTGGAGAAGATGGTCAATGGGTGCCAGACGAAGGCCATCCTGGAGTACCTGCGGGCCGGGGGCCGTGGGAAGGGGAAGGCCGAGGGTGCCAGAGAGGAGGTCAGGAAGAAGAAGAGGGAGAAGCAGCAGAAGAAGGACAGTGGGGATGGGGAGCAGGATGAGGTGGAAGAGGCGAGCAAGCTGCTGGTGAAGATTCTGCACGTCTCTGAGAACCCAGCGCCTTTGGTGGTCAAAGTGAGCCCGGGTGTCAAAGATGTTCGAGCCTTCATCGTGTGCTGCGTGCTGAAAGGAGTGAACTTAAAGCTGGGAAATGCTCTCAAGAGGTTCCTGACCATGCAGGTAACAGCTGCAGCCTCATGGTACTCATTTGGAATGGAAATGCTGCTGGCAGAGTTGGAATAGACTATTCTAGGCCCCTTCCAGCAGATGAGTTTGTGAAACTTAGGGTGAGCTCCTCATCCAGCAGGTGTGAGGGTACAGGGTGAGTGGTCCCTGCCAGCAGTAACATGCCCAGTCAGTCTGAAATCAGCAGAACTGTTTTTTGGGAAGGACCCATCAGAGCTCACTTATCACTATGAGGGCAATGCATGCATTTGCATTTGTGTTGGGACTGTAACAGCAGCTTGCTAGTGCTGTGGAACATATTAAAAGCTAAAAATAACCCTGTGTCCATGTGTGGAGATCCCCTGGATTGGCTTCAGGTTCCTTGATCTGTGTTAAAGCCATGTTACACACCCAACTTTCTGACTGAGGTATCCTGCCCACAGACCTGTCCCTGGCCGTGCTGCTTACCTGTCCCTTAGGTGGCAGGTGGGAACTGCTTTCAGGTTACAAGACTTGAGTATTTGGGATTGGTTTCTGGCTTAAAACTTGGCTTCCCTGTTGAGAAACGTGTCACGTATTGTCAGGCTTTGCTACCTTTGCATTTGGGCTGTAACGCAGATACAACTGAAGAGAAGGGCTCTGTTTCTGTCACCTGGCTGCCAGCATTAAATATAGAAGAATCTGCACTTAGGAGGGATAAATCACATTGGCTTTTTGTTCTATTTTGATGGCATCCTTTATGTTTCAGACCAAGCTGCATGAAGACATCTGTGAGAAGCGCACAGTGGCCACCATTGCCACCCACGACTTGCAGCTGGTCAAACCACCTCTGACATATGATGTTCAGCCTCCTGACGAGCTCAAGGTAGGGCTTAAGGGTAGTTTCTTACCCCACAGAGCCCAGAAAACCAGCTCCGGGAACTTCACTTTAGAGGCTGTACTGGTTTTCTTGCTGTCCTGCTGTGCCAGGTGCCTGTTTTAGTACTAGCGACTGAGCCTGTTTCTCAAGTGTGTGTTATAGCAGTCCGTGTGAAATGGAAATTTTTCCATGCTGAAAAAGGCATGACAACATGCAGGAATATTGTTTTAATTACTGACTTGCTCACAGGAAAGTTGTATAACCTTGGTGTTTGAGTGAAATTGAATTCAAACGTTTTGTTTTCCTGTGTGGTGCAGATCATGCCCCTGGGTCGGAAGGAGATCAAGGCTAAGGACCTTCTCCGCCAGCTGCAGCTGGAGGCTGAGGAGCAGCGCAAGCAGAAGAAGCGCCAGAACGTCTCTGGGCTGCACAAGTCAGTGCCCTGTTGTGGTTTTCCCCACATACATTTAGGGATGTGACAAATCTGTTTAGAACAGCAGATAGAAGGGAAGCGGAGAATGAACGGTGTGTGGTGCACATGCTGTGAGCTGAGTGAGTCAGAGGTGGGGTAAACTTGACACAGTAGCAGATGGGCTGTAAAGCAGTGTGTGGCCCTACCCTGTGCTGTTCACTGCAGAGATCACACACTAATTCCTTTTTGTCTCAATTTCCTGCCATTGTGTCCAGCTGCTCTCTCAGTTGCTCACTTTTGCTTGTTTCTCGTGGCAGGTACCTGCAGCTGCTGGATGGCAAAGATAACTACCCGTGCCTGGTGGATGCTGAAGGTGCTGTGATTTCCTTCCCACCAATAACCAACAGTGAGAAAACAAAGGTACTTCACATTCATGGAAAGACATTAATAACTAAACAGTGTTTCTGTCTATGGAGAGGTGTTTAACTCAAAGACATACACAGTACTGTGAAACTTGTGCTTGCATTCCTCATATAAACTCTTACAGCCTGCATCATGTGGGCTCCACTGATGCCTAATGGACAAGGCATCATGTCAGACTGAGAGGGACCTGGGAGTTACAATTTTGCCTCTGGAAATCTGTTCCAAAGCAACAGCCTGCCTGTGCAAAGGCTTTGTGGAAGGGCAGGAATATGGTTTTTGACTAGCAAAGAACAGGAGAGCTTTGCCCTTGGTTAAATTGAGTGAAAGCCTTTCAGCTCTGTGTGCCGGGACATGTCCAGGGAGCTGTGGGTGAGATGCTCTGGTTCCTGACTTGCTTCATCTCTGGAACTCTTACAGATTAGAAAAGAGACCCGGGAGCTGTTTCTGGAAGTGACGAGTGATACCAGTTTACAGATCTGCAAAGATGTGATGGACACCCTTATCCTGGTAGGAAGTTCAGGAAAATGCCCTTCTGTTCTTGGGAGGCTCTTACCAAATGGGTCTTTGCTCACAGGCATTGAGAAGAACACAGCAGCTGATTTATATTTTAGTAGTATTAGTATTTCCTCTCGTTCATTATCTGCCACAGAATTGATCTTGTTCTCTGTATTTTGCTTTTAACAGAAAATTGCAGAACTGAACAGATCTGCCTTGGAGAACAAGGAAGGCTCTGGTTCAGATATGGAATCGGATGCTCTCTGTGGACCAGGAAATACGAACCTGCCCTTGGTGGTGGAGCAGGTGCGAGTGGTGGACACGGATGGGAACTTGAAAGTACTTTATCCTTCAAAAACTGACCTTGCCACAGTTTCTTCTCTGCTGACTGTGATCCGTTAGCAGCCACTCAAGCTGAGGAGAGGATTCAGTTTCCTTTATTTTGGTTTTTTTTCCTCATATTCAGCAACGCAGCCGGTGCACAGTGAGATGGTTTGGGTTTTTAAAGAAAAGATGCAGAGCTGGGAAGGCAACAGCTTCAGAGTTTGATAAGCTACAGCAAGGAGAATTGAGATCTTTCAGTCTTAACAGAGATCATCAGTGTTGGGCCTGGGCAGAAAGAGCAGCATCTTCAAACATGGACTGAAGGCAGAGAAATTGTTGGATGTCAACACAGCAGAGAAGATCATTACGATGTTTAAAACAAGCACAGTCACATTTTTCTGCAAGATCACTTTTTCTTCCTGGTGTTTCATCTGAATCATTATTTTGGCAGCAGAGGAATGCAGTAATTGACAGTGTGGAACTGAGGTCCTCTGCTGGGTACAACCTGGAGTCAGAATGCCAAAGCACTTTGCTGACATCTCGTTCTGCAGAATTTTATTTTTATCTGGAATAACTGTGAACATTTAGTTGCTGTCAGAAGCATTTAATTGCTGTCAGAACTTGAGGGATGAGTTTTAAAGTGATGGTTTCTGTGTTCAGGCATGAGCACAGCTTCCATTTTTAAGGGGTTTGTTGAGTCAACTGCAGGGTTTGTGTGTCCCAGAATATTTCAGGGCCATCCTCCATCCCTGTGGGAATTGTAGTGACCTTGTGTGTGCCTGGAGAGTCTCTGTGATTGAGCACTGGCTTTGTTCTTGCTGAGGAGGTTCAGTTCTGTTCAGAGCTGCCTCAAACTGACACTGCTGAACTCCCTGTCCCCCCAGAATACAGGCACTGATGCCCAGAGGGACCCTCCTGGAGCTTTCTGCCCCACCCACATATTTTTACCTTACAAAATACAGGCAGTTGGAGCAGTTCTCATTTGGCAATCTCTGGATGATCTCTATGGGTGAGCACTGGTGTGAGCTCACACCTCTCCCTAAGTCAGGGTGACCCCCAGATTGACTCTCTTCTGATAAAAATGGTATCTCAGAGCTCTAATTGAACTGATACTGTGTCAAATACGTCCCCATGTTGGGATTTGCACATGGAATGGAAAAATAAAACAGCTCTTGCAGCCATGGCACTGTCCCTCGTTTTGGCATTGGTGGATGTTCAGTCATGTCACTCAGAAACTTCCCAAAGCAAAAATGGGAATTACACACTTCCCAGCTGCTTGTAGCCAAGCCATCCTTGGGCTCCAGGCTTTTTTGGGAAGTCAAATGTTACTACAGACCAAGGACTTACAGTGACTTGTACTCTGAGTCGGCTGAAACAATTGAATCAGATACTCCCACAGAACCTGGTGTCAGTAAAATGAGTTTAATTTGTTGTAAGGCACAGGTCAGAGCTAAGAGCCCAGAGCCTGAGGCTGTTGGTGGGTTCTGGCTCAGCCTTCAGGGCCTTTCTGTCCTGGAAGAGATCCTTCTTGGCGTGGCAGGTGATAGCATGCGGCTGTCACTGCCAAGCTGTGACACCTTGCTGCCCTTGAGCTTCTGCATCTGCTGGAACTCCACCCGCTCGTTAATGATTTTCTGAAATCCAGCAATATGTAAAGAGGTGGGACGGCTGAGAGCAGCACTGCAAAGCGTTCTGTTACCTCAGCAGTCCCTTCCTGCCTGCTGGAAGCTGTTGGGAAGAGCCACGTACCTGCATTGCCTCCAGCACCTCATCATCTGTGAGCTCGGCCGGGGGATCCTGGCTGCCCTCCGTGCTGAACGCAGCCTGGATGATTTTGTTCCGATACCTTTCAAACTTTGGATAAAAGAGGAAAGCAGGTGTGTTTAGTCTTTATGTGCAATTCCTTGGCATTTGCATGGATTTACAGAGCCTCTGCTGTCAGGCTTGTGTAAAGAACTGGTGAATGATGAGGTGGAAAGTGTTTATGTGAAATTAGAGGTGGTTTGGGCTTCACTGCGGGAATTACGTGGGTCTAGGTGGGCTGAGGCTCTTCCCCAGGCACGTCTCCCTGCAGGAGATGGCTTTAAGGTGACTCTTGTTACCTTGAGTCTGGAAGGATGTTAGAAATCAGGTGATGTAACTGATCTGAACTCAGGTTTCTCAAGGGTTTCTGGTATTTGAGGCCTGCTTTCTTTTTAAGTGGCACAAGAGCTGCCTGCTCCACAGCTAGGGAGCAAATGGACTGAGATTCCCAGGTGTGTCCCAAGAGGGAGACAGGACTCTGAGGTGAAAGAGGCCACGCTTACCTTGCTGCTGATGCGCTCCAGTGCCACTCTGGTTTGCAGCTCCTTGTGCTGCAGTGCCTCAGCCTGGCTCTGGATCTCCTTCTGGGCCTGTTTCTGCTCCAGGAGCTGGAGGCGGGTGGTCACAGCCTCGGCCCGCAGCTGGCTGATTGTCTCCTGTAACTCACTGATCTGCTTGTCCTGCTCAGCTAGCTGGGATTCCTGTTCTGTAACAACCTGAGCAGATACAGAAATCCAGCTGTTGCTGTTGGGAAGAAAGGGGATTTGGCCTCATCTTCCCACTATTTGCTCCAAATGCTTCCTGGGCAGAATCCATGGACTAACAACCTCACCAGTACTGGTAGTTGTTATTGCTTGATGTTTTCTCTAAAACTACTTGGATTGAGTAGGGGGTTTATATGCCAGACTCCCCCAGCCCTAAAACCAGCCCAATGAAGCAGCAAATACCAGGCTTTCCTGTAGAGGCTTTGCACAAATCCACCTGTTTAAGGCTGCGGTTCTCCTCCTCCATCATTGCCGTTACTTCTTCCTGCCTCTGTTCTTCTGTCAGGCTGCAAAACTGGGAGAGTATTTTACACTTCAGTTTCACAGCTACAGGTGCCTCTCCTGCTTATGAGAGGGATCTGTTGCAAAAATCCTGAATTCCTGGCTGCCACCTCTCCTGCCAGCCGCAGCCACCACACTCTGGGGCTGTACCTTGTCAGACACAGCTTGGAGCTGGGCTTCTCGCTCTCTGAGCAGCTTCTGGAGCATTTGCTTTTCAGATCTGATTCTCCGAATCTCAGATTCTTGGATCTCCATCTGTCTTTGCAAGGAAGAGATGGCACCTGCAAATTGGGAGTGCTCTGTTAGCAAAGCAACAGAGCTGTGGCTGCTTTTTTCAGGTGAGCATAAGCAAAGCCACCGTGGGAACAGACTTGGGTCACATTAATGCTTCAGCTACAGTGATTCTGGGTGATAATGTGGTTTGTGGTGCTTTGCTGGGATGTGGGTTTGTACAGCTTGGGGAAGAAAAAATGGTTTCACATCAGGGTGACCTAACTGTGGCCTTCCAGTACCACAAGGAGCCAGCAAGAAAGACAAAGAGAAGTGTCCCTGGCCATGGCAGGGGGTGGAACTGGGTGATTTTTAAGGTCCCTCCAACCCAAACCATTCTGTGATTCTGTGTGTGTTAAACAGCCTGACTCTGTGTGAGGTGGGTGCTGCTCTGAGGACTCAGAGTGGGCACCTCGAGCCCTGCTTTGCCACTGGGTGCCCCAGGACCCTGCTCGGGGCTTTCTCTGCTGGCTTTTCTCATGTTCTTCACTTCCAAGGGAAGAAAAAAAGTACTTTCAAAACAAGCGGCTTTTCAGCCTGTGAGCAACACCCTGTAATGTTTTCAAGGTCAAAGGAGCCGAACTGAACGAGACCGGGGCAGGTAAAAGTGTGCTCCGGGCACCTCCCGCGGTACCTATGGCCATATTGTGGTCATCCTTGGCTTTCCGCAGCTCCTGCCGGAGCTGTCCCATGGTTTCAGTGTGCTCTGGTCCCTGCGAGCCATCGTCTTCCATCGCCCGGGGCCGGGCCGGGGCCTCTCCTGACTCCGCGGGGCTCGGAGCGGGGCCGGGTCCGGGCCTGGGCCTCTCCTGACTCCGCGGGCTCGGAGCGGGGCCGGGTCCGGGCCTCTCCTGACTCCGCGGGGCTCGGAGCGGGGCCGGGCCGGGGCCTCTCCTGACTCCGCGGGGCTCGGAGCGGGGCCGGGCCGGGGCCTCTCCTGACTCCGCGGGGCTCGGAGCGGGGCCGGGCCGAGGCCTCTCCTGACTCCGCGGGCTCGGAGCGGGGCCGGGTCTGGGCCTCTCCTGACTCCGCGGGCTCGGAGCGGGGCCGGGTCCGGGCCTTTCCTGACTCCGCGGGGCTCGGAGCGGGGCCGCTGCCGGGCAACGGCGTGAGGCGGGCGGGCCTTCCGCTTCCGAGTCAGCGGGGCCGGGCCATGGGGCGGAGGAGGAAGACGCTGCACGACTACGCGGCCGAGTTCTCGGAGCTGTCGGTGCGGCGGGAGCCGGCGGGGCCGGGCGCTGTGGAGACGCTGTTGTGCACCCCGTGCCAGCTGCCCCTGCGGGTGCGCCGCGACCGCATCCTGGAGCACCTCAGCTCGGGCCGCCACTGCCGCAACCGCCGCCTGCTCCGGCAGCTCGGGCTGCGCGCCCCGGGGCTCCGGTGAGGGACCGACCGCTGCTCGGGCTCGCCCGGCCCTTCCCTGCTTCTCTTGCCTCATCTCAGTCTCACCCGTCCGACCCCCGCTCAGGCTCACCCGGCCCTTCCCTGCCTCACCCATCCCATCTCAGTCTCATCCGACCCCAGAACAGTGTCCCCAGCTGGACCAGGGCAGTGCCCGTCCCCCTGTGCTGGGCACTGCTAAGGCCCCTCGAGTGCCGTGTCCAGTTCTGTCCCTCACTACAAAAGAGGCATTGAGGAGCTGGAGTGTGTCCGGAGAAGTGTTTGGGGAGTCAGTCCTATGAGGAGTGGCTGAGGGAGCTGTGGGAGGCACTTAGTGCTGTGATTTAGTTGACAAGGAGGTGATCAGTCAAAGGTTTGCCCTGATGATCTTGGAGGTCTTGTCCAGCCTTAATGATTCTTTAATTTTCTGTCTTGCCTGACCCCATTCAAAAAGCATTTGAGCATGCTCTCAGACACATGGTGGGATTCTTGGGGTGTTCTTATGCAGGGTCAGGAGTTGGATTTGATGATCCTTGTGGGTCCCTTCCAGCTCAAGATATTCTCTGATTCTCTGATCTCTGTCTCCTCAGCTCTGCAGGTTCCGACTCCAGCCTGAGCCTGCCCCTGCCGCTCGACGTGCCCACCCTGCTCTCCCATCCTTCCTTCCTCATCCCCACTGGATCCAGCACTGGCTACAGCATGGTTCCCTCCCCACCCTCCTACCACAAGCTGCTGGTTCCCCACCACCCCATCCCCGCCGCACACGGGGACAACCCAACGCCCTCCACCTCCGCCAGCCACCCCTCACCACTGGCCACCTTCCACACCAGGATTGCACCTCTTGGCCAAAGCGGGGCCGCACCTGATGCCTCCAACACCCCGGCACCCTGCTCATGTCACGGTGCCAGCGGTGTTGGCCTCGTGCTCTTTGGGGCAGGGCTCGTGAGCGAAGCCTTGCTGCAAAGCCTGCTGGAGGGGACGGGCTGCTGCCTGCTGTACGTGGTGGAGGATCAGCTGGAGGAGGTGGAACGTGCCTTCGGCGCCGAGGTCCCGGCTGGCACCAGGGTGCTGCGGCTGCAGGACGCCGCCGTGGCGCTCGGCGATCCGCGGTACTGACGGCCACCAGCTCCCGTGCGTGGCTCTGCTCAGGGCTGGGGGTTCCCTACAAACCTTGCCTTCCCCTCTGGGGAACTCTGTAGCAGCCCCAGGCTATGCCTCTGGCTGTGCATGTGGGAGTGAGGGGCCCTTTTGTCACCTACCCACGGGTCCTTCAGGAGTCTCTGAGCGTAACTGAGCTCACATTCCCAGATTAATGGGAACTTGGAGGTGTTTAGTTACAGTTTGTTAAGAAATATAAAAAAACCATTTTCCTCCATTCCCACAGAGTGATAATAAATGACACCTTCCCTGCTGCCTGCCAGTTTTTCTGTCTCAGAGCAGTTGGCTGAGTTTGGTGGCTTTTGGAGCTCTGAGATAAGCGAGGGTTGGTGTAAATAGGGAGGATTGAGGTGTTTTGCTTTACAGTTGAACTGGGTAATTGTAACATCACTTTAGTGATGTTGTTGCAGTGAAGTCTGAAACTGGTATTTTAAATATTGCAGGAGCAAAAGGCAGAGCTTTTGGGAAAGTCTGATTTGATACTAGAAAGTAAAGAATCACAGTAAGCCAAGGTACATTGATCTCTTTTTCAGCAGCTCTGCCACATAAATACTTTGGATTTCTCTGTGTATGTTAACTGACAGGATTTAACTCCTTTTTAAAGGACACCTTTAAAAGACTTTCTCCTTGAAGATGCAGGAAGAGCAGTGCAATTTCTTTATACCACTTGTGATTTTAACCTATTTGTGTCATTCCGTATTTTATCCTTGAAGCAAGCACCAAGTTCCTTTTATAACCCAGCTGGCACTTCCAGAGCAGTGGGGTTTTAGGCTTTTTAAACTGTAACCAAATAGAGCTTCTGTGCATTGTTCATTGTAGTGAAAACCTTGTCCTCCCTCACTGAAGATCTCTCTTGATTCCTGCAGGGTCTCTGGAGCCATCATTTGCTCCCCACCTGACAAAGCCCCTGAGATGGTAAGAGATGCCTTACGAGCAGGTAAGAGGAGCAGCTACACATTCAGCTTTTGCCTGTGCCCGTTGATGTGCACCTGTGAGTGTATTTCAGCAGCAGCCCTGGAGCTGTGCAGACTCTGTAATTGAGTCATTAAAGTGACTGAGATCACTGCTGACACTGATGTTAATGGCTGGACACCAGTGGGGTTTGTGCTGTGCTGGTCCCAGTATGACTGGGCAGTATCTCATGCTAAAATCCCACCAGGACTCAACAGAAAAGCTGTCACCAAACAGTCCCACTCCTGGGGTCTGGGACAGCTGAAACCACAGCGGGCAGGCAGAAGGGAGTAAATGCCATCAAAAAACAGAATTGTAACAAGCTCTGTACGTTACTGCAAGATCAAGGGGTTTTGTGCAGCTGTGTCTCCCCTGAGCCTCGTGTGTGTCCTGTTTTGCACAGGTAAAGGTGTGTTCTGCCAGGGGCTGCCCAGCTTGGACAGGCAGACAGCAGAATCCTGTTTCGATGAGGCTGACAGGTGTGGGAGGCCACTCGTGTGCGGCTTCTACAAGTAAGACCAGTGGTTTTCCTCTGATTTATTCTTGATAAAATCACATGTCTGGAAGCAGCTCTGGTTCCTCAGGCTTTCCTGACTGCAATCAGTCCTCAAATCAGCTTGGTTTCACCTCATTCCTTGTTTCCCTTGGAAGGCGCTTTGACCCAGCCCTGCAGTTCTTGTACAAGAAGGTGCG